>CM033799.1:28816782-29429282 GCA_019656835.1 Rhododendron ovatum
GATAATGTGCGGAAAGAATAGAGAAGCATAATCAAACGGGAAATAGATACAAACAAAGAAACTTGAACTCATGACCTTCCCCTCGCATGAGCTCTGGTACTTTGATAAATCATCATTCGCCCCAAAAGCTTAAGGTATTTGGGAAATGGACTATACTAGGCATCCCCAACAAGGTGCGCAATTGCGCATATAGCACTGTTGACACAAAGCATTTGTGAGCCCTTGTACCAGTATTCCAGCTTTGATGGTAGTTTTGCAATAACACATATACAAAAGGAAAACTCTCTCGCATGTTATGGTATATTATCACATTTTTCCGCACAACTTGCAACAAGTAGACCCATCGAATGGTGCCACTCCCGGATTGAAATCCTGGCTCCGCTACTATTCAGGCAATACGTCTCACAATCATGCAAATCACGTCCGTTACAGTTGACTTCTTCAGAGAAGAAAAACATAGTGATACGAAGATAAACAAAAGAAGAACAGAACTGAAGTATGTCCTTTATTAATTTAGCATTTTATGGTGTCAAGACTTCTCTACTTCACTATATTTGAGGTTGTTCAGTTTGTTTTTCAGGGTTGCAGCCTGATACAGTATACTATTATAAATGCGGAGATCCTTCTATACCAGCAATGAGCAATGTGTTCTATTTTAAGACAATGCCTGTTTCTGGTCCAAGGAGTTATCCAAAGAGGATTGCAGTGGTGGGAGACACGGGCCTTACATACAATACCACTTCAACAATTGACCACTTGATGAGAAACAGTCCTGATCTTGTTCTATTAGTCGGGGATGTTACTTATGCTAACTTATATCTCACAAATGGTACTGGGTCGATTGTTACTCTTGTTCATTTGCAAACACTCCCATTCATGAGACGTATCAGCCTCGTTGGGATTATTGGGGCAGGTAACATTCAAGTATGTCATTCTCATAGTCATCTTCATTTTTCTCCTTTCTCTTTATTTGGTACAACAAATCTGTCAAAAACCTTTTAGTGGGCAATAAGATCAAACAGGCTAGGCTTCTGAACAGTAAATGCAGGTGGTTCACCATCTTTTATAAAACTAATTTAAGCATAAGCAATGATTAGACAACAATAAGAACATTGGATCCCTCCTATAATACTCGAAGAAGTATGTGGATTGGTCCAGAACTATGTTTCCTGGTACAAGTCCCAGTGCGCGTGTCTGTCCGTGTGGGTGTCAGACCTTTCAAAACTTTAATCTTGGGATGTTAGGATATTGTGTCCAAAGGTTGGGTATGGTACAGAAACACATCCTGAACTCATTGTATTACCATCACTCCATCAGATGATATTCTTAGATAATGCGTAGTGTGTCGTTAAAAATGTATGTGAATCAAAATCAAAAGGGGTTAAAAAACATGGAATTTTATGTACCATCCTGGTGGAAGGCTCAAAATATTTCTTTTCTAGCTAATGTGAGCCTATTTTTCTTCAACTACTGTAGGAAATAGAGGATGCAATTGTCCAGATGGGATACATCGTCACTTATATCCCCTACACTAGTGCTTGTCATGTCCATCAGACATGGGTATTGTGGTGAAACTGAAATAGTTCATGTAAACACTGGTTTTGAAGATTTGAAACAGTTCTTGGGATGAAAGTCATGTCAAAGCCAGTGCTTAGTTGTTTAGATGCATATGATCACGCAAACCATATGGAGTGTCAGTAAACCTTTGCCAAGCAGTGAAGAAACATAAATGCCATATCCCAGCCAGGACATGGTACATGCTTCCCGTTTATTCACGTGGATTGCTCCCCAGATTCAACTCAACCACTAACATCTGACAACCATTGCATGGTTCTACTTACTATAGGGTTCTTTGTGTTCTTTTTAGCCCATTTTATATTTACATATTTCTTTTACTGCAATTCAGTGCAATGTATGTTATGCATGTATTATGGTGTTAATTTCAGGTTTATGCAGCCACTGGTTTCCAAAGTTCCAATAATGGTGGTAGAAGGAAACCATGAACTAGAACTACAGGCTGGAAATGTGACCTTTGCAGCTTACAGTTCTCGATTTGCATTCCCGTCCGAGGAAAGTGAATCTCTGTCCACATTCTATTATTCTTTCAATGCTGGGGGCATACATTGCATAATGCTGGGGCCTACATTGATTACAATAAATTAGGTAAACATAAAACTTCAGCCTCCCTTCAATTTTTCAACCTTTACATTTGTAAGGATACGATTACATTGCTTATTGTATGTTCGAGTTTAAACAACTGCTTTGAAGGAATGTTCTACAAACGTTGATTTAATTTAATAGAAGATGGGTAGTATAACCAGGGTTCGCTCTAAATGTTTTGATCTTGCACAATTTCAGATTAGGTTTTGGCCTTATAAAAATTGGTAAACCTGAACTAAGTGAAAAGCAAAGAATTTCTTGCACAATTTTATCCTGTAGACTGTAGAGGTTCACTTGATTTTATTAGACTGTGGATACTGAAAATTCAAATTAGCCACCAAGAAATCTTGGAGTCATGACTCACCACCAAATGTCACTTATGTTTAAAATTCATGCCAGTAGCTAAGGAGATCTCTAACTTCCCCGAATCCCATCATAGGAAATCAATACAAATGGTTGGAGAGAGACCTTGCTAAAGTTGACAGAAAAGTGACTCCATGGTTGGTAGCTACTTGGCATCCACCTTGGTACAGCACCTACAAGGCACACTATAGAGAGGCAGAGTGCATGAAGGTAGCAATGGAAGAACTTCTCTACAAATACTCTGTCGACTTGGTGTTTAATGGACATGTAAGTGCCTATTTTCATTGAGTACTGTTTGTCTATAATGGTGTTTGTCACAGACTGTGTGATTCTAACATGATTAATGTGAGCAAAAGAAGTTGAAGAGACACTCCCGCACCCATCTATAAGATCTTGGCACGCAAATTTTTAAAGCTTGACTGACCTCTTATTCAAACGATAACAAGCAATGCAGCTTCAACCTTCTTCTAGCAAGAAACTTTGAAGTTTATAAAACTATATTTTCGTGATTCTCCCATCTAGGTTGCCTTACTTTGACATATTGAAACAAACCCATTTCTCAGCTCTAGCTTCAGTGGTGTAACCTTCCCTTCTCTCCAAAATTAACCCTAGACTAAGATTATCTATCTGCTTCATTCACTCTCTTTTTTAAATTATTACTTTCAAGTTGAAAATGTCGAACCTTTAGGTCTTGATCTTCAATGTTTTACAGTTCTAGATTGAAGGGTTAGGGACTGAATAAAACTTATCTGGTAAAATGAATATCTCAGTTTTTTTTTGGTCATTGTAATTTAAGTTTACTGGTCTTGATTTTTATTTACTTCAGATTTTGACCTTTCCTTGTGAAACTTTTTGATAAGGAATACTTTAGCATAAAATGGTTTTTTTTTTGGGCTCAGAACAAACACAAGTAGACTGGAAGATCCTTGTTCAACCATTCTGAAACAATGCTTTCCTAATTATGTTCAAATGCATTATCACAGTTAAGCACTTTTTCATTGGCTCATATGGAGTGGAAGGAAAGTGATTTGTTTCTTATAGAGCTTTTATTTACGTTCATATCCGCCAACTATCAAACTTTTTTATTTGGTTCCAGTAAGACCATCTTGCTTTAAAATAAAACAAAAGAAGGTTATTTACCTGCATTGATTCTGTTTCTTTCAGCCATTTGTGCCATGGCTGAGCTAGTAAAATCTGGCCATGTTTCATAGAAGCAATTTACTGAAAACATCATCAGAATTATCATACTAGTAATCTTATTGTCATACTGATAATCTTTGTATGACGAGATGGCATACTACCAACAACCTTTAAGAAATGCTGCGAAGTTGAACTGGACCTTTAGGACATACTTTTCTTACTGGCAATACCTCATATTAGAATATGAGCTTTCAATTTGATGACTTAAAGTCTGCATTGTCATCTGAATTCAACATCACTGGAGTAAGAAATTATTTGGGACACGTGCATGAACTGTTACCTTATGTTGGTGCAATTGCTGCTTCCCCATATTTGTAAAAATAAAGATAAAAATTGATGACGTACATGTAATGTAATTCCAAGGAAAATTAATATTGCGTACATAAAGCAAACAAGTAGTACATCAATTTTGTATCTTTAAGATTTACGTATTGGTTTGTGCATTCGCAACTGAGTACATGTTTACAGTGGCAATGGTTCTAACTATGCTTCAGAAATTGACAGGTCCATGCATATGAGAGGTCCAATCGAGTATATAACTATACCTTGGATCCATGTGGTCCTGTCTATATCACAGTTGGTGATGGTGGTAACCGAGAAAAGATGGCGATACCTCATGCTGACGAACTAGGTAATTGTCCTGACCCGTCCACCACACCAGATTTTATGGGTGGATTCTGTGCATACAATTTTACCTCAGGCCCAGCAGCCGGTAGGTTCTGTTGGGATAGGCAGCCTGATTACAGTGCACTCAGGGAAACTAGCTTTGGCCATGGGATTCTAGAGGTACCCGAATTTCTTCCAACGCACTGCATTGAACATTTTGGAATACGAACGATCTTGATAAATCATTTGGAAGATACTATTGAGGAGACCAGTGTAAGTATTTAGGCGTTTGAAATGATTGGGGAAATTCTTCTTTGAAAAGGCTGCCACGATATAAGACATCATTCAAATCACTATCTTGCAATCAGATGATCAAAAGTTCTGTCCCGACCAAAAATAAAAAATAAAAAACAGAACAGAACAGAACAGGACTTGTTCTTTTCTTTGCCATGGCACTAAGAAGTTCTTACCCAACTGTACCGAGTAGGACACAAGGATCCTAGTTGATACAACTGGGATGATGTTATTACATATCCACTGGTTTCCCATTTATTTTCTAGAGAGTTTTTATAATAGATCCTAAAAACAGTAAACAAATTCTGGCAAAAACCTGTTTTGCCGTTCTTGAGCCAAATTTTGCTCTATTAAGTAGTGAAGCCATTTTCTTGCCACATCCTCAATTAGTGTAAGAGCTATTTTGGAGCCTCTGGCTACAATTGTCATTGAAATCTCCATGACACTCGGGTGTGGTGACTTGCAATGAGCAAGCACCTAGAAATATTACTGCAAGGCATATAATTTTTAAAAGTTGAAGATCACTGGCCATAGAGTTCACTTATGCGCTTTTGATTTCAGAATAAGTGTTGTAGAAACTAGAAAGCCTTCAATGGTATGGCTGAAATATCAACTTTGAGCATTGACATGGGTGGCCTTTCAGATTATCTCCAATAACTTGCCATTTCTTTTTCCAAAACAACTTTTTTGGCAAGAGATCCAGAAAAGTGCCCCCATGGCTTACCCAAACCCTGGTCAGAAACTGTGTTGCCATTCTTGAGCCAAATACTGTGAAGCCATTTTCTTCCCACATCCTCAACAAGTGTGAGAGCTCTTTCGGAGCCTCTAGCTGTATGTGTTGTTCAAATCTGCAGGACACTCAAAATGTTCTGCCCACAACCAATTGTTAGGGTCAGTAACTCTTTGAAAAGTAAAATGTGAAATACGAAATCCAAAACTAGTGGTTTTGTGAGTTATGATAGACAAGCAACTACAAATGTTACGGTTAGGCGGATAATATTTCAGCTTGTAGATTCCCACTAGCCATAGACTTCAGTCTTGCGTACATGTTTTCAGAATGGGAGATTGTAGAAAGCCTTTGATGGTATGGCTGAACTTTCAACTTTGGAAGAGTGATGTATTACACGGAGAAAAATGTAGTAGCGTGTAGTAACTAATAACATGATTCTTAACAAGAAAAAAAGAAAAGAAAAAAGCCATAGAGTGTTAGAATATGGAATACTTTCAATTAAACTATCGTTACATTTGGGTGGCTGAACCTATCTGATCTTGGGTTACTGAATGACTATAACTCATATTCATCCAGTACTTATTATCTGGCCCTGTCAATGCTAGAATTTGAACCTGGCAATTTTTTATGGCAGGTGAAGAACGAAACCCATGCCCTATGGTCATGGTATCGGAATCAGGACATGTACGACATGGCTGGAGATCAGATCTACATTGTAAGGCAACCTGATAGGTGCCCAGTGGAATGAAAGGTAATCAGTAAACGTATAGAAAACGGAAATGAAGCTTATCAGGCAAAAATGAAGAAAAATTCTAACTGTAAAACCCAACCATCAACAGTAACATGATAGTGTTCAATAACTGACAATATGCTGCTCTGAAATATGATATGCTGCTCTGGTAATTCTTCATCCACAATTAGGGTGAGTGTTTGTGGCCTTAACTTGTCTTTTCAATACATATCTTATTTACACATTTAGTGAACTTTTGACTAAAACTTCAAAAAAAGTATAGAAAAGAGGATTGTAAAAGCAAGAAATTCACAGCGAAACTTCAAAAAAGTTCAGAAAACACAATAGTAAATCATTTGAAATCATTAGGCCAACTTCAGCCTTAGTATGTGTGCCTGCAATTGACCTACCCTTTTTGTGGCTTCATCAGGTTAATGAGTTCCAATAAGTTGCAAGAAAAATGCCTTGAAAGACAGACATTGGAGAATATTTTGTAGCACGGATGGTCAAGTATCAGAGGTGCATTTGGTTACTGTGGCCATTACCTTCCACATTCTTGGATGCATGGATCAGTAACCATTGAGCAATTTGTAACAGAAGTAACCAAAAAAAGTGTTTTATAAGACTATTAAAGTTCAAAATAAAAAATCCTCATTTTCAGCCTTTCCATGCTCATATAAGTCTCTTTTCGCCCTCCGTTTAAGCTGAAAAAGGGTGGTTGGAGCAGGGGGAGGAGATGTTTGGTGTTTCAGTTTGATAAATCGCAGAAGTATTGCGAATGGAGGGAAATGAGCCTGTTGATAATTGTTTTCAGTGTGGGGAGCATGTCGACAACTTCATGCAAAATAATAGTACTAATATATGTGGGAAAGATAAGAAAGGCGGTAGTACAGGGAACGGAATGAAGTATTAGGCCCAATTTTTTTTCCATATTTGGTTGGTTTAGGAAAATAAGAAGAAAAGAAATACTAAATCTTTTTCCTTTCGTTCAAACCATATAGCAAGTGAATGCGTATAAGTATTCAGTAATTCCATATCCCTATCCCTTGACAAATATATGACCTAATACAGTGCAAAGTGATTCTCTTTGCCTTCTAGTTCTGTACACCTCCTTTTTCTGTACATGAATGCAACTTCATTGAGTTTTACCCTTCTATTGATTACCCAAGGGATAGATGGAAACGGCTAGGCGCCCAAGTAGTCGGATGCTAGGTGCTAGGCGACTGACTAGTTGGCCCCCTAGGCACTAGGCCCCGCCACGGCCCCTCTGCCGGACTAATGCCTAGCGACTTTTACCGTACTGTACGAAAGATGCTGAGAGCCACAGTATGGGCTTCAACTGCTAGCGAAGTATTAGTCTTAGGATGATAAACCTAGCTTTAAAGCTGTTCTGGAAATTGTAAGTTAGAAATGACCATTTGGACATCAGTTGGATTCCCAGAATCACTTTGAAATGTTCTCTTACATTTTACGAAGATCTCAAAGGGTCGCAGCCTGGAAGTGACCTGTGGTTGAGCCACCTCATCTCAAAGGAATTAAAGCTTTCAAAATCATGGAACCCGAACTTTGTTAAGGTCGTGTCCGAATTATCGATGATGTAAACAGAACCTAATAGCAATTAAATCCACACACAACCTGCTTCTTTGTGTTCTATGCATTACAATTTCCCATAGTAATGAATCAATGATGCTAATAGACAACCACAGCATTTGAAATGGACAGCTGAATTGAATTTGAAACATCTACGATGGAGTGGAGATTGAAGGATTCGCTTAAACGTAGAACTGCCCAACCATTGAATTAAATTTGAAACATCTACATTTGGATGGAGTTTCAATGATCCACTTAAACCTAGAACTGCATGCCTAATGCATAACCAAAAAAAGTTGAAAAAAAAAAAACTTTTTTCCAAATCAGCTGTGTTATTTAGTTAATTTGGTAACAACTTTTTTACCATCAGAGCACAAAATGAAGCTAAAGATCAAATGCTATTCTAATCGAAAGAAGGCCCCAATTTCTACCAAAACTGTGGCAAACCTAGTCTTCTTCCACTTCAAAATGGCCTAAACCTAAATGAACTGCCATACGAATAACACAAGAAGCGAGCAAGAGAGCGAAATCAAGACTTTGAGCATTGACAACTCCAAACAAGCTTTAGAATTGTTGGTGTTGGTGATAGGTCCCAAACCGGGTGTGAGACCTCCGTTGTTGCCGGCCGTTCCTGGCGGGGTGGTGCGTATAAAGATGGAGTCCTTGGTGTCGTTCCGGGCAGTGTCCCTCCAGTTCCGGGTGTTGTTCCTCCTGCTCCTGTTCCGGGCGTTGTTCCTCCCGCTGTGCTGCAAGTTTTAAGAATCAAAGACCGTTAATTACTAGCGATACAAAGTAACTCCTTCAATCCCATTTTTTGTTCATTTTCAAGTTGTGTTTTTCAATCAAATCAACATGTATTTTCTTGACTAGCTTCTATTTTTTATTTCTTAAAATGAACTTGTAAAGAGTGTGCATCTAGTTACTAACAACGAACAAAGTATATACTAAATCTAGACGATTATTTGCTAAATCCGGGGTAGGAGATTAATCACAAACAAAATGGGAGTAGCCCATATGTCTCAAACAATTTTCCCAATATCATTATTGAGGTTCGAAATCTTATCACAAACTTGTAGAATCCAATATTGTATGAATCTCATTGCCCATCCTATCTACTACTCAGTGTAATCATTTCATTCAGCTTTTTCCTGCCCTATAAACAACTTACCCCATTGTTAGAGCTTGTCCTATATTGATTAAATATAACATTCAAACCTAGTACATGAGCTTGTGCGGTCTATTCATTCATTGTCAATTGGTTTTAAGTTAGATGTTTTAATATGATATCAGAGTTATGTTTTTGAAGGCTTGGACAAGCCTCTATGTCGTTACTTAGTAAGGGTGTAAGTGTTACCCACCATCTGTGAAATCCTTGTAGGTTTATGTTTGTTGATCGCAAGTATCATTAGCTCCACAAGTGTTTGCCACCATGCCTCCTCTGTCCAAAGATCTAGTAGTTCTTTGTCCTTACCCTCACCTAAACTTCATATTGTTCTCTATAAAGGTACTCGTTCTTGCATTACTCATCAAATTTCTCACTATGTTGCCTATGATCGTTTATCTCCTCCTCTTCTCGCTTTCACTTCATGAGTTTCCTCTATAGATGTCCCTAACATTGTACATGAGGTTGTTTTTTTGTTTGAGTGACAGACAACAATGGAGGCTGAGATGTCTGCTCTCCATAAGAATGACACTTGGGAGTTGGTTTCTCTCATACCAGGAAAGTCTATTGTTGGTTGTCAGTGGGTCTTTACGGTCAAATACAATACGGATGGGACTGTTGAATGGTACAAGGCACGCCTTGTGGCCAAATGCTATACGCAAACATATTGAGTTGATTATGCAGAAACTTTTTTCCCAGTCGCCAAAATTACCTCTATTTGGGTTCTTATTTCTCTAGCCACTAATCTTGGTTAATTGTCCCTTGTTTCAATTGGATGTCAAGAATGATTTCTTACATGGTGACGTGCTCAAAAAGATATACATGGAACAATCACCTGGATTTGTTGGTCAGGAAGAGCATTCTCAGGTTTGTTGTCTTTGCAGAGCTCTAACAACCATCAAATAAAATTTGATATTTTTATTTTCATGCCAGTGTTCAAGTTTTCATAGCACTTCGTGTTTCCCTAAATTAAGTGAACAATATTTTTACCACCAAGGTACGTGGTAGCCTAGTGGCTCATGATTCACTCCCATAGGGTTTGGTGGCCTTGAGGTCACGGGTTTAAGTCGTGCTAATTACGCCCGATGCCCTCTCGAACTTGGTCCTTCTTCGAAGCCCAACTGTGGTCCACTAATCATTGGTGGGGCAGTAGTTACTATGACTCTTTGGTCACTTTCGGGGATTGCCGTAGGTCTGGATTCCCTTTGATTATACCCATGGGAGGGTTGTTGAGCCCGGTCTAGAGTCCTTATATCAACCTCTTTTGAATTCTTAATTGTTAGATTTGCGCAAATATTTTAGATTAGTCATTGGTTTCGACTAGAACAATTTATAATTTAGAAATAAAATGTACTCCCTCTATCCCAATTTAATAGTTTTTTTGGGAGTTTGTGTCACTTTTCAATTGATTTTATCTTGTAATTTATAATGTTTTATGTGACTTCAAAAACATTGTATTACAGAATTAATCGAGACCTATCAAACAAGATTTATATTCGATATAATATTCATTACGAATTTAAATATAAAACTAGTTTTTTAACCGGTTAGAATATAATAAAAGACTATTAAATTGGGACGGAAGTAATGATCTACAACAAAAAAGATAGTTCGAAAAAAGACAAATTTATTGTTTTTTTCATCATTTTTTGTATTTTTTTTACGAACACAGAGGCAAATAATGCATTTACTATTTTGGTAATGTACACATGTGACTAGGCAAAATCCCTATTCAAATCTGTTGTTTTGTACTTTAGCTAGTCAAAAGCTCTACGTGTCTTCTTGCAATCTCTCTATACTATCACAGCTACATGCATAATGTTCTAAAGAGAATAAATTTTTTACACCGCCGGTATAAAAATTTATTTCCTCCAAATCAATTACATCGCGCCACATTGCAAAACAGTGGTCCCAATCAATGTATCATGGCAACGTGATGCCATATAATTGATTTGAAGGAAACAAATGTTTATACCGGCGGTGTAAAGAATTTAATCTCATGCTGTAACTTTCTTTTTAATAATTAATTACTGGGCTTTGTTCTTGGAGGAGAGAGAAGAAGAGGGTTGCATGGGAGAGAGATAATGTTTGTTTATGTTTACCTTTGCTACAATGCCTAGCTTCTTTTGAGATGTACTGTAGCATTTTTGTAAAATGCCTAGCTTGATAGCTAGGCTGTTGCACCCTCTTTTTTGTGAAATCACCTTCTATTTTAGCTAAAAGTTTGATATAGAGAGGCTTGTGCACATTAAAGAGGTGAATATATCAACAACTTTGGAAATCGAAATGGCAAAAAGAGGACTAAAACTAAAGGTGTACCTCGGAGTCGATGGATACACACAAGATCCATAACCTGCAAAAGCAAAAAATAAAATATTAGAAAAAAAATGCGATGATTACATTTACCTAGTTGTAAAGAATAAAGATGTCCAATAAAGTGTGGCCAAATTTCAGCAAATCTATTTATGAATATCTTGTTCAAACATAAAAATGGAAAAGAGAGAGAGAGAGAGAGAGAGAGAGAGAGAGAGAGTAATCTAAATGAGCAATGCTAGGAGCACGATTTTTTTCAACTCCTGGGGAAACAATTGTGTTCATAACTGTTTGATGTATGTGATCCTTAGGTCCGGCCCTATGGCTAGACCCAAGAAGCCGTTGCCTTAAGCCCTCATATTTTTGCCCCAAAATAGGGCCACCAACTCCAAGCAAATATTTATTTTTTCCGTCTTATAAAGTTTGTCCGGTTTGCAAAAACGAGGACTAAAAAATAATGCATTTCTTTCATTAAAAAAATTAAATTTTTTTCATAAACTAAAAGAACTCAATGATATCTAATAAATTGTTGAAATTTTCTTGCAAAAAATTTACTACTATTTTTGAATTCTCGTTTTGCGAATTGGACAAATTTTATGGGGCGGGTTAGCCCGCAATATCAGCAGTTATCTGCCTTTGGACCCGCGGTGGGGCATTGTTCTTTAAGCTTTTAGTGGCTAAATGGTTGGGAAAAAAAATTCTTCTTGAATTTTTGCCTCCTGAAATTTGAACTCAGCCAAAATGGATTTACGTGTAGCAATGGCACCACAGAGCCACTGTGAAAAAAATGATAAACAGCTATGCACACAAATTATATAGCTCTATTTTCCATGCAAAATTTCAGTAACACTCTTTAGTCCTCTTATTTTTTCTTAATTTTTTCTGTTATGTTTTCGTTTAAGTGTTTTTACAAACTCAAATTCACTAAAAGCAACAAGAAAAATATATGTTGTACATAGGTATATATGTATTTTGAATTTGATAACAATAATAGATAGCGCACCATATTGTGAGTTCACATAGGGCCTTCAAATGTATAGGACGGGACCTGGTGATTGTGCATACATATCGCACAGTTTCAGCTACGATTAACACCTTAAAAGAGGAGTTATAATATTTTCACGAGGTGCTGATAAAATATACTAATGTATAGATGCAAAAAATTAAAAACACATGCACACGAAGAGAGAGAGAGAGAGGTGACTAACTGGGGTCAGTTTCGGCAACGGTTGCAGTTCCACCGAAGTTACAGCTACCAGGGGCATTAGCCTTGCGCTGGTAATAACTATTGAAGGCATAAGAGGCATGGGCCTGAATCGTATTAGGCAGAAAACACAGACCAGACGACTGAATCGGTGAGCAATCGGCTCCGGCTCCGCAGGCGTAGTCCAGCGCCGTCTGCAGCGCCGGGCTGCTGGCGTCGCTCCGAGCCACGCACCACGACGCTCCTGCTACCCTCACGTACGACAACTGAGCCGCCATTAACGAGAGAAATACTGCTGTTATACCCACTGCCTTAAACTGTGATGCCATGGCTGGAAACGGAAGCTGTTAAATATGGCTGCTGCTGTGGAGTGAGTAACGTGGGTTGCCGAAGGGGGTGAGGAGAGAGAAGGGAAGTCTAGAGAGAGAGAGAGAGAGAATCAAGTGTTGCTCTTTTTACTTTTCCACTGTTCTATTTTTGCTTTTCTTTTCTTTTGTTTTGCTTCTGTCTTCTCTTTTGTCTTTTGCTTTTTTCTCTTTTTTGAATTTGAATGTGTGAAATGTTTTTTTTGTTTATTTATAGTCTGCCAATTTGGGTGACGGTCCAAAAGCGTGGTTAAGCATTTAATTTTGACATTTATGTATGTGACAACAATTAAATGGTAAACATGTAAGATATTTGCACGTTTATCGGATAGAATTAAGTTTGGTCATAATCTAGCTTCTATTGAAAGAGTTGCACGGTAATATTTTGTTTAATTGGCGAAAGTCAGATATTTTTATAATACTTTCCATTAAAACATTTGAAGAGGAGTTCAACTTGTGACCTCATTTCTTCAAACACTTAAGTGCATATCTGATGTCATCGAGCCAAAAGCCTCTTGCGTGTAACATATATGCATGAGATGTGTGATTCAACTGTCATAAAAGAAGGTTATAGTTTGGTAATAACAAAGAGACTAATAACTTATAACCGGAGGGTGCGCCAATGCCATTTATGGACTATGCGTTTATTATAGTAATCTGAACCATTCATCTTGTAGGATCCGTAGAATTTCGGGTTCACGCAAAAGAATTAGCTTTATTGGACATCTATAGATAAATCAAAAATTAATTATTGGTTTATAAAACGGACGGCTAGATTCTGTTAATAGTTTTTAAGTTAAAATGTCCATGGCCGTCCGTTTTATAAATCATCAAAATTTAATTTTTGATCCACCTATCGATGTCCAATAAATCTGATTTCTTGCATGAATACATTACTTTGCAGGTCCTACAAGATAAACGGTTTAGATTAGCGCAATGAGCACACTGTGGAGCCCACAATCTCAATGGAAGGCAGAAATCCCATGGTTTCCATCTCATTCGAAAATAAAAATATGCAAATCAAAAAGAAAAAGGGGTTATCATACCAGTTACTTGAGTCCTGTATGGTTTGTACGTTTTATTAGTTTATTAAAATAGATTTGTTTACTTTGAAATTGAATTTGAACACAAATGTGTTTAGATTCAAATCCAAAATAAGGCTCCGTTCCGGAACTTTAAAAAAATTCTTATTTTTTAAAAAGGCAATTTCAAGCTAAAAAATTATGGGGTTATTAAAATTTAAATTTATGCAATATGGATTTTGTTTGGAAGATCTCGATGAGATCTTTTATACGATGCAAAAAAAATTGAAAAATTATTTTTCATTTACTTTATTTTTGAATTTGAAAATGTGAAATAAGCTACTTATTTTTTAAGAAGATTTCTAGAACGGAGCCTAAGAGTATCAAGAACTTAACCGGTCTTAAATGGGTATTTTGTAAGCATGCAAGTACAATTGTTGAATGATGAATGACATTTTATGAAAGTATATTCGAGGAGCTGCTCTGTCTAATGGCAAATTAATGATAATTTGCAATCATGAATAGTATATATAACCAAATGACTAGTCGTGTACAGTAGCGAAGTCAAGATTTTGACCTTGGGAGGACTAGTTTAATAAACATATATTTTTTTTTATTGAAATGTATAGTTATTACTCCTCCCATCCTTTTTTAAGTGTCCCGTTTCGTAATTCTAACTTATTAAGAAACATTATCATTACACTTTTCACATCAACTTTTACCTCCAATTTATCTACTTACCCTCTATGGTGACATCATCATTATACTTTTACTTACTAACTTTTCAAACTGAAATCTATTTTTATGGGCAAAATAGAAATGTACCAACTTTTACTCACTAATTTTTACAAAATGGATACTTATTTAGGAATAGCTTCAAATGGAATACTGAATTTTAAAAAGAGGACGAAGGGACTATTTAGCCAGGGTGTGTGTTGTCCCTCCCAAAATGACGTAGTTTTAGAACACGCCCACATAGAGAACACCACCTCGTTTGACACTCATTTTTTTGCCTTCCACGTACCCACCAAAACGACCCCGTTTTGGTGGTAAAGAAAAAAAAAACCCAAATTTGAACGAGAGAAATTTATTCACGGAAGAACCTTAAATAAGTTATTCACAGCTTCGCACAATCTCACCCGTTCATTTCGGCAATGAATGGTTGAGATGTGTTATTAATTTTGACCGGCAAAAATATTTTTTACCCGTTAAAATTGGTTTTCAATTTGAACCGTCCAAAGACTCCAAAACACTTTTGGACGTGTGAAAATTGGGCTTCGTAAACTTAGTTTATGAAAACCTCTGTAAAAAATAAGGTTATTCTCAATCTGAACACTTTGATTGCAAAATGGAAGAGGCTGTTGATTTTTTGGTAAAAAAATTTGTACTTCATAGCAGATAACACGTTTCTCTTTACCAAATTAATATGAACACTTTCATAGCAGATAAACCCAAATCTTTTAATTGGCTAAACCAAAATCTGTATTTCATGCAGTGATTGTTTTGGCAGGAAATTGGTCTAACATCCAAAAGTAGGTACTTATTGGCCATTTAGTCTAAGCTAGATTTTAGGCCCCGTTCCGCAACGGAAAAAAAGTCATTATTTTTTAAAAAGACAATTTTAAACTAAAAAATTATGGACTTATGAAAATCAAAAAAATGATTCTTGTTTGAAAGATCTCATCGAGATCTTTAATACGATGCAAAAAAAATGAAAAAATTATTTTTCATTTACATTATTTTTAAGTTTAAAAATATGAAATAAACTGCTTATTTCGGGTCCATCGATTTAAAAGTATTACTGTGTAAAGTCCTTAATTAGATGAAAATGCCGTGTCTTCTGAGTTCTCTCGCATGCGCCTCCCTCGCCTGTCTCTCTCTCTCTCTCTCTCTCTCTCTCTCTCTTCTGTTTCGCGCAATCGTTTGTTTTATGAAACAACTCCTGGATAAATGATAAATGGCCCACTAATTCATGAGAGAAGAGAGACAGGAGTGACTTCCTTTCTCATTACTCCCTTGCCCACCGGTTCATGTGCTCAGCTACTGTAGTACTACTTCCTTACTCACATCCATAGTAGTATAGTATTACAGTAATGATACACCCATCACCACTCACCCACCGCATCATTCACTGTACGTGCGCCGGGTCCACTCCGGCCATCGGACGGTTAATCCGAACCGTCCAAAAATTCTATAAAAAAAAAACGAATGAGTCTACGCAAAAATCAACGGTATCTAACGTGTGTAGGTGCTCGATCCGAAAGTATTATATTGATTGGGCCCCACAGTTGGATATGTGGCAGTTCAACTTTATGACTACTACTTCTCCTAGGCTAAGCTACTGTCAATATGTGATGCTACCACGTGAGACAGGGGTCATTGAATGTGGTGACTAAATAATGGCCAGTTTTAAACAAAACCACTTGCCTTTCTGAACTCTTTTTTTTCTTTATTTTTTTTCCGCATTTTCTTACATTAAATTTTTACGAATTATTGATTTGTATTGAGGAGAGGAATTAAAAAAAGTTAAAAATTATGAATTTCATTTATTTTTTAAATTTTTGTTAAAAAATATCCACGAAAAAGGCTAGAAAATATTTATTGGACTTTTCTTTTTCAGATTTTTTCTTGGATTATTTCAGAAGAGAATAGATTGGCACAAATAACATTATCAATTGCTTCATTTTGAAAACAAAAAATGAATATATTGAAACAGATAATATTATCTTTTTGTTTTTTTACAAGGTACAGATGATAAATTATCACAGATAGTATCATCTGAGAGTTTGGGACCTTTGTTGTGATTTGTTTTTTTTATTGAAAATAAAAGATAACATTGTATTTGAAGCTTGTCTATTTTTTGTTTTAGTTTGATGCCACGATCATAGAAATAAATAAGGTTTTTTTTGTGTCACACATATAACTTTATTTGTGTGTGTTTATTTGTTTATTAAGATGGTAAAGTAAAACACGTAAAATGCTTTTTCTTTTGTCACACAAATAATGCTCAGTATGTATTTATTTGTGTTAGTTGTGTGACAAAGTAACACATACGATAATCTTATATTGTGTTATTTTGCCATCCTTATAACAAAATAAGCACACCCACAAATAACGTTATATGCGTGACACAAAATATACAGATAATCTTCTTTTTATTTTATTTTATGTGTGACACCAAACCAATAACATTATATGTATTCTCGTAATAAAACCAACATATATGGTTATCAGTTCAAATCTATAATATGTATTGTTTTGAGAAGGCCAACAGATAATGTTATCTTTGCCAATCATGTACTGTGTATAATTGCAATGAAATCAACAAATATGAGTAGTTATCTATCAAAATTTATACTCTTTATTATCCCAAAAGACTGACAAATAATGTTATTTGTCCAAATTCATACTATGTACTTTTCTCAAAAGAACCAATCGATAAGGTTATCTCTACGAATTTTGTACTCTGTATAATCGCAATAAAATTAACAGATTTGGTTATCTATCCAAATCTATACTCTTTCATATCCCAAAAAAAACCAAACAAATAAGGTTATCTGTCCATATCAACACATGCAGTTCATTTTTTGACTTAAGGCCAATTTTTTGTTGTAAAAATGTGAAGGTAATTTTTTTGATGTAACAACTTTTTTTTCTTATTCATTACTAAAAATAGTTGAGTTGCCTAAAAGGGAAAAAAAAAACAATGTTATATACTTACTATAAATGTCACATATATACAATAAAATAAAATAAAATAACTTAGGTAAAAACCAAAAAGAAACATGGCAACCAAAAGATATAGTGGTTTTTTTTTTTGTGGTGAAAAATAAATTGCATTAATTAGGAAATAATAGTAATTCATCTAATTGCATGGCAAAAAGGATGTGGTGGTTGTACCATAACAATCCCTAAAGTTATTGTACTTCGCAAGAGAACTTTTTCCCCTTTCCACTGCCTCCCACCCAACCTTGTTCTTTGTGCTTCTTCACCGAAGTACCTCAGTCAATATTGGGGAAAGTCAAAAGTCCATTTTTTTTCCCGAAAAAATAGATGGGTTATTATTAATCAGAAAGATGGATGGTCAGAAGACCCGACATCCTACAGAGAAAAATCAGTGATAGGCTGGGGGACAGGACCCCCCACCCCAGGAAACCAATCTAGCACCTGATAGGGCTTTTTTCGCCAACGAATGAGTAACTCTATTACAAGAACGTTTAACATGAGTAAATCGACAAGAAGAAAAGAGAGGTAATAGCTCAATACAGTCTAGAACCGAGCTACAATCGGAGAAAGACTTTCCTTCTTGCATAAGAGCTTGGACCACTTCAAGTGAATCCCCTTCAATAATAACATGTGATAGACCGTTAGTGGCAGCAAAAACCATTGCTTCCCGAAACCCTATATAGCTTCGACAGAATGAGGAGCTAGCAGACCCGTGAATGGGATTGAAGCCATCCCCAAAATCTGTCCCAGATAATCTCGGGCCACCAAACCAACACCCGCAATCATTTTTTTCCTTACAAAGAGCACCGTCTACATTAATCTTGACCATACCAACAGGAGGCAAACACCACTTAAGAACCGATAATGGATCAGCAGAGACTAAGGTAGACTTTTTTGGCCCAGACGCTAAATGGAAATTCGAGCATAAGTCCAAGGCCTTTTCCAACATACGAGTCGTTGTCCAGCTCTGGCCGTTTAAAAGCAAATCATTCCTGGCGTTCCAAATAAACCAACAGATAGAGGGAAAAAGGGCTTCCATATCCTCCATCCCCCCGTTGTTCTGGAATGACTTCGAGATGGAGCCCCACCACTCAGAAAATTGGGCGGTGCCCTAGAAGGAAGAGATAGCATGAATATCACGAAAACCCAGCCCTCCCTTTGACTTCCGCTCACATAACTTGTTCCAACGGACCCAACTAATCTTATTCTCACTCTCTTTTGCCCCCCACCAGAATTTACGAATAGCACAACTAAGATTTCTGCACACTTGCTTTGGTAAAAGAAAACATTGCATGACATAATTGGGCATGGTCGAAGCCACTGACTTAATCATGACCTCTTTACCAGTAGGGTTCAATGTCGAGTCTCTCCAACTTTTTAATCTGTCCAAAACACGATCAGAAACATACTTAAAAACTTCCGTTTTGGATTTGCCAATAATGGACGGTAGCCCCAAGTACTTGCCTCCCTGAGTCTCAATTCGGATATTCAGGAAGTTGGAAATCCCTTGTTTAACATCGTTGGGCGTATTTGGACTAAAAAACAAAGTAGATTTCTCCTTGTTTACCATCTGTCCAGAAGCACCTTCATATTTGCGGAGAATGTCCTCAATAGCGTGACAACCAGCATCTGAAGCTTCCCAGAAAAGAATGGAGTCATCAGCGAAAAAAAGATGGGAAATCGGAGGGCAATGTAAACCCACCTTAATCCCGCAAAGAGTCTGGTCTTCAGTCTCCTTCTGAATAAGATAATGGAAGCCCTCAGCACACAGAATAAAGAGATATGGGGAAAGGGGACAGCCTTGCCGAATACCTCTGGACAGGGAAAAAAGGTCGCCCTTATTGCCATTAATAACAGTAGCAAATGAGACGGAAGTCACACAAGCCGTAACCCACCGGATCCATTGTTCATCAAAACCAAATCTATGTAACACTGCCTCCAAGTAAGGCCACTCAATGCGATCATAGGCTTTCACCATATCCAACTTCAGTGCAACCCAACCCTTTTTGCCATAACGCCGATTTTTGAGCGAGTACATCAGTTCGTGCATAATCAAAACACTAATCGAGATTTGTCGACCTCCAATAAAAGCACTCTGATTCTCTGAAATAATACAGGGAGGAAGAGGTTTAAGGCGGTTGGCTAGGATTTTGGTGATGATTTTATAGGATATATTGCATAGGCTTATGGGTCTGAACTGGCTAGGTTTAGTAGGGCACTTTATTTTTAGGATTGGAGTGATCAAGGTTTGGTTTACACTGCGAAGAAGGTGGGAGGTGTGAAAAAAGCTTTTCCCTGCGGCTACTACATCAGGCCCAACTATATCCCAGTAGGTTTGAAAAAAAAGGGAAGTCATACCATCAACCCCAGGGGCTTTGGATGGCTCCATGCCTTTGAGGGCAGAAAAAACCTCCTAATCTGTCACAGGGCCTGTCACAGATCTATTCATAGCACCAGTAATTTTATGAGGGATAGCTTGCACGGTATCTTGGACATTGTGTATAGGGTTAGCAGTGAAAAGGTTAGAGAAAAACTGTTTGAATTCCGACTGAACGTCGATAGGATCACATGTCCAAGTACCATCACTCTTTTCAATACTAGATATGCGATTAGTAGAACGCCGCTGCATAACTGAGGCGTGAAAGAAACGTGTATTTTTATCTCCATGTTGAAGCCAATTAATTCAGGACTTTTGTTTCCAGAAAAGTTCTTCCTTGTCTCATTCAAGCTTTAACCGCCACTTCAAATTCTGGATTGTCCCCGGAGGAAGGCCCTTATCAGAGTTTCTAAGCCTAAAAACCTTTGATTTCAGCTCCTCAATCACCTTACTAGAATCAGCCCGTTTCCTTCTTTTCCAGTTAGTAAGACAGGATCGACATGTTTGGATTTTCTTGAACACCGAAAAGGACCTAGACCCTTGAATAGAACTAGCCTAAGACTGACAAATAATCTCACGAACCTCATCATCATTAGCCCATAGTGCATCAAACCGAAAAGGAACATGGCTTCTGGTTGGGATCGCCTGAGATTCAGGAGAAGAGCATTATGGTCAGATCCCACGGTTTCCAGATGAGTGACTGACGACTGGTTAAATAGTAAACACCATGAAGGGGTTGCCAATACTCTATCAAGTCGCTCTTGAATATAATCATCCCCGCTCCTATTGTTATGCCAAGTGAAAGGATATCCTAAGAAGCCTAGATCCACCAAACCACAATCATCGATAAACTTCTGAAAACCACGAAAGGACCACAAAGGACGGGTATTCCCACCCGATTTTTCATCAGAACACATAATATCATTCATGTCACCCCAGATCATCCAATCATCACCAAGACAGGACTTATAATTCACGAAAAAATCCGATGGCTTCCTTCTTTCGTTATCAACTGGGCTAAAGTACACATTAACCAATCTCCAAGACTTATTCAGCACTTCATCAAAAATACGAACATCAATGAACCACGAACACATTTTAACTAAGGTAACAGAGGATTTACCTTTCCAAAAAAGGGCCAATCCGCCAGAAGAACCCACCGGATCAACATGAATAGCACTATCCATATTCAGAGACCTTCTAATTAAATCCAGCCTGTGCACTTTGTTTTTCATTTCCGAAAGAAAAAACAAAGTGAGGGAATGGAGTCGAGCCAGCTCCTTAAGTTGATGGAATGTCAGGGGGCTCCCCACACCCTGACAATTCAAGCAGATCACTGAGCAGATGGAGACCATTTCGGGCTGGTCTCCACCACCATATCCGAATTGCCATCTATCCCCACAGAGGCCACCACAACTGCAGAGCAAAATTTCTTTCGAGGGGTCTCATCTATGGTTAAAGCAGATTCTACCCAGCCATCAAGACCTGGACTTTGGTTCTCCAGATTTCGTTTTCCATTCCGGTTAAGAACAGGTTTCGGGATAGAGGAGACAGTTTTGGGAAGGCTTCTACCGTTAATATCCCCCAAGGCACGTCGCCTACCATGTTTGATGGTTGGAGCACCAAGGACACGCTTCGATCGGCCTCTGCCATGTGGGACACCATCAGTAATAGGGATATCAAATAGGGTAGGGGAAGTGAGAGCATGGATATATGAGGCTTGAATATCTGGAGGGAGGGTATCCTGACTAGAGGAAGGGATGGTGGTGGATAGGAGGGGGATAATAGGGATTTGATTTTGGGGGAGGGAAGCGGGGGGAGATTTGGCACTGGTTAGGACAGAGGGATACTGTGTGGGTAGGGTAAGGAGAGGAATTTCCAAATTCGACTTGGTTAAAGGGGTTGGGATAATGGGCTGGGTCAAAGTGTGATTAGGAGAATGGACTATAGTAGGGGGGTGTTGGGCCAAGTTTAAAGAGGAGTTATCACAGCGGGGCGATAGATTGGGCATATGAGAAGATTTGGTTACGGGAGTAGGTGGGCTAGAAAAGTAATTCGGGGAATGGGATAGTTGATCAGGACAAGACTGGGCTTTGGGCCTGGACCCTCGATATGGAAAATCCTTAATAATCTGCTCCAAATTCAGGTTGAGCTGATCCCATCTCAATTTTTGGTTCGGATTGGGATTGACATCCACAGATCTCTCCGCAAGATAAGCTTCCGTTAGCATCTCCTTATGAGCAGAATCTTCTGCAACAGAATCCGAAATATTAATCCTTCCTTTCCTATTGGAACAAGAATTCGAAATTCCAGTCCGAAAATCTCTCCCCTGATTCTCCGCAGAGGATTCCCCTGATTCCGAAATCGGAATCCCTGCTTTCGGAATCTCCGTCGAGTCAGTCCCGTCCGGCCACCACCCTGGTTGAGTTGCTGGTGATGCCCAAAGCCACTCACCATATTGTGCTGAAAGCACCACATCATCCTCTAAATCTAGAAACCGCTTGATACAATTCAAAAACTCATGACCTACACTGCCACAATATCGACAGAAAGTAGGAAGCTTTTCATAGCGAAATTCGATCCAAATCGGTTTATCCTCTGACAGCCTTACCATACAACCCCGTTTAAGAGGTTGTGTAACATTAAGAACTGTACGAATTCTCAAGAAACGACCTTCACGACTCCACGATTGCGGGATCACATCATCAACATCTCCAAACCGCATACCCAATTTAACACCCACATCCTTAGAGAGAAATTGCAGGGGGAGTGCCCATGCCTGAATCCACATCGGGGTGAAATCAAAAAGATAATCTTTAAGGGCTTTGTTAGGTTGCCATCGCTCCAAATTAAGAAAATGATTATTAAAGAACGATTGGCTTCCCACGCAAGACCCTTGTGGCATCCAGTTCAGACGGGAAAATGAATTGGAAAATACCATCACCAACAGCCAACACACGAAAATTTTTTGGGTTTCCCCATACCTTTCCCATTGTATTCCTAAGCCCCACCAGATTAGGGGCCTTTTGAGAGATTACCTTGCCAAGAAGACTTGTTTGGCATTCTGCCAGACTATCAACAACGTCCTCATGGGAGAGAATGATAGCACCCTGCTCTTCATCAGTAAGGGTGAACAACTTAAAACGCAGAGAGAGATCATCCTCGCCTTTAGCATCTGGATGAGTTTCCACCCGCGGGGGGTAGAAGCCATAAGTTAAGGATATAGCAGAAATAGTATCGGGTAAGAGGAGGGAGGGAAGAGGGGTGAGACACAGGAGAAAGATTAAAGGTAAGCAGATATGGAGGGGAGAGGAAGGAAAGGGTTCGAGGGGTAAAGGTAGAAGAATGGCAGAAAACCTACTCAAAGAGTAGACGAGGAACTTGCAGAGCAAGACAAAAAAACCCTCATTGAGGGACTCGTTTGTTGTCAAAAGGCCATTACTCACTTTCATTTCTAAAGTAAGAATCATCCCTACATATTCTCAAAAAACCTCTGAAGTTAAGATGGTTGGCCCTACTTCGGCCCAAGCCGTTTGGCTCTGAAGAAGAGGATGAGCTGCCCCACATGACGGTGGTTCGCCGCCGGCGATTGTGGCAACAACTCCATCTCCGACAAAAGGCTCTGGCGACTCCTTCTCAGTCGTTATCTCCGGTGCCCAGCATCGCCTCGTCGCCAACGCTATCCACCATTGCTGCCTCTTCTTTGGTCCACAGAGTTCAACAGATCTCTCCCTCTCTAGCATGGGTCTATTGTTTTTTTTTGGGCGTATTTTATGAGTTTAGGGTGTTTTTGGAAAACGGGTGACAGAAGTCTTGGCGCCATGACGAAACCTTTGAATGTCCTTATTGCATTATAAGTCCTTATACTATGGACTGCTGGCCAAAGCTCCCTTTGTTTTGGTGGGTGGAAGGCAAAAAATGAGTGTCAAACAGGGTGTTGTCCTCCATGTGGGCTTGTTCCAAAAAACTACGTCGTTTTTGGGAGGGACAACACGCATGTTGTCGGATTGTACTTATTATATCATAAGATATTTGCTTTCCAATACATTACATTTGTATATTGAAATGATTATAACCTAATGCAGTTAAAGTATATGGTTGAGACCATAGTTCTGAATACCGTTTCGGACAGGGTACCGGTTTTTCTACTGGTACGGTACGTACCGGTACCGGTCAGGTACCGGGTACCGTTTCGGATTTACCGCAACTACAATATATATAATAATTATATATAATTATAATTCAAAAAAATCCCCCATACCATGAAATTCATCATAAAATATCTATATTAAGACAACAAAATTCACTATTTGGAGTCCAAAATCAAACATTGCAAGTATATAAATCGCGCAGAAAAATTCTATTAACAATAATACTTGTCATAAGATATTGTTACTGATTCACGATCATAATAAATAAATTGTTGTTGTTGGGATTTTGGTGTGAAGTCATAAAACATTGTGTTTGCCTTTTTGTCCCACATTGCTTAGTTACAAAACTCTTTTCCACTTTAAAAGACTTTGCACACTAGTGAGCTTGTGAAGGAAAATCCAAGGAGAGGTCTCGCGCGCTCGGGAAAACAGACCATGGCCGAATGCAATTTGGAAAAACTGATTCAGAAACCAATTAACCGGGTGCGCGTCACGGGTTATTCGCGCGCAGGGGGGGTGCAAATCCGGGATTTTGAGCCTCGCGCACGTACTATAGATAAGCCCACGTTTTGCTAAAATTCTGAAACCTTTTTTAATTGACGTTCAAAACAAAACCATTTTTTTAAAAATTCACGTTCCAGCAAAAAAAAACAAAACCAGATTTTTTTTTCCCCTTTTAAACGTTCCAGAAAACACAGAAAAAAAAAAAATAACACCTGCAACATTCCGGCCGAAATTGCAGGTAATCGTTTTTCGGCCGGTATTTCCCGAAACGGCCGGTACCGAGCGGTACCGGCCGGTATTTGGCCCGGAACGGTATTGGGGTGTTAGGGTACCGGTTTTCTTCAATTCCGGTACGGAACGGGATTGACAACTATGGTTGAGACCAATCATTTTATTTTTTTCCTTTAGGTTACGTCTTCAACTATCACATCTTTATTTTTTATTTATGAAAGAAATTGAGAAATTAGAATATAAAATAACTATTTTTTTTTATAAAATCAAACGAAAATTATTAAAATTATAATTAGTTATGCATGAATAATTATTAATAATATTCAAAATCAGGTGTATAATTAAAAAACAACAATTTTAGAACTCGGATGCTCAAGAGCGGAGCACGGGGTGGGAGTGTTGGCGGCAACATAGCTCCGCCCCTGAATTTGTATACTATGGATGCAACTTGTGTGATATATAATGAAAATGTAGTCATGTGAGCATAGTATTAAGTGAAAATTATAGATCGATTGAGAGTATATAATCTATCCCTTCTTTACTTAAACTTACATACGTAAAAAGTTTCTTTCAAAAATCATTTAAGATATGAAACAGCAATATATATTCTCAAAAAAAGTGAAAAGGAAAAATGCGGTTGAAATATTAAAACACGTCACTATTGTTTCTTGGTTCTTGAGTATCTTCCCTCCGTCTTTGTCAGATCAGCCAAGGATATGTTTTCTCCATGCCATCAAAATTAAACACGGTAACTCGGGCTACACTGCCGCAAACACGTAGTCGAAGAATTGTAAATTCAGATCGCTAACAAACAGGTTTATTCTTGATTGATGTAGTACGTACGTTATCTCTAATTGGGATTGTCCATTCATGAATCTCGATTTTGACGACAATATCTAAATTGTCCTCCTCCCTTATTAGTGGTTTCAAATGTTTCTGAAATACCTGTGACAAATAAGTACTCTAGACAACAATAAGACATGTAAAGAAGCACCGTATCTAACAAATTAAAATTTGTAATTCATAAATTCTGTTTTCTGGAACACACCTATATAACCCGAACTGATCGAGTAAAGAATTTTCCACCAAACATGATAGATGGCGGACATGAGGTTATCAAAGAACCTATTATAATAGCAATTCATGAGGACCGTTGCTAATTAATATAGATTTGGAATGCAACTATTAGAGCAAGTTCAATGGGAGATGGAAAATATGCGGATGGATAGTTATTTTAGTGTCAAAAAGTAGTTAAAAGTTAGATGGATAATAGGACTCCCTCCTCTCCAATGGGGAAATGGATAATTATTTTAGGATGAAAAATTGATTAACTAACTTTTTCTCCATTTTTTCCTGCAAATTAATTCAACTGAAATAAAAAATAATTATACAAAATGCAAAATGCCAACTGGCAGAAAAGAGAAAAAAAAAAAATACAAAATGCCAACGGACAGATTGAACTTAAAAAAGAAAAGAAAAGAAAAGGAGCCGACAGGCAGATGCCCAGCCCAACCCCCCATACCCCACACTTTTCATCTCTTCTTCTCATCTCTCTCTCTCTCTCTCTCCCTGTCTCAGAGCAACTCCAAATGGGAGAACAAAACCTCACCGACTGAGATTTTGTTCTCTCTCTCTCTCTCTCTCTCTCTCTCTCTCTCTCTCTCTCCTCTTGATCGACCACAAAGAAAAACCCCGATCAGACCCTCTTTCTCCTCTCTCAACAGATTGATGAGAATGGAACCCCTCTTTCCGTCGAATCTCCGATGAGCGTTGTTGCCGGTGAGATAGGGCAGATTATCCGGCCTTTTTCTAGATTCCGACGAGCTAGGGCATATTTTTCGACTAGTTCCGGCAACGCAGGTATACTACAACTGTCCATTTTTCTGGTAAATTTGTTGGGATGATGAGCTGTCCAAGGATGGAAAGATGCATCTAGGGATGGGTATATCCATCCCCATACATATCAAAGCTATTTTCCATCCCCCATTCGAGCACTGATTTCTGATTTAGGGTTGTGTCATGCCCTCGATTTTCAACATAAGTAATAATCACTTTTAATAAATAAAGTCCTCGCTATAATACAAATAATACCCAAACAACATTTTTTCCCATGTTCTCAAATTAAATTCAAATATTACATTCTTGACTCGAAGGCCTCAAGTTATCAAAATACTAGTATCCGAAGAAAAATAATATTACAATTTACAATAATCTTCTTTCCAAATGATTCTTTCGAATCATATGAAATGTAACTCTGATCCTCTTGAATGCCTTTTAAAGTTATGTTTCAACAAGCACTATAAGCACACCATGCCAACTTTCTTGAATTCTACTTGAAAATGATAGGGTGAGCTATACTAGCCTAGTAGAGAAATCTATACTTTAGCTATATGAAAATGCGATGAACCATGCCCCCAAAGTGAGTGAATGCTACAAGATATCATAAAAAAACATGGGTCTTTCACCCAAACAAGCATACTATAGCCAAGGGGATTAAGATTTTATAAGGGTATCCATAACAGCTCACACGTCAAACTAGAAGCAGAAACCAACTCGAATCATTTTAATTAAACCACAACTTGTCTACAACCGTCACTTATCCATTGCTACAATAATTCAAAATTTAGATTCTCATATGAATACTCCATTCTGCCTCAATTTCACATTGTAGATTAACAAAACCCTTTTTACATAAAACTTTCATTTTTGATTGCAAAATAGTTAGAGGAATACCAAACTAGTACAAGTCAAGCTCCGTTGATTCGAATTTGAACACCGGAATCTGTTGATTTGTGCCTAAATACCGAAGACCGTTGATTCACCCATGAATACCAAAGGATTTTTAATAAAAATCCTTTTCCTTTTAAAACCTCCAAATAAAACTCAACCATTTGTCCCTTTTTCATTAGTCGAACATCAATCTGTACATTGTCATTCTCTAATTCGCGGGATTTCGCGTGTTTTTCGGTCATCTCACTGAATGGGTATCTACCCGTTCATTTTCGTTTCCGGTCATCTCACCGAATGGTGATACCGGTTCAGTTTCATTTCTAGTCATCTCACCCTTTCGGCCATTTCACCGAATGGTGATACCCATTCAGTTTTATTTCCGGTCATCTCACCCTTTCGGCCATTTGACCGGATGGTGATACCCGTTCATGTCAAGTCGGATCATCTCACCACCGAGTGGTGATACCCGTAGTGTCATTTCTCATTTCTCTAATCACGTTTTCATGATCTTCTCATCTAACAACACATCATCACATGAGCATATCTCAATTTT
Organism: Rhododendron ovatum; assembly: GCA_019656835.1. NCBI lineage: Eukaryota > Viridiplantae > Streptophyta > Magnoliopsida > Ericales > Ericaceae > Rhododendron > Rhododendron ovatum. The sequence continues at coordinate 28,844,794 of CM033799.1, forward strand.
CAGCAGAGCAGTCTATGTTCGAAAATTTATTAAAAATTGCATACTCAATATTTTTCAATGATTCCAACGCCAAAACATCACCAACTTACCAATCTTTGAAACCCATAAAAACCCATAACCAATAGGTTGTTTAACGATGAAAAACGCAGCTCTATATGCTATCTAGATTTTCAAATTACAAGGCAATCTTCTAAAAATCACTATAAATCGAGTTCTTAATATTTTTGAGCAATTCCAGTTTCAAAAGTTGTGCAATCGGATGAAGTTTAAATGATGCCAGGGAATCCAAGTCAAATTCGCACTCCAAAGATAGGAAAACAGGCAATTATAGTAGCTACACGAATCTGTCCAACAGCAGCTTGACAGATTGCAGACAGTCTTCTAAAATTCACCATAAATTGAAACCTCAACGGTTTCGAGTGATTCCCACGACAATAGAACAAGCTTTAAGTCTACTCTATTTTATATGAAGGAACCAAAATTCAATTCCAAGTTTAAGAAAGTGACCAAAAACCGAGAGCCTATTATGCAGATTTTTAGAAATGAAGGAGACAGCCTCAAATGACGACTTTAAGCACGATCTAAGTGTATAACCAGCTCATAAACACATAGAATGAGTAAGGGATCCCTGCTCATGGGTTTTGAGCAAAACCCAACTGTTTAACCAAGTCAACCGAAATCCAACGTTGATCGTAATTTTTTTCTTAGATGGATTGAAAGCCCTCGCTCCGTAGAACAACTTTAATTCTTGGACTTTACTCCGAATCTTGCTCTAAGAAGATGAAATCATAGAGAGACGTTGAGGTAGAGTTTTCGGAGGGAGAGAACAAAGAGAGACGAAAAAAGAGTTAGAGAGAGAGACGGTGCGGTGTGTGTGTGTCTCCACCCACCCACGCACACACATATCTACATATACCAGTGCATTTAACACTTGCACCCTTCTACCAATGAATCTATCACGTTAACCCCAAATTAAATAACCACGACATTTCTAGTATTTCCACTATTTATGCCTTTACTAACATTTATGATATTTAAAAAAAAATACGGGTCTCCACAGGCTAGAAAATGACTATCATACTTTAGTGTTCAGAAGACACATACTTACAATCTATCATTAATCATGTTAGGATGCCCCTGCTTTGTTTATTGTTCCAAAGAAGAACCTTGTCAAAATGAATGGATGCAGGCTTTGTTATTACAACTTGCCAAAGCCATATCGCAATTCCCTTTTCAGGTCATATAGTTGGCATCTGTTTTTAAACATCATCTTCTATACTTATGTTTAGATACTGATTAAATTCTTGCTTGACTATTTCAGCAACTTCCAATTTCTTTGGAATTACCTGTTTCTGCTAATATTATAGAAAATCTGGCTCGACCAAAGGCTATTGAGCAAATTCTTAAGGTTTCAAAGGGGGATCCTATTCCAGTTCCCTTAAAAGCTCTGGAACAGGGTTCTTTGCTACTTGCAACTACATCTGTTTTAATGGTCCTTGCTTCGAAAAGCCTTCAAGAATAAGATTTTGATATTTTTACATCTTCCTCTTCAGATAAGGTAATTTTAAATCAAAGCATACACATTCCTTTGTTACTCACTGTACTCATTCTTTTACCTATCTTTTATCTCAAATCTTGAAAAATCAGGAAATTGATCAAGTTATTTCCAATACTGTTGTTTCCAATTTTGATCAGGTAAAAGAATTATTTATCTTTTATTTGGGATTCTTTTGTCACAGTCTTATTCATTATTTTGCTTTTCTGTAGATGGTTGAGACTATTAGTGGTCTTGAGACAATTCTGTTAATGGAGTCTTGCTCTTCGAAGTCTACCTTTGAGCTTTCTTCTTCTCATTTGACTGATCTACCTTTGGTAACATTCGATCTACCATTCTTCAAGAACTAATTAAAAAGGTTTTGCGATCAAATTTTTGACCAAATTCTTCTCATTTCCTCCAATCTTTTGAAGAATGTCAAACAGCTTTTGAGTCCTTCTAAATTTTCAAACCCTCCATCTTTTAAAATTAATCATGCTCCAATTGAATGTGAAGTTTCTTTGTTAATAAGCTATCTCAAAGCTTTAAATAACTTAGAACTTCCTGTTCTTCTTGAACATGGGTTAATTCAACCCTTCAAAGTGTGTTATCAAGCTTTGTTTTTATCCAACAAGCTTCCCTCTTCCATTGCTTCAAGTCTTCAACAGTCTCTTGCTCAATTCAATGCATTATTTTCTCAAAATCAATTCTTATCTAAGGCCATGTTTGATAAGTGTGTTAGGCCTAGGGATAGGATTACTAATCCTATGGGCTTCCTAACTCTTTATTTGGTTGTCAAACTAAGGATGGGATTGAGAAAAGGATGGGATTAGTAATCCCACACTTTTCCCGAATTACTAATACCATGGGGTATTAGGTATTACTAATCCTGTCCCAAGCTCCCTCGTGCAAAATGACCACCTTGCCCATGGTTTTTTAACTCAATACCAATAATACCCTCCATTACACACCTCACCTATCCACCCAAAACCCTAATATGCTCCTATTTCACACCTTTTATTTGTAGATGGTTGTTTCCTCTTTATGGAATATAATGTTGAACACGCTTGGTGTTTGAAATGGTTATTTGTTGCTTTGTGAAGTGCTATTTCTTGATGGTTTGAAGTAGCAATTTTGTGTTCTTCTTTCTTGCCTGCTGCTTACTTCTTCATGAATTGAAGTTGCAGTTCTTGTTGGACTACTTGCTGATCGTTGCCATTTGGATTACTTCCTGCTGCATAATCTATTGATTAGGGAGTGATATTATATGTATCTTGTAATTTGGGTGTTGTTTGGATTGATTTCTTGTCAATCCTTGGAGCATGAATAACATATAATTGTTGTGGTGTAGGGTGCCAACCTTGTTGGGATGCTACTCTAACGTTGTGATACTATCTTTTCTTACTCTCAAACTATTGTACTTTTTTCTTTATTAATATACTCGTAATTCCTTTTTCATTGTTAAAAAAAAAAATTCACGAAGGGAAAGTATGATATTAGTTGTAGACTTTTGGTTTCATATCTGTATTTCATTCCAACTTGTCTTCTCTTGAATTGGAAGTAGGTAGTTGGTTGAAAGAAATAATAAGGTGTTTGGTAGTTGTCAACAGAAAAATTTCCTTTTCTTTTGGCTGGTACGAATTGGTTTTGTGTGGACTTGGAGAGTTCAACCATTGCTATCTAATATTCATAGTAGACTATAAAGCTTCATTGAAAATAATTAGATTTATTATAATAAGATGTTATCTGTTGTGTTTTCTCATTTTTCTTCTTTTATGGGACTTTTGGTAAAAAATGTATGCTTACTTTATTCTAAATATATGTTGGTTTAATGCAGGGTGGTTGTCCAATAAGAATCTCAAAATTGATTGGATGAAAAAAAATTGCAAACTGTCCAAAAATTGCAAATTCGTGAGTTGGTCATCCATGCGATTCCATAGACTCGGTTTTCACCCATGGGTATAATTGGAAAATGTAATTTGTATCCTATCCCTTGGTGTTCGAATCAAACAAAGGATTGGGATTGGTAATCACAATCCTATAATTTAATCTTTACACAATCAAACACCCACTTGGGATTACACTCGGTATTACTAATCTCATCTCCTTACTAATCCCATCTAATCCAACACACTTATCAAATGGGCCTCAGAGTATTGAGCATACAACTTCAAGAGTGGAAAAGTTAGAGACTCGGGCTTTCGAGACTGCTTCTCATCTTTCATCTTACCAATCTCGAGTGACCAAACTTGAGGAACTACTTGCGACCTTAATGTGTGTTGTAATAAGAGTATCCCAAGCGTAGGGTTAGGTTGGTTGGAAGCATAATACCTGGAAGTTCGGAGTCGAATCCACAGGGAGCTCACCCATAACCCATTTAGAAGTTTGCTTGCGTAGATTTTTTAGCGTTAGGACCACCAACCTAAGTTCGGCGTTGAGACGCCCAACTGAGAGATTTAGTAAATGGCTACTTAATCTAACTACGGCGTTTTAACTGGAGATTAAACTAAAGGCTAGGTCTAGAGATAATCAACACCCATAACACAAAGATGTATTTGTCCTCTTTTTAAAAAAGGTGTTAAGCTTGTCTAGGGTTTTTGAGACATTTAAACGAACACTTAAAGTGACATAGCTCAAAGCATCAAATGTGGCAAGTATCTTTGCCGACATTTGATCAAAGAGGTTAACACCTCTTAGTTTTGGTACATAAAATTAACCTTAAACCATGATTAAGCTAAAAAAAAAGAAGAGATTTACAAGAGAAGAACAAGAAACACCCATGGTTACGGGATGCTAACCATCCCACAACCTAGTCTTGCTACACTACTCACACATATTAAAAGGAGACATGAGATGAGCTAGGGCAAAGACAAGGTAAAAACTAAACATCAAGATTACTTGAAATAAAGACAAGATCCTTGAAGAGGAGAGGAATTCTTACAACTTTAATGCACACCCACCTCAAAACCTAACAATCAATGCTCTATTGAAGAGAGATTGAAAGTTAAAGAAGAGAGGGAGGTAGAGAGAGAAAGAGCTGGTGTATTAAAGATAGAAGATGCCCTAAAATGTGCAAATGGGGTTTATATACTACCCTTTTTTAGTTACAAAAAAAAAAGAAAAAGAAAATAAAAGTCTGTAAAATCTGGGGATCCTCTATCGGTAGAAACAGACCTCCTACTGGTAGGACGACTTCGAAACAAAAAGGTGCACTGCTTGAATTGCGTTTCCACTGGTAGGTCTTGAATGGTGCAACTTGGTGGCTTTACTGCTTTCAGTTAATTTGCACCGGTAGGCTCAAGTTCCTACCGGTAAGTATTTTGGGCTGGGTTTGTTCTTCACTCAACCTCATGTTAGGCTTCGGCTTGACTTTCCCAGGACTTCCACGACATTTGCCCAAGCTCAGACATCGCTCTTTTTGGAACTCTTGAGCTTCCAATCGCATGAGAGCATATCAATGGCGTCGAATGCGCCTTATTCTTATAGAAAACCTGCAAATACCAAAAACGCACCTTTCGCGCAATATCATTCAAAATTATAGAGTTATGCATGCAAGCGTGGAAAAAAATGAGCAAGATAAGCCCAATAATTTACACTATTGTGGGCTTATCAGGAACTCAAAGAAAAGAAAAAATGGTCAGAGGAAGAACTGAAGAAGGTCAATAATGAGCTTGATGAAGCCTCATTTAATCTTCTTATGCTCTAAAATGAAGCTTCAAAGAGTCAATCAATGCTTACAAAGTTCATTCCTGCACTTCGAACGATGCAAAAGGAGAAAGCTACTCAAACTCCTTTTTTAGAAAATAACATCAATTCTTTACAAACTGTGTTATCAGAAATTGTGATGTAATTAACTCTCACTTATGACAATTATTTGTAATATTTAAACTTATCAGTGATAGCAATGCCTTGACTCTTCATTATCCAATGCTTAAAGAGTCTCGAATTACGTTAACTTCTAAATGAATACAGCTGTATTAGCCTGGCAATAACTAGGCACAAATTTTTTGAATTGAGTTTAAAACCTAATGCCCCATCTATCCACTTTCAGGGTTATTAATGATTGTCCTCAGATTTTTCCTAATATAAATATGGGTCTTGTGGAAAGAAGATGCCCATCTTATCTTTTCACTTCTTTCATCTTTTCCAAAACTGTTATGTCTACCTCCACAACCACTGTTCCCAAAGTCTCCAACGAGTAACTGGAGATCATGCTCGAACATGTCCGAACTTTCATCCTGCTCCTTAGGAATGACATCCAAAGGGATCTCCCTCCTCTCAGAGGAAGGGTCAAGCTTTTGGAGGATAGGACCGCTAAACTGGAGGCGATCATAAAAAATTCTTAAACTCATTTTATGAATGACTCTTAAAGTCATTTTATTTTAGCATTTTCTTTCAATCAACCCTTAGGTTGTACCTCTATCAGCTTCAATCAACCCTTAGGTTGTACCTCTATCAGGGGATGGCATTCCCCCTTTGTGAATGCCAGTAAAATTTTTGAATATAACATCCTTTTGCTCTATTGTTCCAGTTTCATGGCTTCGAATTCTAATGGTACGGCTTTGAAATGGTTATATCTGGATAACCAAAGTCATATTATTTAAGTCTACGTGAATCCCTAAATATGAACCAAACCATTTGGTCAGAACAAAAAGAATGAACTGACATTCTCTTTCTGTTTCTACTCTAACTCAAGTTCCACTTAGAGTAATAATATATGAACAAGTCATCTCATACTTAACCCATCATTTATTACGTTCGGACTCTAACTCATTTTCTTTTCTCTTCTCTTTCTTTCCTCTGCTGCTTCTGACTTTTGATATCTCCATAGTTGACAAGCAACCAGTGCTAGAGATGGAGGGAAAACCTGAAGAGAAGCTCACTCCAGAACTTGTCATGTATACCATGAGTCTTATAAGTCAGATGTTGTACAAAGTGGAGAATGAACCAAGACTTGAGGTTCATCCCCGATCCTGTCTCAAAGGAATATCTGATCCCCTTATGTTGACACATTCTGACATAGCTGAGTTCTTCGAAGAATCTGAAGGTTCAGGAAACAAAACTAAAGAGGACAAGACTCCTGATACTCCCAGGGACACTTCTGGAAAGACCTCAGAATAGATTGACTTTTTAGTCGTTTGGACTTTTACTCTTGCTTTTGTGTTTATGGACTTTTAGGGCCACTTTTGTTGAGGGATGCACCTCCCCTTCTTGTGAGGTGCACAATATATATATATATATATATATATATATATATATATATATATATATATATATCAAGAACTTCTATGTTTTGTCATCTCATAGTTCGTTCTATATGACTTTTTCTTTCAATAAATCTTTATTCTGATAAGAAAGAAAAAAAAAGGAAATGACCCTTCGAAGGGTTACCTTTTATTAAATGATTCCCATATAGAAGGAAAATAAGACTTCAGATGCCTTCCATTTATCTTTCTTCAATGAACATATCTATTTAGATTTCTTAAACAATATGCTCCTCCTTTCAGGACTCTATGGATTTGGAATGGTCCAGTCCATGTTGGAGCCCATTTTCCCAATCCATCAATTCTGACTCTTCTATCTTTGATAGGTAAGATAACTTTCCAAACACGATCTCCCTCATCGAAGCTTTGAAGAGCTACTTTTTTATAACTTCTAGCTATTCTGGCCTTCTGTAACATAATCTGGTTTAAAGCTTTTACTCTGGCATCATCAATGTCTTCCAACTCCATATGCATGGCTTGATGATATGCCTCTGTAACTAAATCATTTTGAGATACTACCCTTTGACATCTCACAGCTATTTCCATAGGCAATACAACATCATGCCCATAAGTTAGGGCAAATGGAGTTGTGCCTATACTAGTTCTTTTTGTATTTCTATATGCCCACAAAGTATCTAGTAACAAGTTATGCCATATCTTTGGATTCTTATCTACCATTCTTTGGATCCCTTTCTTGATAATCTTGTTAGTAGATTCTGCTTTGCCATTAGATTGAGCATAATATGTGCTGGTATATATTAAAGAAATTCCGTGGTTATTAGCAAAGGCTTTGACCAACTTTCCTTCAAATATATACCCATTATCTACTGTTATGATTTGAGAGTTTCCAAAGCTATAAATGATACCTTTTATGAATTCGATAACATGGGTTTGTTTAACCTCCTCATAAGCTTGAGCTTCCACCCATTTAGTAAAATAATTAGTCGCTAATAAAATGAATTTATGCTTTTCTGCAGAAGGAGGGTAAATCATCCCAATCATGTCTATAGCCCATCCTCTAAAAGGCCATAGTTTTATTACATATTGTAAATCTGTGACTGGTAAATGCTTAAGTGGCCTAGTCCTTTGACAAGCTTGACATCTTTTTACATAATCTACGCAGTCTTTAAGGATAGTAGACCAATAATAACCATATCTCTTTATTAGCCATCTCATTGTTATACTAGATTGATGTGCTCCACAAATTCCTTCATGGACCTCAGCCATTACTTTGAATGCATTCACCTTGTTTCAACATTTTAAAAGAAGACCATCTGTTCCTCTTTTGAATAACTCATTATTGTACATAATGTAGTTTATTGACTTTAGCCTAGTTGTTTTATCAGTAGTGGCATCAGGTTTGTTTAAGTATTCAATTAATGTTTGTCTCCAATCTACATTCTGAATTGGAGGAACATCTATCTCTAATACTTCAAAGTCACTCAACCTGCTACTCAACATAGGTAGGGACTTTCTCAAAGTTAATTAACAAAATTTCTTCTCATTTTCTGATAAAATTTTATAACCAGATGCCCTTTGAGCTATCTCATCAGCTTCCTCATCAAAGAATCTGGGGATGTATGTCAGGGTAATCATAAAAAATTGAGCTCTCATTTTCTTGGCATGTTGGTAATATATTAATAAAGCTGGATTAGTGCATCGAAATTGTCCATTCAACTGGTTAATTACTAACTGAGAATCCCCAAAGATTTCAACAACGTCAACTTTCAGTTTAAGTAGAATTTTTAGACCTATGATTAAGGCTTCATATTTTGCTTGATTGTTAGAATACTGTCCTTCATTAAGTCAAAATCTATACTTGGTTTTCAAACCTTGAAGGTACTCTAATACTATCCCTACCCCAGCCATTTCAACTGTTTTAGATCCATCGAACCATAGTTTCTATGGTTTGATTTCAACTACAGCAGCTTTGAATGGTTCAGTCACTTTGATCCCACTAGGATGATCAGCCAAAAAATTGGCCAATGCTTGTCCTTTTACTGACTTTTGAGGAATGTATTCAAGACAAAACTTAATTAAAGACATAATCCATTTCCCAATCTTCCCATTAAGCATAGGCTTTGAAAGCATATGCATAATTACATCAGTTTGAGAAATAACATAGGTTACTCCAGGTAACATATAGTGCCTGAGTTTCTTAGAAGCATAAAATAAAGCTAAACATAGTTTCTCTACTGCAGAATACTTGCATTCACAGGAGTTTAGAAACCTACTAAGATAATAAACTGCTCTTTCCTTGCCATCTTCATTGTCTTCAGTTAACAGTACTCCTATTAAGTTTTGAGTTGCTGCTAGGTACAACTTTATTGGCTCCCCTTTGATAGGGGCCATCAACACGGGTGGACTAATTAAGTTCTCCTTAATGGCTTCGAAAGCATCATCATGCTCTTTAGACCACTTGAACTCTTCTTCCTCCTTTAGCTTCAACAAAAAAGAGAAAATTTTAGTCTTTCCTGCAATATTAGATATAATTCTTTGTAGGAAATTCAATTGACCAAAAAACCTTTGTAACTCCTTCTTATTGGAAGGCGGCTTGGCTTCTATAATAACCTTTGCTTTGTTCTTGTCAACCTGTATTCCTTTGTTATGGACTAGAAATCCAAGAAATTTTCCAGCTGATACTCCAAAAGCACACTTTTTTGGATTTAATTTCAATTGATAGTGCTTCATCTGTTGAAATGCCTTTTTTAAATGTTTAAGGTGATCATCATTGGAGCTTGACTTCACAATTATATCATCTATGTAATATTCTAGAAAACTTCCAACTAAATCATGAAAAATGGTATTCATAGCTCTCTGACAAGTGGCTCCAGCATTTTCAACCCAAATGGCATTTTGACCCATTCAAAAATTCTAATGTTATCAGGGCATGCAAAAGTTGTTTTATGCACATTCTCTATAGATTTGATTATATCCTGAATGCCTATCCAAAATGGATAATATCTTGTGCCCAGATGAACTGTCTACAAGCATATCCACATTAGGCATAGGATATTCATCTTCAGGAGTTGCAGTGTTAAGATTTCGAAAGTCAACACAAATTCTTATGCTTCCATTCTTTTTAGGCACTGGAACTACATTAGATAGCCATTCAACATACCTTCTTTTCCTAACGAAGCCTGCATCCAAAAGCCTTTGCAATTCTTTCTTAACACCTGCAATAGTTTCTGGACTCATCTTTTTGGTTGGTTGTTTGACAGGTTTGAATTGTGGCTTGATAGGTAACCTATGTGCCACCAATCCTCTGTCCAATCCAGGTAATTCCTTATAACTCCAAGCAAAGCATTCTTTGTTGGCTTTTAATAGTTCTGTTAACCTAACTTTCACACCTGATTCAAGCTATCGGTTAATAAACAATGGATTAGGATTGTCTTTGTCTCCCAACTTTACTTCCTCCAAAAGATCTTGGGATTCGATTTGCTCCTCAGATGTCAGTTGTTTGTCCTCCAAATAAAGCTTATCTAACAGAACATCTTCCCATATATTGTCCTTTTGAATCTTTGGTTCTATTCCCAGAGCAATATATCTTACTACAGCAATGAGTTGCCTTCTTCTTCAGCCTCTTCCTTGGCCTTACATCCAAGCAGCATCATCTTTTGGGGTGTTGGTTCATCCTTTCTAAACAGGATCGCTAGACTCCCCATGTTAAAGACCTCAGTCCAATCGGCTGGCTTCCCCGGTTCTTTTGCAACCTTAAATTCTTCCTCACTCTCTGGCCAGACATCATTGGCGAATATCTCAAACCCTGGCAGCAAAGTAGTGGTTTCCTTATCCCAAAACGGTTTTGGCTGCCCCTGGTAGACTTGCTTTGCTTTCTTTTTAACAAAGTAGTCTTCCAATCTATCTCCCTTTTTCACCTTACTGTCGCCTGAAGGTAGGTAGCCGAGACCGGTTGTGCGTATTAGAGCTCCGCGAGCTTCAAACTTTGTGGGTCCCTATATGTTCTTTCCTAGCCCCAGACCCAGCATGTAGGACATCTTTTTCATTATCTTTATCATGACATTACTAATGATAAAGTCGTCATCGATTCTAACCGAGAAAATAAAATTGGAGGTATCTAACGTGAAGCCTCCTAGAGCAATGTCTTCCTCCCTATGCGGAATTTTCAAGAGTGGGGCATTGTCTTCAGTAGGCGCACGAATTCCAAAGTCTCCGTGAATGGTGAGCATTCCTATCTCAAGTCCCAAACAAATTTTTTGATGGAGAGTAGAGGGTACAACCATGATATCTGGTCGATGAAGCCAAGGCCTTCCTAACAGTAAGTTAAAGGAAGCAGGGATGCTTACTACATGAAATTCCACCTTAGTTTGGTAGGATCCGAAGGTCATAGGAAGCATAAGCGTCCCGACTACATCTCGACGGGTGTTATCATATGCTCGGACTTTGACTTCTGATAGAGAGAAGTCCTTATTTTTGTATCCCAAGCAGTAAGCAACACGGAGCGGGCAAACATTGATTGCTGATCCATTGTCAATTAGGATTATCGAGACCCATTTATCACAGCATTTCAAGGTGACATGGAGTGGTCTATTATGATTAGTTCCCTCAGTGGGCAGGTCTCGATCGGTGAAGGTTATGGCATGTTTGATGGGTATGGTTTTGATAAGTGCCACAAGCTCATCGGGGGTTATAGCGTAAGGAACTTTTAAATGAGAAAGGGCTTGAATGAGTCCTTCACAATGGCGAGTGGAGTGAGCAAGTACATCTCAAATAGACATTTTTACCTAAGTCTGCTCGAGTTGTTGCTTGATCATTCTTTCGGAGTTTTTCTGAAGATGGGAGGGCTCTTTGGCTGGTGGAGCAAAATGTTGGAAAGTATTTTTGGTTAAGGTAGTGAAAGGGTTTGAAGGCTCTTTGGCTGATAAAGCTGCAAGGTTAGAGGATTCTTCGGTTTGGAGGTTGATAGATACGGCCACTCCTAGTTAGATGGTCAATCTGACGATACTTTGATTCCTCACTCCATAAGTCGACGGGAGCCTTGTGCTTGGTTCCAATGGTGGTATCTTGAAGGTTGGATGCTAGATCGATGATAACCAGATCTTCCCAAATATCCTTTGGCTTCCATTGTTCAACTTCCATTAATGCCTTGTTTACGGTCCATTCCTCATTTCCCACTTTTATGTTGACAACTTCAGAGTTGGCCCATGGACTCACTTTGGCCCCTGGTTCATCTTCCCACAAGTTCATCATGGCGACATCAACGTCTTTCGGGAAGGTGACCGATGGTTCAAACTAAACTTCTTCCACAATGTAATCCATGGGGTTACACTCATTACTGGCTACCTCTTCCTTAGGCTTTGGAAATTCTGGATTCGGATGCCATGGTGTGTGGTCAACATTGCTGTCAAAATCATTGAAATATTAGAAGTCCGAGCAAAGTGGAGCAAGTTCTGGCCAACAGCAGCCTGCCATCTCAGGTTGGTACTCTTTAACAAACATTGCTAGTAGAGAAAACATATTCAGCGGGTCATCTCTGGCTAAAAGCTGATACTCATTTGGGGTTGGGTCCTATTTCCATTCGGGAACTTCTTGGGGGATCTGATAGTTCTCCTGGCCTTCGAACATTATGTATAAAGAAAATCCATCGAGAGGGTCAGGATGAACATTCTGCCAATCACTTCCCATCTAGGTTCGAATAGTGATTCAGCATCCCTCTAAAAATTGGCTTCTTCAAAATTTTCCCAATCAGAAACGAGGTCTCCCCACGTATTTTTCCATTCCCACAAAAAGTAAAAAGCAGTTTCCTCAAAAATTTCCACAATCGGTTTAGGTTAGGTATCAGGGTAATGAAGAGAGTTAGATTAAAATCTTGCGTGGTTTGGTCTAGGGTTAGGGCGATTTTGTTGATATGAAGATGGGTGTTATGTTGTGGTAAAGGGTTTGAAATGTTATTTGGTTTATCTGGAGGATAGGTGTCAATAACCTTATTATCGATGAGATTTTGGATCTCATGACGAAGGTGAATGCAGTTGTTGGTGGTATGGCCGGGCATCTAGTGGAATTCACAGTAAACGTTTTGGTTTAGGATTGGTGGAATGGTTTGTGGTTGCTGGAGAGGTTTCAACACCCAGATTTCTGTGAGTTTCTTAAATAATGTAGATTTGGGGATGCTGAATTGGGTGAAGGCTCAGTTTTGAGATTTTGGTTTTTTGGAGGTTTGGTTAACTTTTGCGGGTTGGCGGACGAAGTTCCTGCCTGATTGGTATTCCCAAAAAGAACGTTGGTGTTACCAAAGTATGCACTTTTGGACTTTGATCATGTTTTCTTTTTCTCCAAGGTACCATCATGTAAAGCTTCCTCTAGAGCCAACCTAGAGTCATAGAAGGTTTCAAAGTTTGGGGCGGCTTAGGAAATAACCATGTATGGGGCAAAGGAACTCGGTAAGTTCTTTGTTATGATCCGTATCTGTTCCTTAAGATCCAACTTGTTTTGCATTTGAGCGGCCTTAGCTCTCTAACGTTTTACAAAATCGGCGAAGCTTTCTTTCTCACTCGTCTTAGTACTTTCTAGTTCCATTGTGGTCATTTTTAGATCAACATTAAAATCGTATTGGGCTATAAAAGCTGTCCCAATATTTTTCCAAGTCTTTTTCTTGGATGACTCGAAAGTAAGGAACCATTGCAAGGCGAGACCGGACAGAGACTCATGGAAAAATTGTGCGATAGCTTCTTTTTCGATTCCTCACATGGTGAAAGAGCCAACGTACCCCTGAAGGTGCGCCTTTGGGTCACCAGTGCCGTCAAATTTTGCAAAGTCCACGCCTTTGAATTTTTCTGGCAGTTTGGCATTCGGGAATAAGCATAGCTTGTTCATGTCGACCTCTTCTTTCTCAAGTTGCCTGGTTTCTTGAACAGACTCTTCTAGCTTATTGATTTTGGCAATAAGAGTAGCCAACTTTGGATTTGTAGCTGGCGCTTCTTCTTTGGGCTGCTCAAACTGCGAATGAGGTTTAGTTTGAAGCTTATCACTAATTTCTTGCATAGTTTCCATTATCATGATCAGGTCATTCTTCATAGATGCAACAGAAACCTTGAGTTGTAAGTCGACATTGGCAATGGACTGCTTGAATTGGGCGTCCAAAGTGGTCATATTTTGCCTGAGCTCCTCCACCCCATTTCCTTGATCAACCATTGGTAAGGGATTTTCAGGAGGGATTTCTGTTAATGGTTCTCGCGGTACTTTTGCTGAAGGTTGCCCTTCCTGTACTACCTGAACCTCAAATAGCTGAGTGCCTTCCAGGGTGTCTATACGAACCAATCTTTGGCATGGACGAAACCAATTGGGTATAGTCTCTTCTCACAAGCGTCCAATGTTTCAGAGCTAGCAATAAAGCAAAAAGGATCGACTCACAACTAATCTCGGATACTCGCCCTGCCTTCTACATGCCTTCTAAAGACTAAACCTAAGACCTATCGTGACCTAGCCTTCACTTAAGGTGTTGTTCGTACAAAAGATTTCTGACAATCCGGGTAGGTGCTGTCAGGTAGGATAAATTTTGAATGCTTCAGAACCAGAGCCAATCTCCTTACCTTGACCATCTGAGTCAGAGCAATATGACTATCGGAATCCATATATGCACACACTTAATGTTGGTCCTAGATCAAGGGAGCCATTCGGGTACGACAAACACCGGAGGTATCCCAAACTCCATAGATTTAGAGTCTCCTAGACTGACCAGGAGGAGATGAAGAATCCTAAGGAAACCTTGTCCTCTAGCCTGTAGGATGCAATGATGCATGAATGATATGAATGTACAGAAAAGAGATGCACATAAACATGATATATCACATAAGTCCTAACCGCGGGTTCCTGTCTTAATTGGGAAGGTTCTATGGCTATGTACGAGTGCAAAGGCCGGTTTGGGTCTCAGCAGGGTTCCTCGGACTAGAGTCAAGATGTACTTCCCATTGTCAAGTGTATTGTAAGACAATGGTCGAGTAGTACCATGGCTCATCATGGTCGAGGGTTGCCAGGCATCCCGGGACAGCTTGTCACCGGTAAATCGGGCAAGATTGCCAGAATACTAGCGAGGCTTGTGCGTTACAAAGTGTACGGGATAAAAAAGTTTTATTTTCTAAAAGATATTGAAAATCCCCATTTGAAAATGTCTTTTGAGCTTGGCTCTCGAAATTATTCAATTATTTGACAATGTAAGTTTCAAAGTTTCAAATAATATATTTCCCTAGTAGAGTTGCCACTGTGGGCTCCCTGCCCGGCGCGCCCTCGAAGAGTCGTCACCCGGATTTTTGAGATGGATGATCCGAGAAATCAAGAACTCGTTTGAAAAAGGCTTTTGATCTAGCGAAAATGTCGAGACTTTGGGTTTGGGAGCCACGTTACAAACGAGAAAAGTTTTGTTGAAAAAGCACCCTATTTGCCCGATAAAATCGATCTCTACTAAATATTTTTAAAGGGAAAAAATTCCGTACATCTTTTGAAAAATGAAACTTTTTAATAAACAAGTAAAGGGGGAAGGGTCATGGGGAAATATATCACATTGGCATGCACGTGGTGCTACTTGTACAGAAATAATAAGAGTATGATGTTAAGAGATGAAATAACTAACCGATAAACTGTCTAGATCAAAACCATTCTCACACGGCTTACCATAATGCTGCACACGGTCTTATGGTATGCCGTGCGGTCTATTTGCTTTGCTATCAGACTATCATTAATACCTAGAACAACTCGCAGTGTGTTATATATCCCGTGCGTCATTCCTTAAAGATATCGGAAGATGCACAACCGTTGATCCGTCTCGGAACAGTACCATCTCTTCAAGTCATAAATGTAAAATAATTTTCAGTGCATTTGATCACTGGGGATGATCAAGAAAATTCTTTTGGATATAAAACATGGCTTGTAGATATGGTCTTATTCTTAAAAGTGTTAATGACAATATTTCAACAATACAAATAGGCTTGATGATGGATGGTCATGATCTAGACTGTTTAAACAAACAAACAGTAACTAATAAAAGACCGCGCTCCTGAATATACTACACCGTGCGATGCATCAGAATGCCGCACGGCATGGTATGTCCAGTACAGTGACTGTTTTTATTTTTGAAAATAGTTTTTAAGTCAATTTTTAACCCAAAAGAGGTTAAACCTGACTATAGGAAAAAGTCACCTCAGGGGCTAGGACAGGGCCTAACCCAAGAAAACTTGATTTTTACCTTTAATCTTGAGCTTGAATAAGGACGGATGGTAAAGGATGAGTGTAGACAAAATCGGGTGAGAAATGATGAGTACAGGTGAAAGAGGTTGTTGTATGTCTTGGTAGGTAAGGTTTTAAAGTGAGTAAAAGACTAACTTTGATGGTGAGGAAAAAAATGAAACATTTTGAGAAAGTAAATACTTAGAGAATGTCTTTTTGGGACAACATTCTTAAGACTTGGAAGTGGGGAATGAGTGTATGGGCCAGGTGAGAGAGATATTGGAAACTCATGGGCCTCTTTCTCTTGAGTGGATGTGTGTATTTATAGGCAAAAACCAAATATTTTGAATTCAAATGGTGGAGCTGTTTTTTAGGCGGGCTAAAAGTGCTTTTTTAGCTAAGCCATTTTGTAGTTGTGGCTCAAACATGCGTGGCCGACAGCTTACTGAGCCAGTCGGAACTTTTCCCTAGAATGCCGTGTGGTTAACCTCATGACTTCGTACGGCGTAATAAGTTTTATTACGTCGTGCGGTGTAAAAGTGTTCTGTGTGGTATTCTAGGTCTAGTCTAGGGCTTTTTGGACTTATCTGGATTTTTGGTTTGTTTGGATTTTTTGGCTAAGTCTGTCTTTGATTCAAGTTCTCAAAGGTGTTGTTTCCTTTATTTCATCATCGGGACATTCAAAGAATCTCCGAGGTCTGAATTGGGATGTCTACAATCACCATCACTCCACCACCACCATTACACCACTATCGCCAGAACTACAACTCCACCACCATCGTCGCCACCACTCCACCACCACCACCACCACCACAATCACCATTACACCATTATTATAAATACATTATGACAATTAGTAAATTAAGAGATAATCGGAACTAAAATTAATTTATCAAATTTTTAATTCAGTACTTAATATGTTTAGCAAACAATTTTTCAGCTTAAAAAATTCAGCATTTAGCTTTCAGTACTTAATTTTTCAGCATTCAGTTTCACTTTTCAATTTATCAAACATGCCCTAAGTTGAGCTATAATTAATAAATTGTAACCCTACCTTGTATAATGCCTTTTAAAGCCGTGAGAATGTTAAAGCTCATTTAAACTTCAAAATTAAGCGTGCTCACTTTGGAGTATTCCTGGGATGGGTGGCCTACATGAAGCACCATGGAGCTTAGTCAGCCAAAACAAAAAATATTGTACATGGTAAGAGTGGGTCATTAAAAATAACCCATATTAACCTACATATTTATGCATTTAGGGCCATTTCTACTAACAAAAAAATACTAAAAACTTAACGCATTTTACTAACTAGTTTTCTTAAAAAATAAAGTTTTTTCAACTCAACAACTTTTTCACTCACATACCAAGCAAAAAAAAAGTCACTACCGAAAATAAATTGACAATTCTCAACAACTATAATTTCCTACCGAAAATACCTAACAATTTTTCGATCACAATTAAAAATTTATAATTTTTTCACTACCGAAACATTCTCATAAATGGGTGTAATATGGGTCCAATAAAGATTAGGGACTGTGTAGCGTAGCTCCATGCTACGTAGCGTATTGTGCACGGTAAATCGTCGCCGCTCCGGTCTCGCTTTGATAATCGAAAACGTTTTCTTTGTAGAGTTCGTCGAGTAGAACAAGTATTCAAAAAATTAGCTCGATCGGATATTATTAAATGTCTCATCCGAACATTATTACTTTAAAACAAATGAATTCAAAATGCTAGATAAAATCCACTGTTTTTTGATACACTTAATTTCAATGATAATAATGTTTGGATGAATTACTTAATGATATTCGATCGAACTAATTTTTGATACACTTATTCTACTCAACGAATTTTATAAATTGAACATTTCCGATTATCAGAATGAAACTGGAGCGATGGAAAATCTGTTGTGCACAATACGCTGTACAGCACAGTCTCTGACTAGAGGGGAGGTCTACAAGCACAAGTCTGTCTACCTCGTGTCAGAAAGGTCCAATCTAGTCCCTGTCTATAACGTGCCGTCTTGTGACCTGGCGTGCACCAACTTTGTAGGCTACGTGGGGCCCGGCAGCGAAACGCATAGATTCTCGTACACAATAATACAAAGAGAAGTGCTACCTCCACACTTGCACACCCACTTGCACATCCACACACACGTGTATGGGTCCAACACATACTACACATTACAGTGTGTGTGGGTGTGCAAGTGTGTGTGGTCCTAGAATTAGTGTAATACAAATTGGCTAAGCTTTGCCAATTAGTACAACGTTACTGTATTGTGCACAGAAATCTTCCTTTTTGTGGTACCCATCAGATAAAGGGAGGAAAGAGAGGGTATACCTGTGGAAAAGATAAAGGCCGAAGAAATGGAGGAGAGAGAGAGAGAGTGGCCGACTACCAGTACCAACAACTTTTTCACCATGCCGATACTTTTTCACAAATTAGTCAGCTACTTTTTGCAAATCTTCTCCTTAAAACACTATTGGGCTCTACATTTTACACTTAAAAATGGATCCCACATTTTACAGTCTTGTGCTATATAACAATAAGATTTTAACTCTATTATTGGAGATGACCTTACCATCTCGATCGTCATCACCATAGCTCTCAGCCTCTCACTCGTTCTTATTCCAACAAAATGATTCAAAGTGGAATTGTCTGTGACACTTGGAAAAACATCTCTCTCTCTCTCTCTCTTCCGGCTCTCTCTCTCTCTCTTTCCGGAGAGTAATTACAAATCCGTAGCTCTTACCTCTGCCGTAGTGGAGAGACAGCAATTGCCGTTGAAAATTTCCCCGAATTCGGGTAAGTAACTTCAAGTCCATGCTCCTAAATCCTCTCTTTTTATTCCAGTTTCTCTGGATGTGGAATTTGGCAGCCAGAAATGGCTTTGCCAAGTAGTCGCTAGATTAAATTATCCTTAACTTGAGTGAGTCATGTGGCAAATAAAGTTCTCACTCCCTCGTCATGCATTCTGATAGCAAACGGAGTTAAGAATTGACGAGGTGAGTGAACTGACTTAGGTGAAGATCGACTCCATCACACGAGCTTAATTAGATCATCCAAATTAAAACTTAGCTGAGTTAATTAGCTCTCATGTCATGTGAGATTTATTGGATTAGAGCTGCTTCAATTCCCACCCTCCCCCCTTGACCGTCTCCCTTCTTGCTCCTTTTTTGGCAATGTTGCTTCCAATGAAGACCAGTACGGCTGGAATATCTGCACGGGTCGGTGAGCATGAAATATTTTTTGAATTTGTCTCCCCACCTGTTTACAAAGAAATAAACGATATTATGAGAAAAATTCCCATAAAGATAAACAAATAAATTTTCTTAAAAAAGAAATTCAAATTATGAATTTAGAAGAGGTCTTACAAAAATCTTTTTTAAAAGAGAAAATTTCTCAAATTGAAGAAAATTTTACAAAGAAATTTGTAGTGATATTCCAAATGCTTTCTGAGATAGAAAAAAACATATTGTTTCATTACCATATGAGAAGGGTTTTGATGAAAGAAAAATTCCTACAAAAGTTAGGCCTTCTCAAATGAAACAAGAATATTTGATTATGTGTCAAAATGAAATTGACAGTCTTTTGAATAAAAACAATTAATTAGAAAAAGTTATTCTCCTTAGAGTTGCACAGCTTTTTATGTTAATAAGAATGCTGAAAAGGAACGGGGTGTTCCTAGATTGGTTATAAATTATAAACCATTAAATGAAGTTTTGATGTGGATTAGATATCCCATCCCCAATAAAAAAGATTTGTTGGATCGACTGAATAAAGCAGTTATTTTTTCTAAATTTGATTTGAAATCTGGATAAGATTCAAATTAATGAATCTGATAGATATAAAACAGCATTTACAGTTCCATTTGGTCATTTTGAATGGAATGTTATGCCTTTTGGTCTGAAGAATGCACCTTCAGAATTTCAAAATATTATGAATGATATATTTTATCCTTATGTGGATTTTGCAATTTGTTACATTGATGATGTTCTGATATTTTCTGAGAACATAGACCAACATGTTAAATATCTTAGAATTTTTAAAGACGTGATAAAAAGAAATGGTTTGGTAGTTTCTGCTCCCAAAATGAAATTATTTCAGACAAATGTCAGATTTTTGGGGCATAACATACATCAGGAAAAAATTGTTCCCATTGATAGAAGTATAGAATTTGCTTCAAAATTCCCAGATGAAATAAGGGATAAAACTCAATTGCAAAGATTTTTAGGAAGTCTCAATTATATAGGAGACTATTATCATGAATTGGCACAGGATTCTGCACCTTTATATGATAGGCTTAAGAAGAATTCCCCTCCTTGGTCGGAACAGCATACTAGAGCTATTCGAAGAATTAAATTAAAAGCAAAACAATTACCTTGTTTAGCAATAGCTAATCTCGAATGGAAGAAAATTGTTGAGACAGATGCTTCAAATATCGGTTATGGAGGTATCTTGAAGCAATACAATATCAATTCTAATAAAGAAGAATTTGTAAGATTTACTTCTGGTTTGTTTAAAAATGCTCAAACCAATTATAGTACTATAAAGAAAGAAATTCTTTCTATTATTCTTTCTATAAAGAAAGAAATTCTTTCTATTATTAATGTATAAACAAATTTCAAGATGATTTGTTAAATCAACAATTTTTATTAAGAGTTGATTGTAGTGCTGCAAAGTAGGTTTTAAAGCAGGATATTAAGAATCTTGCTTCTAAGCAAATTTTTGCCAGATGGCAGTCAAAATTATCTGCCTTTGATTTTGAAATTGAATACATTAAGGGAGAAAATAACTTTCTACCTGATTTCCTCACCCGTGAATTTTTGCAGGGATGAATCATAATAATTTTGTTCAACAAAGAATAATTTTTGAGCAATGGCTGAAATTACAGCGAGCTGTTTTCAAATCTCATACTGAAATGGTCATACTTAAATTGCCTCAAACGCGTGTTAATTTATTGCGTTGGATTCATGCTAGAGAAGCATTGCTTCGCCATTATCAATAATATGATGTTGATGGAGAAGACCAACAATGGGATATTGAATTCCTTCAATTATCGATTCATAGACTTCAAATGAAGTTAACACTTTTGTCTACTGCTTAATTTTGCAGAATGAACAGGCCACCAGATCGTGGAAGTGGCTGAGGGAATTCACCTCGAGGCCGGGGTCAGCCAAAAGTGACCCAAGCAAAAAGTAGAGGCCTACTTGAAGGCCCAGAGATTGCAATATCCATCTCTGCAGGAGGCAAATTTCGCCTCATCCTCATCACCCTCAATGGCGGAGGTTGTGCAATCTGAAGAAATCTTCAGAACCTCAGAATTGACTGAGACAATAATGTTCCTGGAATCTCAGGATGAACAATTTAAAGATGATCCCTGGGAAATTAGGTCCTGGTATATGGATGTAATGAGATATCCAACTCCTGAAGGCAAATATCGTTTTTGCTATGAACAAATGTTGGTTCAGACAGGATCTGTGGAATTTAGCCACACCTTCAAGAAAGTAGGTCAAAAGAATGGACCTATCAGTTATAGCAAAGCCATAATAAAAATGATTATGCCAATTCACAGATGGGGAATTCACCCACAAAAGTTAAAAATTTTGACTATGAAAAATGAACAGGGAATATCCACTGTCCAATATAATTATTGGGATTATATTGAGGCTTGGACAAAAGCATTTTATTACCAAAATCCAAAGAAGAAACACTCTTGGTTCTTCAAAATCTGTCCACAATCAGTTGGACATAATGATTTTCCGAATTGGTTTATCTCTTGGTGGAACAAATTTGGGTCACATCCTGATTATTTACCTCAGGAATTAAAAAGGGAAATGGGGTCCTTTATGAATTATCAGTCTCAATTATGGGGACCAAATATTCCAAAAGGAAAATTATTCCTTCAAGTAATGGCAACTTGTGGAATCCCGTGGATTTGGCGTTGGGATATTCAAGTGGCTAAAGACAATTTTGGCTTTCCAATTTTGGAAAGATTTTTCCAGCATAAATGGTGGAAAGGGCTCCAAATTGAGGAGCAATTGTCAACAATAAAGTTGAAAAATCAAGACTTGGCCAAGCAAGTTCAGCAGAGGGAGAAACCCTCAATTAAAAATCCATTTTTGGAAATTTCTGCTCAAATAAGAGCCAAGAATTCGTCATTAACTGATGAAGAAATTATTGTTAAAATCATGGATTATATGAAGGAACAATTTTTACAATCGGTGAATCAAGTCACAGATGATGCATCTATGACATCAGCCACCAGCAACGAGGCTGATAACAATCCTTTCACTTGTCTGGCTGGCGAATCTCAAGACCCTTATGAAGAGGATCAACATGAGCCCACATTGGGAGATTTTTGGGACAGTATGGTTGAAATTGTGGCAACCCAATCCCGTAAAGGAAAAGAAAAGCGGGAGCAATAATGGATGCTTTGGCGTAAAATCAAAGGCATCAATAATGGAAGCTTTGGAGTAAAATCAAAGGCACCCAATAATAGAGTGCACACCTATTTTTCGATGAAGAAAGCTCAATAATGGAGTAGTTTTTAAGTCACTCAATGAAGGAGTAGTTTTCATCTTTAGGTAGGATATTTATTCCCATAGTTGTATGTAATAATTTGTTCAAGGTCTGTTGAGTCCTCTATATAAAGGACGCGTCTTTCTTTTCTTAGGCAGGTTTTATTTGATTTTGCCCTCTCTCTATAAAAACCAAGCAGTCTGTCTCTCTCTCTCTTGTAATTTGCGGTCATACCATCTATGTTCCATTCATAGATAGTTCTACCACTATAAGACATCTGCTTTTGAAAGCCAGATTCTTCATATAACATATCCCGCGGGGAGCAGAAACTACGAAACCATTTCTTTTTATCACGTCTTTAAAAATTCTAAGATGTTTAACATGTTGGTCTATGTTCTCAGAAAATATCACTCATTAGTGATTTCTTCCTCTTCTGAAGTAGAAGAGGTATCCTCATTTTCAGGGAGATCATTTACTTGATCTTCTGAATCAGATTCACTGGAATCAATTAAAAGTTTGTAAAGGGTCTGTTTTAACCCTTCATCTAATTGAAGTTCTTCTAATTTCTTTTTATTCTTGCATTTATTTGCATAATGACCTAATTTACCACATTTATAACATTTGGCAGTGACCTTCTTATCACCCTTTTTACTTTTCTTTTTTCTAGCAGAATTCTTAGAGCTTGATGGCCCATCCTTATCCTTCTGCTTCTTTTTCTTTTTAGAATATTTTCGAGTAGCCTTATCACTACTCTTTTTCTTCTGAGATTTTGGGTATTGGGGTAAATCATAACCAAATTGGTCACAAAATTGTCCTAACTCTTTTTTCCCAGTTAGGTTCTGCTTTTTCAATTGATTATGCAATTTTATGTCATTGCATAGTGGCAACCCTTCCTGAATAATAATGGCTATAAGTTGGCCATAAGTATATCTATTATAATCAATGGTCAGACCATTATTTTGGTCTCGCAATTTTTTTCTTATTTTCTCTGCAAAAAAATAAGGTAATCCATCCACAAACTTGGACTTTCAATGCTCACTATTAGCATCAAATCTCTGCATAACCTTGGCAAGGAACACATCCTTATACCAACGAAAATGAGTTAACGTTGGACATTTCAAATTTTGAAGCAGCTCTCTACTTCTTTCTCGTTGGTTATCCCAATGACCAACAAAATGTAAAATTATGGACTGGACAAGAGTATAGACGGCATCTTGTTTTACTATTCCAGTCTCAGTGGTTTTTATTGCACTTAAAATTTCTTGTCGTTGGTTGGCAGTCAGAACATTATCCCACCAACCTTTAAGCATACCAGTGAATCCAACTGTGATCCAATCAGCAACATCTTTATCTTCATTATGATTATTAGTGCATATTGTGCTATACATCATCATTTGATGTACAACGCCAAAAATTTGATATTCGGTCATACCATCTATGTTCCATTCATAGATAGTTCTACCACTATAAGACATCTGCTTTTGAAAGCCAGATTCTTCATATAACATATCCTGCGGGGTAGGTCTAGGATAATAATACCTATCAGCTCCGCTGTAAGGAAACTTCTTAGGATATTGAATTTTATTAATAGTCTCATGTTGAGACTGCAAAAAAGAATTTTCTATTTCTACAACATCCTCAGGAGATATCTCCTCCTCATGATCCTCTGAAAGAGCATTAAGGGTCAATCCCTTAAATCTCTTTTGTAATTCTTTGAGTAAATCAGAATTTTTATTAAGATCAGTAAGATTAAAACCAGTTATTGGTAACGGTGGCCGAATATTGGATGGTGAAATCTCATCCTCCTTATTTTCGGTCTTGATACTCTTTAGTCTAATATCTTCTCCAATTTGAGCTATTTGCTCTTCAATTCTAACCAATTGGTCGCCAATGGTATTAAGGCAAGCATTTGTGTGGTTGTTCTGTTAATAAACTTTACCATTTGGATCTGTGCTTGTAGGTTTAACAAAAGCAGCAGTTTCCAAAGGTGAATCAGACTCAGAATTACCTTCAATAGACAAAGGTATTGTTGGAGGATGGACTGCACGAATTATAGTTCCTGACATAGACCTTCAATTCCTATGATAATCCTGTATAACATTTATGGATCGATCGCATTCTAACCAATAACGTCCATAAAACCATTGAGTAAAAGGTACAATTTTTTGGTGACTTTCAAGGTAATCATAAAATTCTTCCTTGAATTTTTGTAATTGACTAGCATTATACTTAGCGAAATACCAACTCCTAAACTCTTGATACTTTGGGAGTTGAAATTCTGCATTAATTTCCTTTCTAAGCTCAGCCCCTATTATCATTGTTAAGACTGAATGCCATTTCACTAGCAGTAGGTGATTCTACTGTGTTATTATTCTGATGGGTATAGACTCCATGAGGTATTTGGTTTTGAGATAGTCTTATCCCAACTAGATTTTCATCCTCTATTGGATGGTGAGATTCGGAAACTTCCGATGTCGAATGTCGACTAGTATTTGGCAACTAACCCTATAGGGTGTTTGATTATTTCGAGAGCTCAGACTTCTCGAATATCCACTAGCCTGTGAATTTCTAAAATTTAGAAAGACAGTACCATCATTATCTTGAACTATTTGTTCAATTGTGTTGCTAATGGGTCTAGGAGGAACCGCATTAGGCATAGTCCAACTATCAGGGCATTAGGCATAGTCCAACTATCAGGGAAAGTAATTTCTTCCCAATTTATCAACCTATTAGTTGCAACATTAGATGTCAACATATTGGACTCTATTAAAACAGTTCGGTCTGTGGGTCGCAACATTCGAACCCTAGGATTCATAGTATTCATCACTTTGTAATAAATCCTATAAATCACAGCAATAACTTCAGATCCAGGCAAGAAATCATAACCTCTAGTCTGGATTCTACAATTCAAAACTTCCCCTATATTTCTATCTGTAAGAGACAGAGATAAATCAGGAAAAGCATTAAAATAAACAGGACCATGAGATAAACTGGTCTCAATTGCTCCTATAATGGAGGATCTCCAATTGTTACACCTACCATCATGCAAAGTGACTTGCAAACAGGTGTCCATTCCAAGAAAAGTTAAAGGTTTAAGAGCAATTTGCACTAAACCAATATGAACATACTTATAATTATGCATGTGTGCAAGTAGATCAGTGCGATCCATAAGATTAATTATCTTATCATTCAATTCTAGGCTTTCTGTTCTTTCAACAGTTTTAATTGCCATGCTACTTTTTAATTCAAACATTCCATGTCTGTATATTACAGAATGGCGTACTGGAGGGATAGTCCAGTGGTTTAATTGTTCTTGCACATTAGCATATTCAATCAATTCAGAATTTTTAATTCTATCATTATCAGAACGAAATAGCCTTCTCATTATGAGATGGTTGTGTTAGTGCTCACAAAATCCAATTCATCATAATCCAGCCTCTTTTTTTTTTTTTTAAATGAAAGAGAACATCCCTGATAGCACGTCTGTCAACGATTTACCGGGGCAATAGGCCAAAACACCCTTCCCGGGTTCCCATGGCCGGACAAATCCGAACGCGACTTGGGTGACGTCCCACTACCCTGAATGTTATCCTACATTTAAGTTTTGAGATTTAAAATGTTTTTATTTTGAAAGGCTTCATTATGATATCATGGCTTATGCTTGCACCAACACAGAGATCTAAGCCATTATGGCTTTGATACCAAATAAAGTATTGAAATGCAACAATACAAAGGATCGGAAAAGAAAACTAACCTTTTATTATGGAGAGAAAGAGACTGCAAATTACAAGAGAGAGAGACAGACAGACTGCTTGGTTTTTATAGAGAGAGGGCAAAACCAAATAAAACCTGCCTAAGAAAAGAAAGACGCGTCCTTTATATAGAGGACTCAATAGGACTTGAACAAATTATTACATACAACTGTGGGAATAAATATCCCACCTAAAGATGAAAACTACTCCTTCATTGAGTGATTTAAAAACTACTCCATTATTGAGCTTTCTTCATCGAAAAATAGGTGTGCACTCTATTATTGGGTGCCTTTGATTTTACTCCAAAGCTTCCATTATTGATGCCTTTGATTTTACGCCAAAGCATCCATTATTGCTCCCGCTTTTCTTTTCCTTTACGGGATTGGGTTGCCACAATTTCAACCATACTGTCCCAAAAATCTCCCAATGTGGGCTCATGTTGATCCTCTTCATAAGGGTCTTGAGATTCGCCAGCCAGACAAGTGAAAGGATTGTTATCAGCCTCGTTGCAGGTGGCTGATGTCATAGATGCATCATCTGTGACTTGATTCACCGATTGTAAAAATTGTTCCTTCATATAATCCATGGTTTTAACAATAATTTCTTCATCGGTTAATGACGAATTCTTGGCTATTATTTGAGCAGAAATTTCCAAAAATGGATTTTTAATTGAGGGTTTCTCCCTCTGCTGAACTTGTTTGGCCAAGTCTTGATTTTTGAACTTTATTGTTGACCATTGCTCCTCAATTTGGAGCCCTTTCCACCATTTATGCTGGAAAAATCTTTCTAAAATTGGAAAGCCAAAATTGTCTTTAGCCACTTGAATATCCCAATGCCAAATCCACGGGATTCCACAAGTTGCCATTGCTTGAAGGAATAATTTTCCTTTTGGAATATTTGGTCCCCATAATTGAGACTGATAATTCATAAAGGAAGCCATTTCCCTTTTTAATTCCTGAGGTAAATAATCAGGATGTGGCCCAAATTTGTTCCACCAAGAGATAAACCAATTCGGAAAATCATTATGTCCACTGATTGTGGACAGATTTTGAAGAACCAAGAGTGTTTCTTCTTTGGATTTTGGTAATAAAATGCTTTTGTCCAAGCCTCAATATAATCCCAATAATTATATTGGACAGTGGATATTCCCTGTTCATTTTTCATAGTCAAAATTTTTGACTTTTGTGGGTGAATTCCCCATCTGTGAATTAGCATAACCATCTTTATTATGGTTTTACTATAACTGATAGGTCCATTCTTTTGACCTACTTTCTCGAAGGTGTGGCTAAATTCTACAGATCCTGTCTGAACCAACATTTGTTCATAGCAAAAACGATATTTGCCTTCAGGAGTTGGATATCCCATTACATCCATATACCGGGACCTAATTTCCCAGGGATCATCTTTAAATTGTTCATCCTGAGATTCCAGGAACATTATTGTCTCAGTCAATTCTGAGGTTCTGAAGATTTCTTCAGATTGCACAACCTCCGCCATTGAAGGTGATGAGGATGAGGCGAAATTTGCCTCCTGCAGAGATGGATATTGCAATCTCTGAGCCTTCAAGTAGGCCTCTACTTCTGCGTAGGTCACTTTTGGCCGACCCCGGCCTCGAGGTGAATTCCCTCGGCCACTTCCACGATCTGGGGCCTGTTCATTCTGCAAAATTAAGCAGTAGACAAAAGTGTTAACTTCATTTGAAGTCTATGAATCGATAATTGAAGGAATTCCATATCCCATTGTTGGTCTTCTCCATCAACATCATATTGTTGATAATGGCGAAGCAATGCTTCTCTAGCATGAATCCAACGCAGTAAATTAACACGCGTTTGAGGCAATTTAAGTATGACCATTTCAGTGTGAGATTTGAAAACAGCTCGCTGTAATTTCAGCCATTGCTCAAAAATTGTTCTTTGTTGAACAAAATTATTATGATTCATCCCTGCAAAAATCACGGGTGAGGAAATCAGGTAGAGAGTTATTTTCTCCCTTAATGTATTCAATTTCAAAATCAAAGGCAGATAATTCTGACTGCCATCTGGCAAAAATTTGCTTAGAAGCAAGATTCTTAATATCCTGCTTTAAAACCTGCTTTGCAGCACTACAATCAACTCTTAATAAAAATTGTTGATTTAACAAATCATCTTGAAATTTGTTTATACATTTAATAATAGAAAGAATTTCTTTCTTTATAGTACTATAATTGGTTTGAGTATTTTTAAACAAACCAGAAGTAAATCTTACCAATTCTTCTTTATTAGAATTGATATTGTATTGCTTCAAGATACCTCCATAATCGATATTTGAAGCATCTGTCTCAACAATTTTCTTCCATTCGGGATTAGCTATTGCTAAACAAGGCAATTGTTTTGCTTTTAATTTAATTCTTCGAACAGCTCTAGTATGCTGTTCTGACCAAGGAGGGAGATTCTTCTAAAGCCTATCATATAAAGGTGCAGAATCCTGTGCCAATTCATGATAATAGTCTCCTCTATAATTGAGACTTCCTAAAAATCTTTGCAATTGAGTTTTATCCCTTATTTCATCTGGAAATTTTGAAGCAAATTCTATACTTCTATCAATGGGAACAATTTTCCCCTGATGTATGTTATGCCCCAAAAATCTGACATTTGTCTGAAATAATTTCATTTTGGGAGCAGAAACTACCAAACCATTTCTTTTTATCACGTCTTTAAAAATTCTAAGATGTTTATCATGTTGGTCTATGTTCTCAGAAAATATCAGAACATCATCAATGTAACAAATTGCAAAATCCACATAAGGATAAAATATATCATTCATAATATTTTGAAATTCTGAAGGTGCATTCTTCAGACCAAAAGGCATAACATTCCATTCAAAATGACCAAATGGAACTATAAATGCTGTTTTATATCTATCAGATTCATTAATTTGAATCTGCCAGTATCCAGATTTCAAGTCAAATTTAGAAAAAATAACTGCTTTATTCAGTCGATCCAACAAATCTTTTTTATTGGGGATGGGATATCTAGTTCACATCAAAACTTTATTTAATGGTTTATAATTTATAACCAATCTAGGAACACCTCGTTCATTTTCAGCATTCTTATTAACATAAAAAGCTGTGCAACTCCAAGGAGAATAGCTTTTTCTAATTAATTGTTTATTCAAAAGACTGTCAATTTCATTTTGACACATAATCAAATATTCTTGTTTCATTTGAGAAGACCTAGCTTTTGTAGGAATTTTTCTTTCATCAAAATCCTTCTCATATGGTAATGAAACAATATTTTTTTTCCTATCCCAGAAAGCATTTGGGATATCACTACAAATTTCTTTTGTAAAATTTTCTTCAATTTGAGAAATTTTCTCTTTTAAAAAAGGTTTTTGTAAGACCTCTTCTAAATTCATAATTTGAATTTCTTTTTTAAGAAAATTTATTTGTTTATCTTTATGGGAAATTTTTCTCATAATATCGTTTATTTCTTTGTAAACAGGTAGGGAGACAAATTCAAAAAGTATTTCATGCTCACCGACCCGTGCAGATATTCCAGCCATACTGGTCTTCATTGGAAGCAACATTGCCAAAAAAGGAGTTCCAAGAATTAACTCCTGCTGAAGATTTCTTATATAAAGAAAAGTTGTTTCTAAACAAACTCCTTTATTACAAATGTAAACATTATTGAGTTTGTATTTAATTATCATTTTTGCCCCACTAGCATTAGTGAGACTTTGAGAAGTTTTATCAAAATATTGGGTTGGAACAATTCTTTCTTGAATGCAATTCATATCAGCACCACTATAAACCAAAGCAATAAAATTGTTGATAGTGTATTCTTTATGGATTACCAAATTGACTTTTATGTGCCATTTTTGGTAAACCACCTTATTAATGGAATTTAAATAGGCCAAATCATCAACCTTGCTTGATTCGCCTTTATTTTCTAATACTACTAATCTAGTCTTAACGTCATAAAATTCCTGAGCAGCTTTGCTCTGGAAAGTTTTTAATGATCTAATTTCTGCTTTTAGAGTGTTAATTTTACTCTTCAATTCAGGGATAGTAACAGGTTTAAAATTATCTACCTACTCTAATCTGTCAAGAACAATTTTCAAACTATAATTTTCATTAGGAAGCTGGGGTTTCTCTTCCTCTTCTTCCTTCATAGAAGATATACAAGTTTCTATTATCCTCATCTTAAGTTGAGGATCATCAATTTGATCAATGATCTCTAAAAGACCCTGCTGTTTCTCAGTGAGAACATTAACACTGAGACCATTCATTTCAACTATTGCCTTCCAATAATCATCAGAAGTGAAACACTCAATTCCATTACAATTGCACTCATTAGTGATTTCTTCCTCTTCTGAAGTAGAAGAGGTATCCTCATTTTCAGGGAGATCATTTACTTGATCTTCTGAATCAGATTCACTGGAATCAATTAAAAGTTTGTAAAGGGTCTGTTTTAACCCTTCATCTAATTGAAGTTCTTCTAATTTCTTTTTAGTCTTGCATTTATTTGCATAATGACCTAATTTGCCACATCTAAAACATTTGGCAGTGACCTTCTTGTCACCCTTTTTATTTTTCTGCTTCCTAGCAGAATTCCTATTTTTAGAGCTTGATGGCTTATCTCTATCTTTATGCTTCTTTTTCTTTTTAGAATATTTTCGAGTAGTCTTATTACTACTCTTATTCTTCTGAGGTTTTGAATACTGGGGTAAATCGTAACCAAATTGGTCACAAAACTGTCCTAACTTCTGTTTCTTAGTTAGGTTCTGCTTTTTTAATTGATTATGCAACTTGATGTCATTGCATAATGCTAATCCTTCCTGAATAATAATGGCTATAAGTTGGCCATAAGTATATCTATTATAATCAATGGTCAGACCATTATTTTGGTCTCGCAATTTTTTCCTTATTTTCTCTGCAAAGAAATAAGGTAATCCATCTACAAACTTGGACTTCCAATGCTCACTATTAGCATCAAATCTCTGCATAACCTTGGCAAGGAACACATCCTTATACCAACGAAAATGAGTTAACGTTGGACATTTCAAATTTTGAAGCAGCTCTCTACTTCTTTCTCGTTGGTTATCCTAATGACCAACAAAATGTAAAATTATGGACTGGACAAGAGTATAGACGGCATCTTGTTTTACTATTCCAATCTCAGTGGTTTTTATTGCACTTAAAATTTCTTGTCGTTGGTTGGCAGTCAGAACATTATCCCACCAACCTTTAAGCATACCAGTGAATCCAACTGTGATCCAACCAGCAACATCTTTATCTTCATTATGATTATTAGTGCATATTGTGCTATACATCATCATTTGATGTACGACGCCAAAAATTTGATATTCGGTCATACCATCTATGTTCCATTCATAGATAGTTCTACCACTATAAGACATCTGCTTTTGAAAGCCAGATTCTTCATATAACATATCCTGCGGTAACAATGAATAATAATAATAATAATAAAATTCTACTATATTTTTTATTTGTTTTTTTTTCTTCAGTTATTTAATCTCCTCTATTTGAGTTTTCAACTAAATTTTGATTTTTATATTTAAATTTGACTTTATCAATGCAAGTGTAGTGGAGTGCAGTTAGTGTCTCCTTTATACTCTCATATACATAGACAGAGTTTGAATCCTATAAGCACCGATCCCCCTCGTCAAGTTCATTAGAATATAATAGATTAGAATTAATGAATAAAAAAAAGTATCATCAATGATCAACCTATCCGGAACAAGAAACACACCTTTAATACTCATCAAAGATTCCTTTTTTGACATATGTTGGACTAAGATGTCTTTTCACCTTCTCAACATGCTCACTTGAGAGTCGATTTTCTCATTCATCTTTTTATGAATTGTGTTTATTTTTTCAATAGTATAAACCTCTTATATAAGAGTATCGATATCCACTTGAGCTCAGCTCACGCGGTGTGAGATCTCACTTAATGTTTTTGGTGAAAGTCACCAAAAATAGTTATGAACAAAACCATTTTCCCATAAATTTTACTATTAGATCCATCTCCGAGTACACGGTTTTTTAGTTTTTTGAAATGGTAAAAGTGTTACTTTTGAAGTCAGTAAGGGTTAAACCAAAACATCGGGCATGGAAGCATATGTGATTATCATTGGGCTATCACTCTACTTGCAAATAAAGATTGAAATGAAAAGGTTTGGACCATTTCTCAGTTTGTGCACTTTATCCTCGCGGATTGGCCACATTAATAAGGTCAATTTTCTTTTGATCTTTTGTGCTGTTGTTCTTCTAATTTCAGTACCATTTTTGGTATCAGAGCCAGTATGGCTTAATATTAATTGTTAGTGCCAGTATCAGAGCCATCTTTGGTACCATCTTTGGTACGATCTTTGGTGTCAAAGCTAGTATATATTTGGTATCAAAGCCATTTAGGACTTAAAATAATCTGTTAGTGCAAATATTTATTATTCTAGCATGAAGATGCCTTTTAAATAAAAATAAATTTAATAAAAATTTAAATGAAAGAAAGCATTTTAGGTAGTGGGACGTCACCAAAGTCGCGTTCGGATTTGTCTGGCCATGAGGACCCAAGAAGGGTAATTTGGCCTTACTCCAGTAAATCGTTGACAGACGTGCTATCTAGAATGTTGTCTTCCATTTAATTAAAAAATAATAAAAGAGGCAAATTCATGAAAGAATAATATATATGAGCACTAACACAATTTCTCAAAATGAGAAGAATATTTAGATCTGATAATGATCGAATAAAAAATTCAGAATTAATTGAATATGCTGATGTGCAAGAACAATTAAATCACTGGACAATACCTCCAGTTCGCCCTTCTACTATATATGAGCATGGTTTGTTTGAATTTAGAAGTAGTATGACAATAAAAACCATGGAAAGAACAGAAAACTTAGAGCTTAATGATAAGATAATAAATCTTATGGATCGTAGTGATCTAATTGCGCACATGTGTAATTATAAATATGTCCATATTGGTTTAGTACAAATTGCACTAAAATCATTAGCTTTGCTTGGTATGGATACTTGCATTTAAGTAACACTTAGAGATGGCAGGTGTAATAATTGGAGAGCGTCAATAATGGGGGTTGTTGAGACCAGTTTGTGTCATGGTCCTGTTTATTTTAATGCTTATCCGAACCTAACTCTGTCACTGACGGATAGAAATTTAGGTGAAGTTTTGAATTGTAGAATCCAGACTAGAGGATATGATTTCCTGCCTGGATCTGAAGCTATAGCTATTGTTTATAGAATTTGCTATAAAGTCTTGAATACTGTTAATCCTTGGGTTCGTCAATTAAGACCCTTGGACCAGACTGTCCTGGTTGAAACAAATATGTTAACCTCAAATATTGCAACCAACAGGTTGATTAACTGGGAAGATATCACGTTTCGAGAAAATTGGGTTATTAATAATGCTGTTCCACCCAGACCTATTGTTAATCAAATTGAACAAATTGTTCAAGACAGTGATGGCACTGTATTTTTGAATTTTAGAAATTCTCAACCTGAGAGACTCTTTGCATGTCCCTCGATGACAGAGGAATGAATTCAATACCTGGTTACAAAAGATAAAAAGTTCCGAATTGCCAAGAGAAAGTGTTCTTAGGCAAATTGGGAACAAAATTTTTTAGAAATTATCCAGACAAGATATTATTTAAAAAGATGGGCTAATGCTCAACAAGCCCTACTTCAATATTATGATGAATATGGATGTTCTAGTATTGAGGATCAAGAGGAACTTCAATATTTTAAAACAAAGCTTCTTGAAATTCAAGATAAGCTAAAAATTTTAGCTGGTGCTTAATTTTGCCGATGAATAGACCTCCAGATCGAGGAAGAGGTAGTGGTAACACTTCTCGAGGGCGTGGCAAATCAAGGGTCATGCAAGCAGATGTTGAAGCCTACTTAAAGGCTCACAAACTTCAATATCCATCACTACAGGATGCTACTTCAGCATCACCATCACTTTCAATGGCGGAGGTGGTGCAAGTAGAAGAGGTTTTCAAATCTTTGGAAACCAAAGAAATAATATTAATCCTGGAATTTCATGATGAACAATATTGCAATAATCCGTGGGAAATCAAGTCCCACTATTTGGATACAATGAGCTATCCAGTCCCTGAAGGGAAATACAGATATTAATATGAGGCAATGCTCTCAGAAACAGGATCGGTGGAATTTAGCCACACTTATGAGACTAAATTGGATCAAAAAAGTTCAATCAGTTATAGTAAGGCCATAATAAAGATGGTCATTCCAATCCACAAGTGGGGAATTCACCCACAGCAATCAAAAACATTGTCAATAAAAGGTGAAAATGGGATTCCAATTCGTTATAATTATTGGGATTACATTGAAGTCTGGACAAAAACTTTTTACTATCAAAATCAAAGGAAGAACCATTCATGGTTTATGAAATTGTGTCCCAAATTTATGGAAAAAAATGATATTCTAAACTGGTTTATTGATTGGTGGTTTAAATTTGGGCCAAAGGCTGATTTTTTGCCCATTGAGGTGCGAAGTAAATTGAGTTCTTCAATCAGAATCATCCTCAATTACGGGGAACAGATACTTCAGAAAGAAAATCATTCCTTTTTACTATGATCACTTTTGGCATCCCTTGGATTTGGAAATGGGATGTTCAATTTGGGTGAATTGATTCAGGACTTCCAGTTCTCCACAGAACCTTCCAATACAGATGGTGGAAAGGTATCAATTTGGAGAAAACATTTGAGGACATAAGGATTGCAACGAATGAATTGAAGCTGCAGATCAAGAAAAAGGAGAAATTGTCAGTAAAAAATCCTTTCTTAGAAATTTCTGCTCAACTTCGAGCAAATAATCCAAATTTAACAGACGATGAAGTGGTCATGAAAACTATGGATTTCATGAAGGACCAATTCTTGCAAACTGTTCAGACTACATCAACAGCTAATGATGAATCTATGACATCAACAAAAAGCAATGAAGATGATAATAATCCTTTGACTTGCCTGGCAGGGGAATCTTAAGACCCATACGAATATGATGGGACCACCCCGGCTCCAACTTTAGCAGATTACTAGGAGAGTATGACCGAAATTATGGCGGAACAGCTGTCCTGTAAAGGCAAAGAAAAGAAGCAATAATGTTGCTTGCTTTTTAGATGAGACAAAATCTCTTTCGGTGCAAATATCTCACCAAATCTTTGATGAAACAGTAAAGTTCAATAATGGGACTTTTATGCCCGGTGAAACGAAAGTTATGACGATGGGACCCATTTGTGTACTCGATGTATTTTCATTTCACTTTAATTTGGGTGTAATTTTCTTTTCATTTACTGTTTGGACCTCTATATAAAGGTCATTCTTGTAATCAGAAAATCAGGTTTTGGATTGCCCTCTCTCTAAAATCCAAGCACTCTGATTTTCTCCTCTCCTCCTTTGTACATTGGCCTTGGCCCTAATAATAATAAGTTTAGTTTTTTTTTGATCCTTTGTACTGTTGTTTTCAGTATGTATTTGGTATCAGAGCCATTTATGGCTTAAAATAATCTGTTAGTGCAAATATTTATTATTCTAGCATGAAGATGCCTTTTAAATAAAAATAAATTTAATAAAAATTTAAATGAAAGAAAGCATTTTAGGTAATGGGACGTCATCAAAGTCGCGTTCGGATTTGTCCGGCCATAAGGACCCGAGAAGGGTAATTTGGCCTTGCTCCGATAAATCGTTGATAGACGTGCTATCTAGAACGTTGTCTTCCATTTAATTAAAAAATAAAAAAAAGAAGCAAATTCATGAAAGAATAATATATATGAGCACTAACACAATTTCTCAAAATGAGAAGAATATTTAGATCTGATAATGATCGAATAAAAAATTCAAAATTAATTGAATATGCTGATGTGCAAAAACAATTGAATCATTGGACAATACCTCCAGTTCGCCATTCTACTATATATGGGCATGGTTTGTTTGAATTTAGAAGTAGCATGGCAATAAAAACCATGGAAAGAACAGAAAGCTTAGAGCTTAATGATAAGATAATAAATCTTATGGATCGTAGTGATTTAATTGTGCACATGCGTAATTATAAATATGTCCATATTGGTTTAGTACAAATTGCACTAAAATCATTAGCTTTGCTTGGTATGGATACTTGCATTTAAGTAACACTTCGAGATGGCAGGTGTAATAATTGGAGAGCGTCAATAATGGGGGTTGTTGAGACCAGTTTGTGTCATGGTCCTGTTTATTTTAATGCTTATCCGAACCTAACTCTGTCACTGACGGATAGAAATTTAGGTGAAGTTTGAATTGTAGAATCCAGACTAGAGGATATAATTTCCTGCCTGGATCTGAAGTTATAGCTGTTGTTTATAGAATTTGCTATAAAGTCTTGAATACTTTTAATTCCAGGGTTCGTCAATTAAGACCCTTGGACCAGACTGTCTTGGTTGAAACGAATATGTTAACCTCAAATATTGCAACCAACAGGTTGATTAACTGGGAAGAAGTCACGTTCCCAGAAAATTGGGTTATTAATAATGTTGTTCCACCCAGACCCATTGTTAATCAAATTGAACAAATTGTTTAAGACAGTGATGGCACTGTATATTTGAATTTTAAAAATTCCCAACCTGAGAGACTCTTAAGGAGTTGAAGCTCTAGTTTCTCTGCAACTAGACAACCATATAGGATGAGTATTCCTACCACTAGTAGACACTCAGTTTTGAAAATTCCCGAATCACAACATCCTGTTGAAGTTATTAATTTGGCAGGGATAAGAATATCCCAAAATCAAATTCCTTATGGAGTTTACACTAATCCAGTAGAATCACCTACTGCTAGTGAAATGAACTTTACTATTAATAACCATAATAATAGATCCTGAGATTAGGAAAGAAATTAATAAAGAATTTCGACAGCTTAAATACAAAGAATTTGGGGAATGGTATTTCTCTAAGTATGACAAGGACCAGTTACAAAAATTCAAAGAGGAATTTTATGACTGAATAGGTTATACACATAATATTATCCCTTTTACCCAATGATTTTATGGAAAATACTATACAGAATTGGATAGATCAATAAATGTCATCCAAAATTATAAGAGAAATTGGAGATCAATGACGGGGACACTGATCTATACCAAATATATACTGAAAACAACAGTACAAAGGATCAAAAGAAAACTAATCTTATTATTATTAGGGCCAAGGCCAATGAACAAAGGAGGGGAGGAGAAAATCAGAGTGCTTGGATTTTAGAGAGAGAGAGAGAGTGCAATCCAAAACTTGATTTTATGATTACAAGAATGACCTTTATATAGAGGTCTAAACAGTAAATGATAAGAAAATTACACCCAAATTAAAGTGAAATGAAAATACATCGGGTACACAAATGGGCCCATCTTCATGACTTTCGTTTCACTGGGCATAAAAGTCCCATTATTGAACTTTACTGTTTCACCAAAGATTTGGTGAGATATTTGCACCGAAAGAGATTTTGTCTCATCTGAAAAGCAAGCAACATTATTGCTTCTTTTCTTTGCCTTTACGGGATAGCTGTTCCGCCATAATTTCGGTCATACTATCCCAGTAATCTGCTAAAGTTGGAGCCGGGGTGGTCCCATCGTCTTTGTATGGGTCTTGAGATTCCCCTGCCAGGCAAGTGAAAAGATTATTATCATTTTCATTGCTTTTTGTTGATGTCAAAGATTCATCATCAGTTGTTGATGTAGTCTGAATAGTTTGCAGGAATTGCTCCTTCATGAAATCCATAGTTTTCATGACCACTTCATCGTCTGTTAAATTTGAATTATTTGCTCGAATTTGAGCAGAAATTTCTAAGAAATGATTTTTTACTGACAATTTCTCCTTTTTCTTGATCTGCAACTTCAATTCATTCGTTGCAGTCCTTATTTCCTCAAATGTTTTCTCCAAATTGATACATTTCCACCATCTGTATTGGAAGGTTCTGTGGAGAATTGGAAGTCTTGAATCACTTCGCCCAAATTGAGCATCCCATTTCCAAATCCAAGGGATGCCAAAAGTGATCATAGTAAAAAGGAATGATTTTCCTTCTGAAGTATCTGTTCCCCTTAATTGAGGATGATTCTGATTGAAGAACTCAATTTCCTTCTGTACCTTAATGGGTAAAAAATCAGCCTTTGGCCCAAATTTAGACCGCCAATTAATAAACCAGTTTGGAATATCATTTTTTCCCACAAATTTGGGACACGATTTCATAAACCATGAATGTTTCTTCCTCTGATTTTGATAGTAAAAAGTCTTTGTCCAGGCTTCAATGTAATCCCAATAATTGTAACGAATTGGAATCCCATTTTCACCTTTTATTGACAAAGTTTTTGATTGCTGTGGGTGAATTTTCCACTTTGTGGATTGGAATGACCATCTTTATTATGGCCTTACTATAACTGATTGGACTTTTTTGGTCCAATTTAGTCTCATAAGTGTGGCTAAATTCTTCCGATCCTGTTTCTGAGAGCATTGCCTCATATTGATATCTGTATTTCCCTTCAGGGACTAGATAGCTCATTGTATCCAAATAGCGGGACTTAATTTTCCACGGATTATTGCAATATTGTTCATCCTGAAATTTCAGGATTAATATTATTTCTTTGGTTTCCAAATATTTAAAAACTTCAATAGTATAAACCTCTTACATAAGAGTATCGATATCCACTTGAGCTCAGCTCACGCGGTGTGAGATCTCACTTAATATTTTTGGTGAAAGTCACCAAAAATAGTTATGAACAAAACCATTTTCCCATAAATTTTACTATTAGATCCATCTCTAGGTACACGGTTTTTTAGTTTTGTGAAATGGTAAAAGTGTTACTATTGA
Source organism: Rhododendron ovatum (assembly GCA_019656835.1). Classification (NCBI taxonomy): domain Eukaryota; kingdom Viridiplantae; phylum Streptophyta; class Magnoliopsida; order Ericales; family Ericaceae; genus Rhododendron; species Rhododendron ovatum. The sequence continues at coordinate 28,883,902 of CM033799.1, forward strand.
AGTCAGTAAGGGTTAAACCCAAACATCGGGCATGGAAGTATATGTGATTATGATTGGGCTATCACTCTACTTGCAAATAAAGATTGAAATGAAAAGGTTTGGACCATTTCTCGATTTGTGCACTTCATCCTCGCGGATTGGCCACATTAATAAGGTCAGTTTTCTTTTGATCTTTTGTACTGTTGTTCTTCTAATTTCAGTACCATCTTTGGTATCAGAGCCAGTATGGCTTAATATAAATTGTTAGCGCTAGTATAAATTATTCTAACATGAAGATGCCTTTCAAATAAAAATTAAAACCAAAATCTAAATGTAAGAAAACATTCTAGGTAGTGGGACGTCATCCAAGTCACGTTCGGATTTGCCCGGCCATGAGGACCCGGTAAGGGTAATTTGGCCTTGCTCCGGTAAATCGTTGACAGGCGTGCTATCTAAAATGTTGTCTTCCATTTAAAAAAAAAAGGACAAATTCTTGAAGGGATAATCTATAAGAGCACTAACATAATTATATCTCGATGAGAAGATTATTTAGATCTGATAATGATAGAATTAAGAACACTAAATTAATGGAATATGCCAATGTTCAAGAACAATTAAATCACTGGACTATACCTCCAGTACGCCATTCTACAATATATGGTCATGGCATGTTTGAATTTCGAAGTAGCATGGCAATAAAAACCATGGAAAGAACAAAAAGCTTAGAGCTTAATGATAAGGTAATAAACCTTTTGGATCGTAGTGATCTAATTGCTCATATGCGGAATTATAAATATGTTCATATTGGTTTAGTGCAAATAGCCTTTAAACCATTAACTCTGTTAGGAATGGATACCTGCCTTCAGGTAACACTTAGAGACGGCATATGTAATAATTGGAGATCCTCTATAATGGGGGCTATAGAAACCAATTTATGTCATGGTCCTGTTTATTTTAATGCTTATCCAAATCTTACTCTATCACTGACAAATAGAAACCTAGGTGAGGTTTTAAATTGCAGGATTTAGAGTAGAGGATATGATTTCCTATATGGATCTAAAGTAATAGCAGTAGTTTATAGGATTTACTATAAGATCATGAATACTGTTAATCCAAGGGTTCGTCAATTGAGACCTGCAGATCAGACTGTTCTGGTAGAAACTAATATGTTAACATTAAATATTGCAACCAATAGATTGATAAATTGGGAAGAAATTACGTTCCCAGAAAACTGGGTGATAAATAATGCGGTTCCACCCAGGCCTATAATTAATCAAATTGAACAAATAGTCCAAGACAGTGATGGAATTGTCTCTTTGAATTTTAGAAATTCTCAACTAGAAAGATTTCTTAGAAGTAGAAGTTCTAGGAATAGCTTTTTGGCTACACAAATACTTTACAGGGTTAGTGTTACTGCTACTAGTAGGCACTCAACATCTGAAATTCCTGAATCACAACATCCAATAGAAGATATCAATCTAGCAGGAATAAGAATATTTCATAATCAAATTCCTCATGGAGTCTACAATAATCCACCAAATACAGTAGAATCACCTACAGCTAGTGAAATGAATTTTACTATTAATGACCATAATAGATAAAGAGATCAGGGAAAAGATTAATAAGGAATTTTACCAACCTAAATAAAGAAGATGGTATTTCACCATCCAATATTCGGCCACCATTACCAATAACTGGTTTTAATCTTACTGATCCTAATAAAAATTCTGATTTACTCAAAGAATTACAAAAGAGATTTAAGGGGTTAACTCTTAATGCTCTTTTAGAGGATCACGATCAGGAGGTTTCTCCTCAAGATGTTATAGAATTAGAAAATTCTTTTATGCAGTCTCAATATGAGACTATTAATAAAATTCAATATCCCAAGAATTTTCCTTATAGCGGAGCGGATAGGTATTATTATCCTAGACCTACTCCACAGGATATGTTATATGAAGAATCTGGTTTTCAAAAACAGATGTCTTATAGTGGTAGAACTATCTATGAATGGAACATAGATGGTATGACCGAGTATCAAATTTTTGCAGTTGTGCATCAAATGATGATGTACAGTACAATATGTACTAATAATAAAAATGAAGATAAGGAAGTTGCTGGTTGGATCACAGTGGGATTCACCGGTATGATCAAAGGTTGGTGGGACAATATTTTAACCACAAACCAACGACAAGAAATATTGAATGCTGTTAAAATCACTGAAACTGGAGTAGTAAAACAAGATGCTGTTTATACTCTTGTCCAGTCTATAATTTTGTATTTTGTTGGTCATTAGGATAACCAACGAGAGAGAAGCAGAGAGCTGCTTCAAAATTTGAAGTGTCCAACGTTAACTCATTTTCGTTGGTATAAGGATGTGTTTCTTGCCAAGGTTATGCAAAGGATTGATGCTAATAGTGAGCATTGAAAGTCAAAATTTGTTGATGGATTGCCTTATTTCTTTGCAGAGAAAATAAGGAAAAAATTGCGAGATCAAAATAATGGTCTGACTATTGATTATAATAGATATACTTATGGTCAGCTTATAGCTATAATTATACAGGAAGGTTTAACTTTATATAATGACATAAAGTTGCATAATCAATTGAAAAAGTAGAACCTAACTGGGAAGCAAGAGTTAGGACAATTTTGTGACCAATTTGGTTATGATTTACCCCAGTATTCAAAACCTCAAAAGAATAAGGGTAGTAATAAGACTACTCGAAAATATTCTAAAAAGAAATATGGGAAGAAGAAGCATAAGGATAGGGATGAGCCATCAAGCTGCAAGAATACTGCTAGAAAGCAGGAAAATAAAAAGGGGGACAAGAAGGTCACTACCAAATGTTTTAAATGTGGCAAAATAGGACATTATGCAAATAAATGCAAGACCAAAAAGAAATTAGAAGAACTTCAATTAGATGAAGGGTTAAAACAAATCCTTTACAAACTTCTAATTGATTCTAGTGATTCTGATTCAGAGGATCAAATAAATGATCTACCTGAAAATGAGGACACCTCTTCCACTTCGGAAGAGGAAGAAATCACTAATGAATGCAATTGCAATGATATTGAGTGCACAACTTTTGATAATTATTGGAAGGCAATAGTGGAGATGAATGGTCTCAGTGTTAATGTTCTCACTAAGAAGCAATAGGGTCTTCTAGAGATCATTGATCAAATTGATGATCCTCAGCTTAAGATGAGGATAATAGAAACTTGTATATCTTCCATGAAGGAAGAAGAGGAAGAAAAACCCCAGCTTCCCAATGAAAATTACAGTTTGAAAGTTGTTCTTGATAGATTAGAACAGGTGGACAATTTTAAACCTGTTACTATCCCTGAATTAAAGAGTGAAATCAACACTCTAAAAGCAGAAATTAGATCGTTGAAAACTTTCCAGAGCAAAGCTGCTCAGGAATTTTATGATATAAAGACAAGACTGATTGTCTTAGAAAATAAAGGCGAATCAAGCAAGGTTGATGATTTAGCCTATTTGAATTCTATTAATAAGGTGGTTTACCAAAAATGGCATATTAAGGTCAACTTGGTAATCCATAAGGAATATGCTATCAACAATATTATTGCCTTGGTTGATAGTGGTGTTGACATGAATTGCATCCAAGAAGGAACTGTTCCAACCCAATACTTTGAGAAAACTTCTCAAAGTCTCACTAATGCCAGTGGAGCAAAAATGATAATCAAATACAAACTCAATAATGTTTACATTTATAATAAGGGAGTTTGCTTAGAAACAACTTTTCTATGTATAAGAAATCTTCAACAGGAGTTAATTCTTGGAACTCCTTTTCTGGCAATGTTGCTACCAATGAAGACCAGCACTGCTGGAATAACTGCCCAGGTAGGCGATCATGAGATATTTTTGGAATTTGTCTCCCCACCTGTTTACAAAGAAATAAATGATATTATGAGGAAAATTTCCCATAAAGATAAACAAATAAATTTTCTTAAAAAAGAAATTCAAATAATGAATATTGAAGAGGTCTTACAAAAATCTTTTTTAAAAGAGAAAATTTCTCAAATTTAAGAAAATTTTAAAAAAGAAATTTGGAGTGATATCCCAAATGCTTTCTGGGATAGGAAAAAACATATTGTTTCATTACCATATGAGAAGAGTTTTGATTAGAGAAAAATTCCCACAAAAGCTAGACCTTCTCAAATGAAACAAGAATATTTGGTTACGTGCCAAAATGAAATTGGCAATCTTTTGAATAAACAACTAATTAGAAAAAACTACTCTCCTTGGAGTTGTACGGCTTTTTATGTCAATAAAAATGCTGAAAAGGAGAGAGGTGTTCCTAGACTGGTTATTAATTATAAAACCCTCAATGAGGTTTTAATGTGGATTAGATATCCTATTCCCAATAAAAAAGACTTATTGGATTGGCTGAATAAAGCAGTCATTTTTTCTAAATTTGATTTAAAATCTGGATATTGGCAGATTCAAATTGATGAATCTGATAGATATAAGACAGCATTTAGAGTTCCGTTTGGACATTTTGAATGGAATGTTATGCCTTTTGGTCTGAATAATGCACCTTCAGAAATTTAAAATATTATGAATGATATTTTTTATCCTTATGTTGATTTTGCAATCTGTTACATTGATGATGTTCTAATTTTCTCTGAGAACATAGACCAGCATGTCAAACATCTTAGAATTTTCAAAGATGTGATTAAAAGAAATGGATCGGTTGTCTCTGCTCCTAAAATGAAATTATTTCAAACTAATGTAAGATTTTTAAGACACAATATTCACCAGGGGAAAATTATTCCCATTGATAGAAGTATAGAATTTGCTTCTAAATTTTCAGATGAAATTAGGGATAAAACCCAATTACAAAGATTTTTGGGGAGTCTCAATTATATAGGAGACTATTATAAAGATTTGGCACAGGATTCTGCACATTTATATGATAGGCTTAAGAAGAATCCTCCTCCTTGGTCTGAACAGCACACTAGAGCTGTTCGAAAAATTAAATTGAAAGCAAAACAATTGCCTTGTTTGGCAATAGCCAATCCTGAATGGAAGAAAATCGTAGAAACTGATGCCTCAAATATAGGTTATCGAGGTATTTTGAAACAATATAATATCAATTCTAATAAAGAGGAATTGGTAAGATTTACTTCTGGTTTGTTCAAAAATGCACAAATTAATTATAGTACAATAAAGAAAGAAATTCTTTCTATTATCAAATGCATAAATAAATTTCAAGATGATTTACTCAATCAACAATTTTTACTTCGAGTTGATTGTAGTGCAGCCAAACAAGTGTTGAAACAGGATATTAAAAATCTTGCTTCAAAGCAAATTTTTGCTAGATGGCAGTCTGAATTATCTGCCTTTGATTTTGAAATTGAATATATTAAGGGAGAAAATAATTTCTCTACCTGATTTTCTTACCCGTGAATTTTTGCAGGGATGAATCACAATAATTTTGTCCAGCAAAGGACAATTTTTGAGCAATGGCTAAAATTAAAGCGAGCTGTTTTAAAATCTCATACTGAAATGATAATACTTAAATGGCCTCAAACACGTGTTAATCTAATGCGTTGGATACATGCCAAAGAAGCGTTGCTTCGGCATTATCAACAATATGATGTTGATGGGGAGGACCAAGAATGGGATATGGAATGTTTTCAATTATCAATTCATAGACTTCAAATGAAGTTAACAATTTTGTCTATTGCTTAATTTTGCAGAATGAATAGACCACCAGATCGAGGACGTGGTCGAGGCAATTCACCTCGTGGCAGGGGTCGACCAAAGGTGACCCAAGTAGAAGTAGAAGCCTACTTAAAGGCTCAGAGATTGCAATATCCATCTCTGCAGGAGGCTAATTTTGCCTCATCATCATCACCTTCAATGGCGGAGGTAGTTCAAACTGAAGAAATTTTCAGAACCTCAGAAATTACTGAGACAATTATGATCCTGGAATCTCAGGATGAGCAATGGAAAGATGATCCTTGGGAAATTAGGTCCCGATATATGGATGTAATGGGATATCCAGTTCCTGAAGGCAAATATCGTTTTTGCTATGAGCAAATGCTAATTCAGACAGGTTCAGTGGAATTTAGCCACACCTTGGAGAAAGTAGGCCAAAAGAATGGGCCTATCAGTTATAGCAAAGCCATAATAAAGATGGTTATTCCTGTACAAAAATGGGAAATTCACCCACAAAAGTCAAAAATTTTGACTATGAAAAGTGGAGGAGAAATATCCACTGTTCAATATAATTATTGGGATTATATTGAGACTTGGACAAAAGCTTTTTATTATCAAAATCCAAAGAAAAAGCATTTTTGGTTTATCAAAATCTGTCCACAATCGGTTGGACAAAATGAATTTCCAAATTGGTTTATATCTTGGTGGAATAAATTTGGACCACACCCAGATTATCTTCCTCGAGAATAAATTCGATCCTTTGTATTGTTGCTTTGCTATAACTGATAGGCCCATTTATTCCCTTTGTAATTCTCGAGGAAGATAATCTGGGTGTGGTCCAAATTTATTCCACCAAGATATAAATCAATTTGGAAATTCATTTTCTCCAACCGATTGTGGACAGATTTTGATAAACCAAGAATGCTTTTTCTTTGGATTTTGATAATAAAAAACTTTTGTCCAAATCTCAATATAATCCCAATAACTATATTGAACAGTGGATATTTCTCCTCCACTTTTCATAGTCAAATTTTTTGACTTTTGTGGGTGAATTCTCCATTTTTGTATAGGAATAACCATCTTTATTATGGCTTTGCTATAACTGATAGGCTCATTCTTTTGGCCTACTTTCTCCAAGGTGTGGCTAAATTCCACTGAACCTGTCTGAATTAGCATTTGCTCATAGCAAAAACGATATTTGCCTTCAGGAACTGGATATCCCATTACATCCATATATCGGGACTTAATTTCCCAAGGATCATCTTTCCATTGCTCATCTTGAGATTCCAGGATCATAATTGTCTCAGTAATTTCTGAGGTTCTGAAAATTTCTTCAGTTTGAACTACCTCCGCCATTGAAGGTGATGATGATGAGGCAAAATTAGCCTCCTGCAGAGATGGATATTGCAATCTCTGAGCCTTTAAGTGGGCTTCTACTTCTGCTTGGGTCACCTTTGGTCGACCCCTGCCACGAGGTGAATTGCCTCGACCACGTCCTCGATCTGGTGGTCTGTTCATTCTGCAAAATTAAGCAGTAGACAAAATTGTTAACTTCATTTGAAGTCTATGAATTGATAATTGAAGACATTCCATATCCCATTCTTGGTCCTCCCCATCAACATCATATTGTTGATAATGCCGAAGCAACGCTTCTCTGGCATGTATCCAACGCATTAGATTAACACGTGTTTGAGGCCATTTAAGTATTATCATTTCAGTATGAGATTTTAAAACAGCTCGCTTTAATTTTAGCCATTGCTCAAAAATTGTTCTTTGCTGGACAAAATTATTGTGATTCATCCCTACAAAAATTCACGGGTAAGAAAATCAGGTAGAAAATTATTTTCTCCCTTAATATATTCAATTTCAAAATCAAAGGCAGATAATTCAGACTGCCATCTAGCAAAAATTTACTTTGAAGCAAGATTTTTAATATCCTGTTTCAACACTTGTTTGGCTGCACTACAATCAACTCGAAGTAAAAATTGTTGATTGAGTAAATCATCTTGAAATTTATTTATGCATTTGATAATAGAAAGAATTTCTTTCTTTATTGTACTATAATTAATTTGTGCATTTTTGAACAAACCAGATGTAAATCTTACCAATTTGTAGACACCCCAATCTGAATTCCCGATTGTTTTACTTTGTTTCTCGGTTTCTTGTTTCCCCGATGATGAGTCAGGTTGAAAACAGTCTCGAGAACTTGGAATGGCTTGAGATTGGCATGTGAGGAACCCATTCTTAGCCCTTAAAACTTTAAATCAGAACCTGGGCCTTGGTCTGAATGTCGCGCGACAATCCCAAACACTCGCGCGATGGTTCATCTGCCAGGTGGTGGTCGAAGTCAAAGTTTTGACCATTGACCATTGCAGGGTTGGCTGGACCCTCGCGCGATGGTCTCACTTCGTCGCGCGATGGTCAACACCTGTCATTTTCACTCAGATTGCGTGGTGGTCAGGGGGCTACAGGCCCATAGGACCCCGTTTTCTCGGCTGAACAGCGTTCTGTTGAAGGGGGGGGGCTCCCCTTGCACCACCTCACCCCCCATTTTCCCATCACCTTTGCCACCCACTCCTCCACCAAGCATTTGTAACCAGCTTTGCTGGCTGGTTGCAAGGCCTTGGTTAGCCATCCACTAACCCCTTTTTTTTCCTATAAAAGTCCCCCCATGCCTCATGACAAAGGGTTACAAAAAAATCTCTCTCCCTAAGAAAGAAGAAGAAAAGCTCAAGTTCAAGCACCTCACACCATTCACTCCCACATAATTACCCTCCAAGTCTCACCATCTCATTACTCAAGCCATCTCCAAGACACTCAAGCAAAGGTATAATATCTTTCTGCTCGCTGTTTGAACCCCTGAGGGGGGCTGGCAGGGTCAAGGCTGGTAATCAATACCAGTTCTGGCCCTAAGGCCAGCAAGGTTTCAAGAACCGTAACCAGGCGTACCCTCGCGCGAGGGTCCTGAATACTCGCGCGACATTTCTGTCTGCGTGAGAATGGATCACGTGGGGAAGGGATACTGGTTTTCAAGTTTATTCTCATGTTTATCTTTTCTTTTAAGTCTTGCTAAAAGATATCAGCCCACTGTTTTGCATGTTAAAAATAACCGTTTGGCTTAGTTTATCACACCACTTTGTTTGGAATGCTCTTGGGACGCTCCTGAACATGTCTCAGAGCCCTAAGCATGCAAAGCAATTCCTGGAAGTCCAGTATGAAACATCGCGCGTTGGTCTCATTATGTCGCGCGAGGGTTCTGTGTCCCTCAGGAATTGCCCTTGCATGAGCAACCTGGTCTTGGCCTCTGTTTATACACCCCCACTGTTTAGGGGTTGCATTTTCATAATATTTCTGTCTGTTGGTTGTAATATTGTTTATTTTCAAGTGTCCATAAACTGCTTGGTTTGCACCTGGGTGAGCACTGGTCCTTCCAGAGCCCAGAAGGGGGTGAAAGTTAAAACATTGGTAAGGTGTCAATGCTCGCGCGAGGGTTTGGTTCTGTCGCGCGGTGGTTCTCTTGCATGCGTGTGAACCCATGCATGCAAGCTGGCTATTCGTTGGTATCAGAAGCATACGCAGCGCTGTTTTGATATGGGATCAATGTTTTGAATTTCATTCCATTCACTTGTCTTCGCACTAATTGCACATCCATGCCATATCTTATCACATCCTGCAAACTGTTACAGTTTTAATCCCGGTTAACTGTTTCCCCGCCCTAATTGGCTAAGAATTGATTAAATCAAACAGAATCACAAAAATAAAACATTTCCGCAAATGCCTAAGTAGAGACCGATCTCCGGATTGGGCGAGAGGGGTGCCATAAAACCCTTCCCCTCTCGTAACCTGGCTCCCGAACCCAGATATGGTTATGACGGACTGGTTCCTTAACTTTTTCAAATCAAACAGCGCAGCAAGTGCTTCGAAATACGGTTCCTTGGGTGTCGGACCTTCAAAACCCGAGTGGCGACTCTGTATTTTTTCGAGCGCTTGCTTCCCCGCTCGCGCTCCCTCGATCTGGGCCCTTGCCTTGCGTTTTGGAATCCGGAAATTCCTAAAAAGGGCACGCTGCCCACACAATTCCTCTTTATTAGAATTGATATTATATTGTTTCAAAATACCTCCATAACATATATTTGAGGCATCTGTTTCTACGATTTTCTTCCATTCAGGATTGGTTATTGCCGAACAAGGCAATTGTTTTGCTTTCAATTTAATTTTTCGAACAGCTCTAGTATGCTGTTCAGACCAAGGAGGAGGATTCTTCTTAAGCCTTTCATATAAAGGTGCAGAATCCTGTGCCAAATCTTTATAATAGTCTCCTATATAATTGAGACTCCCCAAAAATATTTGTAATTGGGTTTTACCCCTAATTTCATCTGGAAATTTAGAAGCAAATTCTATACTTCTATCAATGGGAATAATTTTCCCCTGGTGAATATTGTGTCCTAAAAATCTTACATTAGTTTGAAATAATTTCATTTTAGGAGCAGAGACAACCAATCCATTTCTTTTAATCACATCTTTGAAAATTCTAAGATGTTTGACATGCTGGTCTATGTTCTCAGAGAAAATTAGAACATCATCAATGTAACAGATTGCAAAATCAACATAAGGATAAAAAATATCATTCATAATATTTTGAAATTCTGAAGGTGCATTCTTCAGACCAAAAGGAATAACATTCCATTCAAAATGTCCAAATGGAACTGTAAATGCTGTCTTATATCTATCAGATTCATCAATTTGAATCTGCTAATATCCAGATTTTAAATCAAATTTAGAAAAAATGACTGCTTTATTCAGCCGATCCAATAAGTCTTTTTTATTGGGAATAGGATATCTAATCCACATTAAAACCTCATTGAGGGGTTTATAACTAATAACCAGTCTAGGAACACCTCTCTCCTTTTCAGCATTTTTATTGACATAAAAAGCCGTACAACTCCAAGGAGAGTAGCTTTTTCTAATTAGTTGTTTATTCAAAAGATTGCCAATGTCATTTTGGCACATAACCAAATATTCTTGTTTCATTTGAGAAGGTCTAGTTTTTGTGAAAATTTTTCTCTCATCAAAACTCTTCTTATATGGTAATGAAACAATATGTTTTTTCCTATCTCAGAAAGCATTTGGGATATCACTACAAATTTCTTTTTTAAAATTTTCTTCAATTTGAGAAATTTTCTCTTTTAAAAAAGGTATTTGTAAGACCTCTTCAATATTCATTATTTGAATTTCTTTTTTAAGAAAATTTATTTGTTTATCTTTATGGAAAATTTTCCTCATAATATCATTTATTTCTTTGTAAACAGGTGGGGAGACAAATTCAAAAAATATCTCATGATCGCCTACCTGGGCAGTTATTCCAGCAGTGCTGGTTTTCATTGGTAGCAACATTGCCAGAAAAGGAGTTCTAAGAATTAACTCCTGTTGAAGATTTCTTATACATAGAAAACTTGTTTCTAAGCAAACTCCTTTATTACAAATGTAAACATTATTGAGTTTGTATTTGATTATCATTTTTGCTCCACTGGCATTAGTGAGACTTTGAGAAGTTTTCTCAAAGTATTGGGTTGGAACAATTCCTTCTTGGATGCAATTCATGTCAGCACCACTATCAACCAAGGCAATAATATTGTTGATAGTATATTCCTTATGGATTACCAAGTTGACCTTAATATGCCATTTTTGGTAAACCACCTTATTAATAGAATTCAAATAGGCTAAATCATCAACCTTGCTTGATTCGCCTTTATTTTCTAAGACAATCAGTCTTGTCTTTATATCATAAAATTCCTGAGCAGCTTTGCTCTGGAAAGTTTTCAACGATCTAATTTCTGCTTTTAGAGTGTTGATTTCACTCTTTAATTCAGGGATAGTAACAGGTTTAAAATTGTCTACCTGTTCTAATCTATCAAGAACAACTTTCAAACTGTAATTTTCATTGAGAAGCTGGGGTTTTTCTTCCTCTTCTTCCTTCATGGAAGATATACAAGTTTCTATTATCCTCATCTTAAGCTGAGGATCATCAATTTGATCAATGATCTCTAGAAGACCCTGCTGCTTCTCAGTGAGAACATTAACACTGAGACCATTCATCTCTACTATTGCCTTCCAATAATTATCAGAAGTTGAGCACTCAATATCATTGCAATTGCATTCATTAGTGATTTCTTCCTTTTCCGAAGTGGAAGAGGTGTCCTCATTTTCAGGTAGATCATTTATTTGATCCTCTGAATCAGAATCACTAGAATCAATTAGAAGTTTGTAAAGGGTTTGTTTTAACCCTTCATCTAATTGAAGTTCTTCTAATTTCTTTTTGGTCTTGCATTTATTTGCATAATGTCCTATTTTGCCACATTTAAAACATTTGACAGTGACCTTCTTGTCCCCCTTTTTATTTTCCTGCTTTCTAGCAGTATTCTTGGAGCTTGATGGCTCATCCCTATCCTTATGCTTCTTCTTCCCATATTTCATTTTAGAATATTTCCGAGTAGTCTTATTACTACCCTTATTCTTTTGAGGTTTTGAATACTGGGGTAAATCATAACCAAATTGGTCACCAAATTGTCCTAACTCTTGCTTCCCAGTTAGGTTCTGCTTTTTCAATTGATTATGCAACTTTATGTCATTACATAAAGTTAAACCTTCCTGTATAATTATAGCTATAAGCTGACCATAAGTATATCTATTATAATCAATAGTCAGACCATTATTTTGATCTCGCAGTTTTTTCCTTATTTTCTCTGCAAAGAAATAAGGCAATCCATCAACAAATTTTGACTTCCAATGCTCACTATTAGCATCAATCCTTTGCATAACCTTGGCAAGAAACACATCCTTATACCAACGAAAATGAGTTAACGTTGGACATTTCAAATTTTGAAGCAGCTCTCTGCTTCTCTCTCGTTGGTTATCCCAATGACCAACAAAATGCAAAATTATAGACTGGACAAGAGTATAAACAACATCTTGTTTTACTACTCCAGTTTCAGTGATTTTAACAGCATTCAATATTTCTTGTCATTGGTTTGTGGTTAAAATATTGTCCCACCAACCTTTGATCATACCGGTGAATCCCACTGTGATCCAACCGGCAACTTTCTTATCCTCATTTTTATTATTAGTACATATTGTACTGTACATCATCATTTGATGCACAACTGCAAAAATTTGATACTTGGTCATACCATTTATGTTCCATTCATAGATAGTTCTACCACTATAAGACATCTGTTTTTGAAAACCAGATTCTTCATATAACATATCCTGTGGAGTAGGTCTAGGATAATAATACCTAGCCGCTCCGCTATAAGAAAAATTCTTGGGATATTGGATTTTATTAATAGTCTCATATTGAGACTGCACAAAAGAATTTTCTAATTCTACAACATCTTGAGGAGAAACCTCCTGATCGTGATCCTCTGAAAGAGCATTAAGAGTTAACCCCTTAAATCTCTTTTGTAATTCTTTGAGTAAATCAGAATTTTTATTAGGATCAGTAAGATTAAAACCAATTATTGGTAATGGTGGCTGAATATTGGATGGTGAAATACCATCTTCTTTATTTTCGGTCCTGGGACTCATAAGTCTAACATCTTCCCCAATTTGAGCTATTTGCTCTTCAATCCTAACCAACTGGTCGCCAATGGTATTGAGACAAGCATTAGTATGATTGTTTTGCTTATAAACTTTACCATTTGGATCTGTGCTTGTAGGTTAACAAAAGCAGCAGTTTCCAATGGTGAATCAGACTCAGAATTGCCCTCAATAGACAAAGGTATTGTTGGAGGATGAACTGCTCGTATTATAGTTCCAGACATAGACCTCCAATTTCTATGATAATGTTGTATAACATCTATGGACCGATCACATTCTAACCAATACCGTCCATAAAACCATTGAGTGAAAGGTATAATTTTTTGTTGGTATTCTAGCCAATCATAAAACTCTTTTTTGAATTTTTGTAAATGACTGGCATCATATTTAGCGAAATACCAACTCCTAAACTCTTGATGTTTTGGGAGTTGAAATTCTGCATTAATCTCCTTTCTAAGTTCAGCCCCTATTATCATTATTAAGACTGAATGCCATTTCACTAGCAGTAGGTGATTCTACTGTATTATTCTGATGGGTATAAACTCCATGAGGTATTTGGTTTTGAGATAATCTAATCCCAACCAGATTTTCATCCTCCATTGGATGATGGGACTCTGGAATTTCCGAAGTCGAATGTCGACTAGTATTAGGCAAACTAACTCTATAGGGAGTTTGATTATTACGGGAACTCAGACTTCTTGGATATCTATTAGCTTGTGAATTCCTAAAATTTAGAAAAACAGTGCCATCATTATCTTGAACTATTTGTTCAATTCTATTAATGATAGGTCTAGGAGGGACCGCATTAAGTACCGTCCAACTTTCAGAGAAAGTAATTTCTTCCCAATCAATCAATCTATTAGTTGCAACATTTGTGGTCAACATGTTGGATTCAATTAAAACAGTCTGATCTTCTGGACGCGTCATTCGCACCCTAGGATTCATAGTATTCATAACTTTATAATAAATCCTATAGATTACAGCAATAACTTCGGATCCAGGCAAGAAATCATAACCTCTAGTCTGGATTCTACAATTTAGAGCTTCCCCCATATTTCTATCAGTAAGAGACAGAGATAAATCGGGAAAAGCATAAAAATAAACAGGACCATGACTTAAGCTGGTCTCAATTGCCCCTATGATTGAGGATCTCCAATTATTACACCTACCATCACGCAAAGTAACTTGCAAACAGGTGTCCATTCCAAGTAGAGTTAAAGGTTTAAGAGCAATTTGCACTAAACCAATATGAACATAACGATAATTTTGCATATGTGCAAGTAAATCAGTTCAATTCATAAGATTAATTATCTTATCATTTGATCCTAGGCTTTCTGTTCTTTCAACAGTTTTAATTGCCATACTGCTTTTTAATTCAAACATTCCATGCCTGTATATCACGGAATGGCGCACTGGGGGAATAGTCCAGTGATTTAATTGTTCTTGCACATTAGCATATTCAATCAATTCAGAATTTTTAATTCTATCATTATCAGAACGAAATAGCCTTCTCATTTTGAGATGGTTGTGTTAGTGCTCAAATTATACCAACTTATTTCTTAACATAGTTGGAGATCAATTGGTTTGAATGGAAGGACAAATAGCTCAAATAAGTGAATAGATGGTAACATTAGAGCATGAAGATAAAATGGAACAGGATGAGAAACAAGATAAGATTTCTCCTTCAAATATCCGACCTCCTATTCCTATAACTGGATTTAATTTAAATAATCCAAACAAAAATATTGAATTAGTTAAAGAATTACAAAAAAGACTACAAGGTCTTTCATTAAATGTCATATCTAAGAACAATATGAATGATCAGGAAATTTTAGAATTGGAAAATTCTTTTATCCAATCTCAGCTTGATATAATCAATAAAATTCAATATCCAAGAAATAAGGATTTTTCTTACTTAGGGGCTGATAGATATTATTATCACAGACCAACTCCTCAAGATATGTTGTTTGAGGAATCTGGTTTTCAAAAACAAATGTTAGAATAGAGCCATTTATGAATGGAACATAGATGGCATGATAGAATATCAAATTTTTGGAGTAGTACATCAAATGATGATGTATAGTACTATCTGTGTGAATAATAAAAATGAAGATAAACAGGTTGCCGACTGGATAACAGTTGGTTTTACTGGTATGATTAAAGGTTGGTGGGATAATGTTTTATTGGCAAACCAACGATTAGAAATTTTAAATGCAGTAAAAATTAATGAAAAGGGTGAACAGATACATGATGCTATTTATACTTTAGTCCAATCAATAATTTTACACTTTGTTGGTCACTGGGATAACCAACGTGAAAGAAATAGGGAATTACTTCAGAATTTAAAATGTCCAACGTTAACTCATTTTCGTTGGTATAAAAGATGTGTTTCTAGCAAAAGTATGCAAAGAACTGATGCTAATAGTGAGCATTGGAAATCAAAGTTTGTTGATGGGTTACCTTATTTCTTTGCAGAGAAAATTAGGAAAAAATTGAGGGATCAAAATAATGGTCTAACCATTAATTATGATAATTATACTTATGAACAAATAATTTCCATTATAATCCAGGAAGGCTTAACCTTGTGTAATGATATTAAATTACACAATCAATTGAAAAAATAAAATTTGACTGGAAAATAGGAATTGGATCAATTTTGTGACCAATTTGGGTTTGATACAACCAAATATTCAAAACCTTCTAAAAAGAAGAATAGTAATAAAATCACTAAAAGATATTCCAAAAGGAAATCTCAAAAGAATAAGAAGACTTTTGAGCAATCTGGTTCAAAAGAGTCTACCTCTGCTACTAAAAAGCATAATAAATCTAGAAGGAAAACCACGGCAAAATGCTTTAAGTGTGAGAAAATAGGACACTATGCTAATAAGTGTAAAACCAAGAAAAAGTTGAATGAGCTTCAAATAGATGAAGGGTTGAAACAACAACTCTTTAAACTTATGATTGATTCTAGTGATTCTGAATCACAGGAAGAATCAGAAGATCAGATAAATGAGATATCTGATCAAGATCAGGAAGAGGAGACTTCTTCTACTTCCGACGAAGAAGAAATTTCTAATAATTGTAAATGTAATAACCTTGAATGCTCAACTTCCGATAATTATTGGAAAGCTATTATAGAAATGAATGGTCTCAATATTAATGTTCTTACTAATAAACAACAAGGTTTATTGGACATAATAGATCAAATTGATGATCCTCAGTTGAAGATGAAAATCATAGAAGCTTGTATCTCTTCTACTACTGAAGAAGAGGAGGAAAAACCCCAAATTCCTAATGAAATTTATAGTCTAAAAAATGTTTTAGACAGATTAGAGTAGATGGATGATAACAAACTTGTCACGATTCTTGATCTTCAAGGAGAAATAAATATTTTAAAAACAGAAATAAAAATATTAAAATCATTTCAATAAAGCTACTCAGGAGCTTTATGAAATAAATAAAAAAATAATCTCTTTAGGAAAAAGAGGAGAAAGGGTTAAATACCAGGACACCCCTCGAACTATTCCCGTTTCTCTCGCTCACCCCCTCATAGAATTTTGCCTACGGCCAGCCCCTGAGCAAAGTTTTTTTGTCGTATAGACCCCTTCCGTCAGGATTCCGTCCAAAATTGTTAGAATTTTGCCCTAACTTTTTTGAAATGTGAGAAAATATTCCAATTTTGCCCTCTCCTTCTCTATGAAACCCTAACACTAAAATACACCACAGCCCCACCACTTCCACTTCCACTTCCACTGCCACCTCCCCACCCCCACCACTTCCAGCTCACCCCCGACGAACCCGACCACCGCCACCACCCAGCCCCACCATCCCAACCACCACCCTAACCCCCAACACCTACACCAGTGACGGCTGCCCGCCTGGCTCCAAAAACAAGCCCAAACCCCGTCTTCATCACCCGCGAGCCCGACCCCTCCATGACCCCCTACTTCCTCGACGTCCCCACCAGCATCAACATCGTCGTCTCCATGACCTCCTCTCTCTCCCCCTCTCTCTCTCTCTCTCTCTCTCTCTCTCCTCCCCCCCCCCCCCCCCCCCCCCCCCCCCCCCCCCCCCCCGAAATTACCACCAGCCACCACAATCACCACCACCAAATTGCAACCACCACCGACCACCATGGACACCAACAACCACCGTCAACGCCGGAGACCACCACCCATGCCAGCAACCACCATCGATTGGACAGAAATGGTGGTGGTGGTGAGGAGAAAAAGATGAAGACAGAAATGGTGGTGGAATGAATCGGTGTATGGACGGAAATGGTGGTGGTGTTTGGTGGTGGAATGAACTGGTGTGGCGTGATGGTGGTGGAATGAACTGATGAACCGAAGGTGGTCTGGTGTGGTATATATATGTAAGGGTAAAATGGACTTTTCATTCATTCCGTCTAACAGTTTTGGACGGAAACGTGACGGAAGGGGTCTATAGGACAAAAAAACTTTGCTCATGGGGGTGGCTGTAGGCAAAATTCTATGAGGGAGTGAGCGAGACAAACAGGAATAGTTCGAGGGGTGTCCCGGTATTTAACCCAAAGAGAAATTAGTCATACTGATGACCCTATTTATCTAAATATTACTCCCTCCGTCCCATTTTTATAGTCCATTTTCATTTTTCGTGTCGTTCTTTCAAAGCTTATATCTTCCAATATGAATCTCAAAAAATATGCAATATGGATCTTGTTTGATAGTTCTCGATTAGATCTATAATACAAAGTTTTCAAAATTATGAAAAACATTGTAGATTAGGAGATATAAGCGTTGAAAGAACGACACGAAAAATGAAAATGGACAATAAAAATGGGACAGAGGGAGTATTAATAAAGTGGTTTACCAAAAATGACATGTAAGAGTTAATTTGGTAATACAAAAAGAATATACTATCAACAATATTATTTCTTTGGTGGATAGCGGGGCAGATAGGAATTGTATTCAGGAAGGAATTGTTCCAATCAAATATTTTAAGAAAACTTCTCAAAGTCTTACTAATGCAAGTGAATCCAAAATGATGATAAAATACAAACTCAACAATGTATACATTTGCAATAAAAGACTTTGTTTGGAGACAACATTTCTTTGTATAAAAAATCTCCAGCAAGTGTTAATATTGGGAACCCCCTTTTTAGCAATGTTAATGCCAATACAAACCAGTGCTGCTGGTATTACTGCTCATGTGGATGGGCAGAAAATCTCCTTTGAATTTATTTCTCCTCCTGTATATAAGGAAATAAATGATATCATGAGCAAAATTTCTAATAAGGATAAACAAATAAATTTTCTTCAAAAAGAAATTAGAATAATGAATATTGAAGAAACATTACAAAAACCTATAATGAAAGAGAAAATTTCTCAAATCGAAGAAGATTTTCATAAAGAAATCTGCAGTGATATCCCTAATGCCATTTCGGATAGAAAGAAATATATTATTTCACTTCCGTATGAGAAGGACTTTGATGAAAGAGAAATTCCTACGAAGGCTAGGCCTTCTCAGATGAAATAAGAATATTTAAAACTGTGTCAAAATGAAATTGACAATTTACTTAAAAAACAATTGACCAGGAAGAGTTACTCTCCTTAGAGTTGTACAGCTTTTTATGTTAATAAAAATGCTGAAAAAGAGAGAGGTGTTCCTAGGTTAGTTATTAATTATAAACCCCTAAATGAGGTTTTAATGTGGATAAGATATCCCATCCCTAATAAAAAAGATCTACTGGATAGACTGAATAAAGCAGTTATCTTCTCTAAATTTGATTTAAAATCCGGTTATTGACAGATTCAAATAAAAGAATCTGATCGATATAAGACAGCATTTACAGTTCCGTTTGGTCATTATGAATGGAATGTGATGCCGTTTGGTCTGAAGAATGCACCTTCAGAATTTTAAAATATCATGAATTATATTTTTTATCCTTATGCAGAATTTGCAATTTGTTATATTGATGATGTTTTAATTTTTTTACAAAATATCGACCAACACATAAAACATCTTAGAATTTTTAGAGATGTTATTAAGAAAAATGGTTTGGTGGTATCTGCACCAAAAATGAAATTATTCCTGACTAAGGTCCGATTTTTAGGACACAATATTCATCAGGGGAAAATTATCCCAATTGAAAGAAGTATAGAGTTCGCTTCTAAGTTTCCAGATGAAATAAGGGATAAAACTTAATTGCAGAGGTTTCTTGGAAGTCTCAACTATATAGGAGACTATTATGATTGCAGAGGTTTCGGCCCTCTTATATGAAAGACTTAAGAAGAATCCTCTTCTATGGACAGAAAATCATACAAAAGTTGTTCAAAAGATTAAATTGAAAGCTAAGCAACTGCCATGTTTGGCTATTGCTAATCCAGAATGGAAGAAAATTGTAGAAATAGATGCTTCTAATATTGGTTATGGTGGCATCTTAAAACAATATAATTCAAATTCTTGAAAGGAAGAATTGGTAAGGTTCACTTCTAGACTTTTAAAAAATGCACAAGCTAATTATAGCACTATAAAGAAAGAAATTCTTTCTATCATTAAATGCATAAATAAAATTCAGGATGATTTATTAAATCAACAATTTTTATTGAGAGTTGATTGTAGTGCTGCAAAGCAGGTTTTAAAACAAGATATCAAAAATCTTGCCTCAAAGCAAATTTTTGCTCATTGGCAGTCTAAATTATCTGCCTTTGATTTTGATATAGATTACATTAAAGGAGAAAATAATTCTCAACCTGATTTCCTCACTTGTGAATTCTTGCAGGGCTGAATGTTTCTAATTGGACGATTGGAAATACTTTCTGAAATAAGATATCGGGAAGATTGTATCAGAGACCTAAATAGTAGGAGGCATAATATGCCTAGAAATTCCTACCGGGTTAATTTGGCTATTTACAAATACAAAATAGCACAAAAACAGCAGCAGTTAAATCTTTTGGCTGCCTAATGGAAAACAACTTTGCTCAAAAACGAATTATTTTTCAACAATGGTTGAAATTACAACGAAATGTCTTCCAGACAGATTTTGAGATAACTATCCTTAAAAGGGCACACAATAGGTGTCATTTGATTAGATGGCTTCATGCCAGAGAAGCAATGCTTCGACATTATCAGCAATATGGATCAGATGATGATCAAGACTGGGAAATTGAACTACTCCAATTATCAATTGAACATCTTCAAAATAAGTTGAATGTTTTGGCTGGTGCTTAATTTTGCAGGATGAATCGACCTCCAGATCGTGGACGTGGACGGGGACGGGGAATATATTTCTCGTGGCTGGGGAAAATCTAAGGTCACACAAGCTGATATTGAAGCCTACTTGAAGGCTCACAAACTACAATTTACTTTACTACAGGATGTTACATCAGCATCAACATCACCCTCACTCAAGGAGGTGGTGCAATCTGAAGAGGTTTTTAAATCACTGGAAACCACAGAAATAATTATGATTCTGGAATCTCAGGATGAACAATTTAAGAATGATCCATGGGAAATAAAGTCCCGTTATTTGGATATAATGAGTTATCCAGTTCCAGAAGGAAAACTCCGATATATTTATAAGGCAATGCTCTCAGAATCTGGATCGTGGAATTCCGCCACACTTATGACAGTAAGATTGGACAAAAAAGTCCAATAAGCTATAGCAAGGCCATAATTAAGATGGTCATACCTATCCACAAATGGGGAATACACCCACAACAATCCAAAACCTTGTCAATAAAAGCAGAAAATGGAGTTCCAATTCATTATAATTATTGGGATTACATTGAAGCATGGACAAAGGCATTTTATTACCAAAATCAACGAAGGAAGCACTCATGGTTTCTTAAAATTTGTCCAAATCTTGTTGGAAAGCATGAACTGTCGAATTGGTTTTATATATAGTGGTCTAAATTTGGCCCTTGATCTAACTATCTTATTTCCGAGGTTCAGAAGGAATTGGAATTTTTTACCAATCATCATCCTCAATTACAGGATACTAATACCTCAGAAGGAAAATCATTCCTTTACATAATGATGACTTTTGGTATCCCATGGATCTGGAAATGGGATGTTCAATTTGGAAGTAATAATTTTGGACTTCTCATTTTACAAAAAACTTTCCAATACAGATGGTGGAAAGGTATTAATCTCGATTAGACTCTTGAGGAAATAAAGGTTGCAACCCAGGAATTAAAGTTACAATTGAAAAGAAAGAAGCAGAGTTCTAGAAAGAATCCTTTCTTAGAAATCTCGGCTCAAATCAGGACAAAAAATCCATCCTTAACAGATGATGAATTGGTAATCAAAACCATGGATTATATGAAGAATCAATTCTTGCAATCTGTTCAAGCAACATAGATGGCTGATGACGAGTCTATGACATCAGCAAAAAGCAATGAAGTAGTTTATAAAGCTCGTATCTAATTTGTTGCTTTAGCCTTTCCACCGTTAAAAGCAAAACCAAGTTGGCCATCTTAAACGCCACAATCCACCTTATAAAACCTACAATCCGATTAAGCTATATTCGAATTCTCTGTGGGTACGATCCCGGTCTTACCGGTTTATTATGCTACCGACGATCTAGCCCTACGCTTGGAGTTTTTCTCAACCTTATTTGAAGGCGAGGTTTGAGGGCGAAGCAACAAACAAAAATTTCAGGTAATTTATATCTATTTTGCATTTTACTACCATTTGCAGAACTCAACTGTTCAGTTATTTTCTGATAATATTGACTTGGTATTATTCCTTCTTGGATACAATTTAGATCTGCTCATTTATCGATAAGAGCAGTAACTTCAATTTTGTAATTTCCTATTATTAATTTGACACTAGCATGCCATTTTGCATATTTATCCGATTCATTATATTTAATCTGTTACTTTCTGGATCATTATTTGGGTGATCAATATCTTTTCTTTGACCAGAATATTGTTCTTGATTACTGGTTCCATTATCTTCTAAGGATTCCTCTGAAGATAAACTGTCCATTTTAAATTTAACAAATCTTTTATTTGGTTGTGGAAGTTGGTCTTTGATTTTTGTGATTTCTTTTTTAATAAGATCTATCTCTTGCTGTAGATCCTGTAAAATAACTTCTTTATGAATTTTACTAAATCATTCTATAGTATTATTAAGACTTACTATTGGTTTATTATATTGGGGTTTTTTACCTTGTTGTACTAAGAGTTGTTTGAGGTTTTTAACATATTGTTGTTTTAACTCGGAATCTTCTATTCTACTGATTCGATCAAGTAATAATTCTTCTTCTAGTAATTCTTTGGTAAGTACATCTATTTTTTTGCAACAATTTTCAGTACATCCAATTTCAATTTGATCATCACTTGAACTATCACTAAGAGAATGGTATTCTGAAAATTTAATAATTTCTTCACCATTGTCTGAATTACTAATTAGATTTTCTATCCTAAAAATTTCTAAAATCTGTTGTTTATCAGTATCAGATATATTAAGTTGACTGATTTTTGCTTTAACTTTACATTCATTTTTGTAATGTCCTTTTTTACCACAGTTGTGACATGTAATATTACTTTTGTCATACTTTACATCAATGGTTGTATTTTTATTTTTATTCTTTTGACCTTTAGGTTTTTCGTAATATTTATTTTTAGAGGATTGCGGTTTATTATTCCTAGAATACTTGTAATTTTTACTCTTGTTCTCAACTTTCTTATGATGTTTATATTTTCTTCGTGATGGTGCTACTAGAGGTAGACCGTATTGTTCACAAAAGTTTTCTAGCTCATGCTTGGCTTTATTTTTATCTTTCTGAACTTGTTTACTAATTTTTATATCAATACACATTCTTGATCCTTCTTTTTGAATGGTACTAATAATGTCACCATATGTTAATTTATCATATTCAATTACTCCTGTTGGTTGACTAAGAACATTTCTAATTTTATGAGCAAATAAATTAGAGAGTCCGTTAATAAATTTTTCTTTCCAAAATGACTTTGTACAATCATCTCTAAGCATTAGTCTAGATATAAAAACATATTTGTACCATCTAAAATCGCTTAATGTTGGACAATGTAAATTACTTAGCGATCATGTATTCTAGAAGTAATGTTACTAGGTTTTCCAATGAAGTGTTTAGTTATGGTATAGATAAGAGTGTTAACTCCATCCGGTGCTCCCATGCCAATATCATTATCAAAAATTGGGAGACCATTCTCATCAATTTGGACAGCATGTTTTATTTCTTCATGTGACTCGTTGGTGAGATATTTTCCCACCATGCTTTTAGCATTCTAGTAAATCCAGAAGTTAATAATTCAACAATTTGTGGTTGATTAAGGTCAGTGTTGCTCAAATAACTATTGGGAACCATTGATATGTGATTGAGCTTTTCTAGTATTTGGTGTTCACTTAGACCATCAATATTCCATTCATACAACTTATTTGAGGAAATAAAAAATTGATTAGTTAAATTATTTTCTTCATACTGTAGGTCAGGGGGGGTTGGCCTTGAATACCAATTTTTGGTGAGACTGGTAGCATTTGTTGGGAGGTTGAAAAGACGATTTATCCCTTGGCCAGAGAATTGTTTTTGAAGTTGTGAAATTTCTTCATCAGAAGATGTGGGTGAACTTTGACTAGAAGTACTGGTACCATGATCTTTTGTAATTGTGGTAACTTGGGGTGTTTCTGGTTCCGATTTGATAGCTAACTTTGTCAATATTTCTTTAATTTTTTGAATATTTTGATTCTGGTTTTATACTAATTCTTGGTCTTTTTTCAAGAAGGTATATGAGGGGTTTTTCCATATTTTTATTAGATGAGGGGATGCTGCAAGATGATCCTTCCTCAATTTTAGTTTCAATTTTATCCAATTGTTGACTTATAGTCTTGAGACATTGATTAGTGTAATTAATTTGTTCAACGATTTGTTTACACTCAACTCTCTCATTTGGTAGTTTAAATGGAGATGCTGTTATAGATGATCCTTTGTAATCAATAATTATTGAATCTAAAGGAGGATGACTAGAAGTTATGATAGTGTTATCCGACTTTTTTCATTTCATTTTTGTAATAGTGTTGACTTTTTTATAGTAGTGCTCTAAGTAATCGAAAAAATAAACTTGATTTCTAGTCTCTTCCATAAACCTTTTCCAATGAGCTATTGTTTTATCTTGTTGACAAGGTGTATATTTATTAGAATATTCTTTTCTTTTTTGTTTATTTTCTTTTGACTTAAATTCTAAGAATAATTTGTCAATATCAATATTAAAATCTTTATTTATGACATATAAAGATGGATCAACGGGGTTTGAGGTTACTTCTTCAAAATCAGTTTGGGTTGGAGACCCTTGGGAGGTGTCTTCTTCAAATTTTGACTATGTAGAATAACAAGGTTTACTGATTTGTGAACTTGATTCAACACCTTTTAGCTTAACTCTAGGATCAAGTAAATTTCTATCTTGCCTAGGCATAACTATTGAACTATTTGATTTGCCTAGTTCTTTAATTCTAAGAGGAGGATTTACTCTTTGTTGATCAAAACTTATCCTATCTATACCATCTAGGTAATGTTGAATATAGTCTAACTCAATCGTATCATTTTGCATTTTTTGTGGGTAACTTTCATTTTCACTAAACCAACTGGCTGGTAACTGAATATCACTCTAGGAGATGGTTTTGGGTACTCGTATATTAGCATTAGTGCTACTTTGTATGAGTATAGTTTTATCCTTTGAACTTTTGACGAAGGCATGAATATTCAAATTAGTTTTCATACATTTATAATAAATACGGTAAATCAAGGCAATTGATTGACTTCCTTCGAGCATTATATATATATATATAGACACACACACACACACACACACAAAAGAGAAAAAAGGATTGGCGAGTAACCAACACAAGGCAAAAAAACACACACACCCACAAAAAAACAAAGAGGCCTACAACAACCAAGATTTGATCCAACAAAAGCAAAAAACCAAACCACAAGAGAAGAAAGGCCCAAAATATCAAATATTGCTTATTAACGTCTAAGATTGACTGAGTTAGGCTATCCACAGTGGTATAATCAAAAAAAGATAACCAAAAGTTGACATATTAGATTTTGATTATTCATTTAAGAGGTTGCTAAGCTTAACAATGTTGAGCTTCACAATGGTCACTTTTAGTCCATAACCAAAATAAGGATCCATTACAATTTCACTTTCTCTCCCCCTCTATTTCCTACCATTCACTTCCCTCCATTGACCTTTTTTTTTTTGGCAAAAATATACTGATTCCCTCTTTTAATTTTGGAAAAAAATCGGTGAATTTCTTCTCTCATATTATGAAATTTTTTGGGGGAAAAAAATAGAAACGGGAAAGAAGAGTGAAATACCTTAATCCGGCGATGATGGATTGAATTATAGATGATCGAGAGATATGAGCTTCATTTTTTGAGGGAAAGAAAGAGAAATAATTTGTGGGTGAAGTGAAGAAGATATAGGGTAGGCGAAGAAGAGAAGAAAAAAATACCAATTGAAACACACATGTATACAAATTTTGGAACTAGTTAACTTATGTAGTGGGGACTCCACAAATTTTGATTATTGAAAAAGGTTGTTAGTTTTGGTTATTCAAAGTCCAAAATTTGATTATTTCTAAGGATGTTGCTAAGTTTGATTACACCATTGTTAGCCATCTTTTACACCAACATTGTTAACTTTAAAAACAATTGGTTTTTAATTATACCACGTTGATAACCTTAGGCAAACAAAAGTGGCTTACCAAAATGCAAATCTTACGTAGAAGAGTTTTTCTTTTGATAAATGCCGAAATGTATACATAGAGGCGCCTTAATTCGTATGTATTGTTAGAAATTGTTTGGAATATCATATTTTGATTGTGATGATGAATATTTTGCAATTACGACATTACAAACAAGATTTTTAATCTCCGATTATATTCGAGATACAAGATTTCTTTGACCTCCAATTAAATCCAACGTTACGCGGTTTAACAGCCTCATTGTATGGAGGGTTTTCAGGAGAAAAGAAAAGAAATAGAGGGGAAGAGCTTTCTCTCCCTCGTTTGGATGGTTAAAGAGGTGAGAAAGGGTGACAGGGTGAGAATCAAGAACTTCTCATGGAGCCATTTTTTATTCTCACCAAAAGTGGTGAGATTTGGCAAGAAGAGAAAGGGGAAAGTCCATCCAAATGAGACGGTGAGAAAACATGCTCCTTTCTTTTCTTTCTCATCATTAAGAGAAACCACACCTCTTTCTTTTCATTCTCACCCAAGTAGCCAGGGTTTGTAAATAATTAGTTTATGCATAATGTATTATGACATATAAACTATTGTAATTAGATATGGAATGCTTAAGGAATCTAGGGGCGCTTCAACGGAATCAATACATACATTTATTATTGGCACTCCAAAAATTAATGCAGGCACTCCAAAAATTAAAGAAAAGTGGCTTTGGAGTTACACTAATTTTGGAGTGTATGCATCAATTTTTGGAGTGCCAACATCATTTTTCTAAATTAATAAGAACAGGACAGAGAAAACATGAATTTCCATACACTAGATACAATTACCTTCAGCCATGGGAGGTACTTGGAAAATTATAAGAACGCCGAGAAAGAATCAGGTATTTCCTTCCATTACTAGAGCAGCTCAATTTGAGAAGCAAAAGTGTTGCATTACAAGGAGACCTCGACCTGTATATTCAGATTAGTTTAGTTGGAGATCAGGGGATAATCATAAAGAATTATGATTGATTGATCGTCATATGATTTACAATGATACTTACTACCATATTGCTATAGAGTTAATTTTGTTTTTATCTCCTAATTATTCATATTTTTGCTACTCCATCCCTAAAGTATGAAAACAATCTACTTCATCCCTTAACTTCCCAATTGCAATGCATTTTTTTTTTCAACAAAAGTAACATTTTATTAAGGGAAGGGGGAAAGGAAAAGGGGAAATTGCATATAAGTGGAGAAAGCGGTAAATAATGCCCAAGTGATGGAGAGGTTTTTTCGAAATTGCATAAATATGGAAAGGAGGGAAAAAAATTCCCCATACATGAAACAGAGGAAAAAATATTCCCCATACATGAAGTCCGAATCTGGGTGTAATGCCCCGAAAATTCGGAGACATTAAAAATAATAATGAAAAGATTATTTTCACAAAAGAAATTCATAGATTTATTGCGTCACCATTTCAAAGCAAATGTCATTATTTTACAACCGTTTCGAAAAAATCAAAATATTACAATATCAAATAAACTTAAAAGCTTCCAAAATAAAGTAGACTTAAATTAATCAGAGCGACTATGCGCACGGAAACCAAGGTTTTCAGCTTCATCCTCATTAGGATTTAACTCGATCAAATTGTACGACACTTCTGTTCCATCTTCGGTACCTAGCGTTCGAGTTACCAGGGCAACATAGTACCGTGAACGATGACGCTCAATAGCCAAAACCCACCTGAACCCATAACTTACAAGCAATAGGAATATAATTGTCATGCATTAAAAATAACATAAAAAGGGAACAATCAACTTTTCTTTCATTACTATCCTTTAACCTATGTGAAATCTCGGATCCTATCCACAGATCCGTTCCTACCCATAACCTCTGGCGTAAGGCACTGGTGTGGTCCGACTTCCCTTTTCCAGATCTGGATGAAAAATACCTAAGTTATATACCCAGTATCCCATCCGCGACCATAAGATCGGATAAAATTTCACCGGATGCGCACGCGAACACATTCAAGCCCGGGTTGTGACACAAGCACAATACCACCCTTATGTCCCGTCCCAAACATCCGAGAGCCAATCACCACCATGCCGTACCCAGGGTTCGTAAATCAACACTTTCAACAAATCACCACCAATCAACCTCCAACAATTCAATCCCCGGATTCCTTGTCCGGAATCCCAATCACAGTCTCTCACTTTATTCAATTTTTCGTTAACCATATTTCAACGTCTAAGATGATAAGTCCGCACATCGCAACCAACCCAGGAACCTATTTGTCCAATCTATCAGTACAACAGCATTTCACACAGTTCAACATTTTTCAAAACATGCTCATGGGCTATAACAACAATTACATTCGCGATAATAACAAATTATGCAATAAGGCTAAACAAGCGAATAATTTATCATATGTTAAATTTAATCATGCAATTCAATAATTCAATTAAACATACTAACATGCTAAAACTATTTAACCGTGGATAACATTAATCATGCGATTAAAGCAAATTCAGTTATTCCTTCTATTTTCTCTTTTCTTTTCTTTTTTGAAACTAAAGTCTACGATTTACTCTTAATCACCTCGGGACTTATAACCTTAGCCTTTAATACTCGAGGGTTAGATTTATAAGCTAATCTACTTGAGGGACTAAACTGCAAATATTTTAAGAAATTTTCAAATCCAGTGGCTACAATTTTCCGGGAAAACCAGTGGGTTTCGGCCGGTTCGGCGGGCAACGTTGGAATTGAAAACTAATTAACCTCGGGGCTTAATATTAACTTTTATTATTCAAGAGTTAGATTTATAAGCTCTTAAATTACGAAGGGCTAAACTGTAATTATTTCAACTAATAAGTTTTCCAGAGCTACTGTCTCATTTCCGAAGGGGGCCGCTATTCGCAGCCCTCTATTTTCTCCCGGAGCCCATTAAAAATTTGCAAGTAATTACAACATGACCCCCTAATGTATAATGACCTACTTACCCTTATACCTATACATTAAATGACCTATATGCCCTTATAACCAAAATCCCTAAATTATCCAGTACCCCCTTCCCCTCAAAATCCCCCCAAAATCATCATTCACGTTTGAAAATAAAAAAAACACACACAAACCTCCAGTTTTTCATTCTCGGCTTTGTACAAGTTTCTTTTCTCTTCTCTCGGCTCTCTAAATCATCATTCTCTTTTTTCCTCTCTCTCAAATTTTTCAATGGAGGAGGACCATATATTGTATCAATGGAAGGTTCAAGTCCTTCCATTGATCCATTTTTTGACCCACTCGTAGGATTTGATTTTGAAATTGAATCAAATTTTATTGACAACCATATCATGGCAGAGGAGAAGAATGATATTGTGATGGACACTGTATCTTGGAAGCCGCGTGAGGAGCTAAGTTTTTCCGTTTACAACGCCTCTGTTTTGTAGTTGTGGCGTCTGGATTTTGTAAACCCAGTTTTTCAAGGGTTTTGTCGATGTTTCTGGTTCGAACAGAATGAACAGAATAAAGTAAGTAATTTCGGTAGCTAACCACTGTAAAATATTACCATATTCGATAGCTAGTTACCGAAATTGAGATACATTTTCAGCATCTAATTACCGAAATATATGTTTCTTGTTTTTGTTGTATGCATTTTTGACATGTAGTTACCGAAATAGAATCTTTTTTTCAACAGCTAGTTACCGAAATGTATGTATGATTTTCCTATATAGTATTAAGTTTAGCAGTTCTTTACCGAAATTTGAACATATTTTCGACATGTGTTTACCGAAATATAATCTTTTCTTCAACAGCAATTTACCGAAATGTATGCATGATTTTTTCCCTATAGATAGTTCGGCAGTTGTTTACTGAAATTTGAATATATTTTCGATGTGTAGTTACCGAAATATAATCTTATTTACTTTATGTATAATTTTAGACATAGTTCGGTAGTTGGTTACGAATTTTGAACATGTTTTCGACGTGTATTACCGAAATCTTATGTATAATTTTTCTATATAGTTCGGTAGTTGATTACCGAAATTTGAACATATATTCGACGTGTAACTACCGAAATGTAATCCTATTTTCAATACCTACTTACCGAAATGTTATGTTATAATTTTCCTATACATAGTTCGGCAGTTGGTTACCGAAGTTGAAACATAGTTTCGACGTGTAGTTACCGAAATGTAATATTATTTTCAACAGCTACTTACCGAAATGTTCTGTATAATAATTTTCCTATAGTTCGGCAGTTGGTTACTGAAGTTGGAACATATTTTCGACGTGTAGTTACCGAAATGTAATCTTATTTTCAACAGCTACTTACCGAAATGTTCAATAGCTACTTACTGAAATGTTATGTAATTTTGGCATGCCGAACTTTCGGCAGTTGGTTACCGAATTTTGTATATATTTTTGACATGTGGTTACCGAAAGTGATACCTATGCGAATTCTATGTATTTTTGACATTCACTTACCAAAACAGATCTAGAGAGGTATAAAACTTATTTTAATGGACTTTTGAATTTTTGATACTTTCTTCAGGGTGATGCTTCAACGCACGGCAGCCATATAGGTCCAGTGACCATAGCACCGGAGTGTACGACGGAGAATGTGAGTGCGCATGGCAGCCACATAGGTCCAATGGCCCTATATGATTTGACACGAGAGTTTACAACGGAGAATGTGAGTGTTTTCAAAATAGTTGGATGATTCAATGGTTCTTTGGATTTTCTTTGTTTACTGTTATTAAATGTTTTTGTTGAATCATGTTTGTAGGTTTTTGCATCTGAAGATATGTTGAGAGATTGGATAACATCTACCGGTAAGGAAAATGGGTTTGTAATTATTATAAAGTCGGCAGAGAGAATGACAAAGAACCGAAGGCCAAGGATGCGGTTTGCATGCGAACGGGGTGGAAAGTTTAGACCGTTTATCAACAAGGCAAAGGACAAAGGAGGTAATGTGAAGGAGAATGGCAAAGAAGCGAAGGCAAAGAAGATAGCACGCGTCACAGGAACTAAGAAATGCGAATGCCCGTTTCAACTGAGATGTGTTAAGGGGTTGGAAGGTTGGACTGTCACTGTCTACAACGGCAATCACAATCATCCTCCTGCGAAACAGCTTGAGGGGCACGCTTATCCCGCGAGGTTGTCTTTGGAGCAGTCGAATATGTTGGTGGATATGTGTGTTTCGTCATTGTCTACACCGCGAGAGATCCTAAGTCTAATAAAGGGTAAGGATGAATTCAATGTAAGTTCAATTAAAACCATCTACAACGCACGCTACAAGCATGGGTTTAAGGACCGAGCGGGGAGATCTCAAATGCAATATTTATTGGCTAAGTTACAAGAATATGGGTACATCGAGTTTAATCGGAAAGATGACAATGACTGTGTGAAGGACTTATTTTGGTCACATCCTACTTCTGGTGACATGTTGCGTGCTTTCCCTCGGGTTTTGTTGATGGATTGCACATACAAGACCAACAGATACAGGTTTCCTTTGCTCCAGATTGTTGGCATTACATCCACCGAGAGGACTTTTTCGGCTGCCTTTGCATTCATTGATGGGGAGAAAGAGGAAAACTATACGTGGGTGTTGGAGAAATTGAAGAGTATAATGGATCCTGCTGCACTTCCCGGTGTTATTGTGACAGACAGGGAGTTAGCTCTAGTGAATGCCATTACAAGAGTGTTCCCAACGGCCAGCCATCTTCTTTGTCGATGGCATATTGGGCAAAATGTATATGCCAAATGTAGAAAGATGTTTGATGAGACGACTTGGGCTCTGTTTAAGCATGCTTGGGATTCACTGGTGTACTCACCGACTATATCTTTATACGAGCAAACACTTTGTACAATGAAGCGGGAGTTTGTGCTATATCCAGATGCGCTTCTGTACGTTGAGACAAATTGGTTGGGACCGTATAGGCAGAAATTTGTATCAGCTTGGACGAACAATGTAATGCACTTTGGCAACCTGACAAGCAATAGGTAAATGGCTAGCACCATATGCATGTTTCACTGTGTCCATATCTTTTCACAATTAGATATTGATATTTCGATGCCTAAAACTTTCCTTTACCATTTCCACAGGGTTGAGTCTGAACATGCGAAGCTGAAATCCCACATTGCGAATTGCCAAGCCAACTTCTCGGCGGCCTGGGCTAAAATGCACGACTTGGTTAAATTACAAATCACGGATATAAAGGGTAGCTTTGAGAAAAGTTTGAATTGTTGGCAGCACCAGTTTAGAATTCCTATCTTTGACCATTTAAGGGGAGCTACTTCACAGACTGCCATGGGTTTGATGTTGCCGGAGATTAAGAAAATTGATGACATGGTCGTGGAGGACAAGGTTGACTGTGGCTGTCCTATTCGCCGAATCCATGGTTTACCTTGTGCTCACGAGATTGCTCCATTCAAGAATCGGGGTGAACCCATACCGTTGTCGTTGATTAATGATCATTGGAAGATGCTTTCGTTTGAGAAACATAAAGATGATGGGGCAATTTTGAAATAATGAATGCCGATTGGAATATCTTTATGGCCAAAATGGTTGGCCAAAACCCTATGACCCATATGCATTGGATGAAGACTTTGAAACCCATTTTGAATCCATCAACCATATCCCTGTCTTCACCCCAACAGAAGGTCCAGACCCGCGGTCGAAAGTCCGGTTCGGTCAATAAGTCAATGCGTAGGAACCCGTCTGAGTTTGAGTATGTTGAGGCATCCTTGGAAACTCCTAAGTCGGTCAAGGAAAAAACCCCCAAGGCTAAGGCAGTTGTGAAAAAAAGGCCCAAGGCGAATGCCAAGGCGGATGTGGAAACTCCCGACAAGACCACAAAAAAAAAAAGCATCAATGCGGTGGATGATAATAGCCCCAAGGGAAAGGCCATTGTGAGAACCCCCAAGGCGGCAAAGGAGTTACCGAGGCGGAAGAAGCCAAAACTTCTTGGAACCCTTTTTGTAGGACCGTACCTTAATAACTTTCCGGGACCAATTCGGCCGCACATAAAATCTATAACGGATGTGACAAGTGATGGAAATTGTGGGTACCGAGCGGTAGCTTATTTTATGCACCAATTCGAGCACAATTGGAAGACATGCCGAAATGATTTGCTCTTGGAGGTGAATAACCATTATGACCTGTACGAAAAGATTACTGGTATCGGAGGTGCTAACAAGTTGCGTTATAGATTGTCGTTCTTTCAAGACGGAACTGCACGCGAAGATAGGTGGATGATTTTTCTTGACATGGGTCACGTTGTAGCTTCAACTTATAATGTGGCGGTTGTCCTCCTATCCCAACTTCAATGCCTTACTTTCCTTCCACTCCATTCTCGTCCTCCATCATCAGACCAAATAAGGGTTCTTGGAATTGGACTCGTGAACGGAGATCACTTCGTACAGGTACATACCGTATAATTTTCTCTCATAAATTCAACATTACTACAAATTGCCTTCATGTGCAATTTTTAAAGTCTTTTTACTTTGATAGGTTGATCTAAAAGCATGTTCCCCCGTGCCGCCTATTGCCAACAATTGGTTCAAATTTCGATGGGAGGAGGCCAATGAATGGGAGACACTTTTTTCTGCCGAAATAGAAGCATTTAAAGCCATAATAGGAAGTAATGTAGCAACCGCTGAGTCAATTGACGTAGATTAGTTTTGTTTTATACGTATGGTTATCATGTTGACGCTTTATATTGCAATGTTGTTAACTAAGCACATCCATGGAGTTTGGTTTCGCTCTTAGTGCCATTAATTTTATTAAGGGGTTGATGTGAACAAATTGACTGAGCACAAGTTCATTTCAGAGGCTGCATTCCAAAGTTATTGTAATCTTGTTGTAGCTGCATACCGATATTTTTGTATTTTTTCAGCATCTATGACCCGAAATTTGTATAATATTTCAGCACTTGGATACCGAATCATTGGTACTATTTCATCATGTGCCTGCTGAAATATGATTTTTTTTTTGAACAAAAAGTTAGGTGGACTCTCTAAGGCACGAAGTGTCATTGATGGAGTTGAATCTGAATCTTTTTTGCCCAAATATGAGTACCACAATCTACAGAGGGGCGACTATTCGCAGTCCCGTAATTTCTCCCTTAGCACTATATTTTGGTAAATAGTTGTTGAAAATCATACATAACATTTCGGTAAACAGCTGTTGAAAAAAAGTTTATATTTCGGTAACTACATGTCGGAAATATGTTCAACATTCGGTAAACTACTGCCGAACGAACATTTTTTGGTAAATAACTGTTGAACAAAATATTATATTTTGGTAATTGTATGATGAAAATGTATCTCAATTTCGGTAAGTAACTGTCGAAGGGCCCATGGAAATTTTTTTTGGGCTAAAGGAGAATGTTTTATTGTCGCCCCCTTTACAGAAAATACAAGACAACATTTGAGTGTCTATCCAACATTTACAATGTTTCAGAAGATTATAAGACTCGTTTTCCCACACTTTGAGCACCACAACTTATACAAAACTTATACAAAACAAGTATAAAATAACATTGAAAATGTCAAACGATACTGTTTTAGGATGGAGCAGGTTGGGGTGGCTCAGGCCTCCTACACAGCAACAAGGCACAACTGCGTATTATTGTAAGCCTCGGACAGGGTACGTCAAGGGAAGTGAAGGAAGCTCCACACACCTTCACAGCTACAGAAGCATCGACGTGACTACAACTCCGACGACGTCGAGAGGGTAGGTGACGTGCCTTCCACTCAACAAGAAAACCAAATGTGGTCGTTGTAGTACGTACGCATACTGACCGACGTTCCCAACACCTCTTATTCGGACAAGGGAACAATTGGTCAGGACGTTGAATATTCCCAATACCTCATATTCGGATGGACACGGCTTGATTACCTAGCTTGGAAAAAGCATGACAATGCACAAGTCATCGAAATAACTTCACTGATGAAAATATATGTACGCTATGGGATGTACATATGTTAATTAAAACTCCGGCCATAGGGTTTACAAATTTGGGACACAGGTTAAATTTTGTATGAAATAGTTGGAAATATAGAGGGAGGTATGAGTCTGAAACTCTCTCTGTCAGTTCCCAATTTATAGGCATATACGTTGGGGCTTTGAGATGAAGATAATGGGCTGTATGGAGAAAATTGCAAGTTCAAAACAAATCAACTGATTGGACAAGGCACTGCACGTATATTTACAAAAGATTCTCTCCCTGAGAAGGAGCATGTGGGTGGGGGCACTATACAGAAGTTTGGTTGCCGAAATTATTGGGGAAAAAGATTCTGCCCTTTTTCAACATTTGCTTGCCGAAGTAATTATAAAATTTCGGTTCCTTATTACTGAAAAGTGTTATTAATTTCGGTTGCAGGTTGATTTCAGCATTTGCTTTTCGAAATTATTAAAATTTTTCAGTAGTGTCCTACCAAAAATTGTGAAAGTTTCAGCATTTAGAACCTGAAGTTGTTATAATAAATATTTCAGCACTTCGATACTGAATAATTTGTACGATTTACAGAACATAAATGCCTTTTTAGATTCTCTCCCTGAGGAGGAGCATGTGGGTGTGGGGGCTCTATACAGAATTTTGAATTGGCCTGGAGGAGTAGATAATGTGGTGTATGGAGAAAATTGCAACTTCAAACAAATGTTGTGATTGGACAAGGTACTGGACTCCATGTTTACAAATATTCTCTTCTTGCGGAGGACCATGTGGATAGGGCCCGAAATTTTGAAAGTTTGTTTTTGTGAAAGACACTTTCATAGTAGTTCAAAAAAAGCAGAACAAGCTTGACCAAATGTTCGTAAAAAAAAAGCCCAACATGTCCAAGTAGCAAATGTCTTACACAATTCAAAATACTAATAAGAACTGTTTATCCATAAACCCAACATCTAACCTCGCCCCAAAACACCCCGCAAACTCCTAAGTAACAAATGTGGGCCGTAAAATAGCTTCTAAGTCCTGCAGTGCCTGCCGCAACTCAACAGCTCCAAGTTCGGTATCGCCCAAAGCCCTGTGTACCACATCCAACACAACCCGAACCTGCTCCTCACGACCCTGCCTAACACGCCCTCCACCAGGTGCCAAACCATGTCCCACCCTCGGGTGCGAGAACACCCTCAACCACGGAATGTAGTCATCAGTATACGCCCAAGGAATCCCAGGTGGTGTAGGCTCTCTCTTATCCTCAGGCACCAAGTGGTAGTCAGGGCTAGACCAAAAACCTTCAGTCCATTCGTAAACAACGTTGTAGGTGTGCTGGCCTCGCGATGCACGCTGAGGTGCTATAGGGTTTGTGGGTATTTGCTGCAATAGTCCAAACTGCCTCAAGACTCTGTCGGGGAGGTATGGCTCCACATAGGACATGGCACGAATGGGACCAGTGTAGAAAGCAATCTCAGAGACATTTTGCCTGCGGGCCTTGTACGGGTCAAATATTACCTGTTTGTGAAACAAAACACATGATATGTAATAGTACAATAAATTAACAAGTTAATCAAACAATCCGGCGAAAGCCATCAACTAACACTGTATCATTCATTCAAAAACTAAAGTCTGGCATATATGTGGAACTTGGCTTATAAGTAGGCCAAGGCGGCAAAGTAGTGCACACGTCAATTGAAAAGTGGCATGAACTCCTATTGGGTTTTCTTCATTTGAACAAAAGCCATTTGAGGCAGGGTTACAATAGCAGGCTATCTTGATTATTCATGTCCCCATACGCTTAAGAAATTTCACGATTAATGATTCTGCTCGATTAATGTCCCTGCATCACTGTGCTAGAATTACGATACTTCAGAAGATGAGTTAAGGAAGACAATGGAGAAGGCCAATGGTTTGATAGTAGATATTTTGAAGCAAAAGCCATGTCATGCATCTCAATGTGTTACCGAGAAATTGGAGAATATTGACACAGGTTAAGTTGGAACTTCTCCTATATTTGATTAGCTTATAAAATAATTGTACTTCCAGTTCTCTGTCCTTCGTGGAAGAGTTTAATAACTGTATAATATTGTAAGACAGCTTCTAATTGGCAACGTAATTCTACAAAATGTTGAATGCAGAGTGTGTTAGAATTCTACCTCATATACAAGTAAGTTGTCCAACATGCGCCGGTAATGCTGTACACTTGTGCCACTCTCGCTATGCAGACACCAACGTCGTGCCCGTGGAAGTTCTTCCGTGTACTCTGGGTCAACAACAGCATGTAGCGTTGGGAAGTGCTCGTTTATCCACGCCTATAGCATTACACGCATGTGAAGCATATTACAATCATATATCCGTAACATGAACTTATTGATTTTTTCATAATCAGAAAAAGTAAGTGTACCTCTAGTAATATAAGAAATCCACCAATCTGCTTTGCATTCCTCCTACTCGCATAACCAAGATTTCTGTACAAATATGCCAAGCAACTAGAGCCCCATCCGTACGTATGAACCTGATCTAAATCCTCCAATAGTGGAAGGAGGTCAAGCTGTACGAACCCACCTGACTTATCACAAAAAATGGTGCACCCAATGACATATAGCAGGTACGCACTAGCACAACACACAACCCGCTCGTCTGTGTCCGTTTCATTTACGTCTTTGAAATTCATCTCCAACCAACTCAACTTAACTGTATACCGTTTAACTGCATTTACAGTAATTGCATTTGTCGCAACTTCATTCGACACACCAAGCAAATCCATTAACAGTTCTTTTGGCGTCCTTTCGTCCTCCGTGTACACAGGCAATCCACGAACAGGTATCCCTAGTAGATGTTCTACGTCATCTAATGTCAACCCCATCTCACCAAAGTCAAAGTGAAAGGTGTTCGTCTCCGGATGCCACCTTTCAACAAATGCAGCAATTCTAAAGGAATTGCATTGCACGTTTTTATTTATGCTACACAATGGAAGCAAACCCGAATTCAACACCTTTTGTTTGAGCCTGTCTTCTGTAACTACCCAATTGCCCAAAAGACCCGAGTGTTGATGCAATCTTAATGTACCCCTCTTTTCTCCCTCCAAAATGGCTTTAGCCACATGTGTGTGAAAACTCTTTAGCAAGGATAGGTCCTCCGGACCACCCACATCCAAAGGTGCATCGTCATGTTGCTATGCTTCTGCCCGGCCCCGGCCACGGCCCCGACGTCGACGTCGGCCTCGAATAACCTACACATACATGCCAATAATACCATACAGATTAGTGTTCATAAAACAAATAACTATTAAAAAAAGTAATAAAAGCAAGCGAGTATAAAATTGAAAAAAAATGTACCTCTTCCGGTGGCTGTTCTATAACCTACACGCATATGCAAAAACATACAATACATATTATTGTTCATAAAATAATTAAAGATTAAAAAAAACTATTGAAAGCAATTATGAAATTGGAAAAAGTTTACCTCTTCCCCTAGCGGTGGCTGCGATGCCATAACCTTCATGTATATGCAAAAACATACAATACATATTAGAATGTCCCAAAAAACAAATAAAGATTAAAAAATACTATTGAAAGCAATTATGCAATTGAAAAAAGTTTACCTCTTCTTCTACCGGTGGCTGCGGTGCTATAACCTACACGTATATGCAAAAACATACAATACATATTATTGTTCATAAAACAAATAAAGATTACAAAATACTATTCAAAGCAATTTTGAAATTGAAAAAAGTTTACATCTTCCTCTACCAGTGGCTGCGGTGCTATAACATACACGTATAAGAAAAAACAAAAAACAATACATATTAGTGTTCCTAAAACTAAAAAACTATAGATTGCAAATAATATGAGTTAGTGTTCAACAAAAAAAAATGCAGTGGAACCCTTTTTGGAAAATTTTCACCTCATCCTCAGGTATGTCCTCGAAGACAACATCTTGCTCTTCCTGACGAGGCACTTTGGCCTTGCCCCGGCCCCGGCCCCGACCTCGGCCTACTCGAGTTCTAATTCGAGGCAGTGAACGCATAACCTACACGTATATGAAAATAATACAATTACAAGTTAGTCTTAAAAGAGGCAGTACATACATATTTCAATTTTTTGGTACCGAACGTTTCATAAAACAAACAAAGATAAAATACAAACTACTACAAAGCTGGTGTGAAATTGGAAAATTTTAACCTCATCCAAAGGTATGTCCTCGACGAAAGCATGTTCCTCTTCCTGACGATGCACTTCGGCCTCGCCTCGGCCACGGCCCCGATCTCGGCCTCCACGAGTTCAAACTTGAGGCAGTGAACGTATAACCTAAATAATACAATTACAAGTTATTCCATTTCCACATGAAGTTTTAACATCTGGTTGCCGAAATAAGCATAACATGTCAGTTACTGATTACTGAAAATAATAAACAATTTCGGTGATTGGTTACCGAAAGCTGACCAAAATGAAACCAAAAAATAATTTTGTTTCAGAAGTCAGAACATTTTATCATACGTGAAGCTTCTGCTTCTGGTCTCCAATTTACCAAAAGGCAATACACTGTTGCTTACAAACAGTTAATGCCTGAGACATAAACTTTTCCTATTCACATCCTTGAACTCCATTACCAGAAAAAAATCTTCCACAAAAAACTACTAGTAACAAAGTTTCAATGTTTTTGTCCACCTAAACATAGCCACTTTGACTCCGATGCTTTCAACAAAATATTTTGAATACAGTTCTTATTTATCAATTTGGTTGATCATGCCCGTATCCTTTATAAACAAACAACAAACATACTTCAACGTGGCTCAAATGGTTGAAGTTATCATCATCAATCTTGCAAACAGTATGCCATCATCAATTTCTACGCCACTTCAGCATGGCAGAACTTAAAGCTAGCTAGTTAATTCACATTTAGTCAAATTGTATTAGTGGATACTGGACAAAAATGCGTAGTCTTTAAAGAGGGAACGATACCCTCTTATCGATGAGTCATAACAAGGAATGGTACACATCAAGTAGTATCATACATTCATGATAAAAAGATCCGAGTTTAAACGGAGTGGTTTTTTTAGCTTTTTGTACACAAACTAAAACAGTTTTTTTGTACAAAATGTTTCACAATGTTCGTACATGCCCTTACACTATATGTGGGACAGATCCGACCTAAGCCGAGTGGTTTTTTTATTGAGTATAAACTCGGGCAGGTATGTCAAGTCTCGTGTTCTCAGGTCGAATATCACCTATGTGATAAAAAGATCAACTTGTTAAACATGAGACACTACGAAGGAAGATGGCAGAATTTGTCTATGAGAAAGACTTAAGCTATTAAACTTCATTCAAAAAATCAACTATTAAAAGCTGTTTACCTCAGGAGCCTCGGATTCGTCCTGAAGGACACCCCGGGCCCGACCTCGGCCTCGAACTCCACGTGGTGGACGCATAATAACCTGCATATCATAACAATAATACAAATTTACAAGTCTGAAAAGACAACAAGAAGTAAGAATGCCTATAAGACTATGCACTATTAGTAAGCTATGGCTTATGGCAGGACAAAATGAAAACTCCATATTAGTACTCTATAGCTTTTCAACCGTTGTTGTAAAAACATACTCAGACTTCCTCCAATTCATACAAATGATGCAAATAGAGACAACCAATGTCCAAAGCAAACTCAATAACATTTTCAAACTCATTTGGCTCACTGCAACAAAGTGTTCATTGCTCTCCCTCTTATATGTTCATTGTTTGGTTGACAAATCGAGTCTGACAAGTTTTGTACCAAGTGTTCTGCAAAATATATTCCAAAACAGAGAAGGAACAGGAAGAATAGCAAATTACCAAGACAACTTATGATGAAGGCCAAACCTTAGCTTTTGATTTCGTCTGGTAATAATTCCTCGTACTATTTTGTTGAGTATGAGAATGCTGTTTCAAATATGAGTACATCTTTCGGAAAAACTAATCTCAGTACCCTATATGAGTACGTCTTTCACAAAGACTAATATCAATACCCTTACTAATATTTTGTCGAGGGACACAAGCTATTGGCAAAGTTGTTTAAAACCTAAATATATCTTTCAAAAAGACTAATTTCCAATCCTTTTTTTTTTTTTGTTGAAGTATGCAAAGCTCTTGATTATTTTTTCCATTTGGGAATCACTATTAACTTTCTTGTTTATTTAACTATAACTTTCTTGTTTGGAAAAAGGGCCTTGCACATGAACTAGTGGTAACTCTTATAATAGCTGTAGATGGTGACAATCTAAAGCTAAGATCCTAGAAAGTGCTTACTGAAAAACAGCAAGGAATTTTAGCGCATTTTTTGGCTTATAATTAGACTATGAGTTAATTGAAGAGCATCTTCAGAGTCCAGCCCTTACTCATTCAATTGAATCCCTTCTCATCGGGTACGCGTCTAAGGTGATTGTGAAAACCTATGATCTTTTCACCTTGTTGCATGTATCAATCAAGGTTCCACTCTATTGCATAATTAGGTCAAATTTGGTGGTGGATCTATTCCATTTGGATGTTTGAAATTTAAATAGGTTAAAGATTTTTGCGAAAGGAGGCAGCCATGGCTCAATCATCACAATGAAGTCGAGGACACAAAATAGATGTGTGCAGAAACTCGTTAAACAATAGGTAAATTTGGCTCTGTTTGATTTCCTCTTTTGGCTCTTCTATGGGTGAACTGAGAAATCTATTTATTCACAGGTTGCACATTCACTACCCTATCCACATAGAGCCCTCAAGGTTGAATCCCCATTACTATTTAACTGTTAATACTAACAATAATAGAACTCCTATATATTTTGGGATAAGTGGAGTTCCTTATTGTATACCCTTGTTTGTTGAATTCAGGTACTTGAGGATTAAGATGGAGTTTGTGGAGAGGATCTTGTCATCAGTAATTGCAAAACGTTTATACTTGATTGGTGAGGTTGATATCTTTCTCTGGTGTATTTAAGTTCTCTTGGATTTTTTTATATCCAATACATAAGCACTGAAGGGGAAGTTTGTGCATATAAATGGCCACGGAGTACCGAATTCTATTAAAAGTGCTAATGGTGCGTAATAAGTCCACTATAACATACCCAGTTCCTGTGATCGTTAGACTAGTTAAATTAGCACCGTAGACTATTGGGTAAGCAACTTCCATCTCCGTGTTTCAATTCATTTTCCTTTTTACAGGCAACCATAGTTGTTGCAATAGTCAGTGACGGGATGAGATGGGCATTGTGCTGTGAACCGATCTTTTAAGAATTGTTTGTGCTTTTTGCTCTCACAAACTTACACTTACAATTTAGTTTTCTCTGCTTTGTATCGAATGCCTGATTGTTGTATTGTGTTGCTTTTTTTTCACAGATGATCCAGCCATGCGATATGTTGTATAACTTATAAGCTGTAACTGATATCCGACTCTCTGATAAGTTAAATCCTAGTTGGTTATGCGCTAGTCTAAGTTGTATGGTTATGAGCTATTTCATATTCTTTGCTCTAAGTTAGGGTTAATCGATTAGAACCAGGGAATGTGGAGTCCAATTAGGTGGAGCCGTGGAGGATGTGGAGTCCGTAGCATCTCACAGCTTACTAATCGGGCACATTCACCGTTTTTGGCTACCAATTTCGGGATCTAGTTACCAACATTTCTAAACAAATACGGGATCTAATTACCAAAATATTTACAAAAATACGGGATCTAATTACCAAAATATTTACAAAAATACGGGATCTAATTACCAAATTCTCTACACAAATACATGTATGTAAATGGGTTGGCGTGCTGGGGTGGCTGTGGTGAAGAACACACACACACACACACAGAGACAGAGAGATAAAGAGAGAGAGAGAGAGAGAGAAGAAGAAGAAGAACAACAGAGGGAGATTAGAACAGAAGAACAGAGAGAGAGAAGATCAGAGAGAGAGAAGAACCTGAGCCGGTGGTGCGGCGGTGGTGCGGCGGCAGGAGTGGCGGTATTGCAGTGGTGGCTATGGAGGTGGAGGTGGAGGTGGGGGGAGACGGAAATGGAGTGGCGTGGGAGGAGACGTAATGGGTGGGCTGGGTATTTGGCTGGGATTAGGGTTTCTATTTGGATGGGTGGGGGAGTTCAAGTGTAATTTTTTAGAGGGAAGGGTATAATAGGAAGATCAGGTACATTTAATGGGTTACATGGAGAAAATTTTCTTTTTTAAAATATTGGAAACGGGCTACGGGAGAAAATACGGGGCTGCGAATAGCAGCCCCCTTTCCGAAAAACAGAGGATCTCGGCCGGGCTCGACCGACGTCGTCGGGTTTGATTATTATCATACCGAAACACGAAACAATCAATATGGAACATAATATATATTTAGGGAGGTGAGTTTGGAACCACCTCGCGTCTGCGAAACGATTTACGGAGAGGTTCGGAGCGGCGACGGAGTTCGGTACGTGGCGGTGGAGCTACGGGGTGATGGTGACCCGGCTGGTGGAGGTGGGTCCGGTGGGGGTGGTGGCTGCTACGGAGAAGGAGGAGCCGAGGGAGGTGGTGGTTCGCGGCTGGAAATGGAGATGGTGATGGTGGCCGGTTGTGGTGGCGTTCTCGGTGGTGGGCTCAGCAATGGTGAGGACCCGGTTGGTGAGGTGATGAGAAATGGTGGTGATGGAGGCTACCTTCTCTCTCTCTCTCTCTCCTGCCGAAATGGAAGGAAGGCTGGGAAAACAACAAAATAAAAAATAAAGAAGGGAAAGGGGATTGGATTATAATAAGGGGGTAGTGTGTGAGAGTGGGTTTCTGATTTTTGCAGGGGAGAATGTGGGTTTCGGCTGGGAAGAAGGTGGTGAGGTGATTGTGGAGCATTGGTTTGGATTAGAAAAAAAAATGATCCGGTGTAACTCATGCACACATTAGGAAAATTACTCGTTGGATACG
This sequence comes from Rhododendron ovatum, assembly GCA_019656835.1. Classification (NCBI taxonomy): domain Eukaryota; kingdom Viridiplantae; phylum Streptophyta; class Magnoliopsida; order Ericales; family Ericaceae; genus Rhododendron; species Rhododendron ovatum. The sequence continues at coordinate 28,927,697 of CM033799.1, forward strand.
TGCGTGCACAATCGATTATGGAAATAAAATTGGCGTGACGATATAAATAATTTTTTTTTGCATTAAATAAAATTATGAGCAAAATATTATTTTTGTTTTGGAAATTATTATTATTTATTAAAAATACCGGGTCTTTACACTAGGTCTCCTAAGTTGCCTCCTCTATGAATTTAAGTTGTCCCTTCTATGGACCTAAGTTGCCAATTCTATGAATCTTTTTTTTTTGAAAGGCCCCATTCTATGAATCTAAGTTGCCCATTCTATGAACTTCCTGGGTATTCAATTTCTTGAGTATTTCTTCAATCTTCTTACAATTTTTATTATTTTCTGAGAAATTTAGGATCTGGGTTACTTGTAGATTTGCATGAAACGGACCAACTGAAATTTTCCATGCATGAAACGGAGGAAAAAAAATTCTCAAAACATGAAATTGATTTGTAGTCAAATATGAGTTTGAACCTAAGTTGCCCCTTTTATGAATTTAATTTGCCTCTTCTATGGACCTAAGTTGTCCCTTCTATGAACCTAAGTTGCCCCTTCTATAAACTTCCTGAGTATTTAATTTTTTGAGTATTTCTTCAATCTCCTTACCATTTCTTTTATTTTTTGAGAAATTTGAGATCTAAGTTACTTGCAGATTTGAGTTTTTAAAGTATTTTGAAATTAGTGTATTTTGGGTAATTTTTTAGAAAGAGAAATGATAGAGAAAATAAGATGTATGTTTTCTAGCATTCACTTTATATTTTTGCTTTTAGATTCTAGGAATTGCCACTTGAAATTTATTGTTTGGTTTTACTTGAAAATGTGAAGAAGTTATGCTACTAGCTAATTAAGAGACAACTTAGGTCCATAGAAAGGACAACTTAAGTCCATAGAAGAGGCAACTTAAATTCATAGAAGGGGCAATTTAGGTTCAAACTCAGATTTGACTACAAACCAACTTCATATTTTGGAAAAAAAAAATTCATCCGTTTCATGCATGGAGAATTTCATTTGGTCCGTTTCATGTAAATCTGCAAATAACCCAGATTCCAAATTTCTCAAAAAATAATAGAAATGGCAAGGAGATTGAAGAAATGCTCAAGAAATTGAATACCCAGGAAGTTCATAGAAGGGGCAACTTAGGTTCATAGAAGGAGCAACTTAGGTTCATAGAATGAGCAACTTAGGTCCATAGAAGGGGCAATTTAAATTCATAGAAGGGACAACTTAGGAAACCCAGATTCGGACTCCATGTATGGGAAATATTTTTTCCTCCGTTTCATGTATGGTCCATATTTATGCAATTTCTAAAAAACATCTTCATCACTTGGGCATCATTTACCCCTTTCTCCACTGATATGCAATTTCCCCAAAGAAAAATCCAACTAAAGTTGGAAAATACATCCGAAGAGCAAATCCCTAAATACCCAAAGGCCTAGAGCCCAAATAAAACCAAAACACCAGATCGCTAAAAGTCCAAATATTACAATTAAGCACAAGAGAAAAGTAGCCCACAAAAGTGGGATAGATGTAGTCCAAGAATGTAACAACCTATATTTTAGTGTTTAAGATTATTATTTTTAAAAATTTTTGAACAAAAAGATAATAAAAAAAGGGACATATAGTGCATGTGTGTGTAGCGGTTTGTCTAGGGTGTGTGGATCATCAAAACTATTGGTGTACTGGAAGGATGTGATACGTGTTTGCTGGTAATCAAAATGAAGTGCATGGCTTGCATTTGTGTACAACACGTGTCCATAGTTGGCTGTGCTTAATATTGCAGGTGTTAAAAGCACGAAATAGGAATTGAGAAAACACTTCAGCCTTGAGTAGCCTTTTGGCTTTGAGAAATACTTGATGATAGGGATTGAGCATGCATGCATGGGGAACAACCTGTCATATTGGGTGAGAATTATGGAGTTTGAAATTTAGAAATCCTACGTTCTTGAGCAATATTTGAGGTACCGGGTAGTGTGTAATATATTCCTAGCAAAATATCTTTGTAAAGAGTATTTTTTGATCCTCTCATATTTGTACTTGTTTGACCTCTATGCTTATTGATTCGATTATTGTCAAGTTTTGTGTCGTGACAGAGAAAATAATTTGGCTGAAAACTATGGAACAGATTGGTATATGTACAAGCACGCCAGGTCTAAGAAGTATGAGAAATGTATGATTGACTACCCTACGGGAAGTCTAGAGAACTCATGGGCCCAAGTGGCCTAAACAAAATTTTGACCTAGCTATAGGTGGTGCTTGGCATGTTACTGAAATGAGCCAAGTATGAAAATGTTCAGAATGATCATACTTAATTTGTTATCCTCACTTATTGAGTATATCTTTATTGCTAGCCATGTTAATTGTCCTTGTATTGCATATACTACCCGGACATTTTATATTTTTCAGGTGCAAAGCAAGTTAGTGGGGACCCGAGTTGGAGTATTGGAAGTTTTAGTTTCAGAGACTATTCAAAAAATCTATATCATTTTGGATGTATTTAGTTCCACCATGTGTATATTTATCTTGAAGACTTGTAATTATTGGAGACATTTGTTTTGAGGAATATGAAAATTCGGGTAGTCACAAAGAATACCCAAACCCTAGTCATATTCTTCTGCAAGTCTTCAAATATCAACACCACATCACCGCCGACAGCCACCCTCCGAACAGGGCCTCCACCAAATAGAACGGACGCCACCAGACCAACAACGCCACCACCGACCACCCACTGGCGAAATAACACATTCACCCACTAACCTCCTATCGCGAAAGCTCACTGAGCCGTTAGTCAAAAACCGAAAAACCCAATAGTGTAAACGGTGGGAGACCAATGCCGATCGAAACCCAAATCAACAGAACCCCTAGTCGTTAGGCCGAAAATTGATTTTCCCAACAGAAAAAATCAGCGGGTAACCGACCGAGATAGAGCACAATCGAGAGAGGGACGCTAGAGATGGAAAATCTATGTGAGAAAAGGAGCAGACCTGTAATGCCCCGATTTTCGAACACATTAATTAAATCCTTTTTAATGGATTTTATAATTTATATGACTAATTTAAGAAATGAAATTTTATTAAACAGAGTTTAGCAGTGAAATCTCAAATACTAAAGTCAAAATTTCTTAATTGTCTTACAACCCAAAAAATAAAATAAAATTTGACTAATGTGATAACATCTTTGGAAATTCAAATAACAGTATTTTAAACTAACAGAGCTTCTAAGGGTAAGACATCCAAGACTCGACAAACTCCCCTTCTTCAGCTGGGAGGTCCTCATCCTAGTACTGATCAGCTTGTAGAGGATCATGTTCTTTGGTCTCCTGATATCCTGCAACCTCTAGCAAATTGATCGCCAAAGCAACCGATTTACCAGGATACAAACGTATCCATGATTAATAATTCACCCAATAGAATAATCCTAACCCTACCAACCCTTACTCTACAATTAGCAGTTCAACAATATAGCAATTGATAATATACAGATGGTATAGAATAATAGCACATCGTCTTTTTCTTCACTATCCATTATCTTACATGAAATCTAAGGAACATCTCCATGAGATCCTTTCCTCTCCCATCCACCAACTTTAACTGTCCCATGGAATAATTCTTTCTTTATTTGTCCTGCACCAGGGTTCTAAGCGAATACTACTAAATTATGTACTCAGTTTGGATTCGCCTACAACCATAATAAAGGAACAGCTCACCATGATAACTCAGCATTAGGGGTCGCACTATCTCATTGTCAGGATCCTTTACCGTCTCCCAGCTCTACACACTGGGTACTTTACCATACCCCTAATCTACACACTGGGTATTGTACCGTATTCAGGGATCCTTTAACGTTTTCCAAAATACTATACAAGAAGTCCTTTACCGTCCTTCACACACACACTAGGTACTGTACCGCATTTAGGATCCTTTACCGTATCCCAAATCTTGTACCCGGAGTCCTTTACCGTCCTCCACACACTCTGAGCACTTTACTGTACTTGGGGTCCTTTACCGTTCCCCAACTAAACTAAAGGTACTTTATTGTACCAGGGTTCTTTACCGGCACCCAACATCCTCAATCAACTTTACCATTTTCCATTTACTTAACATCGTCTATGTGAGTCACTACTCGTAACCACCCTGTAAATCTAAGTTCATTCTAGCACGTACAACATGATACAATCAACAACAGCTCAAACATGATACAATCAACAACAGCTCAAACACGGTACATTTCAATGAGACAACAAGTATAATATTTAATAATTTGCGAGTAAGTAAAACACGTAGTGTTTTATGATAGGTCGACGCCTTTAAGATATTAAGTGAACAAGTAATTTAGTCATTAAGCTGAGTGTAAAGGTAATTCTATATTTGTAAACTAGTAAGCTAATAATATTCACTTATTATGAGAAAACAGTGGTCTTATTATTTCATAAAAATCTAATAGTTACTAGTTTCTCTTTTTATATATATATTTTTTAACTATAACAAGTAATATTTTAATCTAACACTAGTATTTTCCAACTTATAAATGAGTTATAGTTTACTTCCTAACCACAATTATTTAAGAAGTGCAGGCTGTGTCCTCATTGATTTAGATTAACACCTAAATCATAAAAATAACATCGAAACAACTTAAGATATGATTCTATCATAAACACAGTAGAGAGGTAACCCAATTAGGGCCCAAATACAACATATCAGTACATAGCATGCATCAATTACTTTACACGTGTAATATATAAACAAATAGTGGTAGAAATAAATATAAACATTGTCTAGGGTTAGATCTGAAAACTAAAAATAGCACAGGGGTCTAAGTGAAATTATAGTCAAACATTTCTGATTTCCCAACCTTTCGTGCATGCAACAGTGGGTTTTCCGACTTCCGAGTATTGTTTAGATTTCACGATTTCAATCCGTAGTCCGATTTTCACCATTATAACTCCTTAAACTCAACATATAGGAACGACTAATTATACTTAGGAGAAAGTAGAGAAGCAACTATTCTACCTTTAATCTAGACAAAACGATTCGGTGGAGTCCGGTGGGTTTTCGTTTGGCGGCGAAAGATCGGTATTCTAGCAGCAACGTTGGACTGAAATAACTTGACCAAACCTCTGCCGTTTTGGACAGTTCTTGTGTCTAACGCAAAGATCTTGAAACGCTCTACAACTTTTATGAAGAAGCCTAAGCCTGAAAACCAGTCGAACTAGGAGAAAAGTTGGAGTTTTCATAAGTCTTGTGTGCTGCCTGGAAACAGAAATCCAAAAATTTCACTAAACTTTGGACGGCAATAACTCTATCAATCCTTAACCGTTTTGGGTGATTCTTGGGTTGAAGTCGAAGCTGTTGACGCCCTCTACAACATTTGTGAAGAAACTCAGGCCTAAAAATGTCATCAACAAGGAAGAAAAAAGCCATGAACAGAGGTACATGATATGGACGAAAAACAAAATGGTGTGATCCCTCTTTTCTTGTTTCTGTTTTGCAATGGACTAGGAGTGTTGTGGACTAGGAGTGTTGTATTGTGAGAGAGGAGTGGGATTTTGAGGATAAGTATGGAGGTGGTGGAGTGCGAGAGGAGAGAGAGATATGGTTTAGGGAGAGTTTGAAGGGGAGTGGAAGATTGATTTTGATAGAATTTTGGCTAGATATGATAAGAGATGAGTATGAATCCTTGTATATCTAAAGTATAAATATATATCCTATACAAGTGTGTAAATAATATCAATTATACACATAATAATGTATTTTAATAATTCAATCTAATTAGTTATTGAATTAAGAATTTAACATTATAAATTTGTATTAAAAAAAATAGGGCAAAAATCCGGGTTGTTATAAGACCACAAGGATAGGGGCGGCAAAAATAGAGGAGGAGGAGGAAGAAAATAGATCCAAAAACCATACCAATCACGCTCTTGTTGCCGTCTGAAAACCCCAAAAATAGTTGCCAAGAAAATGCCAAATCGCCTCCCATAAACAACCAGGGGTAACCATCCGTCAAGAACCATGACGCCAACACCGATCTCCATCGCCACCATCTTCAGCCCCCCTATACCTAAGCCGATTAGATTTTGGATAGGGAAAAGAGACGCAAAAACAAGGTGGAAAGGTAAAGGAATCGGAGGGAGAGAGGGAAAGAGATGGACAGAGGAGGGATAAAAGAGAGGAGAATCGCGCGTCGCCTTCGCCCCCCCCCCCCATCCACCCACCCAAACGGAGAAACCCTAACGAAGCTACCAGTGGCTTTTCGCCTTCTTAGAGAGAGAGAGAGAGAGAGAGAGAGTTGCAATGCATTTGATCCAATAGATAACTATAGTCCAAATCTTGGACAGAAAAAGTTTCACATGGCCACGAAACAAAAATTCTCCGAGCATAGACAACTTGTGGGGTCCACCTCAGGGTCCCGCACAAACAATCTAAAGTGGGCCCCATACAAACAATCCAAAACGTTCATTACATAAATAATTTTTTGAGTACTCTTGCAGAAAATCAGCTTAATCAACTGACTGCAAGTTCTTGATCCAATCTTTTAACGTTCCATTCAGAATGCAGGATCCTAATTCTAAATCTAAAGTTTGGCTGCTTATTTTACAGGGCTACTCAAAATTTGTTTTAAACTTGATAAATGTGTCGTACTGTTCGTGTAGGACCCCAAAGTTACCCTGCTTATGCACACAATCTTTTTGTTAGTGGTCACGTGAACTTTTTTCCCTCCAAGATTTGGATTCCCGTTATCTATTGGAACAAATGGGTTGCAATTAGTAACTGTTGAGATGAAATAGATCGTTTTTATAGTTTATGGATTTTTTTTTTTTAAAACAAATGTTCCCAATGTATTACCGAAATGTCAATTTGATCCCCAACACACAAATCGTGTCTATTGCATCCCAACATTTACAATGTGTATTTGGCTTACCCTCTCTCTCTCTCTCTCTCTCTCTCTCTACAAATCCCATAGCATGTTTTCAATTTGAGCCTTCTCTTTAAACGCCTTAACAGCATCAACACTAATGTTTCCACTAACAATTTTTGGTAACAACTTATGGCATTTTATCAAGTTATTCATACTAATTGTTAGACTTGTCCCACATTGTTCATCTCAACCACCCAAGCTTGGTTAATAAAATCTAGATGCTACTCCACCTATTGCCAATTGGTTTTAGGTTGGAACCCTCCAAAAAATGTAACATGGTATTAGAGCTAAATCTTGGGTGGTCTCACATCGTGTGATCAAGTTTTCGTCCCCTGAGTCAACTCATCAATTCATACCTCCACGTGCATCCGAGTTGCATGTGACGGGTCGCCCGAGTCAAATCTCCTGGTTTCCTAAATTCGTACCTCCACGTGCATCCGGGCTGCACGTGAGGGGGAGTGTTAGACTTGTCTCACATTGTTCATCTCAACCACCCAAGCTTGGTTAATAAAATCTAGAGGCTACTCCACCTATTGCCAATTAATTTTAGGTTGGAACCCTCCAAGAAATCTAACACTAATCAACAAGCTATTGATTAGTGAAAATAACTTGACATTTTTTAACAATTTTTCAGTCAAATACCCATCTGCAACTTATTGATTAGTGGAAATAACTTGTCATTTTTCAACAACTTATTGGTTAGAGGAAATAATAATTTGTCAACACAATCAAAATGTCCTTAACTTATTCCCTACTAGAAACACCCCCAATCCCTCTAATTTGTTGAACTCAGATATTACCGAATAAATTTTTTTTTCTTTCCTAAACACAACCTCGTCACCCACTGCCACATGGTCCGACCGACCACCTCACCAACTGCTTCTCTCCCCGACTACCTCTCTCTCCCTCTCCAAACCCAATTTTACGAGCACGAGGAGAAAACTTTTTCCTTTGGTAAGTCACAAGAAGAAAACTTGGGTTAATATGTCTTAGAAAAGGTGAAATACTCGCTTTGGTTTCTTGGTTTTCCAAAAAGCCCCCGAACTTTCCGCCAATTCACAAAAAAAAATTAAAAGTAGAATAAGGAGGGGTTAAAGTTTATTTTTGTAAATAGTAAAAAATGGAGTTAAAGTAATTTTCGATAAATAGAAAGAAAGAAAGAATAATTTTATTGTATATTTATTTACTACTAAAAAAAGAAAGAATTAAAAGTAATTTTTGGAAGTAAAAAGAAAAAGAAAGAAAGAAAGGTTAATGCCTTCTGTTAGCTCCATCCGTTACAAATTGACAAAATTGGACGGCGAGAGCCTTATTTGTTAATGGAATGATAAGTTCAGGAGTCATTTTTATGTTAGTTAAAATTCAGATGTTTTTTGGCAAATTGGTTGAAGGTTCAACGATTTTTTTTGAAATTTTTCCATATTTTGCAAATAAGTAATTATTTTTTGAATTAGATATGATATATCGTGAGAGAATGACCTGTCTTGTAAAACAAAATATAAAAATATTAGCAAAATGGGGCCTAAGCGCTTGAACTCGTCCGATTGAGTTATGCTTTTATTCTTCAAGCGTCAAAGTTGGACACCGTCGACAGCTCATTTCGACTAATCACGCAACGACAATGACATCAACCATGATAATTCCCTGCGGACAAACAAGGGCCGCTAATACTCCTCTGACGACAAGTTACTATTGAGAGGCGCTCGAACTGTGGTGGGTTTCGAGGAGGCATGGGGGCTGTGAGTTAGTGACTTGAATTGGAGTGAAGATGTGAGGTGAATGGTAAATGCTAGTGAGGGTTTTGAAGTTAGAAATTTTGAGTTGTGGATAAGGTGAGATATGAGGATGTGATTAGGGTTTTAGTGTAGTTGGGTTTGATGGTGGAGATGGAAGCCAAGCCAGAAAGAGGATATTGAGACAACTTTTGTGTGGGTATAGAAATTAAGGGGGTGTGAATAGAAGGGAAACACCCTTTTCCTCTTATTTAAAGATTTTAATGAAGTTTTGAAAATACCCCTACAATTGATGGTGAACATAGACGGAGTTGCCTCAAGGACTTTTTAAATACACATCGTAAATGTTGGGGATGCAATAGACATGATATGTATGTTGGGGACCATTCGTGGAAAAAAGCAGTTTAGGGATGCAATAACAAAAAATGTGAATAGTTTAGGGGATAAAAACAAAATTAACTTTATTGCCATATGGGCATAGTAAGCTCAAAATCGAAGTCTATGCCACCCCTCTTCTTAATCAACCCAAGGCGACAACACTAGGAATGAAGACCCGAGTGCAATTTTGTTCACCCTCCTTAAAAGATGGTGAACGTTACCCTCCATCTTATTGGTTGAAATGGTGTAGGTTCTACCCGTACAATACACTTTTTGATAAGTATGACATCACTTTGTGGTGGGATCCACACCATTTCAACCAATAGGAAGGAGGGTAATGTTCACCCTTGATGTAGAGTGGGTCGTGTCCACGTTCCTCGAGTGGCTAGACCGAGCACAACCCAAACCAAACTAGAGGCGGGTTGACAATGGCAGAATGACCCGTGGGCCATAGGGTTGAAGCGAAACGGCCCACTGATCAATACTCGTATTCCTTCGGAAGATGACCAACGATGCTTTTCGGTCGTTCGATGCTGTCTAGCCTTCCGAAAAGCCTATTTTGCCGTTTATAGTAATATTTAGATTGCTAATAACTTTTGATAGGAAATTCTGTTTTAGTTACTACTTGTTTTGGCAACCTTGGATTTCTTCTTAATATTTGATTTTCCAGTCAACATAGGATTTTCCGTTTTTGGTAATTTTTGTATTTTTTGCAATTAGGGACTGATGAACCGTAATTGTTTCCTAAGTTGTTAGGGTTTCTGTTACCCTATTTATATTCATTGTAAGCCTTAGGGCAAAATAACTTTTAATAATGAATTAATAAAAATCGAGATTTATCTCAAATTCATTTGTTCAAAAAGGGAGTACGTACCTCTGGCTCAAACATTGTTCGTGTATTTTTTGCAAACGGTTTCGTAAAAAGAGGCTGCGCTGTATCAACCCTCGTTTAAGGAGGGTGAACAAAATCAAATTCATGAAGACCCTATCTAGAAAGCAAATTCTCACAATTCAACATCAACAATGCGTTTGGTGTAGGGTATCGGGGCCAGAATTTTGAAAGCCCACCTACTCATGGTGGTTGGTGAGATGCGTTGAGATTCATGCTTTGCTCTCATGCAATGGAGGAAAAGGTTTGGGTTTTACAAAAATAACTTGGACTCATCACTATGTATAGAGTTTAGGTATGCAAGGTCACCTATTGAATTATTCTCAGAATAATTCAAGTATTTTCAAATTAAAATGTTTTCTCGAACCTAACATGTTGGCCTTTAAAATGGCAGATGCAATGATCTAGTTTAGAAGCTATTCTGTTTTTGTTTTTGTTTTTTGTGTCTACGAAGTTGGAGAAATCGGGTTGGAAAATTTACTGCTATGAGTGGAAAAGTTTTTAGGCACCTCACATCATTCTTTCGGTATTCATTTTTCTGATTAATGCTTTCAAGAGAAACTTATTAATGTGGCCAATCCGTGAGGATGAATTGCACAAACTGAGAAATGGTCCAAATCTTTTCATTTCAATCTTTATTTGCAAGTAGAGTGATAGCCCAATGATAATCACATATACTTCCATGCCCGATGTTTGGGTTTAACCCTTACTGACTTCAATAGTAACACTTTTACCATTTCACAAAACTAAAAAACCGTGTACGTGGAGATGGATCCAATAGTAAAATTTATGGGAAAATGGTTTTGTTCATAATTGTTTTTGGTGACTTTGACCAAAAACATTAAGTGAGATCTCACACCGCGTGAGCTGAGCTCAAGTGGATATCGATACTTTATGTAAGAGGTTAATGTTACTAATTGGACGATTGGAAATACTTTTTGAAATAAGATATTGGGAAGATTGTATTAGAGACCTAAATAGTAGGAGGCATAATATGCCTAGAAATTCCTATCGGGTTAATTTGGCTATTTACAAATACAAAATAGCACAAAAACAATAGTTAAATCTTTTGGCTGCCTAATGGAAAACAACTTTGCTCAAAAACGAATTATTTTTCAATAATGGTTGAAATTACAACGAAATGTCTTCCAGACAGATTTTAAGATAACTATCCTCAAAAGGGCACACAATAGGTGTCATTTGATTAGATGGTTTCATGCCAAAGAAGCAATGCTTCGACATTATCAGCAATATGGATCAGATGATGATCAAGACTGGGAAATTGAACTACTTCAATTATCAATTGAACGTCTTCAAAATAAGTTGAATGTTTTGGCTGGTGCTTAATTTTGCAGGATGAATCGACCTCCAGATCGCGGACGTAGACAGGGAAATATTTCTCGTAGCCGGGGAAAATCCAAGGTCACACAAGCTGATATTGAAGCCTACTTGAAGGCTCACAAACTACAATTTCCTTCACTACAGAATGCAACATCAGCATCAACATCACCCTCACTCAAGGAGGTGGTGCAATCTGAAGAGGTTTTCAAATCACTAGAAACCACAAAAATAATTATGATTCTAGAATCTCAGGATGAACAATTTAGGAATGATCCATGGGAAATAAAGTCCCGTTATTTTGATACAATGAGTTATCCAGTTCCAGAAGGAAAACTCTAATATATTTATGAGGCAATGCTCTCAGAATCTGGTTAGGTGGAATTCCGCCACACTTATGATAGTAAGATTGGGCAAAAAAATCCAATAAGCTATAGCAAGGCCATAATTAAGATGGTCATACCTATCCACAAATGGGGAATACACCCACAACAATCCAAAACCTTGTCAATAAAAGCAGAAAATGGAGTTCCCGTTCATTATAATTACTGGGATTACATTGAAGCATGGACAAAGGCATTTTATTACCAAAATCAACGAAGGAAGCACTCATGGTTTCTTAAAATTTGTCCAAATCTTGTTGGAAAGCATGAACTGTCGAATTGGTTTTATATATGGTGGTCTAAATTTGGCCCTCGATCCGACTATCTTATTCCCGAGGTTCAGAAAGAATTAGAATTTTTTACCAATCATCATCCTTAATTACAGGATACCAATACTTCAGAAGGAAAATCATTCCTTTACATAATGATGACTTTTGGTATCCCATGGATCTGGAAATGGGATGTTCAATTTGGAAGTAATAATTTTGGACTTCCCATTTTACGAAGAACTTTCCAATACAGATGGTGGAAAGGTATTAATCTCGATCAGACTCTTGCGGAAATAAAGTCTGTAACCCAGGAATTAAAGTTACAATTGAAAAGAAATGAGCAGAGTTCTAGAAAGAATCCTTTCTTAGAAATCTCGGCTCAAATCAAGGCAAAAAATCCATCCTTAACAGATGATGAATTGGTAATCAAGACCATGGATTATATGAAGAATCAATTCTTGCAATCTATTCAAGTAACATAGTTGGTTGATGGCGAGTCCATGACATCAGCAAAAAGCAATGAAGAAGATAATAATCCCTTCACATGCTTAATAGGGGAATCCCAAGACCTTTATGAAGATGATGGAACAACACCAGCACCGACTTTGGGTGATTTTTGGGACAGCATGATTGAAATGATGGCGGAACAGCTGTCCTCTCGAAAAGGAAAAGAGAAAAATCAATAATGCCAACCTACTTTCGGTGAAAGTTACTCAATAATGGAGTAAAAATAAAGACAACTCAATTATGGAGTAGGTTTGAAGACACTCAATAAAGGAGTGGTTTTGGTAGCGTTCTACTTTCGGTGAAGATATTTGTGACGATGGGGCCCAATGTGTACCCGACAGGAATCTTCATCTCAATTTGTGTGTAATATAAGAGTCCTATATATAAGGACGCGTCTGTATTAGGAAACTCAGGTTTTGGATTGCCCTCTCTCTCTAAAATCTAAGCACTCTGATTTTCTCCTCTCCTCCTTTGCACATTGGCCTCGGCCATAATAATAATAATAAGGTCAGTTTTCTTTTGATCCTTTGTACTGTTGTTCTTCTAATTTCGGTACCATCTTTGGTATCAAAGCCTGTGTTTCCTAATACATACGCGTCCTTATATATAGGACTCTTACATTACACACAAATTGAGATGAAGATTCCTGTCGGGTACACATTAGGCCCCATCGTCACAAATATCTTCACCGAAAGTAGAATGCTACCAAAACCACTCCTTTATTGAGTGTCTTCAAACCTACTCCATAATTGAGTTGTCTTTATTTTTACTCCATTATTGAGTAACTTTCACCGAAAGTAGGTTGGCATTATTGATTTTTCTCTTTTCCTTTTCGGGAGGACAGCTGTTCCGCCATCATCTCGGTCATGCTGTCCCAAAAATCACCCAAAGTCGATGCTGGTGTTGTCCCATCATCTTCGTAAGGGTCTTGGGATCTCCCTGCTAAGCATGTGAAGGGATTTTAAAAGAGGCAAGTCTAGGGATCGTCTAACCCTTGACTTAAGCCGTTACCGGTTCTCCATTATAACTCAAGTGAGAGTCCCGATCGCGTGCTCACGCCTGGAAGATTTAGCTTTAAAAGACTACGTTTAACGAAAGATGTGATTAAACGGAATTAAACCAACCTATTTTTGCTAATACATCTAACACGTAGGAGGCAACGAGCCCTCTGTATGTTGCTTGCCAAGACTGCTTGACTAAACTTCATTCCAAGGAGTTAACACCCCTCGCTTAGACCAAAATGGCTAGGTTAATCCAATTCCGAAAACCATGATTTTAAGCCCGAAGTTTCGAGAACCAAATAACCACCTAAGTACTCGGGAAAGATTACCCCGAGATTTGGCATATAGACTACTCACACATAGCTAAAGCATAAAAGAAAGCATAAAAATAAACATGATTTTTAACCGATAAAAACGAAAACAAACTTGATATTATAAAAGATCTAGTCCGTAGGAACAACTTTAATAAACGAGAAATTAACAAACGAGAATTACTTACTTGAGTTCTAAGAGATTACACTTGAAAAGCTTAAAAGAGCATTACTGGAGGAAAAACTAAAGTTAATAAAGAACTAGATACAAAAGAGAGAGAAGAGACCCTTATTTATACACAATGGGTTTCTCTCTCCTCAAATATCTAAAAACATACTATTAAAGGCAAGTATTCCATAAATGGAAAGCCCAAAAAGTAACAAAATATCTAGCCGAAAGCTCCCCGTATCGATACAAATTATGCAAAGTATCGATACCACGTCGCTAAGCTGAGAAGACCAATTTCCCGTAACGATCCCGTATCGATACAGATTATGGCCGTATCGATACGGGACTCTCTGCCTGGAAAATTAACCAACGCGTATCGATACGGCCCATAATCCGTATCGATACGCAGAGCTTATCTCCAATTCTTCAGGCCAGCCTCCCAGACTTGGCACCCGACGACCGTTGGCTTGCCCGATGCCTCCTGCCTTCGTCACTTTGGCACAAGTTCCATCGGGCAATGATTCTTGAACTAACTTGGGGGTTGGCTTTGCACTCAAAATACGCCTTTTAAGGGTGTTTTGCCTAAAACACTTAACAAACTACCTTACGAGCAATATTGAATAAAAACGACAAATAATAGCTAAAAAGACTTCTAACTCACGGGTTTAAGCACCACGATCAAGCAATCTTAGGTGCTTATCATTTGTCAAAATAGAGTTTATTTTAAAACCTCATTTGTTTTAGTCAAAAACTTAACTGACAAAGTAATCTTAGGAATACCTTTTATTTACTTGCTTTATCCGTTCACAACCACTAGTAATAAAATTACCACTACTTCTTTTGGTCAACAAATAAATTTTGAATTTTTTATCAACACCAGAACAATGTGAATTAACTCAATTAAAAAACTGTTCTATTTATCTTACTAATGATTTATTTGATTGTTTTACAGATGTCTCAAAATCAACAGAAAGTCATCCCATTTGGAAAAATCATCCTGCCAGTAATTCCTGATGGAGCAAATACAAAATTTAGAAAGCTAAATTACTTAGACAGCATTGATGAAACCCAGCAATGTCTCCTAGATAACCTCTGGAACACGCGTGGGGATAATCGTAGATTTCTAGACAGCTTAAATAGTTTGAGTATTTATTTTAATCAGCAAAATAAGAATAAGCATACTAGTGGAGTTATTTTCCCTAGATCTTTGGGTGGAGTTTCCTTTAACCCATCCCTAGCCAGCACCAGCAGTAGTTCATATACTAACTTCTCTTCTTGTGAGCATTGCGAAACAATGACTCGCAATTTCATAGATTTAAATTACAGGTATCACCATCAGATGAATGAGAATAACCAGCTCAGAGCAGAAGTTTATATATTACAACGCCAGTCAAAAAGAAAGAAGACCTCTTTTACCTTACTAGTAAAAATAGAGAAAAGACAGTCATCCTTATTAAATTATGATGAAAGCATGAATGTGCTTGAAACCTTTCAAAAGAAGACCTCCAAAATCCTGGCTTTATCAAAATCCTTGTCCCTCATCCCTAATTCACTGCCATCAGAGATAGTAAGCCATATTCAACATCTAGCCAGACAGGATGGTTACCATTTTCAAGAATTTCTATTTGAAACGCTTACTCAAATAGCCAGTCAAACACCTTTAGGATTATCCATCACTTGGGAAACCCACTATTATAAAGACCAAGATAAAGTCAGTTGTCCCAAAACTAATCCATTATGTCAAGAAATCCCATTAGAAAGAATGGATTGCCCGTGTCAGTTAATTTTTAGTGTCCCCAAAGCCTGTATTGACATGCAGTATTTTCAAGATCTTGTTCTTTTATACAAAGGGAAGATTATCCAAGTCAGTCCAATGACCCTACTGGATTATGGGTTCCTTAGGCAGATAATCTTCACTTCTCCGGAACAGACTGATCAAGTTACAAGAAAATTGGCAGTATGTGTCAACAATCTCTTTGCAAAATATGGAGCACTGAGATGCCAAGTATTGATCAGAAGTAAAATGCCAGAATGGACAAATACAAGAAATGTGATACTAGCACAGCACATCATGTATCTCTCAGCAAATTGGCCATTTAGTAGGGTCCATCCATCAATTGAACTTATTCAAGATGAATGTCTCTGGCCGTGTTCCAAGACATTCAGAGCACAGATCAAGCATCACAGAGCCGAGTCAATTGCAAGTGATCTTGGGAATAATGATTATTTCCTTGAGAGTATTTACAAATTAATTTGTGAAGATCCCATCCAAAAAATTAGGTCCACTAAGCATATTCAAGAAGTTCCATTCATTTTTTATACCAAGCACTATTTGTGGTACTACTGAAAGTAACCAACTTTTGGTCATTTCAGCACCGAAAGTGGAGACAGTCAGCATCTTCCTATGACAGCAAGAATTTGCTTTAAGTCATTTCTCCACCGAAAGGGAAAAGTTACCTACTTTACTCACATGGCTGAATCATCCCGCAATTGTAAATCTCAGGTCCTTACTCTATAAAAGGAACCGAGATGGAAGTGAAGCTAGAGAGTGAAGTTTAGTTTAGAGAGAGAAGTCAGTATTTCAAAAGCTCTGCTTCTTTTATAATCACCCTAGTCAAGAGCTGAGTTTGTGTATACTCCAGCTTCCCTACCCAGTAAACTCCTTGTAAACCTTCAACCATGTATCTTTCCTGATTTAGCAATTGAAATCAAACAGATTTAGTAAGTATTTTCTTACTTTGATTAATATACATAGCAATTGGTATGTTTTCCGTTGAGATTATTTGTGAAAACATATGCATATACATATAACAATATAATACTACGTTGCAATAATTCATGTTCCTACTATTTTAACAATCATAAATAAAATATTGGTGTTCACACTACTAGTTTACAATTGCATGATTGAATTTTTCATAATGGACCACCTTAACTTAATAAAATGCAGACCTCCCTTTCTCGATAAAATTTCGATGATTCGAGCCGCTCAATGTGTTCAAAACGTGATTTTAAGGATACTCACGAGAAATCAGCAAAAAAAATTTTCAGGAAGGGCTTCATCTGAGAAGTTTTTATTTGTTTTTTATCGAACGGTTCAAATAAAAATTGCTCGGATGAAACCCTTTCTGGTATTTTTTTTTTGCCGATTTCTTGAGGAAATCCTTAAAATCACGTTTTGAACACATTAAGCAGCTCGAATCATCAAAATTCGAACGGAAAATAGAAGAAATGGGGATTAAAATAAAAACCTCCTCTTTTGTAAATGACTGTATAATATATATATATATATATATATATATATATATATATATATATATATATATACCGATACTTTGGACTATCAATGAAGGAAGCATGATAATATGTACATAAATTGAATTGGGTCTTTAGGCCTGCCTTCTCTGATGCCATTTGGTTTTGATTTGAGGATATAGTTCCGCAACAAAACAGGTATAGGGGGGCCACTATTTCAGTGGTATTTTGAGAGCAGCCACTCTATGCATATTGCCACAGGTTAGGTCTGTTTTCAATCATCTCCTGCCCATACCCCCAATGATTGGGGACTACATGGGTTCTGTTGTTGTTGTTGTTGTTGTTGTTGTTATATACATATATATTACTGCAATATACGGGCAGTTCTGGGGACAATTAATTAGACACCTAAAAAAACATCTCATAGTTTCCGATCAAATTTTGATGACCTGAGCCGCTCAATATGATCAGAACGTGATTTTAAGAGACTCGTGAGAAATTAGTAAAAAAAAAAAGCCCCCTTGATCTAAACAGTTTTTAACTTAGATTTAATGAACGGTTCAATTAAAAACTTCTTAAATAAGCACTTTTCGGTCATATGTTTTGCTAATTTCTTGCGGGAACCCTCAAAATCACATTCTATACACATTAAACAGTTCAGATCATAAAATTTTAATTGAAAACTATGAGATTGAGATTTGGCGTAGTTTTTTTTTCGTGTCTCTTAAACTGCCCATATATATATATAGGAGCCGGTTCTACCCACATAAAATTTAACACAATTTTTGACACAAGATCTCAGCCATTTAGTTCAATGGCTGAGATTAGAACACACTCTCTTCCTTCTCCATCTCCTCACCTAATCCCTCCCTCTCTTCTTCCCCGCCGCACACTCCACCTTTCCCAGACCGAACTCCAGCCGGCTCCTCCATCTCCAGCGACTCCATTACTCTCTCTCTCTCTCTCTCTCTCTCTCTCTCTCTCTCTAGACTCCCCCTGCTTTTGAAGAAAAAGAAAAAGAAAAAGAAAAAAGCAAAGCCACCATCAGCGGCAATTGGAGAAGCCCCGATTTGGTTCGAAATTCTCGACCGATTTTGAAAATTAAAAACCCAGAAAAGAATGGTTGCTGGGACCGTTTCTAACATTCAGTTGTGTTCGTCAGCGAGTTTTTTGAGTTTATTTTGAGTTTTCCTTGTTTTGCCGTCGCCGGATCCGCCCTGAACATAGTCGCCATCGCGGAATCTGATTTTATTTTAAGTTTTTCTTGTTTCGACGGACTTGGCAAATTCATTAGGGTGTATTGGTCAGTTGTTTTGCACAGTAACTTTTTTTTAAAAAACTTTTGCGGTGGCTGTTAGTGATGATTGTTAATCTCACATTATATTTTTTTATTTGTTTCGTTTATTATAGATTCTTTTGTCTGCCTTGGGATCTTGTTTGTTTAATTGTTTTGGAGTTTGAATGGTGGTCGTGGGGAATGGAGGAGGAAGATTGGTGTTGTCTATAGAGGAAACGTGCGTACCGGATGTGGGATCGCCGGAAATGGAGGAGCCGGCTGGAGTTGTCTAAGAAAGGTGGGGTGTGTGGTGGGGAAGAAGAGAGGGAGGGATTAGGTGAGGAAATGGAAAAGGAGGAGAGAGTGTGTTCTAATCTCAGCCATCAAAATAAATGGCTGAGATCTTGTGTCAAAAATTGTGTTAAATTTTGTATGGATAGAACCCTCCCTATTTGTTTCAAATGAGGCGATCCTCAATTTAGTTAAAATACGGACCCTTCCTTTTCAGATCGAATTTCGATAATCTGAGCCACTCAATGTGTTCAAAACGTGATTTTAAAAGTACTCGCGAGAAATCGGTAAAAAAAATGATCGGGAAGGACTTCATCCGAACAGTTCCGAATAGTTTTTTATTGAACGATTTAAATAAAAACTACTTAAATCAAGCTCTTCCCGATCACTTTTTTTTGTTGATTTCTCGTGGGTATCCTTAAATTTACGTTCTTATCACACTGAGCGGCTTGAATCTTTGAAATTCGATCGGAAAATGGGAGAAATAGGGAGCTCCGCATTTTAATTAAAATGAGGACCCCCTCATGTAAAACGGATATATGAACCCAGAACCCTTAATGAAACTTCGTAACTTTGTTAATGATTGTATTATTTGCATTTTACAGTTGCTGCATCTTGCACCCAGCCTGTCTATGAGATTGGGAAGTACTTATGGGCTCCTATCACTAGACGCATCAATTATGTCAGAAAATTGTCGACGAATTGGGAAGCACTCTAGTAGAAAGTGTCTGAGTTAGGTACCAAAAGAGATGATATTGTTGCCGAAATTGAAAGATTGAATCTGCAGAAAAATCCAACTAAAGATTGCGAAGCATGGAAACAAGAGGTGGTGGAGATGGAAAAGAAGATTGAGACCATAAAGCAATAGTTCAATGTTGAGAAGAAATGTCTTGGGGGATTATGTCCTGACATTTTTGCTCGTATAGAGCTTGGTGAGCAAGTGGTAAATACGATCAGTGACATTGACATACTCCTAGATAAGTCCATGTTTGAAAATGGATTTCTTGTTGATCCACCACCAGCAAAAGTAGAGAAGAAGCCATACTCTGCTTCAAAATTATCAACGTTTGCATATCATACTTTGGAAGTGGTACTAAACAATATTCGAGACGAGAGCTCTCCAAAGATTGGTATTTGGGGAATGCGTGGAGTAGGTAAGACAACTATTTTGGAACTCTTGAACAATTCGCATGAAGTCACAACATTATTTGATTTTGTAATATGGGTGACTGTCTCAAAATCTTGGAGCATTAGAAAGCTACAGAACGAAGTTGGGAAGCGATTATCATTAGAAATAACTACTGACGATTCTAATGATAGAGTTAGAAGCAAATTGTTTCAAAGACTTGAGGGCAAGAAGTACGTGTTACTTTTGGACGATGTTTGGGATAAGTTGGATTTAAGTGTTGTTGGGTTCCCCGACGTCAATCAAGAAAATGGTTGCATAGTTGTCTTAACGACAAGGAAAAAAGAAATTTGCTAGAAGATGGGAGCTTATGTTGAAGTCCACATTGCAGTTTTGCCTGATAAAGAAGCATGGGAGATGTTTTACTCAGAAGTGGGATAGGTTGCAACGCTTCCAACCATTAGACCTTATGCTTGTGATATTGTTAGAGAGTGTGATGGCTTGCCACTAGCTTTGAAGGTTGTAAGCAGTGCATTACAAAAGGAACAAAATGAGAACATATGGAGGAATTTCTTAAGAGAATTAAGGTCACCTGCTACATCTTTCATTGAAGACTTGGAAGAAAATGTGTTCAAGATTCTAAAGGTGAGTTATGACAGATTAAAGGATATTGAGAAAAAGAAATGTCTTTTATTTTGTGGATTGCATCCAGAAGACTCTAAGATTGACAAGTCTAAATGGATAGAATATTGGAGAGCAGAGGGGATTCTTTCTAAAAATCTTACTTTGCCAGAAGCACGTGATAAGGGAGATGCAATATTGCAAGGTCTTATAGATGCGTCCTTATTGGAAAAATGTGATTGGGATGACTGTGTGAAGATGCATGATGTTATTCGAGACTTGGTATTGGCGATGACTTCCCCAAAAGGAGAAGAACCCCAACAACTGGTGAGAGCTAGAATTGCTTCAGAGAAGATTCCAGATGTAGATGCAGTGGTTTGGATAAAGGCAACAAGAATATCATTTATGGATCGCGACTTGTGCAATCTACCCACTACTACAAAATGGTATAAAGATCACGGTCCAAAAACTAAAAAGATCTCACTTTTTATAAAAACGTAATAAAATGTTATAGACTATAGTTTTAATCTTAGTTAGACGAAAAAACTGAGATAGAAAGATTTTTTAGTCACAGTAATCTAAAAAGTGAGATTGTAACTTGAAGAATAGATCTCATTCTCAAAAAGCTGAGATTATATATGAAAGAATATATCTCGTTTTGAAAATAACTGAGATGAAAAGATTTTTTAATCTTAGTAATGTAAAAGTGAGATTGTAACTTCAAGAATAGATCTTGTTTTCCAAAAATTGAGATTGTATATGAAAGAATATATCTCATTTCAAAAAAACTAAGATAAAAATAATCTTTAATCTCAGTCAATTAGAAACTGAGGTCCTAAGTTAGAGAACATTTTTTTCAGACTTGAGATGAAAGCTCTTATATACGAAAAGCTGAAAGTCGCTTACCCCTTAATCGACTCCTCGTGCAATACCCCTAAATAAATGTCACTCTCAACCATTCTACAAAAAATATTTCGTCACAAAATGGGGCACTTTCGGCGATGAAAATATATTTCGTCGCCAAATGAGTACCTTTAGTGACAAAATTTATGAAGGTTGCCTTTCGTCGCCAAATGTATTTCGAGTATAACTTTATGTTCAGAACTCCATTAATAGAGATAATTCAAATTGGGTTTGAACAATAACACAAAGGGCTACAACTTTCATGTTTATCAAAATTGCTAATTTTAATATTTAAAGGTCCAAAATGATGTTCGAAATATATTTTAATGCTAAATGCATATGTTTTATATTAAATATTTCAATTATATATTGAAAAGTGTATGTGGTGCAGTTGGTTGAAGCTTCTATGCAAAACTCAAGAGACTTAGGTTCAAAACCCAATAAGAGAAATAATGTGGGATTTTTTCCCTTAGGAAAACGCCACTTTTAATCTCGATTTTTTCAAAAACTGAGATTATTTCTCCCTAAACAACCACGGTTTTATAATAAAACTGAGATGTTAAGCTATTAAAGGTCGCGGTATTGTCATTTTTAATAACAGTTTTTATATTTTTAGTCACGGTTTTAATGAGTTTCAATCACGGTTTTATCCTGTAGTTAAAAAATAGAGACTTTTAGTTACATTTTGATAGACCACGGTTTTAAATGCGAGATTAAAAGTGAAAGATCACACCAAATGACCGAGGTCTTTATCTATTTTTGTAGTAGTGACTGGAATCGCCAGACTGTCTTGAGCTTTTGACATTGTTGCTTCAAGGAAATACAAATTTAGAGGTGATTCCAAAAATTTTCTTTAACAAAATGCCTAAACTCTGAATTTTGGATCTGTCACGCACCCGTATCAAATCATTGCCAACTTCCATATCTAAGCTGGACAGTCTTCGAGAACTAGTCCTTTTAGACTGCGGCTCTTTGGAGTTTGCCCCTTCTGGAGCGTTATGTAGTCTTTCACAGATGGTGGTATTTGAATTGAGTATTGGGCTGAGTGATGGGAATACAGAGATGGTTGCGAAAGAACTGAGCAACTTGAGCTCACTTTCTTCCCTTGAATTTGACTTCGGAAGAGTAGATAATCTGCGGCACTTCCTGGAAAATAGCATATCATGGAGAGAGAGAGAAGATTGGCACAATTTTGGTTCTATGTAAATGACGGCAAAATTAGTGCATAGGAGATTGGGCTATTGATTTGGCCTTTAAGAAGTATAATAAATGTCTATGGTATGAAGGAGGAGGAGGAGAAGAAAGGGGTAGCGGCCTTCCCTTAGCTATAGAGGATGTACTTGGACGTTCAAATAGTTTTGGATTGAAGGGTCATGAAAAACTTAATACTCTATCAGAAATAGGCCCGCACAACACTTATGGGTTGAGATATTGCCGTATTGAAGAATGTGTCGCACTTGAAAAAATTGTCAACAGAAATGGGTGCCTTTCCGAGTTTAGAAAATTTATCTCTGGTCAATCTAGCGAACTTGAAGTCCATTCTTAGTTTGGAGATGGAGGAGGGACCATTACTACGACTGCCACCAAATACAAACAGCTTTACCAATCTAAAATCATTGCTTCTAAATAAATGTCCAAGAATTGAGCAGCTCTTCTCAAGTGCATTGATTGTTCAACAACTATCCAACCTGGAAGTATTGTTGGTCCGTTTTTGTCATGGACTGAAGGAAATGATTTCAGATGATCAAAAGCTCGAATACAAGGCTCTACCCAAATTGAGGATATTGTGGCTCTCAAACTTACCCGAATTTGAGAGTTTTCTCAAAGGCATTCCCATGTGTTGGCAATCACTGAAGGATGTGGAGATAAAGGGGTGTCCAAAGATGAGAAAACTCCCCTTCAACACGGATAGCGCTCCAAATTTGAAGAAAATTGAGGGCGATCGGGAGTGGTGGGAAGCACTAGAGTGGGATAATGACGAGATTATATTACAATTTCAGCCTTTTTTCGGTGTGTATTGAGTTTGTGTTTACTTAGTTAAATTGAAATCTTTTCATTTGTTAAAATTCTTTTACTTCACCGATTCTTCTTGAGAAGTAGAAGAGAAACGTACAAATTTATGAACAAAATTAAAAAAACAAATAGCTAAAGATAAAAGTAAGCCACTTGGAAAAAAAACAGAACGGTTATTTGCTTCTTTTTTTGTTTTCTCTGAATCTTTTTCATGTTTGGCCTTAGTTTTTTTGATCGAAAGCTAAAAGTACGCCTCGAAAAAAAATACAGACCGTTTATTTGCTACTCCTTTTTTCTCTCAAGTTTTTCCAAGATCCGCCTTAGTTTTTTTTTTTTTTACTTTTCTATGCCAATGAGTAGAATCAGAGAAGTCAAATATTTTGATCAAAGCTAAAAAAATCCTGAAAAAACAAGAGTAAGCTAACTGCAGAATTTAAAACACTGCACAGTCCAAACTCAGAGTAGACGTATTCACTAAGAAGAAGATGCACTGTAGAGGTTATTTGTGGTACGAGGGCTAGTGACTGGTAAAGTCATTAAACTTGGGCATTTTGAGAAAAATGGCTGCAAACTATGAGAGTTTGCCTTTGTTTCATGGTCTGGACAGGTTACACGTGTCTTGACTAATCCCTTTTTCAATCCGGTCAAAAGGAGGTTGCCCACACCGGGGACTAGAGGATTCACGAAAAATTACTTTCTTGCGGCCTGATCCCAAGAATCGAGTCGAACCTGGTCAATTGTGTGAGGAGCAACTCACCAACCAACTGGACTAACCCTTGGGGCTCGAATTTTGATCTTTCATTTGAATTACTATTTCGTATAGAAGTTCAAAATAATAAGGAAAGAGAATACCTGGGAAATGAAAGGCTCTAGATTTGCTACAACTTGTACCAGAGAAGGGTCCTGGCCAATTTCTTCCATTGCTTCTCTTCGTGCAGTGGCAGAGTCATCTGCATCTCCTTCCTCCCTCTTCCCACCAGGCAATGCCACTTCCCCTGCATGTCCAAAACAGAGATAACACCTTTTGAAATGCCTTATTTGTTTTTTTTCAGTAACTAAGAAAATAACAGAAGTGTTTACAAGCTACTTGATCACCATAAGTGGGTGGTGGAATTGGTCTTCCAGGATTAGTCGAGGCGTAAGCTGTCCCGAAAACCTGAGTTATCAAAAAAGAACAAGAAAAAGCTACTTGATCCTAATACTATGCTCTCAATGTTCTGTTTCCTTCAGTCAAATTTGACAACAGAGGTCATTCTCTTCATGTTCGAATGGTTTAATAAGTAGTACTAGGTTTTTAATATTTGAACAAGTTTGAGTCTTGCTACCGCAAGTAGTAGTTTCCATTTTCCTATTTTCCACAGAGAAAAATGAACCGGGCTTACGGGCCTTGTCATCGACAGTCTTGGTTAAGTACCTAGTTAGTAGTTCTCTATTGACACACATGGCTTAAAACTTACAATCTCCAATCATAGAGATAGAAAACTTGGAAATCAAAGTAATCCCAAGCTTTTGATATCTCATACACCATTTTTGTTATCGCGAAGGGAAAAGTACTCCAAAAAAGATACTCCCTCCGTCCCTTTTTAAGTGTCCTGCTTCGTAACTCTAACTTATTAAAAAGACATCGTCATTACACATTTCACATCAATTTTTTCCTCTACTTTCCCTACTTACCCATCATCATTATACTTTTACTTACTAACTTTTCAAAATAAAATCTACTTTTACGGACAAAATAGACAATACACCAACTTTTATCCCCCTAACTTTACAAAATAGACACTTATTAAGGGACAGCCCAAAATGGAATACTGGACACAAAAAAAGGGACGGAGGGAGTAAGAAACGGAATCAAAAAAGCGATAATGTTACCCTGGTGGGAGGAGAGGTTCATGGATCGTTTGGTAAGAATGACTCGTAACTCACAACCAATTCCCTTGAAATGATTAGGGTCCCACCGGGCGTGCCAATGTTTGTTCCCAAATGTAAAAACTGGCCTAGGAACAACGAGTAGTGCATTTCTAGGCCTAATGCGGGCATGTCAGGGCTGGATTGCAGTCCAATTTCGTGCTAAGGCCTGAATGCCTCAAATCTGACTTCTTCTAAAGTGATTGCGTACGACCTAAGGGGTGAGGCCGTATGTAGTTTGTGGTTTGCCTTGTCGGGATAAAGACTTAGAATTTCCTAACCGTTTTTTAAAATGGAAAGAAAAAAGAAACAAGGTGCGATGATAAAAAAGAACTTCATTAACAGTTTAACGAAGTTGGTACAAGAAAATAAAACATCAACTAGGCATGGCTAGTGTGATAAAAGATAAAGACATTTGCTGGAAATATAAAGATAATTGAAATGTAAATTAGATAAGTCGTGGGCTTGTTGGTGCAGGGACCCTTGCCAAGGCCTTCAATTCAGGTATATATAGGCAGAAAGTTCCAGGCCTTGAGTTGCTTCTTCCTGCCCTTATGCATGGTTGCCAAGTGTCCTTCTTGTAAAGGCCTAGGCTTGAGCTGCTTGTAAGCTACTTGTGTAGGTCTAATTGAGCTGCTTGGGCCACATGGGCTGCATGAATGTCATGTGTCCTTACTTCATGTTGAAGGAAAACGACTACAGGCCTTAAGCTACTTGTGAGCTGCTTGCTAGAGAGAACCTTCTAGGCCTTTGAGCTGCTTGTGAGCTGCTTGCTAGAGAGAACCTTCTAAGCCTTTGAGCAGTTTGCTTCTCAAGCATGACTAAGCAGCTTATCGCCTTTATGACTTCTCTATTTTCAGGCCTGATTGGGCTAAATAGGCTGGAAAAACTAGTCTGAGCTTTGATTAGTTGGGCCATGGCCTGAACCTAATCTGGGTTTTAACGCAATTGGGCTGAACAAGCTTAAGAATAGGCCCACTATATATTTGACCAAAGGCCTAATTCAATCAAGGCCTAATTCTACCAAGCCCCAAAATAACATTGGGCCATTAATCAATTAACAGTTCTTTTTTTAGAATTTGGCCAAAAATGAGTGTAAACAAATATAGAAGCTACAAACAAGTTTAAGACACCGATAGATGCCTTGTTCTCCTCATCCAAAAGGAACACCTTTTGTGGGGACTTGTCAAATTGTCAAAAAAAAAAAAAAAAAGTTTTTCTAAGCCTCTTCGCCCATATAGTAATGACGGAGGGTTGATAGGTGCTAGGGGTGAATCCTCTTAACTCTAGGGCCTAGCTTGCAAGTCTTCAAAGCCTAGCTCGCTTGGAGCTCTTAGAGCATGTACACCAACAAAATGTATTTTACTTACCCAATAATCCACTTTTTTCATTTTACCTACTCAAATTCCTCTCAACCTCACACCAATTCTCTTTATTATACCTCTTTATCCTTATAAAATATATTACTAGAGTGAGACAAAGAGAGGGGTAGAGAGAGAATGAGGGAGTGGTAGGGAGAAGAGAAAGAGAAAGAAAAAGAGAAAGAATAATATTTTAATAAATTGATGATGAATAGTTCCTCGGTATCTTTACCGATCCATGGGAGCCAAATGTATTTTGCCTATGCAGTAGCTACTCTGCTACAACCTCCATTCTAGGCCTTAGCTCTCTATTTTACCTCAAAGCAGCTCAATACAGATGCTGGTGTACATGCCCTTAGCTTATTGCCCTGAAGTTTGTATTTTTCCTTGGCGTGTGATCCACATCTGCAGATCAACCATTTTAATAGAAATTCATGTGGCTCTCCAAGAAGCAGACTCAAAGCTTGATCACAAACCAGTAAAAGGAAAATACCCATTACATGTTTCGAAAATGTCCTATGTAACAACCCTGATTTTTAGTAAGTAAAAATTTCGTTAAAAATTTAAATTTTTATTTTTAATTACTTGGAATGCTTTTGAAATCTCTTTTAATTTCTAAAAATCCATCATAATTAGAATTTTAGCATTTTAAAATTATATTTCTTGGCTAGAGATTCTACTTGGCAAGTATAGCTAGATCCTAACCAATTAGTTAAAGGGATCTAACTACTAATTCATCCAGTTACTTTCTCCTAACCCTAGATGAGCCTTTTTGAACCTTTTGAACCTTTCAAACCCTGGTGGAACCCTTTGGACCTTTAACCCTTACCCATTGGGCGATAATTGTTAGGGTAATCTTTGTCCATTGGACAATAGGCCTTCCATTAGAATATTTGATTAGTACAAAAATATAGTAGTATATTGGTGTATATATATTCACATGTACAAAGGACAAATATGCATTGTTTATTAGATATCATCTCATCCCATTATCCATTGGTTATTAACCGCTAGGGAAACTATTGTCCATTGGATAATAACTACTAGGGGAATTGTTATCCATTGAGTAATAGCACTAATCTTTCAACAAGGTACAAGGTTTTTATTTAATAATCAAGTTTTGAATTTTCCATGTGATTTTGTGCATTAAAATATTGGGTAAATCTAAATCCTAAATTCTAAGTACTTTTTTGTAATATAATAGTACTTGTACCTTATGGTTATTTTAATCCTAGTCTTTTATTTAATTAGATACTTGGTACCACTCCTATATTTAAATATTGGGTATAAGTACATATATATCATAGTATATTAGGCCCTAGATTTGGCAAGGTACATAATTTATTTATTTAATACTACATGTGCCTAATTGAAATTCTTTAATGGGATATTGGATTTGAAACTCTAATACTTTGTACCCTTAGTCATACTTATATACATATATGTATGTACTTTGTATATTGCCCTAAGATTTTCTAGGTACACTAGGTTATTATTTTAATGGGAGACATGTGCCAAATTGGATTAGTTTAATAGGAAATTTTGATCTTATATTTTTTTTATTTGGATTTGGAAATCTTCATAGATTGCATAGTACATACTAATATATTTATTTGTGTACTTGAACTTATTTATATATATATGTACACATGTGTTTAATTGTATTGCTTATTAGGAAAATCTTAGTTTTAAAATCCCATAGTACTCTAAGTATATTTTGTGTGTACTAAGAGAGAGAGAGAGAGAGAGAGAGAGAGAGAGAGAGATGCCGAGAGGGAGAGAGGGAGAGATGCCGAGAGAGAGAGGGGGAGAGGCCGAGAGAGAGAGACAGAGGGAGAGAGAGAAAGATTTGGTTGTACCTTGACATTGATCTTCCATGATCTTTTCCATATGTATGGTTATTTCCTTTCCTAGCAAATCTATCTCCCATTGTCCTTTTATGTTTGGTTAAACACCAAATCTTGTACAACCCTTCCTTTCCTCCACCAAATCTTTCAAAATCAAATCCAAAGTACCAAAATCTAGCCATGCAAGCCTAGAACTAGGCCTTGATCTTTCAAAGGAAGGTTGACAAGTTGAATAAAAAAAGAGAAAATCCAAGATATAGAGAGAGAGAGAGAGGGGCCGGCCATGGGAAGAGAGAGAGGGAGAAATTTGGCTATAAATAGGACCCTTGTCTAAGCATTCAACTCACACCTTCACTTAGAAACTTCTCTCTCTAGAAAAAAACTTGTATTCTTCCTTTGTTCTTGCTTAGTTCTTCTTGTTCTTAAAGTTCTTCTTGTGTTTTTCAAGAAACTCATCCTAAGCCGCTACTAAACCGCCACCCGACCACCATCTCGATCCAAAAGTAGTAGTAGTAGTAGTCAAGATCTAGTTTCAAGAGAAACCTTTCTCTTTCGAAACTACCATAAGTATTCCGTAGGAAGTTACTCCGCTTGATCACCGATGTACTTTTCGTAGCCGCCCTACCGCCAAGAAGTAAGTTAGAGCCCCATATACACTATCTCTAAGTATATGTAGAGTCCCTTGTCCATGAAACCCAAGTATAGTGTAGAACCATATGTTGAGAAAGAGGATGTCCCTACTTTCTAGTTCAAAGTATAACTTGAAGTATTTTTTAAAGAAGATAAGGTTATCTATTGTTTATTATGTTTAGAATGCATGATGGTTAACAAACTCATTTTGCTAATGGTGGTATGAACATGTTGAATAATTGACTTTTGCTTCAATAAACATATGTTGTTTTGAATTTCCTCATAAAGGAAGAAAGAACGGTTTTCGGAAGATAAAGACTTATCGTTGATAGAAGTATTCGTATTTTGATCTTTAGGATGGTTATGAGCATGATTACTAATATAGAATTGGATGATCTTGCAAGTTGAGTTTCAAGATTTCAATGAATGATTTAAGTTTACTATTGTGAAAAAGTCCTACCGCGGAGTCTATGCACGAGAACGAAACACGGAAATCAAGAAAGAAGAAACATGACGCCTAGAGTGTGTTAATGACAAGGCGTGTTTTGAAAAGGAGAAAAAGTTTTGAAACACTAATGTGGCCGGACTTGCCCATTGTGGGAATGTGTGTGTGTGTTCCAATGGCAATCCAGAAAAGCGGAACCATTGTGAGATTGTGTGTGTTCCAATGGAAATTCGGAAAAAGCGAAACCATTGTGAAGTTATGTGTGTTCCAATAGAAATCCGGAAAAGCGGAACCATTGTGAGGTTGTGTGTGTTCCAATAGAAATTCGAAAAAGCAGAACCATTGTGAGGTTGTGTGTGTTCCAATAAAAATCTGGGAAAAGCAAAACCATTGTGAGGTTGTGTGTGTTCCAATGGGGATCCGGAAAAAGCGAAACCCTTGTGAGGTTGTGTGTGTTCCAATGGAGATCCGAAAAGGTGGAACCATTGTGAGGTTGTGTGTGTTCCAATGGGATTCCGGATCAACGGAACTATTGTGAGGTTGTGTGCGTTCCCATGGGAACCCGGAGCAGTGGAACCATGATGAGGAATGGCTTGGTTATCCTCGGAGAGGAGCCAATGCAATGTGTGCCAATGGAAACCCAGGATGGCGGAACCATTGTGAGGATACTCGGGAACCCGGAACGGCGGAACCAAGGTTGGGTGTGTTAAAAATGATTTTTTTTAAAAAGTGATATGGTTATGAAAATGTGGATAACATGTTGACACGGTCTACGAGGAGTCGCGTAGGAGAAATCCAGAGAATCTTGGACACCAACACTAGTTGAATAATGAATGCAGTGTGTCGTTGTCTGTCAAGTATGTTTGATCTATGTGAAAATCTTCGATTTTTATGGTTTAATGTTTGTAAATTAAGGGTTAGTGAGTATGGGTTACTTTATTGAGCTTTTGTAGCTCACGGTGTTACCTTTTGGTGACCCTGACATATTATATTGGTGGCAACGCCAGTATAATGTGTCAGACCTCGTAGATGATCAAGATGAACAGTACACCTTGGAGGCTTTTGGAGCTGAGGAGCTAGCTAGGATGGAGGAGCGGGTGGAGCTGTAGTTAGGAACCCTAAAACCCTCTTCATTTGTGTAATTATTGAACTCTAGTGGGAGTTTTATTGTAATAAGAAGCTAGACTCCATTTGGTTTTATCAATAAAATGTTTATTTAACGTACCTAAAATTGGGGGCGTTACATCCTAATTCACAACAAATAACAAATTATCCTACTTAGGCTCCTTTTTAATTGCAAAGACTAATCGTAAGTTTTAGAAAAATCGTTAGTCTATTAAAATGAAAAAACATCTCAAATCACTAACACAAAACTACTAATTGGCATTGCATACAGATTTGCATTTGACTCATAGATCTATGTAACGTGCTGCGTTTGAATTTGGCATCAATATGCTCAATATAGGTTGAGATTTTTTGTGGGCAGTGTGCCCGGAAAAAAGGGCGGATCGATGAGCGCGCTTTTTTTTAGCAGACAAGCGCTCAATGTAGAGTCGCCACTTGGGTTTGAAGGTCCAACACCTAAAGAACCGAACTTGAAACGCTCGCTGCGCTGTTTGATTTGAAAAAGGTGAAGGCACCAGCCCGTCATAACCATATCTGGGTTCAGAAGCCAGGTTACGAAAGAGGAAGGGTTTTAAGGCACCCCTCTCGCCCAATCCGGAAATCGGTCTCTACTTAGGCATTTGCAAAAACATTTGCGATTCTGTATGATTAATCAATTCTTTAGCCAATTAGGGGCGGAGAACAGTTTAAGGGGATTAAAACTGTAACATGTTTGCAGGATGTGATTGATAGCATGGATGAGCAGTTATAACATGCTCGGAAAAAATGGCAGATCGATGAGCGTGTTTTTTTTGGCAGACGAGCGCTCAATGCAAAGTCGCTACTTGGATTTGAAGGTCGAACACCTAAAGAACCGAACTTGAAACGCTCACTGCGCTGTTTGATTTGAAAAAGGTGAAGGCACCAGCCCGTCATAACCATATCTGGATTCGGAAGCCAGGTTACGAGAGGGAAAGGGTTTTCAGGCACCCCTCTCGCCCAATTCGGAGATCGGTCTCTACTTAGGCATTTGCGAAAACATTTGCGATTCTGTTTGATTAAGCAATTTTTTAACCAATTAGGGGCGGAGAACAGTCTAAGGGGATTAAAACCGTAACATGTTTGCAGGATGTGATTGATAGCATGGATGAGCAGTTAGTAAAGAATGAAGACAGACTGCTATGGGAGTTTAAACAAATTGGGAAGCCCCTGTTTCGGAATGACGTGCGCAGGAAGAAACTAGGATGCACCGAACAAGTCACTGCATGTTGTTCACTCCTGCGTGCACGACTCCAAGACACGTGCACGACAGTGAGCTCAAATCCACAGCTTTTATTCTCAAACCCTCTGGGCTCTAGAAAGACCAGTGCACACCCAGAATAAACCAAGCAGTTGATAAGCAGTTCTAATATGCAGTTTAAAGGCTAAAAAAGCCCTACAAATTAACATAACACCCCATAAACAGTGTGGGGAAAAAATAATGACCTAAAACCAAGCTACCCGTGCAAGGCTAGCCACTGGTCAGAGGCAGTTCGGCGCGCGATGGTGACAGTCCGGCGCATGATGGAGTCAGTCTGGTGCATGAGGGTTGCGCCCTTATGCGAGGGGGACTGAACCAGACCAGTGATTGGTTCACATGTATTTGGGTTCTAGAACAGGTCGAGAATGATCCCAGGAGTACTCCATAACAGCAGAAATACATATTGAACTACACCTAGCATTTCTAATAAAGGAAAGCAATAAACTGTTTATTTTCATACTTTACAGTGATCTAAATGTACAAGAAGACATAGAACAGTAGAAAACCAATCCCCATACGGTTCAGCGCGTGCAGTAACAGAGTGTTGAGCGCGAGAGTGGGACCGTCGCGCGTTGGTTCCTACTAAGATGGTTTTTGAAACCTTGCCAGCTTTAGGACCAGGACTGGTATTGATTACCAACCTTGTAACGTCCCGAATTTCGGAAACGTTAAGTAAATACTAAAGGACCAATTTCTCAAAAGATAAATCCGATTTACTACGTTAAACGTTCCAAAAGCATACGTCACAATATTACAATCATATCGAACTTAATTTAATGTTTTCAAACGAGTCAAGTTATTACACTTTCCAAATTTAATGTTTAAGCTTTCAAAATAAGATGACCAAATGACTGTCAGAGCATCTAAGTATACGACAACCAAGGTTCCTCGCCTCCGTTTGTAGCAGGGTTGAAGTCAGTCTGGTCAAACGACACTTCCGTTTCGTCTTCAGTACCTGGCGTTCGAGTAACTAGGGCAACATAGTACCGTGAGCGATGACGCTCAGTAGCCAAAACCCACCCGAACCCAAAACTTACAAGCAAAAAGATATATAATAGGAATGCATTAAGAATAACATTAAAAGCGAACAAATCAATTATTTCATTACTAATCTTTAACCTAAGTGAAATCTCGAATCTTAACCACAGATCCGTTCCTACCCATAACCTCTGGCACAAACACTGGTGTGGTTTGGCTCCCCTTTTCTAGATCCGGATGAAAGATACCTAAGTTATATACCCGGTATCCGATCTGCGACCATAAGTTCAGATGAAACTTCACCGGATGCGCATGCGAGCACATTCGAGCCCGGGTTGTGACACAAGCACAATGCCTCCCTTATGACCCGCCCCAATATCCGAGAGCCGACCACACCTTGCTGTACCCAGGGTTTCGTAAACCAACAATTCACAAATTCACCACCAATCAATCTCCAATCAATACATCGCCACGGGTTCTAAGCCCAGAATCCAAATCTCAGACTTTCACTTTATTATCCTTTCCATTAAACCTACTTTCACGTCTAATAAGTTAAATCTGCACATCGCAACCAACCCCGGGAACATATTTGTTCATTCTATCAGTACAACAACTTTGTACACAATTTAAAATTTTAACTAAAAATACTAACATGCTAACAACACATAAGCATGCGATACAATTAACCATGCCATAGAATTTATCATGCGAATGAATTAATCATGCGAGTAAACTAACATTGAAACGAAACTATTTAACTTAAGGGCTTGTGATATATTTTCCTTATTCGCTAGGGGTTATTTATAAGTTATTCAAATGTAAGGGCTCAACCGTAGTTAAACTAAACAAGATTTCAAACTTTCAGTGTCCATCATTTTTCTTTCGAGAAAAACAGTGGGCTTTAGCCAAAATCGATTTACGATGTCAGGTTCGAATATGAACACATCGAACTTTAGAATCGACATATATACACGATAAATATACGTAGGGAGGTGAGTTCCAGACTACCTCTCGTCCGGCGAAACAGTTTTTTTCGAAGAAGTTTTGGTGGCGAGTCGGGCGGCGGCAGAGCTCGGTAGTTGGTGATGGTGCTATGGCTGTGGTGACCCAGTTGTAATGGAGGAAGGAGGCAGTTCTCCGGTGGTGGTGTTCAGGTGGGACGGAGGAGGATAGGTTCGGTGGGAGGTGGTGATGAGCAAGGTGAGAGGAGTGGAGCTATGGTGGTGAGAGGTGCACAGTGGTGGCTGGAAATTGAGGCCCTGCTGTCTGCTCTTCTCTCTCTCTGCCGAAGTGGCAAAACAAATGGGAGGCATGGGTTTTAAAAATTGGTTTGGATTTGCATGGAGGGTATTAACCCATGGAGTATTATGTGTTGTCTAATAGAGAGGAAATTAGGGAGGAGATGAGGGATTTGGTTCCCCCCAATTTCTCAGCCGAAAGTTTTAAAAAATTGTGAGGGTTTGGTCTGGAGCAACACACGCACATACTAAAAGAAAAAAACACTCGCCAGATACGCACACACACGATCGATTACGGAGTTAAAATTGGTGTGATGACAAAAAATAATCTTCCACGTTAGATGAACTAAAAGAAATAATTTAATTTTTTTTTAGTAATAATAATTATTCTTTTTTTTTTGTTAAAAAAATACTGGGTCTTTACAACCTATCCCCCTTAAGACAATTTCGTCCTCGAAATTAAGTTGTACCTTCGGTTTGAAACAACTGCGAATAGTTGGCTCTCATTGTGTCCTCGCGTTCCCAAGTTGACTCCTCTAGTCTGCGGTGTCGCCATAAAACTCTGACTAGTTTGATTGTTCACCCTCTGGTAACTCTTTCTCCATGCCCTTGAATTTCCACCGGCTGCTCCTCGAAAGTCGTATCCTTATCCAATGTGACTTCCTCCCAATTGAGCACATGAGTGGATGGGCCATATGTTTTCGTAGCATAGAAACGTGGAAGACGTTGTGAACTTTGGCGATCTACGGCGGTAAAGCTAGGCGATAGGCTACCTCTCCAATTCACTCTAAAATTTCAAAAAGACCAATGTAACGAGGCGATAACTTCCCTTTCTTGCCAAATCGGATGATCCCCCTTCGCGGCTTGATTTTTAGGAATACGTGATCTTGTCAGCATAACTCTTTTGCCTGTTCTGTGCAGTCAAAAGTCATTCTTTGATCACTTTTACTTTCTCAGTGTTTCTCGGACTAGTTCAAGTCCAAATAGAGCGTATTCTCTAACCTCGGTCCAACAAATGGGCGATCGGCATGGTCGTCCGTACAGTGCTTCATAAGGGGCCATCTCGATGCTAGCTTGGTAACTGTTGTTATAGGCGAACTCCACCGGCGGTAGATGTCTCTCCCAACTTCCCTTAAAATCCAACACACAAGCTCGGAGCATGTCTTCCAGGGTTTGAATCATCCTCTCAGATTGTCCATCAGTTTGAGGGTGGAAAGCTGTACTCAAATCTGTTCCTAGTGCTTTTTGCAAACTTCCCCAAAAGTTGGAGGTGAAATGAGGGTCTCGATCAGAAACTATAGATACTGGCACTCCGTCCAGTCGAATGATTTCGTTGATACAGAGTCTACTGAAAATTCCATGGTATCAGTCATACGGACGGGTAAGAAATGAGCGAATTTGGTCAGTCGATCCACAATTACCCAAATAGTGGTGTTCTTCTTGATCGACCTAGGCAATCCTATCACAAAGTCCATAGTGATATGTTCCCACTTCCATCCTGTAATCGATAATGGCTGAAGGGTCCCTCCTGGCGTCTGGTGTTTAGCCTTCACTTGCTGGCATGTTAGACACATGGATACGTACTTGGCTACGTCATTCTTGATTCCTCCCCACCAATATAGTCTACGGAGGTTCTAATACATCTTGTTCCCTCTAAGGTGCACGGCAAAGTTTTATTGATGAAACTCTCTCAGAATAGCTTCACGTAGAGTATTCACATCAGGTACAAAAATTCGATCTTGGAATCTAAGGCTTTTGTCGGAGTGGATTGTCCATCCTGCTACAGCTTTTCCTGTTGCCAATTGATACCTGGTGAAGTCGCATTCCTGATCGAAAGTCTACGCTATAAGAATCTTTTGGTGCAATGATGGTGTGGCGACTATGGCAAATAAGCAAGCTCCTCCTTCACCACTGGCTGGCTGCAATTGAAATTCATTAAGAGTCGCTACCATCTCCCATTCTTTCATAGCTAGTCTGGCTAACTGTCCCCTTGTCTTACAACTAAGAGTGTCTGCAACGACATTGGCCTTGCCTGGGTGATAAGACAACGTGAAATCATAATCCTCCAAGTATTCCATCCATCTCCTCTGCCTTAGATTTAGCTCCTTCTGAGTGAATAAGTACTTGAGGCGCTTATGATCTGTGAAAACCTCGAATTGCTCCCGATAGAGGTAGTGACGTCAAGACTTGAGAGCATACATGACTGCGGTAAGTTCCAAATCATGCGTCGAGTAGTTCCTCTCATGGGGTTTCAATTGTCGCGATCCATAGGCAATAACCTTCCCGTTTTGCATCAATACACAACCCAAACCCTCTTTAGAAGCGTCGCAATACACTGCATAACCCATATTTCTCTCTGGTACGATCAATATGGGCGCGCTAGTCAATCTTCTTTTGAGCTCCTGAAATGACTTTTCGCAAGCCTCATTCCAGTCAAACTCGACGCCTTTCTGCGTCAGTCTAGTCACTGGCTTGGCTAGCATGGAAAAGTCCTGAATGAACCTCATGTAGTATTCGGATAACCCAAGGAAGCTTCGAATCTCGAATACCATTTTTGGTTGCTTCCAATCCATGACTGCTTCCACCTTACTTCTATCCACCGAAATTCCTTTTTTTGACACAACATGACCAAGGAATTTCACTTTTTTCATCCAGAATTCACATTTACTTGCCTTAGCATACAACTGGTTCTCCCTTAACACCTGCAGAACTATCCTTAAGTGCTCCTCGTGGTCCTGCTCCTATGGCAAATATACCAATATATCATCGATGAACACCACAACAAGTTGGTCGAGGTACGGCGTGAAGATCTTATTCATCAAGCACATAAATACGGCAGGCATGTTGGTCAATCCAAATGGCATTACAACAAACTCGTAATGTCTGTAGCGAGTTCTGAACGCGGTCTTGTCGATGTCACTATCTCGGATGCGCAGCTGATTGTATCCCGAGCGTAAATCAATTTTCGAGAAACAAATTGATCCTTTCAAGTGATCGAACAAATCGTCTATCCTCGGGAGGGGATAGCGATTTTTGATCGTGACTCGATTGAGTTGATGGTAGTCAATACAGAGTCGAAGGGTTCCTTCCTTTTTCTTGACAAAGAGTGCAGGCGCTCCCCATGGTGATGTGCTCGGCCGGATAAAACCCTTCTTTAACAACTCTTCAAGTTGAACCTTCAGTTCCCGCAGCTCTACAGGTGCCATGGGAAACGGTGCCATGGAGATAGGAGCAGTCCCTGGTTATAGCTCGATGGTAAAATCCAACCCTCTTCGCGGCGGTAGTCCAGGCAACTCGTCAGGAAATACATCTGCGTATTCACAAAAGATCCACGGTATTCCCAACTCCATGCGATCCTCTTCCTCAAGCATGAGGCTCGCCAGCCATCCTGATAGCTTATTTTTCCTCCTTGATTGTAGTGCTGTTAAGGTAGGATTCTGTCTATCACCCTTAAAACAAAAACATAGCCCATTCGGAGAGTAGGCTGTCATGATCTTCCGGTGGCAATCAATCACAGCATGATGGGTGGATAACCAATCCATTCCCAAGATTACGTCAAAGTTAGCCATATCAAGGACTTGAAGGTCACAAGTCAAACGCGTATCAGACACTTTTATGTCACAAGATCTGCATATCAAACTTACTGAAATTTGACCCCCTAATGGCGAAGTGACTCTCAATGATGACACTAAACGTTCGGTTTCTAGTCCTAACGTTTTAGCACAAGAAGCTGATATAAATGAATGTGACACTCCAGAATCAAATAATGCTCGTACACAAGTGCTGAAAAGAATAAGGTTACCTTGAATGACCGCAGGGTCGTATGCTTCCTCTTCACCCTGTAGCGCAAACACTCGTCCCCCGACTGGTTGATTCTGGCCTTCCGATCCTTTCCTCATTCCCTGGTTCTGAAATTGGCATTGATGTTGTTATGGGTTCCAACCTAGCTTCTGGTGGTTAGGATTTCCCTGATACTGATTTCCTTGCCCAGCTAGTTTCCCTTGAGATGATTGTGGTTGCCGTCCCCCATGTCTTGAGCTTCCAAATCCCCCAGCTGTGGGCAAAAATGCCTAATATGCCCATCTTGGTTACAGTGGAAGCACTTTACCCCTCTAGGTGCTCTGTTCTGCTGCTGATTCTGATGTGGTACTTGATTCGGGCCTCAATTCTGGTTATTGTTTCTCCACGATTGGTTATTCCGATTGTTATTTTGATTGTATGAGTTGGGTGCAACATACTCCTGATTGTTATTGTGAATCAGCCCTCCAGATGCTGGCGCCGCTTTCCTCTGATTCAAAATCCTAATCGAGTCATTGATCTCTCTTTCGTTGATTAACGTGGTCTCTACCACCTTAGCGTAAGTTTGTAGTCGCATCCCAACTACTTAGGTTCTAAGAGCGTGCTCCAATCCCTATTCAAATCTCCTTACTCTAGTAGCATCATTGGGGAGGTATTCTATCGCATAGTGGGATAGCTCCTCAAAACGTGCCACGTATTGAGGAGCAGTCATGTTTCCTTGTTTCAGAGCTAGAAATTGCTGTGCTGTCTCATCCTTCATCGGGGTTGGGAAGTACTTGTTCAGAAAAGCAGTTTCAAACTGCGTCCAGGTAATGGTTGTGAGGTTCAGGCTGGGCTTGATGGCCTCCCACCAATAGTCAACTTCTCCTTCCAGTTGATAAGTGGCCAGAGCCACTTGATCAGCTCCTTGTAGAACTCCCATCCTGTCCAACATCTTCTTGACTTGTCGGATCCATGCGTTAGCGGCAAGTGGGTTAGGTGCTCCATGGAAGGTTGGAGGTCTTTGCTTCCTGAACTCAGTGAATAGATGGGTACGGTCTGAGGCTGCTCGAGGTTGAGGTCCTTGTGGTTTAGCGACAAGAATCTGGAGTATCTGGGCCACGTTTTCTAGGGCGGTCGTGACGTTTTGATTTGTGTCTCCATTGTTGTTGTTCCTACCTGAGTTGTTATTATGGTTGTTGTTGTTGTTACCGTCGTTACCATGTTGTGTCCCCACCGTCTACATTAGTCAGATTCGAAAGTCAAAAAGGGGTTTCTAGTTGTGTTGCCCGTTTGCATAAAATTTTGCTTAAGACAAGAAATACACAATACTGAGTTGAAATATCATTCCATTAATAGCCAAAGAGTGCGATCATAGATCTCGGCATCATAGTTCTATCACATCATTGCATAAAGAAATTCGTACTACTATCATCAAAAGAGTACTACGAGAAATCCTACTATTACCACGAACAAAAGAGTGTTACCAAAAGTACAACGACCCTTCCCTTCTTAATACTACAACTAGGGTTCGCTGAAAAATACTATAATACTCTAGTTCGAGTCGTCCATCGGCGGCTCCTCTGGGTCCTCCTCCTCTTCCTCCGAAGAT
Organism: Rhododendron ovatum; assembly: GCA_019656835.1. Classification (NCBI taxonomy): domain Eukaryota; kingdom Viridiplantae; phylum Streptophyta; class Magnoliopsida; order Ericales; family Ericaceae; genus Rhododendron; species Rhododendron ovatum. Next base: position 28,967,260 of record CM033799.1, read on the forward strand.
ATGTCTATATAGATTGAAGGTGCTAGCACGGGTGGTGGGTTCGTCTGTCCAGGCGAATCTGGTGGCAAAGATGGACCAGCGACGTAAGACCCCATGCTCTCTAGTGACGGTGGTCTATAAGACACATAAGGCTGAACTAGAGCCTCTGCCCTCAGGCGCTCGTACTGTTGATCGTTGGCAATAATCTTTTGAGCTTCATTGTGCTTTAGGCCATGGTTCTTGAGGCGATAGTCCACCAGCAGCTTCTGCTTCTCCAGGGAGCAATTCGAGGAGTCCTCGTGCACCTTCTTAATGTCCCATATGATGCTCTTCTCCGCCTGCCATTTGAGTCTTCCCTGATGTTGTCACTCATCTCGAGGAATGATATGACGTCCTCTCTGCCTCCACCGTTCGTAGGTGTCAAAGCTCAGGTCATCTGATTCTGACTTTGATGTTGATGAATGGCTCGACATTCTACATTTTAAAATTTAAGTTTTATTAGTAAAATATTCTAAGAAATTGTTAGTTTAGAAGAAACATGGCAATAGTGAACATATGGTATGCTTAGCTACAAATACAAAATATCCCCGAGCGTACTTCTATCCATTACTCACGTCCACACGATTATCGTTAAACCTAGGCTCTGATACCAAGTTGTAACGTCCCAAATTTTGGAAACGTTAAGTAAATACTAAAGGACCAATTTCTTAAAAGATAAATCCAATTTACTACGTTAAATGTTCCAAAAGCATACGTCACAATATTATAACCATATCGAATTTAATTTAAAGTTTTCAAACGAGTCAAGTTATTACACTTTCCAAATTTAACGTTAAAGCTTTCAAAATAAGATGACCAAATGACTGTTAGAGCATCTAAGCATATGGCAACCAAGGTTCCTCGCCTCCGTTTATAGCAGGGTCGAAGTTGGTCTGCTCGAACGGCACTTCCGTTCCGTCTTCAGTACCTGGCGTTTGAGTTATCAGGACAATATAGTACCGTGAGCGATGACGCTCAGTAGCCAAAACCCACCCCGAACCCAAAACTTACAAGCAACACGATATATAATAGGAATGCATTAAGAATAACATCAAAAGAGAACAAATCCATTATTTCATTATTAATCTTTAACCCAAGTGAAATCTCGGATCTTATCCATAGATCCGTTCCTACCCATAACCTTTGGCACAAACACTGGTGTGGTCTGACTCCCTTTTTCCAGATCTGGATGAAAGATACCTAAGTTATATACCTGATATCCCATCCGCGACCATAAGTTCGGATAAAACTTCACCGGATGTGCACGCGAGCACATTCGAGCCTGGGTTGTGACACAAGCACAATGCCTCCCTTATGACCCGCCCCAATATCCGAGAGCCGACCACCACCATGCCGTACCCAGGGTTTCGTAAACCAACAATTCACAAATTCACCACCAATCAATCTCCCATCAATACATCGCCACGGGTTCCAAGCCCAGAATCCAAATCTCAGACTCTCACTTTATTATCCTTTCCATTTAACCTACTTTCATGTCTAATAAGTTAAATTTGCACATCGCAACGAACCCCGGGAACCTATTTGTCCATTCTATCAGTACAACAACTTTGTGCACAATTTAACATTTCAACTAAAAATACTAACATGCTAACAACACATAAGCATGCGATACAATTAATCATGCGAATGAATTATTCATGTGAATGAATTAATCATGCGAGTAAACTAACATTGAAACGAAACTATTTAACTTAAGGGCTTGTAATATATTTTCCTTATTCGCTAGGGGTTATTTATAAGTTATTCAAATGTAAGGGCTCAACCGCAGTTAAACTAAACAAGATTTCAAATTTTCAGTGTCCATTTTTTTTCCGGGAAAAACAGTGGGCTTCGGCCAAAATCGATTTATGATGTCAGGTTCGAATATGAACACATCAAACTTTAGAATCGACATATGTACACGATAAATATACGGATGGAGGTGAGTTCCAGACTACCTCTCGTCGGGCAAAATGGTTTTTTTCGAGGAGGTTTTGGTGGCAAGTCAGGCGGCGGCAGAGCTCGGTAGTTGGTGATGGTGCTACGGCTGTGGTGACCCGGTTGTAATGGAGGAAGGAGCCCGTTCACCGGTGGTGGTGTTCAGGTGGGATGGAGGAGGCTAGGTTCGGTGGGAGGCGATGATGAGCAAGGTGAGAGGAGTGGAGCTATGGTGGTGAGAGGTGCACGGTGGTGGTTTGAAATGGAGGCCCTGCTGTATGCTCTTCTCTCTTTCTGTCGAAGTGGCAAAACAAATGGGAGGCATGGGTTTTAAAAATTGGTTTGGATTTGCATGGAGGGTATTAACCCATGGAGTATTATGTGTTGTCTAATAGAGAGAAAATTAGGGAGGAGACGAGGGATTTGGTTCCCCCCAATTTCTCAGCCGAAAGTTTTAAAAAATGGTGAGGGTTTCGTCCGGAACAACACACGCACATACTAAAAAAAAAAAAAAACACTCGCTAGATACGCATGCACACGATCGATTACGGAATTAAAATTGGTGTGATGACAAAAAACAATATTCCGCATTAAATGAACTAAAAGAAATAATTTAATTTTTTTCAAGTAATAATAATTATTCTTTTTTTTTTTGTTGAAAAAACACTGGGTCTTTACAAACCTTTGCCTTGCCAGCCCCCCTCAGGGATCAGAACAGAAAACCAATAGGTATGCTATACCTAGATTGAGTTAGAAAGGATTTAAGCTTTGAGATTTTAGGCTTGATTGAGTGGTTGGATGTTTGATAATTAAGGAACATGGTGATTGTGCTTGATTGGGGTGTGAAAATGGTTGTGGGATGTTGTAACCCTTTGAAAAACTTGACCCCTTGGTGTATGGATGAACAAAGGGGGGTATTTATAGGGAGAGAGGGAGGTAGATCTGGTTGGTGCAAGGAGAGGAGTTCAGGCAGTCCACGAGGTTGGCTGAAGTTACTTGGTGGCTAAGCTTACCAACCAATAAAGGTGACAAGGACAGGCTTGGTCTGTCGAGCGCGAAAATCAGTTTGGTGCGCGATGGTGCGCCCCGGCGCACGATGGTCAATGGTCAAGCTTTGACTATTGACCACCACTTGGCAGTTTGACCGGCGTGCGCGGGAGTTAGTCTGGCGCGCAACGGTGCGCCCCGGCGCGCGATGGTTGCGCCCTGGTGCGTGTCAGTAGGGTTTTTGGCTTTTGAAGTGGCTTAGGCTAGGTTAGGTTCAAAGGTTTTGCAAACACTCAAAGCTCAAACACTCGACATGCTTGGGGTGTTCTTGATCCAATTCATCATCGGGGAATCAAAAACCGAAAGTAAACTAATCTGGAAGCCCAGATTGGGGTGTCTACAGTAGCCCCTCTTTGACGGCACTTGAAGCACTATTGACTTGGTACAAGTAACATCAAAGATTTCTAGACACCTCTCAAGGCAATCCAGAGCAAAGCATACTAACAAAGTAGACAAGTAAACTTAAGGAACCTAATTGGTGGAATGGACAAACAGTCCATTGCAGGGGATGGAAGTAGAAGTGGATGAGTGAGTAAACACTTGTTGATCGAATTTGGACAGGACAGGCTGTCGCTGCAGATTTTCGATGGGACAGTCCGTCATTGCTGTGGATCAAGCTATTCTCGGCACAAAGCGTTCCAACGAACACTGGTAGGTCGTGTTAGGTAGGTTGAATTCCATCTGTTGGGAATCAGAGCCAATCTCCTTATCAAAGACCATCCGAGACAAAGCAATAAGGCTGCTGAAAGATGCGCCTGAAGCTAGACTGATGTAGAGGTAGTCATTTAGGGCAGGCTGAGGCAGACTCTCCTCAGGAACAATTAGTTGTGGATGGGTGGACCATCCATATTCTGATCGTCGTTGATGATATGGCTGAACATCGCTGAATGGACTGAGACAGACGACGTGGTTGATTGTCATCGCTGAATGGACTGAGATAGGCGATGTGGTTGATCGTCGTTGATGATATGGCTCACCATTGGGAATGACTGAGTCAGACGATATGGTTGACCGTTGTTGATGATATGGCTGACCATCGGGAATGACTGAGTCATTGCTGAATAGACTGAGGCATTGCTGAATGGACTGAGATAGACGACGTGGTTGATTGTCACCGCTGAATGGATTGAGACAGGCGATGTGGTTGATCGTTGTTGATGATATGGCCGACCATCGAGAATGACTAAGTCAGACGATATGGCTAACCGTCATTGATGATACGGCTGACCATCGAGAATGACTGAGTCGGACGATATGGCTGACCGTGGTTGATGATACGGCTGACCATCGGGAATGACTGAGTCGGACGATAAGGCTGACCGTTGTTGATGATATGGCTGACCATCGAGAATGACTGAGTCGGACGATATGGCTGACCGTCGTTGATGATATGGCTGACCATCGGGAATGACTGAGTCGGACGATATGGCTGACCGTCGTTGATGATATGGCTCACCATGCTTCAGGATGATTGTGCCATTGATAATTGGATAGGACCGGTTGATCATATTTCAAGATGAACATGCCATTATGGATAGGACAGGACTGGCTGTCATTGATTTGGAGACGGAAAGATCAGTGTGCAGAATGATCAAACCGTTGAGAAATTTGACAGGACCGGCTGTCTTTGAATTGGAGACGGGAAGATCAGTGTGCAGAATGATCAAGCAGTTGAGAAATTTAACAGTTGAGAAATTTGACAGGACTGACTGTCGTTGATTTGGAACAGGTGGATCATGCTTCAGGATGATTGTGCCCATTGAGTTGGACAGGACCTGCTGTTGTTGATGGGAACAAGCGAATCATGCTTTAGGATGACCATGCCATTGAATTGGATAGGACCGGCTGTCGTTGATTTGGAGACGGAAAGATTAATGTGCAGAATGATCAAGCAGTTGAGAAATTTAACAGGAATGGCTGTCGTTGATTTGAAACGGGCAGATCATGCTTCAGGATGAACGTGCTATTGAATTTGGATTGAATTCTGATACCCTAAAGTGCATTCTAAATGCAAGTAGAGTAGAACGGCAAGGCCATGTGTTTAATGGTTACCTTAGCAAACAAGATAAGGAAAGTGGCGTGTGGCATTCCCCCATATTTGCACTATCCCAAAGAAGCGATTTCGGCTCCAGTCCTAACAGTAACTAGGCCACAAGCATGATTTCCAAAATCTTGTCCACTTGCTGCCTTTGATACCATATAGGCGTGCTTTGACACTTGATAGAATTTTCCTGCTTTAAACATTTGATACACAATATGCAATGTTGTATACAATATGAATGCACAAATTGAAAATGCAGATGCTAGCTAAGGGTGGCTCCTAGGAGGACAACAATGCTTAAGGACTATCACTGAGCCCCAGTACTTTACTGTCTTTTGCTTCTGAGATGCACACACAGACAGATAGACGCTTGTGCGGGCCGGTGGGCCTCAGTTGACATTTAGCGGTGGCATTGGGCCTGCGTGCCCCTTCTTTGATGCTTGGGCGAACAAGCCCTATAGATATGCTTTGCTTGGCCTTAGACTGACGTGTCCTTACCGTCCACAAGATTCCACAGCTTGTGGGTTACAAATACTAGGGGTAGCAATATAAAAATTGCATTTTTCAGTTTATTAACATGTAAACCATCCGCTAATATCTAATTTGCATTGACATGTGAACTGAATCGATACACAGATATGCGCACACACACAAACACGCCTAGCTCAAACGAAAAGGGAGAAAGAGCCCCAGGATGCGACACGGACTCTTAGACACACGGAAAATAATGAAATTTTGGGCATTAACGCGCCAAAACTCACAATAGCCCTTTAAACAGGTGAAACTAACGCTTATGTAAGGTCAAATATATGTACATCGACCGGTACGAACTGACAAAATTGGGAAAAGCATTCCGAAATGACAATGGATTGAAAAACTGAGCCACAAAGACGGACATAAGACGCAAATGAAGACACATATAGGCTTGGACTGAAACCGACACCCCCGTGCAGTCATATTAGGTCTACATGGTATGAAAAAAATTTGGCAAAAACCCCTTGAACAGGACTCGAAGGCAGTAGCTGACTGCCATTGTTTGTTGCTCGAATTGAATACGTGTGCATTGAACAAGCGCGCGTGAGTATCGAACTAGCACGCGTGACTGCAAAGCTGCTGCAGCTGCTTAAACTAGACTTCGCTGAACTTAAAATAAACTGTGAGCCATTAGGCCTCGCCAGCATTTCGTTCTATTTTTTATGCTTAAATTCTTTTAAGGCTTTTGCTCAGCTTTGAAATTGAAGTAGTAGTTTGCAATAAAATTGAAAGACAAAAGGTTTTCCCCCTTCTGCACAGATGAAGCTTGTTTTGTTCTCAACCCTTGGTGTGCACCAAAAATGTCAACCATGGACCATATTGATAGAATATGACCCAGTCTCGAAGAGAGACTGCCTACGTATCCCACATTCTGGGGAATCAGGTCAAAACGTAATTCAGGCTAAGGTTCACTCGTGTGTTTTACCTCTCTTTTTATGCTCTAACTTTTGCCTAGAACCGCCCATTCGGGTTTTTGATCTAGCGATCTTTCAAATATTGCCTATTTATTTTTGCCTGGACCTCATTCATAGGTTTCTGGGTCTAGCAGGCTGCTCTAACATTTGCTTGGAACTGCCCACCGTTGGGGTTTTCAGCCCAACGAGCTTCTCTCAGGGAAAAGGCTTTTGAATTGATCCATGCTAACCAATGTATTGAATTTGTTGCTATCAAGGTCGATGAGCTTTGGCCGCAGCCCCAAATAAAATGGCTTTTGATAGTACAGGGTCTAGAGTGCTTCGGTTGACATGTTCCGCTTTAGGCCACTTTTGAACTTTCTAACTTGTGCTTGGCAGAACGCTGTTCCTGCAAGCTTGAACATGGTATGAGGCGCTGAACCTTCTAAGTTTTGCTTTACATGGTTTGGCACCTAATAACAAAGGGATTTGATGTTCTTTTATCTCGAGATCAACGTCGGGCGTATCTTTGTTAGACCATGCCAAGACGTCGATGAACTCTTCGAGCCTGTCTGACCGGGCGCAATGCTTCTCTGGGGATAGCGTTGAACCAATTAAACCATTCGAGGGGTCTACCTCATCTTTCATGTTTATTGAAAACTACAATTTCAATTAATAGGCTGAACATGCCTTTTGTCTTCCCTTTCGGTGAGGGAACACATTTCCTTGGGGATGTTCCCATTGAAATCTATCCCTTCGTCATCCGGGTCGACACAGTTTATTCAAAAGTCAGCGAAGTACTTAGAAGCAAGATAATGCATATAAAAAAGAAAGCCCCTTGGGGTTGCCAAGCACAGCAAAAGACTTAAATAGAAAATAGAAGCTACGATATGGAGCGCCGAGAGGCAGAAACTCCGACTCAGAGCTAAACTTGGACAACTTGACGAACACTGTGTCAGACTCAGACTCAAAAGTGTCAAATGCAAAATAGACGTGATTTGAAAATGCAACTCTTATAGTTACCCTTGGCTTCCTCATAGAGAGTTGGAATCTAGAGGATATCTGGCCCAAGCAACAGCACTTCGGCTTCCTCGGCTTCTTCGACCAAACCTACTTGGTGCTCCCATGAACAATAGATCTCATCCCATCAATCTGCTCCTTTGTAAGCTCTTTATTACTGTCAATCCAGGTGTCGGCAGTGAAGACCCCAGTTGCTCGACCTACAGCCATCATGTTAATCTCCGGTTCGGACGGGATGAATACGAGTGGTTTGGGTTGGCTTTTTGGGATGATATAGTGGCTAGGGTTGAATATGGTGGAGTTGGGGTTGATTTGAGTGGAGATGATAGATATCTGACCAACCAGAGGGTCAGAGTTGTGTTAAGGCAAGGAGTTGGAAATGACGTTGGGCTTTGGTGGAACTTGAACCGTGCCGTTGTCAATGAGATCTTGAATCTCATGTCGCAAGCGAAAATAGGCATTGGTGAGATGGCTGGGCATTTGGTGGAAAGCACAATAGGTGTTAGGGTTGCAGCCAACAGATAGGACTTTTGGTAAGGGAGTTGGGGTCAAAGGTTTAAGATGCCCTGACTTGACAAGTTTTTCCATCATTGCGGATAGAGGTGCCTTAAAAACAGAGAAACTCTGAGGTTGGTTTTGGCAGGTTTTGCGGCTGGGACAAAGGTCAACGGAACCTTTGCTTGATTTACAACTGCATTGCGTTACACCATCGAAAGAATGCACTCTTCTGCCTTTGAAGTTGATTTCATCACCGTGGATGTCTCCCTTTTCGGCATTGGCTTTGAAAAAGGATCCAGCATCCTCTTTTGGGTGAGTTCCAGCCTCATGAAATTCAGCCAGGTCTTTGAACATGTCTGCCGAGCACAGCTTGATTCCAACCACTGGAGGGTGGTAGGCTTAAGAAGATTCTTTGGCTAGCCCCATATCTGGTTGCGGGGCTATGGCGGTAAAGAGGTTAACCAGCCCTTGGACGAGAGTCTTCTGCCTATCCATTTTGTGACCCATTTCTTCTACAGCCTTTTTCAACTCAGCCAACTCAATTTGTGCTGCCATTTCAGATTCGAAAGTGACAGTGAAATAGCCCCGGCACACGTTCCCGAGTAGGTTTGGCTTTTCCCTTCAGTGAGATGGCCTAGAGCTTTGGACATCAAAGTAAACGAGAACTCAGTGAGGTTCCTACAGCAATTAGAATGTAATGCACATGTTGCCAACGTCGGTGTCCTCCTAGACTCTACAACTAAAGACGAGTCTATCTCATGATATTCGGACGCTACCAGAATCCTCAGAAATCTTTTCGAGGGAGTATCCTTTGAATAGATGGACTGATCCTAAGAGATGTCAAAACAAACTAAGCTTTTGTCTATTTCGTTCTTGAAACTTCCACTTGGAATTCGGAACAACTCGGTATTGATGACATGGCACCTTAACTTTGAATGCTGTGGTGTATAGTGACTTCACACTTCAACCTAGGTAGTGGCAGTGACACGACATCCATACTTTGTGGTTCCTTATTTTCGGTTGAAACTTCAATTTGGCATGAGCGAAGGACTTAAAAAGGTTTGATTTCCAAAAGTCTCACTGATCTAAGGACTTTGAAAATTAGCAACATGCACCATCAAGATGCATGACTCTTCATCGGACCATGGCAGCGTCCTAATAAGCAGAAGACAGACTCGAAAGAGAGACAACCTAGAAGCCACCCTAAACATGCTCCTATGCAAAATGGTATGTATGTACAGTTTATGCGATAGGAAAAGCAGTAACACGTAGACAGTATATGGGGTTAAATGTAAGTAAATGTTACCCTGCAGATACCTGTCTTAGTTTGGAGAGTTCTAATGCTTTGCATATGCAAAGGCTGGTTTTGGCTTGTAACGAGTTCCTCGGACTAAAGCCAAGATATACCTCCCGCTGCCCGCATAACCGTAGAGCAACAGTCGAACGGTAGAATGACTTATCATCGTCGAAGGTTGTTGGTCATTCGAGGTCTCCAGGTTCCGATAAACCATGTCGGATTGCCAAAACAATCCAACGAAACTTATTCCACATCGATGCATATGAAGATGCTAAAGAATTTGATTAATGGAATAGAATCACAAATTCGCAAATGCCTTTTCAAATTTGACTCTCTTTATTAACAAATACTTAGAGGAAACTACACAAGAAAATAATCGAAAAAGCCCCAGTCAGGATGGCCGGACACGAGGTCCTGTTAAATCACAAATCCTTTCTTTAGCAGCGCGAAGCTCATTATTTTGACAGACTTTTGTGGGATTGTTCTCAAGTGTATTAAATTCTAAGTATAGACCAATATTGATTTGATCCCCAGCAGAGTCGCCACTGTGGGCAGCGTGCCCGAAAAAAAGGGCGGATCGATGAGCGCGCTTTTTTTGGCAGACGAGCGCTCAATGTAGAGTCGCCACTTGGGTTTGAAGGTCCAACACCCAAGGAACCGAACTTGAAAAAGGTGAAGGCACCGGTCCGTCATAACCATATCTGGGTTCGGAAGCCAGGTTATGAGAGGGGAAGGGTTTTAAGGCACCCCTCTCGCCCAATCTGGAGATCAGTCTCTACTTAGGCATTTGCGAAAATATTTACAATTCTGTTTAATTAGTCAATTCTTTAGCCAATTAGGGGCGGGGAACAGTTTAAGGGGATTAAAATAGTAACATGTTTGCAGGATGTGATTAATAGTATGGATGAGCAGTTAGTATAGGATGAGAACAGACTGCTGTGGGAGTTTAAACAAACTGAGAAGACCCTATTTCGGAGTGACGTGCGCAAGAAGAAACCAGCATGCACTGAACAACTCACTGCATGCTATTCACTCCTGTGCGCGTGATTCCAAGACATGCGCACGACAGTGAGCTCAAACCCACAGTTCTTATTCTTAAACCCTCTGGGCTTTGGAAGGACTAGTGCACACCTATGACAAACCAAGTAGTTGATAAGCAGTTCTAATATGCAATTTAAAGGTTGAAAAAACCCTACAAATTAACATAACACCCCATAAACAGTGTGGGAAAAAAATAATGGCCTAAAGCCAAGCTACTTGCGCAAGGCCAGCCATTGGTCAAAGGCAGTCCGACGCACGATGGTGACAGTCCGGCGCGTGATGGAGTCAGTCTGGTGCACGAGGGTTGTGCCCTGACGCAAGGGGGACTGAACTAAACCAATGATTGGTTCACATGTTTCGGGGTTCTGGGACAGGTCCAGAATGATTTTAGGGGTACTCCATAACAGCAGAAATACATATTGAACTACAGCTAGCATTTCTAACAAAAGAAAGTAGTAAACTGGTTATTTTCATGCTTAATAGTGATCTAAATGTACAAGAAGACATAGAACAATAAGAAACCAATCCCCACGCGGTCTAGCGTGTGCAGCAACGGAGTGTCGCGTGCAAGAGTGGGACCATCGCGCGCTGGTTCCTACCAAGACAGTTTTTGTACCATTGCCAGCTTTAGTACCAGGACTGGTATTGATTACCAACCTTGGCTCTGCCAGCCCCCCCTCAGGGATCAGAACAGAAAAACAGTAGGTATGCTATACTTAGATTGAGTTTGAAAGGATTTGAGCTTTGAGATTTAAGGCTTGATTGAGTGGTTCGATGTTTGATAATTAAGGAACAAGGTGATTGTGCTTGATTGGGGTGTGAAAATGGTTGTGGGATGTTGTAACCCTTTGAAAAACTTGAACCCTTGGTGTATTGATGAACAAAGGGGGGTATTTATAGGGAGAGAGGGAGGTAGATCTGGTTGGTGCAAGGAGAGGAGTTCAGCCAGTCCACGAGATTGGCTGAAGTTACTTGGTGGCTAAGCTTACCAACCAATAAAGGTGACAAGGACAGGCTTGGTCCGTCGCGCGCGGAAGTCAGTCTAACGTGCGATGGTGTGCCCCGGCGCGCGATGGTCAACGGTCAAGTTTTGACTGTTGACCACCACCTGGCAGTTTGACGAGCGTGCGCGGGAGTCAGCTTGGCGCATGACGGTGTGCCCCAGCGCGCGATGGTTGCGCCCTGGTGTGCGTCAGAAGGGTTTTTGGCTTTTGAAGTGGCTTAGGCTAGGTTAGGTTCAAAGGTTTTGTAAATACTCAAAGCTCAAACACTCGACATGTCTGGGGTGTTCTTGATCCAATTCATCATCAGGGAATCAAAAATCGAAAGTAAACTAATCTGGAAGCCCAGATTGGGGTGTCTACATTTTTTAAAAAGGAGGTAAAGATAAAACAAATAGAATGTAGCAAAGCATGCCATCATATATTTTGTTTGCTTTGTATTCTTTATGGTAGTTATGTAAATATGGAAGCCTACAAGCCATGATCAAGACGGTTTGTTTTGGACTAGTGGGAGGATATGATTGAAGATTTTAGATATAATGGAATATACTTAAGGAAGTATTTGAAGGCAAAAAGTAGAGAGAAAAACTAATTAGCATCACTCTTTGCCGCATTATTTGGAATGGAAAGTTTTAGCTAATCACTTATTAGGTGAGTATTTCAGGCTACACCTAATGGTTTATTGATCAAACAGAAAGAGTGCAAAGCGCTAGCACTATAGGGTCCTCAGCTTCCTACCTTCTTCAGTCCTCCCAACTTGGAGGCTTTACTCTAGATATGCCACCACTTCATTGTCTACCTCGGCTGACTGCATATGTGATAGATGCGAAAAACACCTATTTAATCCTTCTAATTTATGCCTTGTTAAGTCCATATATATTGTTATTTGGAGATTAGTGATGCGTTTCTTGTGTTTGTAGATATTTGGAGGCTTGACATTTTAATAAATTAAAGTACGAACTGTAAGAAGTTTAGAGACCAACTCATAGCATGTTCCAAAGTCTAAGGACCTAGGGTGTAATAACTCCATTATTAAGCCTTGTTATGGCCTGGCAAAGGAAAGTCTTGCACGACAATTGCTATAAAGTCGACAAAAAGGATTTTTAGAAGGGTTCTCGGCTGTGGCAGTCAGTGGGATGACAGCTTTCAGTCTGCGTTTGAAGAAACAGTGTTGCGAAGGACTTCGGCTCCTATGGCCGGCTAATTCCATTCTCTAGGGGAAGATGAAACTTCGTATCAAATAACTCTGTTTATGCGTAGGATTTTGGTTTATTATTCGGATCGATTGTATAACTAAGAACCCGTTTTGTTTTGATCAAACGGAATGATTTTTAATGGTTTTAATCTATTGAGTATTTGTATGCGTGCTTTCAAATACGAGTTATACAACGGTTTTCATTAATTGTGATTGGAGTTCTGAGATAGATTATGCTCGTAAGACGAATCGTGCCATTAGGCGGCCTGACCGTGCTACTGAGACGGTCCGTGCTATGGGATAGTCTATGTCTTTTAACAACGCAATTATTTTCTTGATGATTATCGAAAGGGTTTGCAAGTCCTAGCGATAATCCCTTCTGATTTGAATAATTAAACCTAGCCTATGTATATCGTTGTTACGTGGTCGGAGTGGATTCGAAACCCTAGATCTTTTTTCCATCAACTTTCAAACTCTTACTTTAATTGTTTTCTTTATTTAATCAGTTCTCAAAATCAAATCAATCCAACTTTTTAGGGTTAATTTCAGATACACCCCCTGTACTTTGGTCGTTTCTCAACTACACCCCATCTACTTCATTTTTAAACACTCGCACCCCTTGTACTTAAAACTAGTTTGGAACTGTTAGTATTTCCGGCAAAAGTAACGAAAAGACTAGGGGTGATATAGGTCCGGTTTCGACCGGTTTGGGTGTATTTTTCGGTCGAAACCAGATATCCAGTTTGAGATATTTAGAAACCGGAACCGATTGAGATAAAACCGATCCGGTTTCGACCGGCTCAACCGGTTTCGGTCCGGTTAATCCGGTTTTCATTCATGGGCCATATTTTTTGCTCAACACATCAAAAAATTCACAATTCAACCAATAAAATATCAACCAAAAATCTATAGTTCAACCCTTTTTTTTGGGCCCAACAAAAAAGGATCAATTTTGAGTCCAATACATAAAAAAAAAAAACCCATAAAAACATAATTAAGCCCATAAAAATAGTTTTTATATAATAAATATATTTATTAGACCAATATACACCACAAAATATCAACTAAAAACCCATAATTCAACCCCTCCCCAATGTTTATATATATATATATATATATATATATATATATATATATATATATATATATGTATATATTATACATATATATAACCGGTCCGGTTTCAACCGGTTTTTAAAACACAAACCGGATCGAAATTATTTTTCCGGTTTATAAAATTTTATAAACTGGAATCGGATTGAAATTATTCAACCGGTTTTAAAAATCCGGTGCGGTCCGGTTTTTCCGGTTTCGATCGAATTTCCGGTTTCGAGTAACAGCCCTAGAAAAGACTAAAATACCCCATCGTATACCCCTTCCTTATTTCTTTTTTCTCATTCACGTATTTCTCTCTCTTTCTCTAGAAGCTCTGGTTCTTCAATGGCAGAGAGAGAAACTTAGGTACGTTGATAGCGAAAAGAAATCTGCTTCAAAGAACGTGAATCATTTCAAAGAACTCATTTTCTAGTGTTTTCTGGTCGTAAGGTATGTTGATAGCCCTAAAACTCATCGTCTAGGGTTTTGAGTAACGTTTTTTTTTTATACTAGTGTTGACGTGAGTTTGTCAGCCAATAAGGGAAAATTATTTTTGATTTTCACATAAAGGGAGACATAATGCTTTGAAAACAATGAACTTTTCATGATTTGGGGAAGGGTTGAAGTTGTAACCCTTTTCTGGTACAATTTTAAATTTGTTTTGATTTTAGGGTTTTTGTTCTAACTTTCGACTATTGTTTTGTTCTTTAATGGAAATTTTCATGATTTGGGGAAGGCACATCATTGTAACCCTTTTCCAGTACAGTTTTAAATTTTTTTCGATTTTAGAGTTCTTACCCTAACTTTCCTCTATTGTTTTGTTCTTTAATGGAACTTTTTACTGTTCATTTTTTCTTTAATGGTTGTGGTCCCATACCCAAATACATGTCTGTTGTTCTTTAATGGTTTTTTGTGAGCTGCGTTGTTCTTTAATGCTTGCATGTGGTCCCTTAGGTTTGTAAAGTTGGGTTTTTTAATCATAAATGCAGGATGACTATATATGCTACCCTTCAATTGCATCATGGGGGGTATTTCAAGCATACCCCATTGGCCACTATGTATCTGGGTGGGACAGTGGAAATGGTTGACAAAATGGACCTTGATTTGATTTGTTACTTTGACTTGAAGAAAGTAATTATGTCATATGGTTATCCCACCACAAGTACTATGTATTACATGATTCCTAGTGTTGGTTTGACTAAGGGACTTAGGGTTATAAATTCTGACATAGAGGTTAGAGAAATGTTGGATGTTTACAAAGGTCTTCCAGTCATTAGTTTGTATTGTGAAAGAGGTCATGAGCCGCTTCAAATCATTTACCCTGATGATGATGTGGATGTTCCCCCTGTGGAAACAAATGTTATGCACTTAGATGATGAAAGTCATAAGGCCAATGAGGGCAATCATGAGGTGATGGATGATATACCAATGGATAAAGGAGTTGGTGAGGATGAAGATGAAGAAGATGACCCTGATTATGAAGTAGATGAAGATGAAGATGAATATGAAGATGAAGAGAATGAGGATGATGAGGATGGCTCAGATGTAAGTTCTGCCCCTAGCTAGATGTTTGAGAATCTGGAAGGGCCTATTGATGATGACATTTTTGCTGTAAAGCAATAACCAAATCAAGCAAAGGGTGATAAAGAGCAACCACAAGCAGAAGATTGGTACTTAGATGGGGGGGATTCTAATGAGTTACTTAGTCTGTATGGATCAGATGAAGAGGGAAGAATGAAATCCAGTAGTAAGAAGTGTCGTGAGTTTAATAAGGATGTGGACATGATTAAACCAGCTTTGGAGGAGGGAATGAAATTCACTAATGTGGTAGTATTTAGGAAGGCACTAAGGGAGTGGCAAGTTCAGCAAGGGTTTGACTACAAATTTGTGAAGAATGAAAGTAGCAGGGTCACAGTGAATGTAAGGAGGAAGAGTGTGGTTTCAGAGTTCATGCTTCAAGAATGCAGGGTGAAAAAACTTTCCACATCAAAACAATGACTCATGATCATAGTTGTTTAAGAACTTACAATAATCATTTAGTGACTTCACAGTACATTGCAGACAAGTACGTGGACAAGTTGAGGGATGATCCATGGATGAAAGTTGATGCATTTCAAAAACAGATAAGAAGGGAATTGACAGTTGATGTAAGCAAGAGCCAATTGTACAGAGCCAAGAACAAGGCTAAGGAAATGATTGAGGGAGACCACTCTGTGCAATATGGTAGGTTAAATGACTACATGGAAACTGTTCTAAAATTCAATCCTTCAAGTTGGATTAAGATACAGTCAGATAAGCCTGGTTTCAGAACTACCCCCAACTTTCTGCAGAATGTATGTTAGATATGATGCACAATTAAAGGGCTTACTAGCTGGTTATAGGCCTATGATTGGATTGGATGGAGCTTTTCTGAAGGGTTTATATGGGGGACAAATTCTTAGTGCAATTGGGGTGGATGGTAACAACAACATGTTTCCTATAGCCATAGCTGTGGTAGAGGCAGAGACAAAGGAGTCTTGGACTTGGTTCTTAAACATATTGTTGGAGGATATTGGGAGTGTGGAGGAGAGGGGATGGACATTTATCTCAGATAGGGAGAAGGGCTTGGTAGAGACATTTAAAAAGCTAATGCCAAATGCAGAACATAGATTTTGCCTTAGGCATTTGTATGCAAATTACAAAAAGAAATTCAGAGGTAAGGAATTGAAAGATTTGATGTGGAGGGCAGCCTCTGCAACCACAGTTTGGGCACATAACCATCACATGAAGACACTTGAGGGTTTGGATAAGGGGGCACACAAGTGGTTAAAGGACATTCCAGCTGAGCAATGGTGTAGGTCCCATTTCAGCCCCAGAAGCAAGTGTGACTATTTGGTGAACAATCTTAGTGAGTCATTCAATAACTACATTTTAGAAGCAAGGGATAAACCCATAATTTCCATGCTGGAATGGATAAAGAGGAAGGTTATGAACAGGTTTCAAATTAAAAGGATGGGAATGGAGAAATATAATCAAGCCATATGTCCAAGGATCATGGCCAAATTAGATGTAATGAAGAAGGATTCAAAGGACAGTTTTGCACACTTTTGTGGTGAGTACAAGTTTGAAGTGGACTGCCATGACACAAACTACACTGTGGATTTAAAGGAAAAGACATGTGGATGCAGACAATGGGATCTAACAGGAATACCTTGTAAACATGCATGTGCTGCTATTGGACTTAACAAGCAGAAGGTAGAGGAATATGTGCATCCTTGTTACAGCAGAGACACATATTTGAGGGTATACCAACACATGATTCAGCCAATTCCTGGCAAACATGATTGGGTGAAGTCCAAAAATGAGGAAGTCCTTCCTCCCTTCATGAGAAGGCCAAGTGGCAGGCCAAAAAAAGTAAGAAGAAAGGCTGCAGAGGAGGCTGAGGATGCAGGGGCAGGTCTGTCTAGAGCAGGAAGGTATATGTCATGTTCAAAATGTTTGCAAAAGGGTCACAATCTCAGATCATGCAAGAATCCAATCCACCCTAAATTCTAAGCTGCTAAAGAAGAAGAATCCATCACAATCTCAAGTATGTAAAGTAAAAGTATTCAAATTCTAAGTTGCTAATTTTTTAAAGTAAAAGCATACTGACCAATATTTGGCAGGCACAACAAGGTCAACCAAAGCAAAAGAAATCAAGAATAAGGATTACACCACAAACTTCAACTCAGCCCTCTATAGATGCTAGGTTTCTACACTAAACTAGCACAGTTATTTGAACCAATTAACCCTGGTTTCTACACTCAACCTAGCCAAGGCAATGTTAATTCTGCCAATCCTGGTTTTTCCTCACAGGTATAAGTAATGTTTAATTATGGTATATTCTGCATTTTTTGGTTTATAGCACTATTTAACTAAGGTTTTATGGGTGTAGCCAGTCTAAATTGCAATGTATTGGTGGAAAGTTTGGAGGAAATGGTCCTCGATTCAGTGTGGGGGTTGCTAACAGAGAAGGACAAGCAGGTGGTGCTCAAAGAGGTGGTGGCAGGGCAACTGCTCCAAGAGGAGGACAAACAGGTGGTGCTCAAAGAGGTGGTGGAAGGACAGGTGCTAGCAGAGGTGCTGGAAGGTCAGGTGTTACCAGAGGTGGTGGAAGGGCAGGTGCTGCAAGAGGTGGTGGAAGGGCAAGTGCAACCAGAGGTGGTGGAAGGGCAAGTGCTCCAAGAGGTGATACACAGTCAGGGAATGGAGAAACAGGTGGTAGAGAAGGAGATTGGTGGTGGTAATTTACATATGCAACCTTTTGTTGGCCAAGTCCTGCTCAAATAGGTGTTATGATGTTTTATTGGCTAAGTTATGTAGTAATCTTATGATAAGTGTCAAAGTACCATATAGTAATCTTATGATATTTTTTGCTTTGGACTAGTTTGAAGTATTCCTACAGTTTGCAATAGTCTTATGGTACTTTGACACTTATTTCTGCAGTTTTTTTTGTTGGCTAGTTACTCCTATAGTTTCTTTTGTTGGGCAAGTAATTGTCGTAGTCTTATGGTACTTTGTATGGACAAGTTTATGGTAGCTATGGTTTCTTGGACCAGTAATGCTATGCTCGTGTATATTGCTTTCTGGTGCTATGCGTTTTGACAAGTTTGTGGTGATTTGAAGATGTTTTTCTGCTATCTATCCCTCAAGTATTGATGATGCTACATGATTAGAAAGGGACAGTGATGCAAGCCATTATCTGCTATGGGTTTTGACATTCCCTTGTGGTTTTTGTTAGACCATTTAGTAGTTGTTCTAGTATGAAGTTCTCAATATGGTTTGCATTGAATCAGATTACAAGGGATTGCATTTCATGATAGCATAAACAAAACACTGCATATATTTTTTCAGTTCATTACAAGGGATAGACATATTTTCTGAATTACATAACCCTTGACAAAATAGTGCAATACATGCACATTCTACTTAGTTAAATACAACACCATAAAGCAGAAAATGGCAACCCCAAGTTGCCACAAACATCCCCTTCTGCCTTCTCTCCTTAGCCTTGCTTTTCTCCAACTCTCTCTTTAAGCGATCAATGGTCTGCAATAGCTCGTCCCTTCCGCAATCACAAGGTGGAGGGTCAACCCACACGAAAAACTTGCATTTCGTGAACTGCATAAAAAAAATACATTACAATTCATTTTACAATATTTTTTAGTGTGTATAACTATCTTAAACTTACCGGATACCTTCCACACCCGTAAAACCGTCTTCCCATGGATGATGGTATGTTTGACGTACGCAGAGGAGCTACTTCGCCATAATGGCAAATGGGGACTTGGTTAGATGAGGGGGAACGAGAGGGAGTACGAGAAAAAGAAGAAGAGGCCACGGTGGGTGATGCTCTGTTTTCTATTCCCACCTGTGCAGAAATGATATATATAGGATGCAAATGGCTTATGGGGGCAATTTAGTCCTATAAAAGATGTTTAGGAGGGAAAATTCCCGCCAACAAGCCATTACTTGCTTTTTCGTTACTTTTGACGGAAATACTAACAGTTCCAAACCAGTCTTAAGTACTAGGGGTGCGAGTGTTTAAAAATGAAGTAGAGGGGGTGTAGTTGAGAAACGACCAAAGTACATGGGGTGTATCTGAAATTAACCCACTTTTTATATCCGAATTAATCTAGAAATTAATAAAATTTAGCGTAACTTCGCCATATTGTCCCTGAGGATCGACACTCGGCTTTAACCACTATTCTACGGAGTAGTAGTTAACTCCTAATTTTTATTTTTGATACGAAACGACGTGGTCAATAGGTTTGTTTGGGCCCTCCTCCTTGCCTTCGGTGCAGCTATTCATGCCTTAGTTCACCATAACTATCTACTTGGGGAAGCTATTTTAACTCTAAGCTAGAACTCGTATTGCTTACTATTGTCCTTGTTCGTATGCCAATCTTTTTTTAACCCGAATCTCAATTGTTTAGAACCTACGAACTAGGTTTTCTATTCTAGTTTATTCTCCACGTGGCAGCTTAAGCCATCTCTATGAGACTGCCACATTAACATCTTTAATGTTCATATGATATGGAATAAACGAGTCAACGTTGGAAGTGGCAGGAAGACCAATATCTCTCCATCTGATTCCCTTTGGATTTGGTCAGGAGACACGATGCCTTTCCTAGACCTAGGCAAAGGGGTGAAGTCATCCAACAATGGCCCCAAGGCAAAGCTGATGGGCCAAGCATATATCCGATGGGAACAATTAGAGAAACTTACGCTGATTTTATAGAAATCAGCTTTAGAGTTTGTTTATGCCCAATTTTGGCACATAATTACGGATCAACGCTGAAGGGCCATTTAATTAACTTTTAATTAAATTGGGCTGATTTCTACGAGCTTCTAAGGCTAAAAATTAATAGGCCACATTAATTTTATGATTTGGAGTAAGGCCCGATTAGTTAAAATCCAAGTGAAGCGAGATACACCAAATAATATTTCATGGAAGTTATTATTCGGAGCTTTTGAGTAAAAATGTTGGCATGTGCTTGTTGCTACAGAAGCGGAGTGCCCCACGATGTAAAAAACAGTTGGGTTTTTTACTTGATATTGGAAGCGATTACGACACATGGCAACACATTAGGAAATGGGGTAAATGGGCAAGCAATAACTGCTACCCATGATCTTGATTAACTGCCGCAAGTTGTCGTGGGTGTAACATGCATGGGACACTTGGCCATTTTCGGAGGAGGAGGCAGTTAGTTGATTTCCATGATTTTGCAGAGTGGAACCTTGTCTATAAATAGCATAATTCAAGAAGAAAAATGGGTCCAACACCAATCAAAGCTCAACGCTTACAATCAAAGTCTTTCCAGCGAAGCATACTTTCCTACTTTCAGCAAAGTAGTTTATCGAGTACCTCGTGCTCAAACCCCATTCAAACTCACTTATTCAAGTAGTTTGGATTCTTACTTTCTTATAACCAAACTTTATTATCCCGGAGTAATAAAGTTCACGTTTCTACGTCCATTTCTTATACAACTAGGAAATTTTAAGTCCACGACCGTGTGGCAAGCTATGAACCACATTGTGATCTTTAACCTTTGGGTCACACGTAATTGTTCTTACGTTAGAAGTCAAGATTCACGGGAATCTTCACCCCAAAAGTTAGGTGCTACAAGTCTTGGCACGCCCGCGCTCAACACATTCACGCCTTTGCCAAAAACGAGAGTTTTCAGATTTACAGTAGAAAAATAAAAACTCTATTTTTTCTTCTATCTCACTTGCTCACTCTTATCACCTCAATTGGTACAAATACACAAGTATGTATGGGCTAAAGCTTCGGACAATGGATTTATTGTCTTGTTCAAAAACTTGTAGCAGCCCCTATTGTCAAGCATACCACCTTCATTGTCAAAGAAGATAGGTTCCTACATTGAATTTATCAAATTAAATGTCTGTTTCCGATTCCCCTGTCTAAATCAAGTTTATGTTCCTATGAGCCCCCATAAAATTGATTCCTGGGATTTTCAAGCATGATATTCATCCTGTTAAACACCTCGCCAATCAATGTATTTTTGAAAATATCAACAGTGGGACCGTAGTTCTTCCAAGAGGTAAGCTCCACTTCCTTGATCTTCACATGCTCTCAAGTGATGTGAAGTATCAATATCCATGCTCCTTGGAGGACTATGTAAATGTCGTGTCTCAAAGAAAACCCAATAGTAGCCTTCCTTTGATCTAAATATATGCCCCCAATCATTTTTGGGAATAAGAGTGAGCAAGTGAGAGAACAAATGGATAATTGAGAGATTTCGTTTGTCTACTGTAATTCTAAGTTCGATTTCCATAAAATCTGTGAGTTTCTCTCAGTTGAGTGTTTAAGAATCACCTCAAGTGGTTTACGAATTTGTACTTGTTCCCATCATAATCAAAACTATTTATCATTAGTATCTACCTCAAGGCCTGTCGCTTGCTCAACAACACTCGAACGGAGCTTTTCCTGTTTCATTCGAAGTACTAATCTCCGAGCTTTTGGGGCACTGGCTCTCTTGTCAAATGTGCCTTCTTTTCAGGGCTAATGCTGCACTCTGTCTACGTTAGGCTAACCACCTCTATTACTTAACACTCCTCTACTGTATTATTCATTGAAGAGCTAATTGATGCTGCCGGATTGGTCTAGTGCCTAGGAACTTCCACAAGCGATGGGTTTCACTCATGAGGCATCTGAGCTAATGTGACCTACTCTGGATCGTTGGAGTTAATGGCTTCACCAAGGAGTCTCACTTCCCGTCCATCAAGGAAACCGCCTACACGGCTACACCTCATAACCGTTGGCTGCAAGGAAGAGGCATCCAAAGATAAAAACTTTTTAATTTAGATGCAAAAGGCTCTATGCTTGTAAACGTACCTAACCATAATTATAGTTAAGCAATTCTTTGAAAAGTTTTCCATTCCCCTAACCCAAATCCCATGCATGGTTGCTGCGGCTTGCATGTAGAGGTGTGAAAATCTATGCATGGTGAGAAATTTTTGGAAAGAGGGAACAAATGCAAATAGAGAGACTTGAATCCCAAGCCTCGATTAGAGCTCTGATGCCATGTTAAGTCGCAAGTTGTTACAATAACTTAATCCGTCAGGGAATAGCATAACCAATGTATTTGAACTGCGACAAATAGTCTGCAAAGATCCAAAGATAGGTGCATTTGACAATTGAGATATCTTCAAATCCTAGAGGACATGGCATCTCTCCCTACTCCCTAGGCATCAGATGATGCGCGTGGATGAAGAAGCCATGGTTCAGAGCTCTCATACATGGTGGGACTTCTCCATGTCATCTCTCACTGCCCAGTTCATTCTTAAATCGCCTCTGCTTTCACCTTCCCTACCACTATAGGTCTCATTGCCAACTGAATTTTGTCCATCTTCTGAGAAAGCCTTACCCCATTAATTACCTCATCTTCAGTTATCCATACTAGCTCACATGAAACACCCTAGTAGAGATTCTAGAGCCATAGACACTGAGACATGGTATGAGATTATATGAGATAAAAGATATGGACTTCATTGGCCTGTATGGACCAGTTTTGATGGAAACAAATGTGCCAATGTTCCCATAACATAGCTTTGAATCAAATCTTTCTTGTCAACTTTTAATTAATTTAAAGGTGGAGTTAGAATGTGTATGTGCTTGTACAAAAGAAAATAATTCTGGGTGGAATTTGTCATTAGCAAATTAGCAACTCAGAACTTCAAGTTAGGAGTCCATGTCAAACGATTCGTATATTTATCTGTTTAAGGATTTGCACTTTCGCTTAGTTATGCAGATGAAGACAAAATTGGCTCACTGTGTGTAATGCTTGACTGTGATGCGAACTAAAGCATTATCACCCAAAAGTGGCACTGCAGAATTCACCAGGTTCAATAATTTGGCCTCTCCTATCGGACTCTTAAGCTTTGAAAATGGACCAGACCTATCAATGTTCGTGGTAAATTGTAGATTGTGTTTGGTTTGGAAGAGTGCCATAGATGTCAAAAGACCAAAACATAGGTGTCTTCGGTCACTACGAAATTCCCACAAGTATCACTATCAACTGAATTATTAATAGTGTGCTAGATTACAAGTATCAAGTCATTCATTATGGCAAAATGTAGGTTGTTGTTAGTTCTTTCCAGATTTTAGGTGGTTGTACTGTTGTAGAAACATTTCCCTTGTTTGGTGTGCTCTTCTTTTGCTTTTGCCTTTTTGGTGTTTTTTTATTCGTTTTTGTTGGAGGGAGGGGGTAGCGGTTAGAAGGAGGATTGATCGTAGTTGACTTGGTGGTGCTTAATTTGGCGAGTTTAAAGCATGGTTTTGTGGGTACTATGAGTTTTATTTTCTCGTTTGGTTTGGAATTTCATCCTATTTTGGTGCTTTTCCCGTTTATCCCTTGGTGCTATTTTGGTGTCTTCTGTTCAAAGCTTTCTTAAACCTTTCATTAATCAAAAAAAGCTTTCATAAACCGGTGTTGTCGTATGCTCACCCTGTAGTTTTGTGGTACTTTGAACCTTTCTTAGCGAATGCTTCCTAAACTTGAACACTTTTCAATTGTTTGAATTGCATCTGAATGCATTTGCACTGGTCATTTATTTGATGAACTCGAGAGATTATTTGTGGCAGAACAAAAGGACATTTTAAAGGATAAAAGACTGTGTCCTGAAAGATGATTGGCAGTTCTCTGAAATAGAAGATACTATTCAAAGTAATGGAAGTTAATGGGAATTGGACTGCATTTCTGTTCAATGTCTTCTTCTCATCCTCTTCCAGTCTTCCTTTTGCTGCACGTATAGAAGATTTTTGGAACCTTTTTATCGGTCAAAAACATGTATTCCACTTGTATTTCTCTTTCTGGTGAATGGCCTGGTGAGAGGGAACTCTGGTAGCAAGCGAGTTCAGCTCTAAACTTGAGTACTCTCTCCCTCTCTCTGACAGGCATGCACAGTCTCGTGCGCAGACACAGATCGACATTGATTGTTCAAGTAACCTGTGTAGAAGATTCTTGGAAATTTTGTTGCTTGCTTTGCAGTATTAGTCAAAGGAGCATTGCTCTTGCATTTAGTGATAAAGTTTCAGTTAAAATACTGAAAGGGCATTGTGTTTTTAATTGTACGTTGTAGATGTTTCATAATGTAACCAGGTTATTCTGTATTCAATGTTTGATAACTCGATCACTTGAAGCCTTGAATGGGGTTGTTATTGTCTTTCACAACTTGTATGAGGTGAACAGGAGAAGCGAAAGCAGTAGAACTTGAACCCAACCGAGGACGGGAATGTCGTTGCCCTCTTGGGTGATGTTGCGGTGTCGGTTTGTCTGTTGGTGATGCATTGTCCCTTACTATTTAATTTATTTGTGTTTATTATGTTTGTGTAGTTCAGTGTTCTCTCTTTCTTGGCGTCTTACGAACTCTCTTCGGAGATTGATAGCATTTGATCAGTCGAGTGGTATGTGCTAACTTTGTTAATTTGTTGTAACATCAACACAAGCTAATAAAGTTATTTTTAGTTTTAAAAAAAACAAACAGATCTATGAAGCCCTAAATGAGATTCGGATCCTGTCTTCCATGAATGAATTGATGCTTGTGCAAGTTATGCTTTCACCAATTGACCGAACGATTAACAATCACGCTAAGTTTGTATCTTTTGATGACCCACTGCAATGTATTGCTGTCCAGTTCTGTGTTACGTTGATGTTCATCGAAATTTACGTGGCTGGTTTTTACGTTTGGGACGATGTAACCAATTAGAAATGTACTCTTGCCAGTTTCAAATATCTGCTACAATTCTTTCCTAGTTGCGGGACGGAGGAAGGATTTTGGCGGTGTTCAATGCTCCCCAGTTTCATCCTTAGAACTAGCACAATAATCCGAAGTTGAAACGATCAATTGTGTAAAAGAACACATGAAAGTCTGGTGCATCTTTTTCTTCAATGTGATTTTGTGAGACCAATTTGGTTCAGATTTAGGTATTGTAATCCCCTCTGCTCCGACCCATTCCATCTTGTATTGGCTCGGCCGGGCTGGTGGCACCACTTTGGCCACAATTCGATTACCAATATGCATGTCCTCCTTTTTCTCCAAAACTCACTTTTATTGTATCTGGCTTGCTAGGAACAAGGCTATTTTTGAGAAGTTGAAAAAAATCAAAATAAATAAAACTTAATAAATAATTAAAAGAGGCTCTTTTTTTTTTTCCCCCATATTTCATCCCCCGCCAATGTGATTCTTCATGGACATCGATCAATTAAAATCTATTCAAGCTTTGGACCAATGGAAAAGTGGGGGCTACTACGAGCAAACACAATAGCGTGCAGCTGTGCTATATCTCACCATTCGTTTCGGTAATCAATGATCCAGATTTAAAAAATTCCTCTAGGGATTCGGACCGTCCAAAGCTGCTGTGTTTTGCTCGTTGCCGTGCACCCGCCGGGGACCAATGGAGGATCAAACATTATACAGTACACGTGTGCCATCAAACTACACATTCCATCCATGTGATTCGTTGCTTTTGCTCTGTTGATGAACCAATTGTTGATATATGCTGTGATAAATACCTTTAATTTGCAGCTCAAGAAAGCAAAAGCTGGATTGGGAGTAACATTCGTGGTTAACTCTAGGCCTGTTGGCTCCTTTTTCATAAGTTCAATATCCCAAAAGGATTGTGCTCC
This sequence comes from Rhododendron ovatum, assembly GCA_019656835.1. Classification (NCBI taxonomy): domain Eukaryota; kingdom Viridiplantae; phylum Streptophyta; class Magnoliopsida; order Ericales; family Ericaceae; genus Rhododendron; species Rhododendron ovatum. The sequence continues at coordinate 28,993,048 of CM033799.1, forward strand.
TTTATATATTTTCCATTATTAAAAGGAATTTATTGCACATTAACATTCATGTAGCCTCTTTGTTTTTTGATTTCTACTTTATTGCACAATTGACCCGCATCTGCAGTGTTTCTATGGATGCATGCGTGAGCTAGTGCGGTTAATCACTTAATCTACATATATATAATATTTTGAAAGATCCGTTTGGAGTCCCCTAGAATAATACAGCCTCTCGTTTTCAGTCCCCCAAACCTAAATTAAACCATTTGTACGATCTCATTTCTGTTTTTTTTTTTTTTTAATAGCTTATGCTGATCTCTTAGTATTTTTTCATATGTACATGTAGTATGTCTTAATTATTCTGGTTGTGTCATTGGCATGCGAGACTAATAAAAAAAATTGGAAAAGAAACAAGTCAATGACATAAAAAAAAATAATTGCTTAATTAAGTGATGATGGAGTTGTTAAGCTTAAACTTTTGTTAAGCTAATTAAACAAAGTTATCTTAGGATTTCCACATGTCAAACGGGAATGAATGTGGCCAAATCAAACAGCTAGCTATGTCTAATTAGTTGTATTTATGTCTATATATTCTTATAATACCATATATATTTTATGGACTTTTCAAAAAAAAAAAAGGACACATGTTAGACGCTTTGACACTTGGACAAGGGTGTTTTAAATAATTTCTTAAAAAAATTCTTAATATGTTATTGATGTAAAAGTGAGTAAAGTTTTCATTTTGACACATTTTTTTTTAAACCCCGCAATACAATTTTACTAAGAAACTTGATAGAGGCACATCAAGTAGGAGGAGAAGGGAAACATATCGTATTTAACTCGTAAAGCAAATTGAATTCTGCTATATATACTTAAATTTTTCTCTATCAGTGTATCTTTCGATAAGAGGTTTAATTGGTCCACCCGTACATTCACACCAGCAACAGGACTGATACACATACCCGAGTCCATGCATGTATCAATCTTAGGTTTAAACAAATTCCTTCATTTACTAGAGGTTTAAAAAAACGTTGGATGCATTAACTTTCTTATTTGTCAGCTAACTGGCTTTTGTTTAACATTAATTTTGCTTTCTTACAACTAGCTATGTCTTTGATTCCAGTGAATTATTGTTAGACTAATTATTAGGTGATGAAAATGATGATAAGCTTAATTAACGGCATTGATAAGCATGTTTTATATAAAAATAATCCTAAAAGTGCATCAGGTACGTCCCTATATATATTAATCAATTAGGTCATATTTATGGAAGCCATGATGATATATATGCTCATGAGGACATGGGCAAGTACAACTTGGTTTTCACAAGAACATGATAACATTTTCTAATCGATTTTCGTTTATAGTCTGCTATTTGTCTACTCATATATGACAATGCATATGTCTACATGCATATATAATATGTCGCAGATGCTCGACCATACCGTTAGGCGAGAACCGCTACACCCAACTGTGAACATGGCGGACCAAGCTGCCAAAACCCACAAATCAACCTTGCTGTTGGGCCAAAATTGGTTCACCCAAGAGAGAGCCGACCGGAAATCGGAAAAGAAAAAAGAAGCTTGGTCGAGAAAGGAAAACAGAATGGGGAGGTGATGAGCGAGAATAAGACCGAAAGAGAAGGGTAGGGGTTCGGGAAAAAAGGAGGGGAGAGGGAAAAGAAATAGGAGGCGAAGAACCATACCAGAGCCGACCTCGTCAGACGACTATGACCCCTACACTGATCGCCAAAAATCTCTAATTCGGCCCCCATAAACGATCAGGAGACAACAGAACGCCGAGATCCATAATGCCGACATCATCCACCATAGCCACCACATCCGACCTGCTCGAAATCATGCCAATCGGTTTTGAAATATATAATTTAATAAAAAACCTAGAAAAAGGAGGCACGGAAGAAAAGAAATTGCATGGTACATAATAGGGCTTGTTTGATAACTTAAATTCAGCACTTAAAACTAAATCAATTAAGTAATAAGTAATTCAGTAGGTCTGATAACGATATTATATATTGCTTAACAAATTAAGTGCTACTTAAAATGCAAGCTAAAAAGATGAAAAAAATTAAGTAGCTTTGAGCTATTTAATTCTAGTTGAATTTTTGTATACTTGCATTTAATCACCATACCACCACCACAACCACCCCCACCACCACCACCACTCCCCTATCACTCCACCACCACCACCACCACAATATCACCATTGCACAACTATCACTTCACCGACACCACTCACTGTCACCATTACACCATCACTCCACCGCCACCACCACCACCACCACTCACTGCCACCGTTACATCACCATCACTCCACCATTACACCACTATCGCCAAAACTCCAACACCACCACCGCTGCTGCCGCCGCCGCATCACCACCAACACACAACCACCACCACCACCACAATCACCATTCTACCATTATTATAAGTACATTGTGACCATTAGTAAATTAAGAGAGAAGCGGAACTAAAATTAATTTATTATTATTTTTAATTCAGTACTTAATATGTTTACCAAACAGTTTTTCAGCTTAAAAAATTCAGCATTCAGCTTTCGGTACTTAATTTTTAGCATTCAGTTCAGTTTTCAATTTTATCAAACAGGCCCTATATTGAGTGAAGGAGGGGGATGGGGAGATAGATATGCACCGCCACCTCCCCAAAGAGAAACCCTTATTGAAGTTTTAGAGAGAGGGGTTTAGCAAAGAGGGGGAGAGGAAAAGAAAACTCAATAAAGCCACTAAGTCCCGTATTATTTCAATGAGGCAATGTACTCTTTGTATATACCCCCATTCGTCCCATCAAAGATGTCCAAATCATTACACACTTTTAGAAAAATTAGCTACATCTTGTAATTTATAATTTGTTTCTATGATTTTAAAATTTTTGCAATAAAATTAAGTGAGATTTATCAAATAAGATATATATTGCATATAGAAATTTAATAAATCGATATAAAATTATAAATGATTATTTGAGAGGTGAATAGTGATTTTGAACATTTTGTGTGGGACTGATGGAGGATATATATATCACTTATACCTAATGGGGCCCAAGCCCGAGCTGGCTGTGTTGCTCGCCTTATCTGGGCTAGGCACTGATTGTATGAGTTAGAGTTTACATCTTAGCCATAATGGTTACACTTTCTTTTTTTTTTTCTTTTTTTTTGATTGGCAAAGAAGTTATATTCGAAACTCGATAATGGGTACATCGAGAAGGATAGAGCAAGCATCATTGAAAGGAAAAACCAATCCAATCATATGCTAGCCAACAATCCGAAAAGAGAAGAAGAAAAGACCAACCAAGAGTTGGGAAAAAAAGAAAATTACAAAAGGACTCAGATTTTATGTTTTCTAATGTCATCCAAATGGGTCTGAAGTCTTCAACATAATAGATTTGTAAGAATGCATCTCCCTTTAACCCAAAGAGCCACTCTTAGTTTGATAAGGTGTAACGTCCCGTCTTTTCGAGACCAAAATAAAATAATTTCTTAAGAAAATTTGCTAAATAAATATAATTTTCTAAAATAAAGTTTAGCTATTACAGTCACAAAATAAATTTATTGATTTAAAATATATTAATTTCAGAGCTGACTCTAGGCTTAATACAATCCGAAACATACTCGATTTTCATTTCTGATATTCTTTCCGTGTTGAACTGCAACATCTTTGAATCCTCTCCATTGAATCCTGCGCCTTTTGGCAAATTGATCGCCGAAGCAAACGATTTGCCAGGATACAGACGTATCCGTGAGTGATAAATCACCCAGTAGAGTAATCCAACCCAACCACCCCTCTTACTTTACAATTAGCAGGTAACAAGATAATATTGAATCGAAGAAGTCAAACAAATATTTTCCACATAAGCCAGTTCATTACTATCCATAACTTAATGTGAAATCTAAGATCTCTCCGCGAGATCTTTCATTCCCAACCGCTAGCTATGCCCTGTCCCATGAGCTCACTTTCTTTTGTTATCGCGAATTGCACTTCATTTATGTACCTAGCGTGTATCCCTCTCATTACAACAAAAGAAAATTTATCATGCCCGAATCATAACTAGGGTTCGCTTATCTTATATACCACTTCACAATCATCACTGGGCTTACTTTGCCAGTATCAATACATCATTCATCATTGGGCTTACTTTGTCAATCATCATTCATCAATCAACACTGGGCTTACTTTGCCAGTTTCAAACCATCACATCCAACTCATCACATCTCAAAATCTCGCCTGCAGGCATTCTAAAGAAAACAAAACTTTTCAATTCATCCATTACCTAGCATCATCTAAGTGAACTCTATTCGCATACCAACCCAAATCTCTAGGGTCCCATCTAGCATTCCAATCAAGTAATAGTGCAATATACAATTAAAACGAATAATAATTAAAACAAACTACAAGCAAAACAATCACACAACTTTTTATGAATGGGCTACTGCCCTTATTCTCGTATGGCCAAGATGATAATAAGTAAAAGCTTTTTTTTAAAATAATTTAAAAAAAAATACTTTTCTAGGCTCTCATTGTTTATTTCTAAGTAATTAGATTAATTAAAAACTAATTTGATGCATTAATTAGGTAAAAATATTAAAATAATTAACATGACGTGATTAAGAGTTCGAGAGGTCCTATGCAACCAGTTGAGTATCAAAAGTTGGGTTCGGAGGGTCGCAGGATTTTTTTTTAAATGAAGACGTTAAATAAAGTGGCTGAAAGTGAAGTAAATAGATAATAAATAATTTACTAATTAAAATATGTTGAGGTTAACAAAGTTTCATCTTCAGAATGTAAGGATTCTAAATAAAATTACCCGGGCATTAATAATAAGGTTTATAAGGTCGTAAAGTAATTTTAATTGAAAACACTATAGAAATAACAATAAATGGTAAATTAAATAAAAAAAATATTAATTTAACAAGATATCATCTTTGAGATACAAGGAGTCTAGAAAAAATTAGTTGGGTGTTAAAACGTTGTTTGGAAGGTCGCAAAGATTTTTCGTTAGTAAACTTGATAGATAACTTAATAAATAATTCAATAAATAGATAATTAAATAAAAAAATATGATCTTAATAAGTTATGATCTTTCAGATGTGAAAAGTGTAGAAAAAATAGTCCGGGCATCAAAAATGAGGTTTGGAAGGTCGCAAAGTTGTTTCGAAACATTTAAAACCAACTCAATCTACCAGATAAATTAAACTGATATAATTAATACGCTTTATACTAACATGATATTACATTGTAAGAAAATAATATCAAGTCAGTAGTTTTTTATAATATTAATATCAAAAGGATTGTAAAATAAATATCTTAAGGATCATCTTCTTCATAAGTAATTACAAATAAAATGTTGGGCTCAAAAATAATATCAATTTGGTGAATACGGCAGAAACGCGCGGTTAACTATATTTTTTTCGTTCGGGACATAGGGTTAAGCATATAAACACTTAATATACTTGGAGAAGGGGTTGGAATGGATTATAATACCTTTAATCGGATCGAATTGATTTAAAAATGTATCTTTAATTTTGGAGAAGAAAACTTTGGGTTCTTTGATCGGGAGACCGTGGGGTCGAATTGGACAATGTTTGGTGATGCTAGGAGTTGTGGGAAGAGTTTGGAACGATCGAATTGGATTTCGGTCGAATCTTGGTACAAAATCCACTTTTCTCTCTCTTTCTTTCTCTCTCTAAAACTCCATGGATTGAAATTTGGTTTTCTTTGATTTTTCTCTCTCTTTTTGGACTGGTGGAACGTGAGGAATATTGTGGTTTAAATTTCGTGGGTCAAGGGGGGTGGGGTATTTATAGGAGAATTTGGAAGAGGTTGGATAAGAGTGAATTTAATAGAGTTGGGTTCATGAAATTTGGAATGGACGAATTTGGCTTGGTTTTAGGGTTAGGCAGGAAATAGAGACTTAGTAGGAGAGGGAGAGATGGAAGAGGTGTGCATGCATGCAAATTGAAAAAAAAATAAAAATAGGATAAGATAATTATATTTGCATATATCTTTTTAAGAAAATAATTAGTTTTATTATTAATAATACTTTTTAAATAATTAGTCGATTACTATAAACTATTTGATTAAAAATAATTTCTTTATTAAAAAAAATTAGGGCAAAAATTCGGGTCGTTACATAAGGTCAACCACTTCCTCAACAATAGGAATTGCATTGTTGAAGACAAGGTCGTTTTCTACTTTCCAAATAGACCAAAGACCGGCATAAAGTATAGTGTTCCAACAAATTACCTCCAAACTATGAAAGGAATTGAAGAACCAAAAGTTGATCAGACCAGTGAGGCAGTGATAGATGAAGGACAAATCCAAGAAATATTTCACCATGTAAAGATATCGCACTATATATTCCAAGCAAAGTTGCAAAGGAGAAGCAAGTGAGAAGGTGTCTCTGAAGAGGCAGAGCATATAGAGCAATTGCCAAGATTTGGAGGAATGATATTTCTCCTAACTAATACAGATCTGGTAGCAAATTTTTCTTGAGCAGCCAACCTAACAAAAGCATCAATTCTTGTTGGACCGAGATTTTTCCAAATGGAGTTGAGGTTGATGTTACATTGAAAGGTTTATTATCTCCCAATTGGAATAAGTTGATTTTATAGAGAAGCATCCATTGGAACTCAATGTCCATTGAGGATGATCATCCCTTGAAAGACCTAAGTTGAAATTTTTCAACTTATCTTGAAAAGAGGTCAAAACACTCCTCCCAACAAGAATTGATACTTTTGTTTGGCTGGCTGCTCCAGAAAAAATTGCTACCAGATCCGTATTAGTTAGGAGAAATATCATTCCTCCAAATCTTGGCAACTGCCCTATATGCTCTGCCTCTTCAGAGACACCTTTTCACTTGCTTCTCCCTTGCAACTTTGCTTGGAATATATGGTGCGATATCTTTACTTGGTGAAATATTTCTTGAATTTGACATTCATCTATCACTGGTGGAATATTTCTTGAATTTGACATTCATCTATCACTGGTCTACGTTGGACTACCAATTGTTACACTTTCATTGGACTACGTTGGAGATGTAACCTTTGTTATGGGCGCTGCTATTCGCAGTCCTGTATTTACTCCCGTAACCCATTAAAAATTTTCAATTATACTTGATAGTTAGTTACCGAAATTGAGATATATTTTCAACATCCAATTACCGAAATATAATATTTTTTTCAACAGATGTTTACCGAAAAATACATGTTCGGCAGTTTGCTGAAAGTTGAACATATTTTCGACATGTAGTTACCGAAATATAATATTGTTTTCAACAGTAATTTACCGAAATGTTATTTATGATTTTCAACAACCATTTACCGAAATTTAATAGGCAACGGGAGAAAATAAAGGGCTACAAATAGCGACGCCCTTTGTTATTTTTCATTCTCCATCCCAATTTATTTATTTATCCATTTGAGAATTCAACTTCTCTAAGCGTAATCATTAGTAGTATAATTTTTAAGTTCGACTCTTTAAAAAGTACCCTTCATTAGATTTAGGCTTGTCACATCAACCAAGATAAGGGCAAGTCGTCAATTTCAATAATTTTTTTTTATTTGACCCACAAAATGGACTAACAATTTAGGACATTAATTATAAGTCAAAATGTGGACCAAAATATTAGGTGACATAGTGGCAATAATTAATTCACATTAGATTTTTAACCAAAAAAAACAATGAACCAAAATCTAAGTGCTTATCTCAAAATAGGATGATTCAGTCGGAGCCATATCTCATTATCTTGTAACAATCCCAAGTCAATCGTGTTGTCGGACTGCTTTCCACCATCTCTCATAAAATCAATTAGTGTTAGATAGAGTTTCAATTAAGTCTTTTATATCATTCGACATCACATCCGCAAGTCTTTTTTTAGAGCGGTAAGAGAGAGTGGCATTGTATAACCTAATCTATTGGGGCACTCCGCACTACAAGAAAAATTGCATTGGGTGACGAATGAAAATCGTCACAAATTGCATGTTTTTGGTCACAAATTATAGGTGACGAAAAAAAATTGTCGACTAAAGGTTGTCGAGGATTCCTACCTGGTGACGAAATTTATTTTTCGTCACCTATAGTGCCTTTTGATGACGAAATATTTCGTCAACAAAAAGTGAATAATTGGTGATGAAATTTTTTCCTCGCTTATTGTGCTTTTTGATGACGAAAAAATTCGTCACTGATGGGTCACATCGGTGACGAAATTTTTTGTCACCAATATAAGAAATTGGTGATAAAATTTTTCGTTGCAAAAGAGATTTTCATATAGGAAAAAAATCCTTCTTTTTTGCCCCTGCTGGGTTTCGAACCCGAGTCCCTTGAGTTTTTTGCGCAAGCTCCGACCAACTGCACCACACACATTTTTCAGTAAATATTTGAAATATCTAATATATAACATATATGTTTAACATAAAAATATATTTCGAATGCAATTTTGAACCTTTAAACATTAAAATTAGCAATTTTGATAAACATGAAACTTGTAGGCAATTGAGTTATTGTTCAAACCCAATTTGAATGATCTCAATCGGAGTTTTTAGTAAAGAGTTACGTCCGAAATACATTTAGTGACAAAGCGCGCAATTCATAAATTTCGTCACGAAAGATATCCATTTGACGATGAAATATCTTTTTCGTTGCTGAAAGCGTTAAAATGGTGACGAAATTATTTTTTAAGCATTTGGTGACGAAATATATTTTTTGTTACCAAATGATTATCTTTGGTGATGAAAAATAATTTCGTCACCTTTTTTAAACTTTTGGTGATGAAAAATGGATTTCGTCACCAAATGGGTAACTTTGGTGATGAAAATATTTTTTTCGTCGCTAAACATGTATAATTGGTGATAAAATTATTTTGTCACGGAAGTTGTCAAAACAGTGACGAATTTATTTTTTCGTCGCCAATTTTCATTTTTCCTGTAGTGTCCGAACCCAACACGTGCCATGTCAGTGTTGACATGCAGAGCCGGCTTATAGCCAAGGCGAGGGAAGCGAGCGCTTCGGGCGCCCGAAAAAAATTAAAAACGAGGGCCCCCAAATTTTTAGGATTCCTATATATATATGTATATATATGTATATGTATATATATGTATATGTATGTATATGTATGTGTATGTATGTATGTATATGTATGTGTATGTATGTATGTATGTGTATGTATGTATGTATGTATGGTCAATCATTTCTCAAGAACGATTAAATGCATTGGCTATGTTGTCTATCGAGAAGGAGTTGGTGAAGCAGCTTGACTATGGAGACTTGATTAGTGCGTTTGCAGCAAAAAGTGCGAGAAGAATAATTTTCAAATGATGGAGTTTGAGGTATTGTAATAGTTGCATTTTTTTTGAGATAATTATATGCTTCTATTTTGTAATGGTAAATCTTTTGTGTTGGTTTTTTTTTTATGACTCTTTGTAGATAATTTTTGTATGAAAAATATAGGGTGGCCTCATTCAAGAGTTTCGCTTCCGACCTCCAAAACTTATGAGCCGGCCTTGTTGACATGTATACTTCAGCTATGAGCATATACGACGAAAGGGTTACGTGCTATGCATGATGTTCAAGCCTTCAAGGTATGTGGACTGGAGATGGACAATATTCCTAATGTGAAGATTGATTCTCTTCCAACATTAACTCATAGCTGAGTCATTGGTGTAAAAGAAAAGCAAGAATCATTGAATGTAGAAGGATTCCATTTAATTCTTATACAATTCCTTTCTGCCTTTTACATTCCACTTTTGTTTTTGGGTATTTTTTGTGTATCTTCCTTCTTGTGTGGGTCATAGTAGAATATTTATGCATCTGTGGTTATAAATTTGTGGGTCCAGAGAAAGGGGCCAATGGGGTTGGCATGGAGGCACTAGCTAGCTTCCTCGTGAATAAAGGTGAAAAGAACCCTAAAAAAAGGGGTCTGGTTTGGGAAAATGAAAGCAGTTGTGGAAGTTATGTTGTCTAAAGCCAGAAGTTGTTGGAACAAACACAAAATCATGCACTGCTTTTGTAAGTAGTATATATATTAATAGTTAGCTTATGGTGCTATAAGATAGAAGGGCTTATACATGCTGCTCTTCAAGGGTGGAGCGACAGTAAGTTCAAGAATCTACATCATGGACAATAGAGCAAAGAGATTAGTATGGATATGCTTCTTAACAGACCCAATTAAGGTTTAACTTGTTCTCACTATAATAAGTCTATAAAATACACATCATCACCCCAATCGATTATTAGGAAATTTAATCTGTTGGAAAAACAACGCTACGATATAATCAATTTTGACTTGTGAAAGAAAATGGTTCCAACAAGGTTTCCTAAATTACAAATTCTACAATTGTAAAAAAAAAAAAAAAAATCTAGGAAATCAACCAATTTTGCCCCAAATTGATTGAGAAATCATCGGCGATGAAACAAAATGTTTGGAAATTTTTCTAGGGAAAGAGATAAAGGAGATTCTATTTTGCCCCATTTTTTTTACTTAGTACCAAATCTTTGAATGGGCAGAGGCAAATTAGTATTTTAAAGTGGGATCAATTAAGTAAAAACTAGGTGAAAAATATAATTTTTCCTATCGAAATTTGGAAGACAGTGGGATTAGCTGACCCCACTTGGCTCTCTTTCCCTCTGCCCTTCACTGCTTTTAGATACATATATGTATATATATGTACTGGTGTAGCTAGCAAACATTGGTATAAATGTCCATATTTGCAGGAAAGTGCTACAAAACACACTTCTATTTGCATGTGTATGGTATGCACACTCTTGAATCGTCTCAAACTCATAATATTTGGCATATGCAAATGTTATGGATCCAAAGTTGAAGTCGTTAATTTATGTCGAAACGTTACGAATTTTTATGCAAAAAGCTAGGATAATTCCATTCTGTGACTCCTTTAAAACACCCAAACAGAGGAGGAAGGGTGGTTGTCAAAGGAACATCTTGTCGAAAGAGAAATTTCAATAAATTGAAGGCGGATATTTTTAATAGATCGGACATGGCGGGCATTAAGGAATCAAGATTGAGAAAATTTGAAAAAATAAATGGAAGAAGTCTAAGGGTGATAAGGGTTAATAGCTCATCCAATGTCATTTCTCAATCCTCAAATCGATCGATACATTCGAAACAGAAATAGAGTAACACTCAAGGAGGTCGTAAGTAGCAGTTGCCGTCTGCCGATGTCGATGTCGATTCACCGGTGAATGGAGAAGATCATTCAGTAAGGATGGCAGCCGTAGCAGTAGTGGAAAAAATGCTGCTTATACCTTATATAAGAGTGATTTTTCAGTGCCGAGCGGGTATATCATACGTGGTACTCGCTCGGTGCATTTGAGCCGTCCAATACACTTTTGGACAGCTCAGAGCCTCAGATTAAAACCCTCTCTTTCCTCTCATCCCAACATTTTCTCTCTCCAAATTTGAGTAGTTCAAACACGCAATGGATGACTCAAATACGCGAACGGACACCACGTGATACCCGCTCAGCACTGAAAATTTTTCCCCTTTTATAAATACTTAGTTTTAACTTTACGTAAGCTACAGAAAACATGCAAGCTTGGCTGCATGAGGAAATTAAATCAGGCCAATGAAGAGAAATCCTTATTTTTCACAAATGAGGAAAGAATGAAGAGAATGAAAATAAGACGCATGTTCTAAGCTGAATTGAGTCATTGACCATCATGATCAGTTGGTATTGAAACTGCATGTGTAGATGATTTGTGTCGTTCACTGTTAGGTCAAGCAGGTTCCACATGTCTACTGCATTTTTTTTAATTGGAAGAATTAGAAATTCATTAATGACTAAATAATATAACCTACCGCGCGCGTGCATGCAACTAATACAACTGAAAAGGACAAATTGCACACATAAAGACAAAAAAATGACCGAATCAAATGGAGGATATATCCAGCGATAAATTGGTCCAGCGGTCAGATGTCAGAATGTCGATGAGCAGCTGTCACGGTAGTCTCATCTACAGCTACATTTTTTTTAAATGAAAGGGAAAAAAACGTAGGGGGTGATGTGTTATGAGATGCATTTTTTTAAAATATTATCCTGGTCTGTTTTTTGTTTTGTTTGTGTTTGAGGCCAAAAACAGCAAGGAATAAAGAAATGTGTTTGAGAAGGAAAGAAATATAAGTAGAAAAAAGGGGGGGCAAAAGCAACTTTGAGAAACATGGCCTCTCATGCTTGCTTGCTTACTAATCTTCGAAAAAACAGAGTCATATGTTAACCACCATTCCATGCATGTGCTACCTCTATAGTTTAATGCAAAACAGTACAACACCCACAATGGAAGAACTTGGCCATTTGAACAACTTTAAATAATCTCTTCGGATTTGCGCGGAGGTATTTTTTTACTACAAGTTCTTTTAGGAAAATTCGGTTTGGGCTTCGAATCCTACTCGCGTATTACTAATTATAGAGTCTAGTCAGTCCATACGAGACCTTACCCTGATTTCAATTAGGCCTTTTAATAGGAGACGATGAGATTCGTGAGATTCTACAGTCCAAATTAATCTATCTATTGTGACCAAATACCGATAAATAAATAAATAAAGGAAAATGATAATGCCAAAACCGTTTTTATTCATGCCAAAATTTTAGTGCACAAAATACTTGTACCATTTGCAATGTACAAGACTTTTATGCACTAGAGTTTTGATACTAACAAAAATAGTTTTGGCATTATCAATTTCCTAAATAAAAAAAACCCTTAATAAATCCATTGGAAACCCTAGAAGCCAAGAAAGGTTGGCCTAGAAGCCATTTCACCCTCAATGGGACGCTAATCATTTGGGGCTCCAAAATAGCCCCCATAGAATTCCCTTCACTTTTCATGACTTTATTGTTTTTATAAGTGATGACTTGTTATCTCAAAAAGGAATATAGAGATGCAAAGTTGCCAGCAGAAAAGGCCAAATAAGGAATACATGTGTCATTTCCTAGGGGCGAGCGGTAAACACAACTTCAAGCACAACTGTGTCTGGAACCATTCGATACACGTGAGTCTACATGTATCGAATGGTTCCGGACACAGTTGTGTCCGGAGTTTTTCTTTAAAGGCGTGTTTTCATAGACTTTCTATTTCCTTAATTCTGTTTTTTTTTTTTTTATGAATCGGACGTTTCTTTAATTCTTTTTTTTTTTTAAAATCCGCTATGTTTCTTTAATTCTTGATCTGGGAAAAAACAGCCATGATTTTCTCACCCTTGCGGAACCAAATTCGTTTGATATTCTTCATTAAGGCCTACTCGTGAATACAAATAATGATGTTGATGATAATATTGATAATTAAGTCTTGATAACCACACTAATACCGACTTTCCGTCTGATTACTTGTCATCAATTATGAATACTAGATGGGCCAGAGCTCGATCTAATGTGTAATAACAATTATGTAATAGATTGGAGAAACAGAAACTTCGCTCGTTTGTTTTGGCTCTCAAAAATTCTATTTTTTCTGGTTATCTCTCACCATTTATTACTCTAAAAAAATCTTCCTCAAAAGCCAAACCGACAAGATCGAGTCTAGTTTTTTTTTTTCCTTCCGGTAGGATCCCTCACTTGAATAATGTGTTTAGTTTTTTTAGAGTTTTTTTCGAATAGCGAAAAAAAGGACTTTATTAATCTTTGAGAAAAAATACAAACATTAATGAAAGGACAGGGAGCACGATGACATCACACTGAGAGAGAGCATTCTCACGAGGTTAGAGTTTTGTCAATTCATACAAGACTTTACCCTGATTTCAATTAGGCCTTTTAATAGGAGACAGTAAGATTTGTGAGATTCTAAAGTCCAAATTAATCTATCTATTGTGACCAAATACCGATAAATAAATATAAAAAAAAACCCTTAATAAATCTATTGGAAACCCTAGAAGCCAAGAAAGGTTCTCGTATCCACCCTCAATGGGACACTAATCATTTGGGGCTCCTAAGTCGCCCCCATAGAATTCCCTTCACTTTTTAAAGGATTTTATTCTTATTATAAGTGATGACTTGTCATCTCAATAAGGAATATAGAGATGCCAACAGAAAAAGCCAAATAACGAATACATGTGTCATTTTTAGGGGATTGGGATTGGAATCGAGGGGCCATTTCTTTTGGAGCAATGTTAATTTACACATGCAACTTTAAAACACAGCTTCAGGCAAAGCTGTCTCCGAAATCATTCGGCACACATGAGTTCATATGCATCGAACAGTTATGTACAAAGTTGTGACGGAGTTTTTCTTTAAAGGCATGTTAGTAGACTTTCTACTTCTTTTAATTCTTTTTTTTTTTTTAGAGAGTCTGATGTTTCTTTTAATACAAATAATGATGTTGATGATAATATTGATAATTTAGTCTTGATAACCACACTAATACCGACTTTCCGTCTGATTACTTGTAAATTATGAGAATATTGATTAGATGGACCAGAGCTTGATCTAATGATGTAAAAACAATTATATATGCTTCTATTGGAGAAACGGAAACTTCGTTGTTTGTTTTGGGTCTCAAAACCTGGTCTCCAATAAATTTTCTCTACTTATCTTTCACCACTTATTACTCTAAAAAAATCTTTCTCAAAACCCAAACGGACAAGATCAAGTCTTATGTGTGTGTGCGGCATTCTTTATAGACAGTTTAGTTTTTTTAGAATTATTTTCGAATAGCGAAAAAATGACTTTATTAATCTTTGAGAATAGGTACAAAAATTAATGAAAGGACATGGAACACAATGACATCACACTGAAAGAGGGCATTCTCACGAAGTTGGCACCCGATATGCCACTGTAAACACGAAGAATGATACATGCATATCCCAGTAAAGAGTTGGCAAGGAGCCAACCGGAGATAAAGAACAGAGTTATGTATCAAATCCCACAATACAGAATAGACCTTAGAAAATCTACAAATTCCCCTACAATTTAGAATCATCTACTGGCATTAGATAATATGCCCATAGCTCAATTTAGGGCTGGTCCTAACATTTTTCGAAAACAAGGTATGTTGGAATTTTTAAACTTAGGCTCCGTTTGTTTCGATGTAAAATGTTTTTCATATAAAATGTTTTTTTTTAAAAACAAACTTCAACTTTTTTTTTTTTTGGTGTTTAATTGGTTGGCACTTGAAAATATTTTCAGAAGTTGACAAAATAGTGTAGAAAGAGAGGGGGGCTTAAACGGTAGAGAGATCTTAGAATATTGGAATTGAATGTGGGTCAGGACTGGCGAATGAGAAAACTAAACAATGAGAATTGCAGTAGAAAGCAGCGGGTTCATTTTGAAAAATAACTTATGGAAGATTTTAGGGTAAGTTATTTTCATCCAATTAATGAAAAATGTTTTACAAATAAAATGTTTTCCTCATTTTTTACACAACCAAACACCGTAAAATAGGTAAAATATTTTACCGAAAAATATTTTACGCTCAAACAAACGGAGCCTTAGTTTAACGTTCTCACGCATTTTAGTTTGGAGCACAGTAGATGGAGAACAAGAAAAAAGTGAGCCCTCCTCAACTCTATAATTGGGCTCTTATTTCATTTCGGGGCCGAATCACGCTGCGTAGTTGACTGAATGCAAAAAATCATTCACTGACAGGCAATCATGTTTTTCCATGTAATTTCTCGTTACTCATGTCAGCATTCCCAGTTATAATATATCCATAGAATAGAATGTCCCACTATTGACATCCTCCAAATACTACCGAATTCAAGCATCAATTTCACCTTTCAAATTATTCTTCTCTCTCTCTCTTGAAATTTATCAAATGTAACACATGGAATGACATCCTCCAAATACCAAACTCTACCACATGTAGAAAGTAATTAATTTCAACAATTATAGAAGCCGTGTAGTCCCCAATCGTTGGGGGTATGGGTGGAAGAGAATTGAAGACAGATCTAACCTTTGGCAATATGCACCAAGTAATTTCGTTTTGGGAAAATTTGTTAGGGTACGTAACTAAGATTTAAAATTGAGAAACGCCATGAATAGTTGTTTACGGCTCGAATCGTGGCCGTCTAAAAGTATTTTGGACGGTCGCGATTGATTTCTGCTACTGTAAGAAACTTGTTCACGAAGGAACCGTGAATAAGTTTCTCTCCTACAAAATTACATTCATCAAATCCTAAAATTATATAATGAAGTAGCAAAGTAGTAGAATTTAATTTTCATTATAGATTTGGAAGAATCTGCTAGCAACAGATGCTCTTACGTTGTTTGCCGCAACTATATATATATACTATAATTTTCCCAACATGACTTTATGATAGTGAGATGACAAATAAAAGTGACTCATCTCGTACTAAACAAGTCTAAACATTTAGTTATAGGAGATTAAAGTAAAAAAGGAGCAAAAGAACATTGCATGTGGATGTTTAAGAAAATCACATGCTGATTAATTTTTTCGCTTATATAGTTGATATTGATATAGGAAATTGATTTCTACACTCCCTTTTTTGATATCTACACTTTCTCTTTTATCTTTTAGTAAAAAAATTACATACACTTTCAACACTAAACTCTAAAAAAGGGAGTGTGGGTGTCAAAATATAGAGTGTAGAAATCAATTCCCTTGATATATTGCTATAAAGTAAAAACCATTGAACTCGAGCCTCATATCGGCATGTTTGAGTATAACAAACCGAATTGAGCTGAATTTAGGCTGGAGTTTGACTCGTTGAAAATTTTTAAAGCTCGAGCCTAAATTCAACTCGATTCAGTTTGTTATACTCAGATGAGCTGAATAGAGCCGAATCCGAGCTTAAAAAATTTTAAAGGAGCCAAACTCAAGTGCTCGAATCGAACCTTAATCCGAAGCTTGATACGTTCAACTCAAGTTCGCTCGTTTGCACCCCTAGCACTAACTAATTTTGCTATCTCGTATAACAAGTCTAAACATTAGTTTTCGGAAAGTAAAAAGGAACAAAAGAACGTGTGGATGTTTGAGAAAACCACATGCTAAATTACTGGAGTAGTACAAAAAGAAGAAACATTACCCTATGCCATCAAGCAAAGGTTTGAGGCTCTTGTGAGTCACTGTCATACAAGAATATTCACCCATCTTTTTGTGAACCACAAACCCTAGAAGCCAAGAAAGGTCTGTCTGGAAGCCATGATCTGTCAGCTTTTGATTTGTCTGGAAGCCATGATCTGTCAGCTTTTGATTGGTTTTTGACAGACCATCGAGAATGGGAAGCACGAGTGTGCTTTTCCTCTTCAACAAGTACATGATCTGCCCGTTTATTCCCACGGATTTTTAGGAACCTTTTTACTTCTACATTTTTTGGACCCGTATGTTTGATGCGTTAATACTAGCCCCGTTAGGATCAAACAAAAAAAAAAAAATTACTAGCCCCGTTTGATTGACGGTATTAATAGCGAAGTGATATAAAAGCACATGAGATATGCGGTTTCATGTGATTAATAGTGATATGTGGTCAAATAGCTAAACGATATAAAAAAAAAGTACATGGGATTTTGTATATTACTTATATATCACATACACATTCGATCCGGCTAGTAAAAATTTGATTGAACTAGATGGACACAAGGGCAGATGAGTTCGGGCGACCGCCCTACCCATGTTTCAAATTTTGGTTATAATTATAGTAGTAATTTTTTAAAAATGTATAACTATATAGGTTAGCCCGCCCAATTTTTTTTTTTTCAAAAATATATTACTTGCCCATCTAAGGTATTATGAATATTTAATATCTATCGTTCTAACCATTTTTCTGTTGAAAAAAAAAGGAAATAATTTTGCCACTCTATTTTTTGTTAACGCCACTCCTCTGCAAGTGTATTTTTGTATCCAAAAATACACTTTTTTTTTTTTGCTCGGCAAATGAACGATTTTATAAATCTCGAAGGGGTACATCGAGGGGATTACATCTATGCTCAACAAGCCAAGATACAACAAAACAACCATAAACAACAAACAAAAAACATCTCCAACAAATGGTTGGATGATGTCCCTAAGGAAAAGGCTACAATTTTACTTTCCGAATACCATCTAGGAACACCTTAAAATCCTCCACCGTATACACTTTGATATCAAACTTTACCTTCATCCACATTGCGACCCTTGTTTTAACTAAGTCCCCCACCTCCCAAGCCCGAGTTGATGCGTTGTTGAACACGTATTCGTTTCGAACCAGCCATACAGACCACATAGTAGCATAAAAGCACGCTTCCCATATATACCTCTCCAGATTGTGGAATCCATGAGCAAACCACCATGTAGCTAAGTCTAGGACCGTATATGGACATACCCACTGGACGTTCCACCACTCCAAAATTCCCGACCACACAGCCCAAGAAAATCTGCAATGAAGAAACAAGTGTTGATTTGTTTCAAGGTGCTCGGAACAAAGAGGACAGAGGGCTTGTTGAATTTCGCTAATCAAATTTCTGCTTAGGAGTAGATCTGGACGCCACTTTCTCCTTAATAGCCATCCACACAAAAATTTCAACTTTTGGGGGACTTAAGTTTTTCCACAGAGAACCTAAGAAAGCATTATTTGAATGGGCAGTGAGTTCCCACTGTTCATACGCTGATTTCACAGAAAAGTTCCCGTCCACCGCCCATCTCCACTGTAAAAGGTCAGGCTTGGTTGGGTTTAGAATCACACCCTGAAGTTTCCGCTTCAAATTCTCCATTTCTTGCTTCTCCCTTCCAAAAGGATTTCTCCTAAATAGCAGCTCCCCACATCCCCCATTCACGTCACCCCGCATGTTACACACCTTCGCCTCCCGTTGAGTAGATAAGGCGAATAATCTGGGATATTCCTCTTTGAAAGGCTTTTCTCCCAACCAGGTATGTTCCCATACACTTGCTGGGGAGTGGCGTTAACAAAAAAGGGAATGGCAAAATCAGCAGCCAAAAAAAATCGATGATTATCATAGTACTCCCTCCGTCCCCTTTTTAATGTCTAGTATTCCATTTTGGGCTATCCCTTAATAAGTGTCCATTTTGTAAAGTTAGTGAGTAAAAGTGGGTACATTTTTCATTTTGCCCCTAAAAGTAGATTCCATTTTGAAAAGTTAGTAAGTAAAAGTGTAATGATGATGTTTTTATAGAGGGTAAGTAGGAAAAGTGGAGGTAAAAGTTGATGTGAAAGGTGTAATGATGACATTTTCTTAATAAGTTAGAATTACGAAACGAGACATTTAAAAATGGACGGAGGAAGTAGTATTGAAGTAGAGTAAATAGGAAGTCAGGCCATTAATAATTAGATATGCTTTGGATCTTAGGGATGGTTATAGATCTTTCAATATTGACGATATTTGCAAGCTTGCAAATATATGTTATCCCAAGGACTTCACTGAACAAGAAAAGCTATTTTTGAAGCTTCGGTTGCAAAATTAGGAGCTTGATGTTTTGAAGCATTCGGGGTTTTAAAATTTTTCCACAAGTTCTGAGTTGTGCAAAGTATTGGCAATTAAAAACAAGAAAGTGATCATTTTTTTTCCCTTGTTGATAGATTGATTCATCTTGTGTTAAATTTACAGATTTCTACGATGACGAATGCGGGCATTTTGAGTCATGAAACTAATCATAAAGACTAGACAACGGAATAGGACGATGAACAATTTTCTTGCGAGTTATATGCTCATTTACATTGAGAAATCCATTGCGCTTTCATGTTATTGATTCCATTGTAAAAGCATTTTACATCATGAAAAGCGTCAAACGCAATTTAGGTTCTTAATTTTATATAGAGATGAAACGCTAGGTTCTAAATTTGGTTGTGAATTAAATAGAAATAGAAGCACTATACTGTGTGCATGTAACTGCATGGTTGATCAAAACTATATATATATATATCTCTATTGACTTAATTGATATTGCCTTTTATATGTTCTAAATATTGTAGTAACATTCGTCCAACCCACACTAGAGTTCTGCATCCGTCCCAACATGTGGTCATCTTGGATAACAACTCCTATCCGATACTTCTATTCGAGCAAACAAACAGCCCCTCCATGTGTGAGGAAAATAGCTCAAACAAGAATATTTTTTTTTGAAAAGGATTGATAATCTAGAACACTTCATTTTAATGCTTTTGACTTCCCCATTTAAAGAATCAATTCTGTGACAAATTTGAATTGTGACAAATACCAAACTTTGTTTTGTTTTCTGCACAAAAAGTAGTTAAAAGTCATATTATTTTTATACATTGACAGATACCTCTCATCCCATATTTATATGTACTCATGATGCCCACGTCTCTGTATATACGTGTGTGTAGCTTCATTTGTGTCATTTCTGTATCTTCCCCCAATCTCTCTCCTCCTCTGTTTTCTCTCTCATCTCATACTATATCCCATGGAGGACAAATTTCCCAAGATGGAAACATTCATGCCCAAGGAGTTTCTCCCATCCTATCTTGAAGCAATGGGCATGGGATCAAAGTTCTGTTTGGATGGCGTTAATGTTTTTGGCCAAGTCAATGATACGGTTTGTTGCGGTGGCGGCGGTGGCGATGGTGTAAGATCGTCATCACCGTCACCGGATAGACCTTTCTCTAGTCCAGAATCGAATTCTTCGATCGAACAGCCTTCTGCTACGACTTGCGCGGATTTCTCGGAGTTTATGACTCAAGCCTCGGCCAATGACTGCCAAAAGACTCCATTTGGCGGTCAATTTGAGCATTCAAACACGAATTTTATTCCTGTCAATTTCTTGAAATCCTTCTCAGAATTGAGCCATGATCAAGAACCAAAACCAACTTCACCAATCTCAAAACCACCCACTTCCAAATACCCGAATCTCGGTTTGTTTCTAAACGAACCGATGCCATCTCCACCAAACTCTTCATTTCCCATGCTCCAACCGGCTCCCGAATGGCTCAGAACACATCAAAACTCGACAAACTACCCCTCGAAAGGCGTCTTTAGCGACTACTGGCTAAGTACAACCAAGACTCAACCGATGAAGCACGCGGGAAGAAGAATGAACAACAGTCCCACCACCGGCCAAAAGACCTATTTGCCCTCAACGTCGTCATCGACACCATCACAGGGGAAGTTATTCAGAGGAGTGAGGCAGAGGCATTGGGGCAAATGGGTGGCGGAGATTCGGTTACCGCGAAACAGGACGAGGGTTTGGCTAGGGACTTTCGACACAGCCGAAGAAGCCGCTTTCTCCTACGACACCGCGGCTTATATTCTGAGAGGAGATTACGCGCATTTGAATTTTCCGGAACTGAAGCATCAACTCAAGGCCAACTCCGCCGGTGGTGCCACCGCCGCGCTTCTCGAATCAAAATTACAAGCAATTTCACAGGGAGTTCATGGGAACAAGAAGGGGTCAGATTCAAAACCGATACTTCCAGAGGAAAACATGTTGGAGAATTCAACAAGAGATTGGAAATTCGGGTTGGAGGGTAAAATTGGAAATGATGGGATTGAGAGCAAGAAAAGTCAAGAAATGACGATGTCAGATATTGAGGCTGTTCAGCTGAGTAGAATGCCTTCATTGGACATGGACATGATTTGGGATGCACTCCTTGCATCTGATTCATGAACATAGGGAAAATTACACGTGGAGTTCAATGATTATTCATGTGAGCATGTTACATGTTCGTACATGTATGATTGTTCTCTGATAGTCTGATTTGTATTAGATTCAACTTAATTGTTTGCATTTTTTTATACCTGGATATTCAGGCTAGCTTTCGAGCATATCGACTAATTTTGGAGTCTGAAGTTAACGACTGGACAAACCTTCCGATGGACCCAAGAATGGTTGTCTTCTGTGGAATTCGAACATGTGACCTCGTAAAGAATAAGAACTTTCTCATTCACACTTAGCCAAAGTTGTTTGATTTTCAGTATTTGTTCTTTCTTTCCATAAGAGCTTCGGTTTCCAGTCATTTCCCTAAAGCTACCTGATCAAATTTGTGTATTTGCGGCATTTCTTTCTCTCTACTTGTTTTTTGGCCCCGAGTTTCATTCTCTGTTAGAATTTGTTAATTTTCAAAACTTCAGCTTCCATTTCGGCCGGCTTATGATTTAAATGGTTGATCTTTACTGACATGTCTGTTGATTCGAGTACATATTATTACAAAGATAAACTTAGGAAATTGATTTACAACCCAACAGTCTTTTTTTTTTATGCACACCCTTCTTTTTTTTGTCATTTAGCACGTAAATTTACCCAACAGTCTCTGCAATTTATGAAAAGTGTATGGTTTCAGGGACTGTTAAGTAAATTTAGGTGTTAAAGGACCAAAAAAATGAGTGTGAATCAGTTTCCTAAATTTATCTGATAACTGTATAGGATGATCTCGTTAATTTGCACAAAATAAATAGATGGTCTATTTTGAAGAATATAATTATGGTCTTTCTATTTTTAAGAAATTGTGTAAACTTGTTTAATTACAAATATCGTCTCGATATAAATTATTTCCAAGTTCTTTATTCACAAAAAGCTAACATTATGAATGGTTTTAGATCTTAAAGTGTAATTTGTGAAGGCCAACACCAGCCCAACCACCCCATCGATCAAAGTCCTATTTTTTGAAAGAAAATAAAAAATCACTCAAAGTAAATCAGCAAAACGGCCAATAATATTTATCTCCCCCTCGCACTCAACTCACAATGAACAAAAAACACTTTACGATCTTGGGATACTATCGTCACAGAAAACAAACCAGAGAAAAAGAAGAGAAAAAGGAACAGAAAAACAGAATACACAGATATACGAGGTTCGGCAACTTGCGTACGTCCCTGGGAGCCACACTGGTCTACTATGAACAAAGAAAACTAAAGATTACAAGTCTTCTCTTTCCTCTCTGAGAAAAGTTTTTTCTTGCACTCTCTCTCTTTAGAATTCTGTCTCTGTAAAGCAAAAACAGCTTCTCGATCGCTTTTTCTGCTCGCTCAAAAAATAATGAATACAGCAAATAATATTTATAGGCAAACCCTAAGTGCCAGCTAGACCCCTCCAACCAACTTGGGCCGCGGCCCACAGCCCATCCTGGCCGCAAGTGTCACGCGCTACCTACCGCTTGCCTTCCTGTCGCGGAACTCTCCGCTCTGGTCACAGACCTTTGTTGCGGAACTCTGTTGCTGAAAGTTGTCTGCATCCTCAACAATCTCCCACTTGAAGATAACTGAAGCAAACCAATATCAACAATCTCAATCAATAGCGGACATAGTAAACTTCACCCCTCTTGGTGTGACTCCGGCCTTCCAACTCCTCGTGAGCGAAGGCCAACTGAAGTTGAGCACAACTTCAGTTTCTCGATGGTGACCGACTTTGTCAACATATCTGTTGGATTTTGGCTCCCCAAAATCTTCTCCAGTAACAATTCTCCTTGTTCCAAAAACGAGCGAATGAAATGGTACCTCAAATCGATGTGCTTTGTTCTAGCATGAAACACTAGATTTTTCGCAAGGTGTATAGCACTCTGGCTGTCACTGAAAAGAACATTGTTCTCTTGCTTCAAACCCAACTCACCCAGAAAAGTCTTCAACCAAATCATCTCCTTCGTGGCCTCCGTGACTGCTACGTACTCAGCTTCTGTCGTGGACAAAGTTACCATCTTCTGCAGACGCGAGACCCAACTCACCACTGTTGATCCCAAAGTAGACATAACCTGTGGTGTTTCACCTTGTATCATGATCACCTGCGAAATCTGCATCCACATATCCTCTCACCACCAAATCTGCTCTCCCAAAACACAATGGCACATCCGCGATCCCACGAAGATACCTCAGTATCCACTTGATGGCTTCCCAATGCTGCTTCGTTGCACCCAGATCTTTCATAGCAAACTCTGCTGCCAACTGTTGCTTCAACTTGTTTATCTCGCGTAAACAAGACCTTGCTACAAGCATATCATCTACATAGAATAGTAAGATTATGTAACTCGCCTTACAACTTTTAAGGTAGCAACAGTGATCCACGTGGCACCTCGTGTAGCCGCTACGCTGCATGAAACTGTCAAACTTCTTGTACCACTGTCTAGGAGCCTGTTTCAACCCATATAAACTCTTATTGAGTCTACACATCACCTCTTCCTTGCCTTTCTCAATGAAGCCAACAGGTTGCTTCTTGTAGATTTCTTCATCCAAGTCAAGATGAAGAAATACAGTTTTAACATCCAACTGCTCAAAGTAGAGATTTTCAGCAGCCACCAAACTCAATACCACTCTAATAGTGGTTAGCTTCACAACTGGGGAAAAAATCTTCGTGAAATCAACCCCTTCTTTTTGTTCAAAGCCTTTCACAACCAATTTGGCCTTAAACCTCTTGCTGTCGTCGCTCTCCTGCTTGACGCGGTATACCTACTTGTTCTGTAGCGCTTTCATCCCCGCGGGAAGCTTCGCCAACTCCCAAGTCATATTCCAGTGAAGAGAATCCATCTCCTCTTGCATAACACGTTCCCACTTCACAGCGTCTCTGACATGTAAAGCCTCGTCATAGTAAAACGGTTCCCCGCTATTTGTCAAAAGCAAATAATCCAGCGACGAAAGATATTTTGGATTAGGTTTGGGTACCCTGGTTGATCTCCTTACCATAGCAATTGGTGAGCTAGACGCTGCCTCTGGAACCGCTCCAGACTCTGTCCGCGAGACTGCCTCATCCATTCGGTCAGATCCCGACTCATCCCTACTGCTTTCTGGAAGATCCTCCAAACTAAAGTACTCGGGTGCCTCGCGATCCTCAGTAGAACTCCCACTGCATTGTTTGTTATCCATGTCCTTGTACAGCACCGACTCATTGAATATGACGTCCTGGCTTCTGATTATCTTCCGGTTTTTCTAATCCCAAAAACAATAACCAAACTCATCGCCGTCGTACCCCATGAATGTGCACTTCAGTGACTTAGCATCTAGCTTGTCTCTGACTTTGTCACTGTGGTGGACATAAGTAACACAACCGAAAACCTTCAAGTGTGAGAGATTTACCTCTTTACCACTCCAAACCTCTTCCGGTATCCCAAAGTTCAACGGAACTGATGGCCCATGGTTGATCAAGTATGCTGTTGTACTGATCGCGTCTGCCCAAAACTGCTTGGGCAACCCCGCGTGTATCTGCATGCTCCGCGCACGATTTGTCAGAGTCCTGTTCATCTGCTTCGCGATGCCATTCTGCTGCGGTGTTCCTAGAAGAGTCTTCTCTAAACAGATCCCAAATAGAGCACAGGCTCTCTTGTACTCTCCCAGTTCATACTCTCCCCCATTGTCTGACCTCAAACACTTCACCTTCAAGTTTGTCTCGTTCTCTACTCTGGTTTTCCACTTCATGAAAATTTCGGATACCTCTAACTTGTGTTTCATGAAGTAGACCCATCCTTTCCTCAAGTGATCATCGATGAAAGTAACAAAGTACCTCAACCCGCCGAGAGAATGCACTGGCGCGGGACCCCATACGTCTGTATGAACAAGCTCTAGCTTGTTTGGCTTGGGAGGTCTGCCAATTTTCTAGAAACTAACCAGCCTCTGCTTGCCAAAGATACAATCTTCGCACATGTAGAAATCCACTGACTTAACTAGCAGCTTCCCTTGTGTCTGCAGAACCTTCATCCCCTTCTCACTCATATGTCCTAACCTGTCGTGCCACAAACTTGAACTCACTTAGCTCTCTGGCTGCGGACCTTCCGCAAGCCTACCCTTGGGGGGTACCACCTCCGCGAGACCCTCGCGGTCCTCGGGCAGGACCACCCTTGCGAGTCCCTCTACGATGGCAAGTGAATAACTCCCATGTAAAGTTAAATAGAGAGTACCGACCTTCTTTTCGCGCGCTACCACCATGGTACTGTTGGAGACCTTCCATGCGTCTCCTGTGAATGTTGAGGTATATCCCGCTGCTCCTAGTTGCCCAACTGAAACAAGATTCCTCTTCAACTGCGGAACGTGTCTAACATCCTTCAAACACCATTTAAACCCCTGCGTTTCAATCTGCACATCACCCATTCCCACTATACTACATGGCTTATCATCGCCTAAGTATACTTGCCCAAAGTCGCCTGCCACATAGTTCTTCAGAACCCCTTTGCTAGCAGTTGCGTGGAATGAGGTGCCTGAGTCAACTCTGCGATACTTTCCATCGAAGAATAAGTGCATCTTGCACGATGTGGGCCTTCTGCTCACCATTATCCTTCTTTGGAGCCTTACAGACTGAAGACATGTGACCCGCCTGGCCATAGTTCCAATATTCACCTTTAATGTCGCATACTTGTGTTTTGCCGCGCGACTTCTTGCCGCACAACTTCGACCGGCTCTTGTTCTGGTTCTAACCACTCCTAGTCTGGCCTCTGCCCCTTTGCTCAAAACTTAGAGCTGAACCTGAACTGCTAGAGCCCGACGCTCCCTCGAGTGATTTCCTTCTAACTTCTTCGATCAGAATCAAACTGACTATATCATTCAGTTTGAGTTTCTCTTTCCCAACCGAATTACTAATCGCAATAACCGTACCATGCCAGGTCTCTGGCAACTGAGACAGGATTAACAAGGCTTGAACCTCATCGTCGAACTCAATACCAACAGAGACCAACTAGTCCACTATAGTATTGAACTCGCTGAGATGCTTCATAAACGAACCTCCTTCAGGCATCTCGAAGTTGAACAACTTCTTCATCAAGAGCACCTTGTTTGCCGCGGACGGCTGTTCATACATCTCCGCGAGTGTGTCCATCAGGTCGGACGTGGTTTTTTCTTTCAGTATATTGTGCGCGACTGACTTCGAGAGTGATAACAAGATCAGACCCATTGCCTTCAGGTCAAGAACCTCCCATTCCGCATCAGTCTCACCTTCTTTTTTCTTTCCTTCATCTTTACCCAGCAACGGTCGGTAAAGATCTTTTTGATATAAATAATCCTCCATCTGCATCTTCCAGAAAGCAAAGTCCAAACCATCGAACTTTTCAATCTTCGATTTCCCTTCTTCTGAACCCATAGCTCCCTCGGAAATCCAGACTGCCCAAAAGCTTCAATCGGAAAAACTATTGAACACCCTTACCGCAACCGCAACTCTGATACCAGTTGTTGGGAAATCGGAGCCTCACGCTCGACTCACAACGAACAAAAAACACTTTAGAATCTTGGGATACTATTGTCACAGAAAACAAACCAGAGAAAAGGAACAAAAAGAGGAACAGAAAAACAGAACACACAAATATACGTGGTTCGACAACTTGCCTACGTCCCCGGGAACCACATCAATCCACTATGAACAAAGAAAACTAAAGATTACAAGTCTTCTCTTTCCTCTCTCAGAAAAGTTTTCTCTTGCACTCTCTCTCTAGAATTCTCTCTCTGTATAGCAAAAACAGCCTCTCGCTTTTTCTGCTCACTCAAAAAATAATGCATACAGCAACTAATATTTATAGGCAAACCCTAAGTGATAGCTGGACCCCTGCAACCAACTTGGGCCGCGGCCCACGGCCCATCCCGGCCGTGAGTGTCGCGCGCTACCTGTTGCTTGCCTTCTTGTCGCGGAACTCTCCGCGCTGGTCACAGACCTTTGTTACTGAACTCTGTTGCTGAAAGTTGTCTGCATCCCCAACACTATTTTCTCACTTGACGGCAAAAAAAAAAAGTTTAAACTTTCTCTCACGTTCAAATTGTTTCTCGTAATAAAAATAACACATGTAATGTTAAATCATAAATTGATGAGCAATAACAATCATTGACAGAATTTGATTTTGTACCGTCTCTTTAATATTGTTAAATAAAATTGACTTATAATCAACAATGAAGTTGGAGACAAATAATCCATGGCCGTGTGTGCCATATATATGGGTATATTATTAAATTAATTTCTTGTATGTCTGATATTTTAGCACGTGAATTCTTTAATTTTCAACGATGAGAAGTTTTTATGCACTTTCGTATATAGCAGCACAGGTACAACACGTATATTTGAAAGGACCATTTGGAAACTGCACTTTATTTCTGGATCTCCTGGGGGATTTGCACTGAACTTAGACGCTCCAATCCAAAATCCATTATAAGTACTTTTTTTTTTAAGAATGTAATTTTAAGTTTAAAAATAATTTTTCTAGCAATATAGATATTATTTGATAAATTTCATTGAGATCTTTTGAACGATAAAAAAAATAGAAAAATTATTTTTTATTTATATTATTTTTTAGTTTGAAAATGTGAAATAAGTATTTATTTTTAAGAAGGTATTCTGGAACGAAGCCGCCCTTTCCAGAAAGGATCCTTAAAAAATAGGAGTAAGTACTTATTTACAATTTTCAAGTTTAAAAATAATAGGTTTACTGAAAATAAAAATATGTAATATGGATCTTGTTTGATAGTTCTCATCGAGATCTATCTATCCCTGCAAAAAAAATTTGAAAAACTAATAGAAAAAATGACGGCCAATGACGTGTTTTGATAATTAACTAGTACTTGTCCGTGCCTACGGCACTACGTACTCCGGTTGGAATTGCTAAGGCATTTGCTAGTTAATGGCTCAAACACTAAATTGATTCATTAGTGTGTAATATGTGATCCTCTTCTTAATGACACGAAAAAGAATTACTCGTGCTTACGGTTTATTTCTAGATCTCCTGGGGGATTTGCACTGAACTTAGACGCTCCAATCCAAAATCCATTATAAGTACTTTTTTTTTGAGAATGTAATTTTAAGTTTAAAAATAATTTTTCTAGCAATATAGATATTATTTGATAGATCTCATTGAAATCTTTTGAACAATAAAAAAATAGAAAAATTATTTTTTATTTATATTATTTTTTAGTTTGAAAATGTGAAATAAGTATTTATTTTTAAGAAGGTATTCTGGAACGAGGCCGCCCGTTCCAGAAAGGCTCCTTAAAAAATAGGAGTAAGTACTTATTTACAATTTTCAAGTTTAAAAATAATAGGTTTACTGAAAACAAAAATATGTAATATGGATTTTGTTTGATAGTTCTCATCGAGATCTATCTAACCCTGCAAAAAAAATTGAAAAACTAATAGGAAAAATGACGGCTAATGACGTGTTTTGATAATTAACTAGTACTTGTCCGTGCCTACGGCACTACGTACTCCGGTTGGAATTGCTGAGGCATTTGCTAGTTAGTGGCTCAAACACTAAATTGATTCATTAGTGTGTAATATGTGATCCTCTTCTTAATGGCACGAAAAAGAATTACTCGTGCTTACGGTACTTTCCAACTAAACTTTTAAGCTAGTTACAAAGAACTACTGCCTCCGTTCCAATTTACTTGTCACTTTTTAGAGTTCGTGCTACTTTTCAATTAATTATATCTTGTAATTTATAATGTTTAGGTGATTTCGAAAACATTAAATTATAGAACAAATCGAGATCTATCAAACAAGATCCATATTGAATATAAAATTCATTACCACTTTAAAGATATAACTAGTTTTTAAATCCAGTTATAATAGAATTGAGACAAGTAAATTGGGACGAATAGAGTATCAATTTGCGTATAGGGTTTGGAAGATCGGTGGCATTTGTGCAATTATACTACAAAGAATGTGGACACTTAGATTACATTTGCGAAGTTCTTTGTCAACCCTTTGACCAAATGAATCCCAACTCTTCTTTCAACTTGTATTTGTGTGGTTCCCACACCATTGTGTTTTATTAGGTAGATACCCGTCAAAGACATTTTCAGTATTAACAAATGTTCACAGTATATCATTGGTAGATATTAATTATCAAAACACGTCCTGAGTCGTCATTTTTCCAAATGATTTTCATAAGCTCATTTTTTTAAGTTTGAAAATAGGTCATTATTTTTTAAGTACTTGTTTGGGTTCCCCGTTCATGAACTCAAAATAAGTACTTATTTTTTAATAAGGCAATTTCAAGCTCAAAAATAATAGGTTTACACAAATAATTTTTTTAGCAATATGGATCTTGTTTGATAGATCTCATTGAGATCTTTTGAATGGTACAAAAAAATTAAAAAATTATTTTTCATTTACATTATTTTTAAGTTTGAAAAAAATAAGTAAATAAGTGTTTAAAAAATAAAAATCTATTTTCAAATATAAAAATAATGGACTTACAAAAGTAATTTTTTAATTTTTTTGCAGGGTTTGAGAAACAAGATTCATAGTACATATTTTTTTATTTCAATAAGCTTACTATTTTTAAGTTTGAAAATTGCAAATAATTACTCCCTCTGTCCTTTTTTTAAAGTTCAGTATTTCATTTTGGACTGTCCCTTAATAAATGTCCATTTTGTAAAGAAATAGGTAAAAGTTGGTGAATTTTCCATTTTGCCCCTAAAAATAGAGTCCATTTTGAAAAGTTAATGAGTAAAAATATAATGATAATATTTCCATAGAGGGTAAAGAGGAAAAATAAAGGTAAAAGTTAATGTAAAATGTGTAATAATGATATTTTTTTAATAAGTTAGAATTACAAAACAAGATACTTAAAAATGGACGAAATGAGTACTTATTTTTTATGGACAAAAACAGAACGGGCTCTAAACAGTCCCAGTTAGAAATTCCAAGATCAAAAATTAATTATTTGTCCCCATAAAACTTTTCTTGTGGTGATTGGGCTGTAATTTCTGGTCTGGGCAGTTTATGGCCCTTAGGTGTTCGAGCGTGGTCCGTTTGTTTGGACTTTGTCCCCTTGGTGTTTTCTATCAACCCTTGGTTGAATTGCCCTCCTCTCTCACTTGATGTATCCATTATCAAGTTTTCCAAATAATATTTTGACATTTCAAAAATAATAAACGACATACCAATTTGATGCATCAGCGTTACATTATAAATATATCAGTCCCAAAGGCCAACACTGCCGCTGGCGAAATACAAAATACCGTTTTCCTCCAACATTGCTAAAGGTTGTCTGCATACCCAACAAACTTTCAGATTCCTTTTACCCCAAATACAATGGACAATAAAACAGCATCTCCGAAAGACTGTCCGCGACTCCCCTAACTTGTATTCTGAATAGCCCACCCCTTGCATTCTGAAAGCCACAACCCAAAAATGGCAATCAAGAAATAAGTGGTTTATGCTCCTTAATGCCCCCCTGAACACACCACACAACTAACATCGTAAGTTACACCCTGGGGATACTGTGGGTAAACCAAACCAAGTTCTGCCAACCCACAGGATCTAAAACTGGCATGCACCACCTTAGGATTTGAATTCAGTGCCGGCCCGACATTTGGATTGCCCAAGCCCAATGTTCTTAATGGCGCTTGGCGCTAGTAGGGCAGAGACCCACCTCCAAGCGCCAAGTCGCCTAGGCGCCGCCAAGCAATTCGGGGGTTTTTTTTTTTTTTTTAAACAAACTATTATCCAATCAAACTATATTTTATGTATCCATAATACAAGTTCAAAGTTCTACATAACCATAATGCAAAGTTTAATGTACAAACCCAAATGAAATTAAGTAGTAGCAACTAGCAAATAAGTTGAATAAGACAATAAATAGAAATAAATGAGATCAGAGATCCCTATGTCAGGAAAAATCATCCACCTATCTTCGGGTGCAGTTCCGTCTTGAAAGAACGACAATCTATAACGCAACTTGTTAGCACCTCCGATACCAGTAATCTTTTCGTACAGGTCATAATGGTTATTCACCTCCAAGAGCAAATCATTTCGGCATGTCTTCCAATTGTGCTCGAATTGGTGCATAAAATAAGCTACCGCTCGGTACCCACAATTTCCATCACTTGTCACATCCGTTATAGATTTTACGTGCGGCCGAATTGGTTCCGGAAAGTTATTAAGGTACGGTCCTACAAAAAGGGTTCCAAGAAGTTTTGGCTTCTTCCGCCTCGGTAACTCCTTTGCCGCCTTGGGGGTTCTCACAATGGCCTTTCCCTTGGGGCTATTATCATCCACTGCATTGATGCTTTTTTTTTTGTGGTCTTGTCGGGAGTTTCCACATCCGCCTTGGCATTCGCCTTGGGCCTTTTTTTCACAACTGCCTTAGCCTTGGAGGTTTTTTCCGTGACCGACTTAGGAGTTTCCAAGGATGCCTCAACATACTCAAACTCAGACGGGTTCCTACGCATTGACTTATTGACCGAACCGGACTTTCGACCGCGGGTCTGGACCTTCTGTTGGGGTGAAGACAGGGATATGGTTGATGGATTCAAAATGGGTTTCAAAGTCTTCATCCAATGCATATGGGTCATAGGGTTTTGGCCAACCATTTTGGCCATAAAGATATTCCAATCGGCATTCATTAATTTCAAAATTGCCCCATCATCTTTATGTTTCTCAAACGAAAGCATCTTCCAATGATCATTAATCAACGACAACGGTATGGGTTCACCCTGATTCTTGAATGGAGCAATCTCGTGAGCACAAGGTAAACTATGGATTCGGCGAATAGGACAGCCACAGTCAACCTTGTCCTCCACGACCATGTCATCAATTTTCTTAATCTCCGGCAACATCAAACCCATGGCAGTCTGTGAAGTAGCTTCCCTTAAATGGTCAAAGATAGGAATTCTAAACTGGTGCTGCCAACAATTCAAACTTTTCTCAAAGCTACCCTTTATATCCGTGATTTGTAATTTAACCAAGTCGTGCATTTTAGCCCAGGCCGCCGAGAAGTTGGCTTGGCAATTCGCAATGTGGGATTTCAGCTTCGCATGTTCAGACTCAACCCTGTGGAAATGGTAAAGGAAAGTTTTAGGCATCGAAATATCAATATCTAATTGTGAAAAGATATGGACACAGTGAAACATGCATATGGTGCTAGCCATTTACCTATTGCTTGTCAGGTTGCCAAAGTGCATTACATTGTTCGTCCAAGCTGATACAAATTTCTGCCTATACGGTCCCAACCAATTTGTCTCAACGTACAGAAGCGCATCTGGATATAGCACAAACTCCCGCTTCATTGTACAAAGTGTTTGCTCGTATAAAGATATAGTCGGTGAGTACACCAGTGAATCCCAAGCATGCTTAAACAGAGCCCAAGTCGTCTCATCAAACATCTTTCTCCATTTGGCATATACATTTTGCCCAATATGCCATCGACAAAGAAGATGGCTGGCCGTTGGGAACACTCTTGTAATGGCATTCACTAGAGCTAACTCCCTGTCTGTCACAATAACACCGGGAAGTGCAGCAGGATCCATTATACTCTTCAATTTCTCCAACACCCACGTATAGTTTTCCTCTTTCTCCCCATCAATGAATGCAAAGGCAGCCGAAAAAGTCCTCTCGGTGGATGTAATGCCAACAATCTGGAGCAAAGGAAACCTGTATCTGTTGGTCTTGTATGTGCAATCCATCAACAAAACCCGAGGGAAAGCACGCAACATGTCACCAGAAGTAGGATGTGACCAAAATAAGTCCTTCACACAGTCATTGTCATCTTTCCGATTAAACTCGATGTACCCATATTCTTGTAACTTAGCCAATAAATATTGCATTTGAGATCTCCCCGCTCGGTCCTTAAACCCATGCTTGTAGCGTGCGTTGTAGATGGTTTTAATTGAACTTACATTGAATTCATCCTTACCCTTTATTAGACTTAGGATCTCTCGCGGTGTAGACAATGACGAAACACACATATCCACCAACATATTCGACTGCTCCAAAGACAACCTCGCGGGATAAGCGTGCCCCTCAAGCTGTTTCGCAGGAGGATGATTGTGATTGCCGTTGTAGACAGTGACAGTCCAACCTTCCAACCCCTTAACACATCTCAGTTGAAACGGGCATTCGCATTTCTTAGTTCCTGTGACGCGTGCTATCTTCTTTGCCTTCGCTTCTTTGCCATTCTCCTTCACATTACCTCCTTTGTCCTTTGCCTTGTTGATAAACGGTCTAAACTTTCCACCCCGTTCGCATGCAAACCGCATCCTTGGCCTTCGGTTCTTTGTCATTCTCTCTGCCGACTTTATAATAATTACAAACCCATTTTCCTTACCGGTAGATGTTATCCAATCTCTCAACATATCTTCAGATGCAAAAACCTACAAACATGATTCAACAAAAACATTTAATAACAGTAAACAAAGAAAATCCAAAGAACCATTGAATCATCCAACTATTTTGAAAACACTCACATTCTCCGTTGTAAACTCTCGTGTCAAATCATATAGGGCCATTGGACCCATGTGGCTGCCATGCGCACTCACATTCTCCGTCGTACACTCCGGTGCTATGGTCACTGGACCTACATGGCTGC
This sequence comes from Rhododendron ovatum, assembly GCA_019656835.1. Taxonomy (NCBI): domain Eukaryota; kingdom Viridiplantae; phylum Streptophyta; class Magnoliopsida; order Ericales; family Ericaceae; genus Rhododendron; species Rhododendron ovatum. The sequence goes on from CM033799.1 coordinate 29,027,169, forward strand.
CGTGCGTTGAAGCATCACCCTGAAGAAAGTATCAAAAATTCAAAAGTCCATTAAAATAAGTTTTATACCTCTCTAGATCTGTTTTGGTAAGTGAATGTCAAAAATACATAGAATTCGCATAGGTATCACTTTCGGTAACCACATGTCAAAAATATATACAAAATTCGGTAACCAACTGCCGAAAGTTCGGCATGCCAAAATTACATAACATTTCAGTAAGTAGCTATTGAACATTTCGGTAAGTAGCTGTTGAAAATAAGATTACATTTCGGTAACTACACGTCGAAAATATGTTCCAACTTCAGTAACCAACTGCCGAACTATAGGAAAATTATTATACAGAACATTTCGGTAAGTAGCTGTTGAAAATAATATTCCATTTCGGTAACTACACGTCGAAACTATGTTTCAACTTCGGTAACCAACTGCCGAACTATGTATAGGAAAATTATAACATAACATTTCGGTAAGTAGGTATTGAAAATAGGATTACATTTCGGTAGTTACACGTCGAATATATGTTTAAATTTCGGTAATCAACTACCGAACTATATAGAAAAATTATACATAAGATTTCGATAAATACACGTCGAAAACATGTTCAAAATTTCGTAACCAACTACCGAACTATGTCTCAAAATTATACATAAAGTAAATAAGATTATATTTCGGTAACTACACATCGAAAATATATTCAAATTTCAGTAAACAACTGCCGAACTATCTATATGGGAAAAAATCATGCATACATTTCGATAAATTGCTGTTGAAGAAAAGATTATATTTCGGTAAACACATGTCGAAAATATATTCAAATTTCGGTAAAGAACTGCTAAACTTAATACTATATAGGAAAATCGTACATACATTTCGGTAACTAGCTGTTGAAAAAAAGATTCTATTTCGGCAACTACATGTCAAAAATGCATACAACAAAAACAAGAAACATATATTTCGGTAATTAGATGCTGAAAATGTATCTCAATTTCGGTAACTAGCTATCGAATATGGTAATATTTTACAGTGGTTAGCTACCGAAATTACTTACTTTATTCTGTTCATTCTGTTCGAACCAGAAACATCGACAAAACCCTTGAAAAACTGGGTTTACAAAATCCAGACGCCACAACTACAAAACAGAGGCGTTGTAAACGGAAAAACTTACCTCCTCACGCGGCTTCCAAGATACAGTGTCCATCACAATATCATTCTTCTCCTCTGCCATGATATGGTTGTCAATAAAATTTGATTCAATTTCAAAATCAAATCCTACGAGTGGGTCAAAAAATGGATCAATGGAAGGATTTGAACCTTCCATTGATACAATATATGGTCTTTGTTCCTCCTCCATTGAAAAATTTGAGAGAGAGGAAAAAAGAGAATGGTGATTTAGAGAGCCGAGAGAAGAGAAGAGGAACTTGTACAAAGCTGAGAATGAAGAACTGGAGGTTTGTGTGCGTTTTTTTTATTTTCAAACGTGAATGATGATTTTGGGGGGATTTTGAGGGGAAGGGGGTACTAGATAATTTAGGGATTTTGGTTATAAGGGCATATAGGTCATTTAATGTATAGGTATAAGGGTAAGTAGGTCATTATACATTAGGGGGTCATGTTGTAATTACTTGCAAATTTTTAATGGGCTCCAGGAGAAAATAGAGGGCTGCAAATAGCGGCACCCTTAATTTATACCGTAATTGTAGTATGTATCTTATTTACATTTCAAATCCCTAATGTATTTATCAAGTGTCATTCTCGACCCCAAACCCATCGATTGCTCAAATTTGGTTTTCAATATCTAAAATATGCATCCAAGGAGTCTCCAACCTAGACGCCGTTTGCTATGGCCCTAGGGGCAATTTTGCTGCCAACATCCGCTGAAAAAAAATTGTTGATTCGAATTTTATATCAATGCGCAGCTATTTTCAAGTTAACAATTATCTTCTTGATTTGTTTTCTTATTTAGCAAACATTTTATAAATTTTTTGAATTCATAACTTTTTTACTTTTTTTTTCAGGCAAATCGTTAAAATCCAAAAGAAAACTTTTGTGTACGAAGATTTACGTGCAGGATTCTTCGAAAAAGCACGGGCTGACTCGGAGACCTGCGACCTTGGCTTAGCAACGAATGAAGGGAAGCTCTTCGAGCTTTCTCCGCCAGCAGCTTATGTAGTGGTCGGCCTTATAAAGCTCGCTAAGTTTCACTTCCCTCCCCCCATATTCTAATTTGGGTATCACTTGATGCATGTGGCTTCTTACTATTTTAAAAGATCACATATCGGATAACAAAGATGTTAGAACCTTAACACATATGCATAAATTATTAAAATCTTTAGAATACCATTCTCTTAGTGATAGTCCAAGTGATGATTAAATTGAGATTGGATGTACTGATAACTGCTGCAAAAAAATAAATGTACTTACCAAAAAATTACTAGAAGAAGAATTATTAATTGATTTAATCAGTAGAATAGATAATTCCGAGTCAAAACAACAATATGTTAAAAAAAACTCAAATAACTCCTAGTATAAGGTAAAAAAACCCCAATATAATAAACCAATAGTAGGTCTTAATGCTACTATAGACCGATTTAGTAAAATTCATAAATAAATTACTTTACAAGATCTACAGCAAGAGATAGATCTTATTTAAAAAAATCACAAAAATCAAAGACCAATTTCCAAAACCAGACAGAAGGTTTGTTAAATTTAAAATAGACAGTCCATCTTTAGATGAATCTTTAGAAAATAATGAAATCAATAATCAAGAACAATATTCTGGTCAAGAAAAAGATATTGATCACCCAAATAGTGATGTAGAAAATAACAGATTAAACATAATAAATTGGATAAATATACAAAAATGGCATGTTAGTGTCAAATTAATAATAGAAAATTATAAAATTGAAGTCACTACTCTTATCGATATAGGAGCAGATCTAAATTGTATCCAAGAAGGAATAACACCAAGTCAATATTATCAAAAAAATAGCTGAACGATTGAGTTCTGCAAATTGCGGTTGTAACGCCCCCAATTTTGGATACGTTAATAAGGCATTTTATTACATAAATTAAGAGAGTTTGGCTCATTATTACATCATAATTCTCACAAGAGTACATTTATTTAACAATGGAGGGAACTAGGGTTCTCAACTACTGCTCCGCCTGCTCTTCCATCCTAGCCAGCTCCTTAGCACCAAAGGCCTCCAAGGTGTACAGCTCACCTTGATCATCTACAAAGTCTGACACATTATACCAGCGTCGCCATCAGTATAATATGTCAGGATCACCAAAGGTAACACCATAAGCTACGAGAGCTCAATAGAATAATTCATACCCACTAGCCCTTAACTTATAAGCAGTAGATCGTAATACTAACGATTTCCACATAATACATGCATATTTAACAAAACAATTCACAATGAAATATCCACATTCGCTAATCAACTATCGCTTGTGTCCATGGTTTTTTGAATTTCTCCTACGCGACTCGTCGTGGATCGTGTCTCCATTTATCACTTACCAAATCAATATTTTCAAAATCATTTTTAACACACCCAACCTCGGTTCCGCCTTTCCGATCTCCCGAGTATCTTCCCAATGGTTTTGCCGCACTGGGTTCCCATTGGCACACAAAACTTTGCATTGGCTCCTCTCCGTGGATAACCAAGCCACATTACCAATGAAGTTACCATGTCCGGCCCCATTGGCAATCTTCACAATGGGCTACCATGTCCGGCCACATTGTGGTTCATAAACATTAAATCACCTCCAATGAGACTACCACGTCCGGTCCCATGGCAACACATACCACACAATGGGCTACTAAGTCCGGCCATATTATGATTTTCAAAATCCTTACACACAATGAGCTACCACGTCCAGTTACATTGTAGTATCGAAACACATCTTTTCGTTAACCATACCCTAGGTATCATGTTTCTACTTTCTCGATTTTTGTGTCTCGTTTTCGTGCATTGACTCCGCGGTTGGACTTTTCACATACGTAATTATAAATCATTCATTGTAATCTTGAAACTAAACTAGCAAGATCATCCAACTCTATATTAATCATCATGCTCAAACCACAACTTAAAAGCATAACGCCACATGTACGGACGCCTTTGGAGTGAAGATCACTTATGCTTTACAACAAGGCAAGTAATACAAATAATTCATAATACATGTTCATATCCATCTTAAAGATCAAAATACGAACACTTCCATGCATTTCGATATACAAACAACATACAATATACGTAGAGTAGGTAAGTAGAGGTATTCTATATATACTTAGAGATAGGGGATAAGATGATTCTACCTTACTTCTTGGCGGTTGGTCAGTTTTGAGAATAGGTCGTCGGTTTTGCGAATTGGCGGTGTAACGGCTCCGGTTTGCTTCGAAAGGAAGAGAGATGGATTTTCTCTTCCTAGAAATAACTTTGCTAACTAAACTAGGCTACTTTAAAGATCTAGGAGTGGTTTTTAGAGGTGGTTTGGTGGTAGCTCTCAAGAAGTTCAAGAACAAAGAAGAAACTTGATCTTTAGAACATAAGATGCTTAGAAATTCTAGAGAGAAGTTGGAGTAAGGAGTGAAGGCGTGAGTTTAAGCTTGGAATGGCTTGCTATTTATAGGCCAAGGCTTGTCTCTCTCCCTCTCCACCCGAAATCTCTCTCTCTCTCTCTCTCTATATATATATATATATATATATCTTTGATTTCTTTCACTTGTCAAGCTTGATTGATGAAAGCTTGATGGGTTAGGTTATGGGTTACTTGTACAATTCCTACCTAGTTCTTAGGCATGCAAGGCTAGATTTGATACTTTGGATTGGATTAAGGAAAGATTGGTGGATGAAAGGAGGATGGTACAAGGTTTTATATTGGTAGATGTACAAATAAGGACAATGAGAGATAGATTTTGTTTGAAGAAGTAGATAACCATTGATTGAAATCAAGTCAAAGTACAATGGAAAATCAAGCCAAGGTACAATCCAATTTCTCCCTCTTTTCCTCTCTCTCTCTCTCTCTCTCTCTCTTGTACTTTGTGAATATATATATATAAGTACGGGACGGTTCAATGGACAAATATTTAGACACCTGAAAAAACACCCTAAATCTCAATCACATAATTTTCGATCAAATTTTTATGATCCGAACCGTTCAATGTGTGCAGAATATGATTTTAAGGGTGCTCGTGATAAATTAGCAAAAAAATATTACCGGGAAGTGCTTGTTTTAAGCAATTTTTAATTGAACCGTTCATTAAATCTAAGCTAAAAACTGCTCAGATCAAGCTCTTTTTGGTCTTTTTTTTTGCTAATTTCTCGCGGGTACCCTTAAAATCATGTTCTGATCACATTTAGCGGCTCGGATCATCAAAATTTGATCGAAAACTATGAGATATTTTTTTAGGTGTCTAAATAGTTGTCCATTGAACTACCCCGATATAAGTATGACCAAGTATATATAAAAGTACATAGGTACTATGAGATCTACTAGATTTTCAAGTCATAATTCCCTATTAAAGAATTTCAATTTGGCACATGAGTACTTTGTAATAATATAAGTATATATATAATAGTACTATGAAATCTAGTAAGATTTTCAAGTATCTAATAAAAAATTATAAGATCAAAATTCCTTATTAAAATAGTCCAAATTGCCACATGTCCTATTATAATCCTAGATTATGTACTTAGAATATCTTAGGGAAATCTAGGGTATATATTATAAAGTGCACACATATATATTTATATAAATATATCATCACATGGGAAATTTAGAAAATGATTATTAAATAAAACCCTAGTACTTATTGGTAGGACTAATACTATTATCCAATGGGTAATAATTTTCCTAGCTGTTATTGACCAATGGATAAAAGGGTGAGGTACTATATACACTAGAATAATACCATATGTCCTTTAGGCATGTGTATATATACCTATACATAACTATATATTTGTACTTAACAATCTAGCATAAGTATCTTTTTAATGGAAAGTCTATTGTCCAATGGATAAAAGTTTTCCTAACTTTTATTGTCTAATGGATAAAGATCCAAGATGACAAGTATGACTTGATTGACTAGTCATAAATATATTTGTATGTATATGTATATAATAATAACCTACGTCCAAAAGGTTTCATTCGGGTTTGAAAGGTTCAAAAGGTTTAAGGAGGTTCAGAAGGCTCATCTAGGGTTAGAAGAAAGTAACTAGATGAATTGGTAGTTAGATTTCCTCAACTAATTGGTTAAAAGCTAACTACACTTGCCAAGTAGGGCTTTTAATCAAGAAACGGATTTTAAAGGTCAAAATCTAATTATGACGGATTTTTAGAAATTAAAAAGGGATTTCAAAAGCAATCCAAGTAATTAAAAATGAAAATTCAAATTTTTAACGAAATTTTTACTTACTAAAAATCAGAGTCGTTAAAAATGCGAATTAGATATAAATTACCTAAAGTTAGTATTTGTCAAGATAAAGTTTGTTTTAAAACCTCATTTGTTTTAGTCTAAAACTTAACTGACAAAGTAATCCTCAAAATACCCTTTATTTACTTACTTTATCTGTTCACGGCCACTAGTGATAAAATGACCACTACTCCTTTGGTCAACAAATAAATTTTAAATTTTTATCAACACCAAAACAATGTGAATTAAGTCAATTAAAAAATTGTTCTCTTTACCCTACTAGTGATTTATTTGATTGCCTTACAAATGTCTCAAAATTAACAGGAAGTTATTCCCTTTGGGAAAATCATCCTCCCAGAGATTCCTTATGGAGCAAGTATAAAGTTTAGGAAGCTAAGTTACTTAGACAGCATTGATGAAACCCAACAATGTCTCCTAGATAACCTTTGAAACATGCATGGGGATAATCGCAGATTTTTGCAGATCAAAAAATAAAAAAAATAATCGCAAATTTTTAGACGGCCTAAATAGTCTAGGCATTTATTTTAATCAACAAAATAGTAATGAGCAGGCTAGAGGAGTTCATTTTCCTAGTTCTTTCGGTGGAGTTTGTTTAAACTCATCCCAAGCCAACACTAGTTCATTTACTAATTTTTCATCTCATGAGCATTGTGAAACAATGACTCAAAATTTTAGAAATTTATATGATAGGTATCAGTATCAGGTGAACGATACAACATTAGTCAAAAATAATAAAAAGGAAGAAGAACTATTTTACCCCACTGCTAAAAGTAGAGAAAAGGCAATCATCCCCATTGGATGATGGTGAAAGCGTGAGTGTGTTTGAAACCTTTCAAAAGAAATCCACCAATATGTTGGTTTTACCAAAATCATTATCTCTTATTCTTGATTCACTTCCATTAGAAATAGTTAGCCATATCTAGCACCTAGCCAGACAAAAAGGTCACCATTTTCCAGAATTCTTGTTTGAAACCCTTGTTAAACTATCCAGTCAAACAATCCCAGGATTATCCATCACTTGGGTAACTCATTATCATGAGGACCAAGACAGAGTCACTTGTCCTAAAACTAATCCATTGTGTCGGGAAACACCATTAGAAAGAATGGATTGCCCGTGTTAGTTAATCTTTAGCATCCCCAAAGCCTGTACATACATGCAGTACTTTCAAGACCTTTTCGTTACATACAAAGAGAAAGATATCCAAGTCAGTCCAATGACCCTATTAGATCATGGACTTCCTAGGCAGATAATTTTCACTTCCTCTGAACAAACTAACCGAGTCACCCGAAAATTAGTAGTATGTGTCAGCAATCTCTTTGCAAAATACGGAGCACTGAGATGTCAAGTTTTGATAAGAAGTAAAATGCTAGAATGGACAATCACAGGATATGTGATACCGGCACAACATATCATGAATCTCTCAGCATATTGGTCATTCAGTAGAATTCATCCATCAGTCGAACTTATTGAACATGAATTTTCGTGGCCGTGTTCCAAGTCAATTAGAACGTAGATCCGACATCACAGAGCAGAGGCAATTGCAAGTAATCTTGGTGATAATGATTTTTTCCTAGAAAGTATTTACAAATTAATTTTTGTGAGGACTCCATTCAAAAAAATCAGGTCCATTGAGCACATTCAAGAAGTTCCATTTATTTTCTATACCAAGTATAAAAAATTAGTCACAGAGTATCAAAGTCAACTTACAACCGAAGAAGTTCAAGAGTTCACTAGTGAAGAAGATAATGGGCAAGATTATTGGGATAATCTAACATATGAAGAATTGCACAACATCGAGAATATGATGGAAGGCTAAATTCATTGGTCACAAGTCATCATGATAGCAAGCACTACACAAAGCAAGTTCTTTCTACTTTTGAAGAATAGTAAAAATTCTACTTTTGGTCATATTAGCACCAAAAGTGGAGACAGTTAGCATCTTCAAACCACAGTCAGAACCAGCTTTAGTCATGTCTCGACCAAAAGAGAAAAGTCACAAGCTTTAGTCACATGGCTGAGTCACGTAGCATTTAGTCACATGGCTAAGTCACACAACATTTGTAAATCTCAGGTCTTTACTCTATAAAAGGAACCGATAATGATGTAGTAGAAAAATCATCAGAGTCAGTTTTAGAAGCTCTGCTTCTTTTGTATTCAGCCTAGTCAAGAACTGAGTTTGATTATACTCCAACTATCTAACCCACTAGTCCACTTGTAAACTCTTCAAGTCATGTACTATTTCTGATTCAACAATTGAAACTAGATAGTTTTTAGTAAGTGCTTTCTTACTTTAATTAATATATGCTTTGACTTTAGAATATTTTATTGAATATAAACTATATGTATAACTAATGTCCATTAGTTTAATATATATTATGTAGGTTATAATATGCAATATATAGTAATCAGTATGTTTCCCATTACAATTGAATATTAAAAACTTTTTAATAAGTAAAATACTTTCCTAATTTAGCATTTGAATAGTTCATTCAAAGTGCTTTGTGCATTTCAAAGTAAATCTATATAATAAGGGAGGACAGTTTTTGAATCTTATCTCTCTATAAATCCTAACCCTTGATTTGCTCCATAAATCCTATGGCGCTCTCTCTCTCTCTCTCTCTCTCTCTCTCTCTCTCAAACAATATTAATTGCACAATTGTCACTAATTATATCTCACGTTGTGCCGTGTCTTCAAGCACGGGCAAACCTTAGTTAATATTACATGCTTTATGCTTTATTCATTCTATGTGCTTCTTTAAGTAGTGCATCAATTAGTTTATCAGTCACCCCACCGAATTAGTTATACTGTGACCCCCATGTTCTTCTATACTGTGACAGAGTATAACTAATTCGATGGGGTGACTGATAAACTAATTGATGCACTACTTAAAGAAGCACATGGAAAGAACAAAGCATAAAGCATGTAATATTAAAAGAGCATTTACTTGAAATGGACAATGCACTTTGATTAAACTATTCAAATGCTAAATCAGGAAAGTATTTTACTTATTAAAAAGTTTTAACTATTCAATTGTAATGGGAAACATACTAATTACTCCCTCCGTCCCTTTTTAAATGTCCTACTCCGTAACTCCAACTTATTAAAAAAACATCATCATTATACCTTTCACATCAACTTTTTCCTCCACTTTCCCTACTTACCCATCATCATTATACTTTTTACTCACTAACTTTTCAAAATGGAATCTACTTTTAGGGACAAAATAGACAATGTACTAATTTTTACTCACTAACTTTACCAAATGGACACTTATTAAGGGACAACCCAAAATGGAATACTAGACTATAATACGGGGACAGAGGGAGTACTATATATAGCATATTATAATCTATATAATATATATTAAATTAATGAAACATTAGTTATACGTATAGTTTATATTCAATAAAATATTCTAAAATCGAAGCATATATTAATCAAAGTAAGAAAGCACTTACTAAAAACTGTCTGGTTTCAATTGCTTAATCTGAAATAGTACATGACTTGAAGGGTTTACAAGTGGACTAGTGTGTAGGATACCTGGAGTATAATCAAACTTAGCTCTTGACTAGGCTGAATACAAAAGAAGCAAAGCTTCTAAAACTGACTCTGAAATTTGACTTCAATACTTGACTTTTCTACTACATCATTCTCGGTTCCTTTTATAGAGTAAGGACCTAAGATTCACAAATGTTGCATGGCTCAGCCATGTGACTAAAGCTTGTGATTTTTCTCTTTCAATGGAGACATGACTAAAGCAGGTTATGGCTGCCGTTTGAAGACGCTGACTGTCTCCACTTTCGGTGCTTATAAGACCAAAAATAGAATTTTTACTGTTCTTCAAAAGCATAAAGAACTTGCTTTCTATAGTGCTTGCTGTCATGATGACTTGTGATCAATGAATTCAGCCTTCCATCATATTGTCGATGTTGTGCAATTCTTCATATGTTAGATTATCCCAATAATCTTGTCCATTATCTTCTTCACTAGTGAACTCTTGAACTTCTTCAGTTGTAAGTTGACTTTGATATTCTGTGACTAATTTTTTATACTTGGTATAAAAAATAAATGGAATTTCTTGAATGTGCTCGGTGGGCCTGATTTTTTGAATGGAGTCCTCACAAATTAATTTGTAAATACTTTCTAGGAAAAAATCATTATCACCAAGATTACTTGCAAGTGCCTCTGCTCTGTGATTTCAGAGTGTGTTCTAATTGACTTGGAACACAGCCACAGACATTCATGTTCAATAAGTTGGACTGGTGGATGAATTCTGCTGAATGACCAATTTGCTGAGAGATTCATGATATGTTGTGCTGGTATCACATTTTCTGTGATTGTCCATTTTGGCATTTTACTTCTTATCAAAACTTGACATCTCAGTGCTCCATATTTTGCAAAGAGATTGTTGACACATACTGCTAATTTTTGGGTGACTCGGTTAGTTTGTTCAACGGAAGTGAAAATAATCTGCCTAAGAAGTCCATGATCTAGTAGGGTCATTGCACTGACTTAGATATCTTTCTCTTTGTATGTAAGGAAAAGGTCTTGGAAGTACTGCATGTCTGTACAGGCTTCGGGACGCTAAAGATTAACTTACATGGGCAATCCATTCTTCCTAATGTTTTTTCTTGACACAATTGACTAGTTTTAGGACAAGTGACTCTATCTTGGTCCTCATGATAATGAGTTTCCCAAGTAATGGATAATCCTATGATTGTTTGACTGGATAGTTTAACAAGGGTTTCAAACAAGAATGTTTAACAAGGGTTTCAAACAAGAATTCTCGAAAATTGTGACCTTGTCTGGCTAGGTGGTGGATATGGCTAACTATTTCTAATGGAAGTGAATCAGGAATAAGAGATAATGATTTTGGTAAAACCAAGGTTTTGGTGGCTTTCTTTTGAAAAGTCTCAAACACACTCACGCTTTCACCATCATCCAATGGGGATGACTGCCTTTTGTCTACTTTTACCAGTGGGGTAAAAGAGTTCTTCTTCCTTTTTACTATTTTTGATTGATGTTATAGATTAATGACTTCTGCTCTCAGCTGGTTATTCTCATTCACCTAATACTGATATCCGCTATATGAATTTCTAAAGTTTTGAGTCATTGTTTTACAATGCTCACAAGATGAAAAGTTAGTATATGAATTACTGTTGGCTAGGGATGGGTTTAAAGAAACTCCACCCAAAGAACTAGGAAAATGAACTCCTCTAGTCTGCTCATTAATATTTTGTTGATTAAAATAAATGCTTAGACTATTTAGGCTATCTAAAAACTGCAATTATCCCCACGCATGTTCCAGAGGTTATCTAGGAGACATTGCTTGTCACGCCCCAAATCTAGGAGCATGACCGACTGTGTACCATGAAGCAATCATGGTACATTAAGCCTAATTAAAAATATTTTTAGCAACTTAAAACACATAAAGAAAAATTGGATATTTTATTACAGTAAATGTGCAACACGAAACCAATATTTTTCTTAAGCAAATGACATGATATCCGATAATCTAATCTCCAAATTCCACAATGAACTACCAATAAATAAAAGTGCAGAAGCTAATAAATAAAAGTGCGGAAGCTTTTTGACAAAAAAAAAAAAGAAATAAAAATGCAGACGCCCTAGAGGTCCAAACAGAAGGTCCCGACAAAACCATAGAGTCCACTACAATGCCCCATGCACTAACCTGAAAAAAAATGTGAAATAAATCCATCAGCTGACGAGCTCAGTGAGTAGTTAAACATGCTAAGGGTGATAATACAAAGTGACATACTTTTGAACGAACGATAATGAGGGTTCAAAAGAAGTTGTTTCATATTAATAAAGGAGATAGATAATTCAACGAATACTATCCACAAACCAAATACTGAACAAAAGGATCAACATCTCAACAAATAGTATCCACTAGTTGAATAACGGATTAATGAATAATATGAATAATAATCGAATCACCAAAATAATTATACCAAACAATGAGTCCAATAATTTCTGAATGATGTACACGAAAAATGGGAGTCTAAACCAAAGTGGGAACCATATTTTCCAATTACCAAGTAACAAATACCAACTGCCAAATATTTTCTCAAGGCTTCGCCTGTTGGATCCAACACCGTACTTAGAGTCACCACAGTATGGCGCCTTGGGACCTTTTCCCTAAGCCGATCCAGAATAAGGTCACAGAGTATTTCACAAGTTTTTTCCCTATCCGTTGAGTACTAAAGTCACAAGGTATTTCATAAGTCTTTTTCCTAGCGGCCAAAGTCACCACGATATTTCACGGGTCTTTCCTTGGACTTTCACAAATTAATATAAACATAATCCATGGTCCCAAACACATAAGAACAACGACAAAATCGGAGTCACCTGCACCAGAAATATTCTCTGTGTCATTGCATAGTCACAATAATATCATGGAGTCAATGGATCGACGACAATAAAAATGAGAGCAATCGATCAATCACATATATAATCAAATAACCTTGTATGTCAAAGGGTACGTCAATCGTCAATAAATATGAGAGTACGAATCAAAATATCAATTATCGGATCGCAATGAATATCGAATTGTCAATGATAGATTGGCTCAAGAGGATTTCAAAAGAAGGGATCACATACTTAAGCACTCACCTCGATTGGAACGATAGGTCACAAAATGTGATGTATTCACGTTCTCTGCTAATCTGATTTGAAGTATACAAAATCATAATTAATCACATGATGCCGAACTGCTAAATATAATACTCCAAACCTATACTAGCATTAACTAAATACTAGAATTGCTAAAGCCTAAATCTAGAATTAAGTCATCAGAATCCCACGACACCCAACAAAATCCACTGCCAATGCCATTATCCAACAGCTCACTCATAAACCACTTTTCTCTCATCTCAACACATGCACACACCAATCTCACCATTGTAGCCCCTCGATTCTTTCTCCTCTGCCTACTTGTTATACCAAACAAAACCCCACTGTCATGGATAATACCTATTCACCACCAAACACCACCGTACAAAGAAAACGAGATGAAACAGAATGAATATTGATTACCTGATTACTAGTCAAACTCGATTCGATCAAACCACGCGGCTTCTACCTCGCCGTCTAAGCAAAAGAAAACCTATCTCAATTTTCTCTCATAAGCTGTTGCAACCCACTTCACAAATGTAACTCTACCTCAAACGTTTTCTCACTCCAATAACTGCCCACATTCAAACTTAAAACTTATCTAGTCTAATTACACAATCGACCTAACATTCTTCTTCTTCTTCTTTTTATTAGCAAGAAGTTTGAAAAAGAAAAATGAAAGATTTAATTATTCGTGTCAAAATACTTTTTTTTTAAACTGAAAAAGTGGGATGTCACATTGTTGGGTTTCATCAATGCTGTCTAAGTAAGTTAGCTTCCTAAACTTTATGCTTGCTCCATTAGGAATCACTGGCAAGATGATTTTCCCAAAGGGAATGACTTCCTGTTGATTTGAGACATTCGTAAGGCAATCAAATAAATCATTAGTAGGGTAAATATATAGAACAATTTTTTAATTGACTTAATTCGCGTTGTTTTGGTGTTGATAAAAATTCAAAATTTATTTGTTGACCAAAAGATGTAGTGGTAATTTTATCACTTGTGGCTGTGAACGGAAAAAGCAAGTAAATAAAGGATATTCCTATGATTACTTTGTCAGTTAAGTTTTGGACTAAAACAAATGAGGTTTTAAAACAAACTTTATCTTGACAAACACTAACTTTAGGTAATTTATATCTAATTCGCATTTTACTACCATTTGCAAAACTCAACTATTCAATATTTTGATAATATTTCTTCTTGGATACAATTTAGATCTGCTCATGTATTAATAAGAGCAGTGACTTCAATTTTATAATTTTTTATTATTAATTTGACACTGGCATGCCATTTTTTTATATTTATCTGATTTATTATGTTTAATCTGTTACTTTCCAGATCACTATTTGGGTTATCAATATTTTTTTCTTGACCGGAATATTTTTCTTGATTACTGATTTCATTATCTTCTAAGGATTCATCTGAAGATGGACTATCTATTTTAAATTTAACAAACCTTTTGTCTGGTTTTGGAAGTTGGTCTTTCATTTTTGTAATTTCTTTTTTAATAAGATCCAGCTCTTGCTGTAGATCTTGTAAAGTAATTTCTTTATAAATTTTATTAAATCATTCTATAGTAGCATTAAGACTTACTATTGGTTTATTATATTGGGATTTTTTTTCCTTATTGTATTAGGAGTTGTTTGAGTTTTTTAACATATTGTTGTTTTAACTCGGAATCATCTATTCTACTGATTAGATCAATTAATAAATCTTTTTTTTTGTAATTCTTTGGTAAGTACCTTTTTTTTTGCAGCAGTTATTAGTACATCAAATCTCAATTTGATCATCACTTGGACTATCACTAAGAGAATGGTATTTTGAAGATTTAATAATTTCTTCTTCATCATCTGAATTACTTAGATTTTCTATCCTAAAAATTTCTAAAATTTGTTTTTTTTTATCAATATTAGATGTATTAAGTTGACTAATTTTTCCTCTAACCTTTCATTCATTTTTGTAATGTCCTTTTTTACCATAATTGTGACATGTAATATTACTTTTGTCATACTTTACATCATTGGTCGTATTTTTCTTTTTATTCTTTTGACTTTTAGGTTTTTCGTAATATTTTTCTTTAAAGGATTGTAGTTCACTATTCCTAGAATACTTGTGATTTTTACTTTTGTTCTCAACTTTTTTATGATGTTTATGTTTTCTTCATGATAGTGCTACTAGAGGTGGACCGTATTGTTCACAAAAGTTTTCCAACTCATATTTGGCTTTATTTTTATCTTTTTGGGCTTGTTTACTAATTTTCATATGAATACACATTCTTAATCTTTCTTTTTGAATGGTACTAATAATGTCACCGTATGTTAACTTATCATATTCAATTACTCCTATTGGTTGACTAAGGACATCTCTAATTTTATGGGCAAATAAATTAGGGAATCCGTTAATAAATTTTTGGGTAAATTTCAGATAAACCCCCTGTACTTTGATCATTTTTCAACTACACCCCCTCTTCTTCATTTTTAATCACTCGCACCCCTTGTACTTAAGACTGGTTTGGAACTGTTAGTATTTCCGTCTATAGTAACGAAAAGACTGAAAAAATACTTTGTTCATTTACTAAAATCTGTTACCCTTTCTTTGAAAAATCATAACTTATTCATATAAGGTCCAAAAATACTCAAACCAGCGCCCAAACTTGCGTAACATCCATGTGTATCTACTGTAAAAATTGAAAGATTAGTTATCAACCAAATATTCTCCAAATTTCAAAAGAACAAGCTGTTCTACAGAAAAACAGGACCGCCAAACATGTCTTCGTAGAAAATCCATAACTAATTCATTTCAACTCCAAAAATATTGAAACCAACTCTCAAAGTTTTGTAATGTAAATTATTATTCTCAGTAAAAATATCAGATTCATTACATAGTAGGATAGTTTCCAGAAATAAAAAGAAGATGGCTCTGCCCAGATTTTGAAACATGTGTATCAGTCCATATTCCGAAAATCATAACTAATTTTGGGTTGATCTGTTTTGCATGTTCTTGGTATCAAAATCTTTTTCTTTAAACGTACTTTAAAAGTTATGAAGACTTCAAAAATTGAATCATAGCAGAAAATTTTTCAAAATACGAATTTGTGATGGTCCAGAAAGCTGTCAGGAAAGTTTAAGAAGTTACTGACAAGAAAATAAGTTTTCCGACAAGAGAATGGTGACGGGTGGTGGTGGCTCATGGTGGAACTGGGGGGGGGGGGGGGGGGTGGAAGAACACCATCCTCCTTCTCTTTCTTCAAATTTCATAGCTCCCTCCTACATGTTTGACTAGTTTTTACCAAGATGATTAGAAAAAATGTTATAACCAAATATATTTACACATGCATAAATGTAATTCGAGGTGTCAAATTGGCCATGCCATGTGTCTATAAGTGTGACATGTGTCCTTGCATGCGCAAGTGGTCCCAGACAGCCCGAGCATACGCATAGTGGAGAAGCTATTCGGGATTTGGTCTCAGAAAAATATGAAATTCGCACAGTATCCTAAATAAATTATTCTAAGAATAACCCCATTCTCGGAATTTCAAGAAAAAATCCAGAACACAGAGATTTGAAATGGGTTTTGTGGGCTCTCACAGTATATATAGGATGTAAATGGGTTTTGAGCGGCAATTTGGTATTTCAGAAGGAAAAATTCCTGCCAACAAGCCATTACCTGGCTTTTCGTTATTTTGGACGGAAATACTAAGGGGGTGTTTGGTAACCTTTTTATTTTCAGTTTTTGGTTTTTATTTTTATTTTTTTGAAAACTAAAATAGAAAACTTGTTTGGTAACATATTTTTACTTTTTGGTTTTTAAAAAACCTTTTTAGAATTTCTGAAAATTGTGAAAACTAGAAAATAGAATTTTACACAGTTTTCAAAACAGAAATTATTTCATCCCATCTCGATTTTTTTTTGGGAAGCCTCCTATCTCGATCGTTTCTCCTTCTCCGTATGCTACTCCCCCCTTCCATCCCTCCCTCTCTCGTCTCTCTCTCGTCTCTCTCTCTCTCTCTCTCTCTCTCTCTCTCTCTCTCTCTCTCTCTCTCTCTCTCCTTCCTGGAGCTACGGCGGCCGTCTTCTCCCTGCCATCTCAGCGTTACAGCAATCGGAAGAAACACAAATGACTTGATTGTCTGGGAATGACGATTCGGATACCGACGGCGACGATGACAAAATTACTACTACAAACCAATAGATATGGGGCAAATCTGCAGTTTAAGTGTCAAATCCTAAAACCTTACAGCTAACCCAGTGAATGCCGAGAGAAATTGGTGCTCCCTAACTATATTAACTCATCAATATACTTAGGGGGTGAGTTCCAAACTACCTTTCGTCTGGCGAAATGGGGTTCGAAGAGATTTCAGGACGGGTCAAAGCACCGGTGGAACTCGGTGGTGGGAGGTGATTTCGGTCGGAGAGTGTTCGGTGGAGGAGGATGGAGGTGGTGACGCTGATCGGCAGTGGTGCAGACCGGAGGTTGTGCTTGCTGCGTCCCCCCCCCCCCCCCCCCCCCCCCCCTCGCTCTCTCTCTCTCTCTCTCTCTCTCTCCTCTGCCGTGTGATGTTGGAAATAGAAAAGAAAATGGGAGAAGGGGATATAAGAGTGGGTTTGCATGGGGTAATGACCCATGGACAATATAGTGTTGTCGCATTGGGAGGGAATCAAGGAGAAATTTGTGGGATTATGGTACTCCCTCCATCTGTCGAAATAAAAAGAAATGGGGAAAAGTTGGGTTTGATCTGAACTGTGTTTTCAGTTTTTACTGTTTTCAAAAAATTATTACCAAACATGTTTCTTGTTTTTGTTTTCATGAAAAAACATAAATCTATTTTTACTTTTAGTTTCTTAAAAACAAAAAACCAAAAATCGAAAAGGTTACCAAACGCACCCTAACAGTTCCAAACCAATCTTAAGTACAAAGGGTGCAAGTGATTAAAAATGAAGTAGAGGGAGTATAGTTGAAAACGACCAAAGTACAATGGGTGTATCTGAAATTTAATTTTTCTTTCCAAAATGACTTTGTACAATCATCTCTAAACATAAATCTAGATGTAAAAACATCTTTGTACCATCTAAAATTGCTTAATGTTGGACAATGCAAATTACTTACCTGATCATGTATTCTAGAAGTAATGTTACTAGGTTTTCCAATAAAATGTTTAATTATGGTATAGATAAGAGTGTTGACTCCATCCTGTGCTCCCATGCCAATTTCATTATCAAAAATTGGAAGACCATTCTCATCAATTTGGACAGCATGTTTTATTTCTTCACGAGACTCACTGGTGAGGTATTTATCCCACCATGCTTTTAACTTTCTAGTAAAACCAGAAGTTAATAAATCAACAATTTGTGGTTGATTAAGGTCGGTGTTACTCAAATAACTATTGGCAACCATTAATATGTGATTTAGCTTTTCTAATATTTGGTGTTCACTTAAACCATCAATATTTCACTCATATAACTTATTTGAGGAAACAAAAAAAATTGATTAATTAAATTATTTTCTTCATATTGTAGGTCGGGGGGGTGGGGGGTTGGCCTTGAGTACCAATTTTTGGTGAGACTGGTAGGATTTATTGAGGGGTTGAAAAGACGATTTATCCCTTGGCCAGAGAATTATCTTAGTAGTTGTAAAATTTCTTCATCAGAAGAAGTTGGTGAATTTTGACTAAAAGTAGTAGTATCATAATTTTTTGTAATTGTGGTAACTTGGAGTGTTTCCAGTTCCGACTTAATAGCTAACTTTGTCAGTATTTCTTCATTTTTTTGAATATTTTGATTCTGGTTTATACTAATTCTTGATCTTTTTTCAGGAAAGTGTGTAAGGGGTCTTTCTGTATTTTTACTAGATGATCAAAGGGATGCTGCTAGATGATATTTCCTCTATTTTAGTTTCTATTTTATCCAATTGTTTACTTATAGTCTTGAGTCACTGATTAGTGTAACTAATTTGTTTCAACTATTTGTTTGCACTCACCTCACTCATTTGGTAGTTTGAATGGAGATATTATTATAGATGAACCTTTATAATCAATAATTATTGAATCTAAAGGAGGATGACTAGAAGTTATGATAGTATTATCCGACTTTTTCCATTTCATTTTTGTAATAGTGTTGACTTTTTTTGTAGTAATTCTCAAGATAGTCGAAAAAATAAACTTCATTTCTGGTCTCTTCCATAAATTTTTCCCAATGAGCTATTTTTCTATTTTGTTGACAATGTGTATATTTACTAGCATATTCTCTTTTTTTTTTTTTTTGCTTATTTTCTTTTGACTTAAATTCTATGAATAATTTGTCAATATCTATATTAAAATCTTTATGTATGACAAATAAAGACGGATCAACAGGGGTTGAGGTTACTTCTTCAAAATCAGTATGAGTTGGGGACGCTTGAGAGGTGTCTTCTTCTCCAAATTTTGACTGTGTAGAATAACAAAATGTACTGATTTGTGAACTTGATTCAACATCCTTTAGCTTAACTCTAGGATCAAGTAAATTTCTATATTACCTAGGTATAGTGGTTGAACTATTTGACCTACTAAGTTCTTTAATTCTAAGAGGAGGATTTACTCTTTGTTGATCAAAACTTATCCTAACCGTACCATCAAGGTATTGTGGAACATATTCTATATCAATCATATCATTTTGCATTTTTTGTGGGTAACTTTCATTTTCACTAAGCCAATTGGCTAGTTACTGGCTATCACTCCATGAGATAGTTTTTGGTACTTGTATATTAGCATTAGTACTACTTTGTATGAGTACAGTTTTATCTTTTGGACTTTTGGCTAAGGCATGAATATTCAAATTAGTTTTCATACATTTATAATAAATATGGTAAATTAAGGCAATTGATTGACTTCCTTCGAGCATTCGAGTAATTACTCCGCCAGTTTGAATATTTAAAGTTAAGGCTTTCAAAATATTATTGTCTTTTAGACTAAGAGGTAAATTAAGATAACAGTTAAAATAAACTGGACCATTATGTAAGTTTGACTCCATTAAGCCTAATAGACTATCACTATAGACTGTGAATCTACTATCTCTTAAAGATAATAAGACTAAAGAATTTAGTCCTTTTCTTGTAAGGAGTTTAATAGCTATTTGTACTATTCCTACATGAATATAGCTATATCCTCTTTCGAGGTGTCGTTTGATTGATTCTTTATTAAGAAGTGTGCATCTTTCTTCTTGTTTAGTAATAGCATAAACTTGTTCTACAGTTTTTGCTACCTGATCAGTTCTAAAAGTTTCTTCTAAAAAAGTTGTTTTGTAAATTTCTTTTACTGGGATTTTGGGTATATTCCAATTTTCTAATTCTATATTTAAATCTTGATACTCATGTTCTTCTTGATTGACTATGTCTGAAAATTCAGATAACGAAGCCATTGAGGGGCTAGCTGAAGAACTACACTTGAATAATCTATTTATTGTGCTTAATCCTAGAGATTCTTCTTTCAATATTTTAATCTTAGATTTCCATGTTTAAGACCTATCCTATATACACACATACCCTAGTTTTAATCCTATCTTTCTCGACTACCTCACACTAGGACGTACACATACGGATAGATAACAACTTGGATGGCCATTGATAGAATGCTCAAACGATGATAGCAGAATTAAAATACTAATTGAAAATTCAATAGGACTAAAAATAACTTATAGATTACTTAACGTTTACTTCTTCAACTATATCCTACTTGGCTCTGATACCATGAGGGGGCGGAAGCACAGACACAGTATAAAAGAACATGGGGGACATAGTATAACTAATTCAGTGGGGTGACTGATAAACTAATTGATGTACTACTTAAAGAAGCACATAGAAAGAACAAAGCATAAAACATGTAATATTAAAAGAGCATTTACTTGAAATGGACAAAGCACTTTGAATAAACTATTCAAATGCTAAATCAGGAAAGTATTTTACTTATTAACAAGTTTTTAATATTCAATTGTAATGGGAAACATACTGATTACTATACATAGCATATTATAATCTATATAATATATATTAAACTAATGGGACCTTAGTTATACGTATAGTTTATATTCAATAAAATATTCTAAAATCAAAGCATATATTAATTCATATCAAAGTAAGAAAGCACTTACTAAAAATTGTATGGTTTCAATTACTGAATCAGAAACAGTACATGACTTAAGGGTTTACAATTGGACTAGTGGGTAGGATAGCTAGAGTATTGAAGTCGAATTTCAAAGTCAATTTTAGAAATTCTGCTTCTTTTGTATTCAGCCTAGTCAAGAGCTGAGTTTGATTATTTTATTATTTTCCTTTTACCCTTGTATCCAGGAGAGTATATAGTTACCCATAGGCTTAGGTTCAACTACACAAATGATCATAGGGTATACTTCTAGAAGGATACATTCATTATAATTCCTTAAAACATAAATAAAAAATATATATACCAAAATAATTTTACATATAATTAATACAAATATATATATAATAAAACAGCTTAATATTTGAATCTTATGTACATAAATTTAACGGCCCAAACTTATCACTCATAAATCTTATGAGTGAGAAGAGTCCTAGGGCTAATCTTCTCTAACCTTTCATATTCCAACTCTCTTTTTTTATGGAAAGATAGAAAACAATAAAATTTCATTGCAAAAAAAATGAGCCAAATTTTGAAATAAGAAAGGGAAGTTTTTGAAACATTAGCTCTCTCTCTCTCTCTCTCTCTCTCTCTCTCTCTAGCTCTCTCTCTCTCCAGCAAGGCAAAATCTTCTCTAACTTTTTCTATCACAACTAGTACTCTTTTGCTTTGGGAAGTAAAAAAATTCATATATAAAATTAGTGCAATGCAAATCGTAAACTAAACAAAAATAGAAAATAGATCAGATTTTAAGGCCAAATTAGGAAATTATTCTACTTATTAAAAAGTTTTTAATATTCAATTGTAATGGGAAACATACTGATTACTATATGTAGCATATTATAATCTATATAATATATATTAAACTAATGGGACATTAGTTATACGTATAGTTTATATTCAATAAAATATTCTAAAATCAAAACATATATTACCAAATTTTGGGATCGAAACTTAACCCCACCAGTCCCCCCATAGATTTCACCATTCAATCCCGAAATTCTCAACCATGATGTTCATCCCAAAATATTTGTAGTTACCACATCCCCAAAATCATGCAAACCAATACTCAATTTGAAAAACCAGGAAACTTGACCGCTCGTAGGGTCGGTGGACCAAACCAATCCCCCCAGTAGCGACTAGATTACCATGAGGCACAGGTCCATTTTGAGGTTGATTCACCGATGTGCCATCCATCTTCTCAATTCGACCAAGATTCCAACAGCACCCCAATGTTGAAGTGGCTTCCTCTGCAATTGTTAACTGAAGACCTAATCTGATCAAAATCTTGATTTGGATTGGAAACGGAAACACCCACACCAATCCTCCACTCTCTATCCTTTCTCCCTAAATCAAGACAACTACTGCCGCCAAATTCATCCGGCCCACCATCACCAAACAACCTCATTGTCGCCATCAACTCCATCGTCGCCGACTGGCACAGTCAAACCCATCATCAACAGTAAATCGTAAGAATTGTATGATTTTTGTACTAAAAATTGTAGTGAAGAAATTGGGTTTCTTGATTTCTACATGTTTTTTAGCCTTTGTACATTTATGGAATTGGAACTTTGTTGGTTAATTGAGTTTTTTGGTAGAAAGAGTGTGCCAAAATGATTGGATTTTGTTTAGTTTTATTTCATTTCATGGTAAATTATTTACTTCATCTACCATGAAATATGTTTGTCTATATTCCTATCATTTCATGGTTAGTTATTTGGACTGTTTACCATGAAACTATTTCATGGTTAATTAATTATTTGTCTATGTTCACACCAAACCCACATTCGTCCAGCAAAAATCCACACTAGTCCGGCCTCCATTGTTGCGAAGAACGTGGAAGAAGAACGACGCGATCGTGGTGGTGGCCGCGGTCGGAGTTAATACCAGAAGGCCACGAACTGGGTTTCTCAATTTTGATTTTATTTAGTTTTATTCTATTAATTCATGGTAAATTATTTAATTACTTTATTTATCATGAAATTTGTTTGTCTATGTTCCTATCATTTCATGGTTAATTATTTGAACCATTTACCATGAAACTATTTCATGTTTAATTAATTATTTGTCTATGTTCTAAATATTTCACGTTAAATGTAAATGGTTTATTTACCATGAAATCGGCTTAGACATTATATGAATATTTGAAATCTTGAAATCCTCCTATGATATCTTATTTAATTGCAGAATTTGATATTCATCCTAATTCTCTTAATTTAGGAAACAATAAATGTATATATCTATATAGATATCATAGTAAAATGATAATTTACACATTGAAAGGATGAAAATATAAGCACGAAAAGTGAATGGAGTGAATACTTACGTTGTATGACTAATTGGGATGAATATGTAAATAATCCAACACCAAAAAGCTACAAAATGGAAAAAAGAGGGCTTCCAAACAGGATCTAAACAAGTATTGTAAACGTTTGGGATGTAATAGAAATGATTTATAAATCGGGGACCAAATTGACATTCACTCATACTTCAAGATCATCTGCACAAATAAGTTTTATATCAACAAAGATTATTTTCACGTTCGTGTATCTTTAACAATCTTTTATTTTTTATCCGCAGCAGTCTAAGTTGAATCTTCATATATCACCCACAATCCGTAAACAAGATCAACTCCCTTATCAAAGGTCTATCCATATTTGGCATCCCAAATCCGGACCAAGATTGAAATCACCGCAAACAATCAAAGGTGCGATTGCTTGATCATAGCACCCACTATTTGCCCAGCCACTCAAGCTTGAACAAGACCCATAAATTTAACCATCCATCTCACCTCACACCCATCAGTGATTCCTATCTGATACTAATCCATCGCCGAAATTGTGTTCTTTTCGGGGTTTTCGATTTCAAGGTGAGCTCTTTGTGCTTGCACTGTGTTCGTTTCATTCTGAGCTTATGTTTTAGATTTCTAAATATACTCTATTCACGCATGCTCAAGTTGGTTGAACCTTCATTATGGTATGCCTTCACTCCTTGTACTTTGTTTCAAACTTGAACAAAACCCATCTTGTTTTCTTGGATTCTTTACCGTTTCTCACCATTTCCCTCCTCTTTTAGCTATCCAAACAAGTGACTTTTAGTTCTCCTTTGTTCTTTTTTTTTTTTTTGCCCCTTCCTGTCAATCCAAAGCCCTATGACCTCAGTTGAGCGAAACGGGCTGAAGAGCGAGAGGACAGTGAAGAATCTAATGTTAGGAGTATCTATAAAAGTGTACGTAAATATTTATCTCTACATTGATGATAATAAATATTACTTTGTTGGTAGAAATAGTATGCATGTCAATTCGTATTTGGTTTCAACTGCAAAACTTTTTTTGAATTTATGTAAATACTATGTTTATGCTGAGTATTGAGCAAATTTGAAGAATATTTTTGTAGTATCTTATTATTGGTTCCCTGTTTTTCTTGCTTGGTAGCTTTTGTTTTGAGATACATATATATTCATAAATAAATAAATGTATATGTGATTGCGAGGTTCTATCTTAGTTGGGAGCGGGCTCCTAGGTTCTTAGAATATTTTTTAATTGGGAGCTTTGGAGCGAGGTTCTGAGTCGGAGTCACTACATTGATAGAAGGATCTTGCTACTAAGCTATGAGAGTATGAGTTTATGACCACTCGTGTGTGTTATACAGTTTTGGGTCATTGATCACTTGGTCAATTTTTTTAACAACTTTGAAGTATTCTTTTTGGATTTGTTTTTGGGGTTAAGTGGAAGATTAGGTTTTTTCACAAACTGGGTTGTTTATATTTCCTTCCAAAAGTAAAGAAAAACTGCGATGTAGTTGGATTTTTGTGCTTAAGTTAAAGCCATCGTGACTGTTTCCTTAGTAAAATGAGGAATTTACCCTAAAGACAACCTTGCATTTGTATTTACAAAGTTTGGAATCTTATATTGAGGTGAATGTCAATGAAACAGATTCTTAAAATTTTAAGGTCCTTGGAAAACCAATAAGGGGGAAGGTTGTTTGTGAGCTTCGAGTATATAGTTTGGTTATTTTTGGTGAGCTTCCCTTACTACTAAATATTGGGTTCAAATCGAACTTTCAGTGTAATCAAATCTGAAATCACCTAAGAACAATTTTTTTTTACTTTATATAGAGATGTATGTTTGTTTATACGCACAAGCATGGCAATTAAGAAACATGCGCCTTGAAGTTTTGACGAGCTACATGGATGACATGTTTTGCTCTGTATGTGCCTATCAAAAAATGTTTTGCTCTTTACGTACACTTAAACTTATACTTTTTGTGGGGTTCGGTTAACCAGAATCTAGATCGTGGTGGAGCTCTGGGTTTCCTTTGGTTTGCTCTGTTCGCCCGCCGCCGTACCCGCACAAAGTCACTAGGGCTGGAGGCAGCCCATTAACCCTCCGATGATCAAGTTAGATCTCTGTAGAAGAAGGTGAGGCTAGGGTTAGGATAGAATGATTTACTTCCTCAAATGGATCTCCCTTTCCTTTTATAGACCTCACCTTGCTTGGTCCCCAAGCAAGCGCGTGGAGGGCACGGTCGGATAACCGCTTTAGGTGACATCATAGGTGACGTATAGGATAAGGCGATTACGGAGCACATGACCAAGTCAGCCTCAATGATTATCCTCTCATAACTGTCTAGGCCCTTAGCATGGTTGCGCCTTCTTGGTCTTGGGTTGGGGTGCCCGGCCCGGAAATGTTCCTGAGACGTTTTGGGGTGGCAGAACCTGGCTCAGTGCTGCTCTCCAAGTGATACACCGAGGAGGCTTCAGGAGCCTTTGAGCCCCACGACTAGCGCAGGTCCAGGAGGCCTCCCTGACCATGGCCAGTGGCTCCTGTCTCAGTGAATGGTCCGAGCCCAATTACCGAGGCCGCTACACTTTTCCTATCCTGACTTGAGATCTGCAACTCATGATATTTGTAGCTTAATTACTTATAATCAAATCATTAATCCCAGGCACCCAAAAAAATAAAAAACGATCATTAGTCCCACAAAATTTCTTGGAAATTTGGCATGAAAGCAAGCAAAAGCAAGCATCCTCGATGTCAACCAATTCATATAAGAATGAGAGTAGTTATTCCCAATTGAATTGGCAATTACAATAGAAACTAATACTTAGGCAATATATTTTCTGCACTTGAATGAAGTTCAACATGAATTTGGATCCTAAGAGCAAGTCCAATGGAGGGATGGATAGTTATTTTAGTATAAAAAAAAGTGATTAAAAGTTAGTTAAATGGATAATAGGACTCTCTCCTCTCCAATGGGGGATGGAAAATGAGGGGATGGATAAAAAATGGATAATACAACTCTCTCCTCTCCAGTGAGGGATGGAAAATGAGGAGATGGATAATAGGACTCCGTCCACCTTATTTTCCCCCAAATTAATTGTCACGACCCAAACCCGTGGGTTAAAGGTCTAATGACCGGCCAGTGAGTTTACGTCACCCTAGGCCTATCCTAATAAGATCAGTTTAGGGAATTTATAAAATCCTCTCACCAAAATAGTACCTTAAGAAATTCAAGAAGATGCCGAAGCATAATTTCAATAATTCCAACATATTCCAGAGTTTTATGTGCGGAAATAAATATAATTGCTTAACAATACCTGCAAATAACCATAGCATATCCTGACCGAAACAAATCAGTTATCAAAATTCGAAAGTCTTCAAGTCAAGTCATCATAGCTCTATACTCACATCAAAACAATAATACTATATACACAAAAGAACTGATCATCAAAAAGACTTCGGCTTGAGAGCAAAGTCAAGTCTATCTAATGGTGCTAACCTGAAAAGTATGATTTTTGAAAAACTCCATAAGCTAAAGCTCATATGAAACATGGCATATCTAGTAAACACATTAAAGCATGGATACAACTAACATCTTTATAAAAAGTGCAGTCATACTCTTTAGTATCGAACATGTAAAATGTACTTCCTTTCAAAGATAATCAAATCTCAAGTCCATAATTGTAACGCCCCGATTTCTCAAGAGATTTCGGAAGCATTAATCCTAAAATACACTGAATTTTACAAACTATTAGGTCCCTATTTATCCTTATACAAAAATTACAATCTCAAAATAATACAAAAATCTATGTACATTTATTTAACAAAAGCAACTTCAGAGCGACTCTAGTTTTGATACGAATTCCAAGCAACGTTGGCCCAGACTCCGTTCCAGGGGGTTCCACTTGTATCAACTGCTCCACTGTGAAATCCTGCACACTCTAGCAAATTAAACGCCGAAGCAAACGATTTGCCAGGATACAAACGTATCCTGAGTGATAATTCACCAAGTAGAAATCCTAAAACCCAATACCACAATATGCAAATCAACAATATAATAATTCATAATACACCGAAGGTACAAAATAACAACACATCGTCTTTTTCTTTATTATCCATCGTCTTACATGTAATCTAAGGATTCTCTCCGCGAGATCCTTTCCTCCCACATCCATTAACTACAATCGTCTCATGGGTCCACCCTTCCTCTTGCTTGTCCTGCACCAGGGTCCTAGGTGAGCGCATCTAAGTTATGTACCGAGTATGTTCTCACTTAAAACCATAACAGGAGGATCAAGTCATCCCATGACGTATCGTACATTAGGGTCGGACATCCACTACCCCACGCTAACTATAACTGTCTCATGGGACCCATTCTCTTCCTCAAAGAGAAACTTCCCATGACGTATCATACATTAACGTCTCACTAACTATAACCGTCTCATGGGACCCATTCTCTTCCTCAAAGAGAAATTTCCCATGACATCATATATTAGCGTCTCACTAACTATAACCGTCTCATGGGACCCATTCTCTTTCTCAAAGAGAAACTTCCCATGACGTATCATACGTTAGTGTCACAACACTGGGCCCCTCAGGTAACTCATTTCAACACAGGGCCCTATAGGTTACCCTTGCCATCGCCATGGCTCAATTCACAATCCACACAGTACTCACACTTTCAACACTTTACCATTTTCCATTTACTTATCATCGTCTACATGATTCACTACTCGTAACCACCCCGGGAACCTATTTGTCCAATCTACAGTCACAACAAAATATCACACGGTTCAACATTTCAACTAAAAGTACTAACAACACATAACCATGCAATAAAATTAATCATGTCAGAGAATTAATCATGCGAGTAACAAAATAATATTCAGTCAAACAATTAATTACTATACTTAAAATTAAGTCTATTCCTCTCGTTTAGAAATTTTATAAAATATTTCTACTATTTAAACATTTTCTTTAACTTTCATATTATTCATAGATTTTACAAACTAATTTTTATTGGAAAATACTTATTGCTAAATTTAGCATTTACGAACTATATTAAATATTAATATGAGATTTTTATAACAACAAAATTATGCGAGGTTATTTTAGTCAATATTTATTAGAGTTAAAGATTAACTAATATATAATCTAAAATATTTCTTGTTTACAATCTAAATAAATTTTTACTAGTAAAATATTCTTGTGAATATTTCATAAACATTTATCTATCCCAATAATTTATTAAACACGTAAATGTCCACTCAATACAAATCAATAATGCATCATCAATAATAATTTCACAATCAAATACTTATTAAACGATTATAAATTTTTACAAAGTAAACACTAATCATTCTAGCACAACCGGACTGAATTTTAATATAACAGGACTAAAAAAAAAATTAATAATTTAACAGCAGGTCATCATCTTCAATAAACTTTAAATCTAAGTAACTCCATTAAAATGCAGATTAAGGTTTCGGGTTTCCGGAGAACTACCTCAAACGCGATTCTAAGTCCGGATAAGTGTTGTACAGTGTCCGTAGATCGCCGTGGTGGTTCTGAAATCTCGAGGCAGCGTCCGGCGGCACTCCATCAGGGCCCGCAGCTGCGGTGTGCACACACTCATGACCACAACTCTCTCTCTCTCTTTCTCTCTCTCTGTCTCTCTCTCTCTCTATTCTAGACTCAACAATAGAATTGTGAGTGAAATAATATACTGGTTCAATTTTTGAATTTATGTGAGTATGTAAAATGAGAGAGAATAAAGTAGTGAAAAGGTGAGATGATAAGTGTAAAAGTGATGGAATGAGAAAGGAGAGTGATATTGATAATGATAAAGAGATAGGGAACATGTGTCACATTTGGGGGGGTTTTCAATTCTAATGTATGTGGACGCATGTATGTACAGGGTGAGAATGTATCTGGACGCTTTTATGTATAGAATGAGAGGGGGAAGTGGAGAGTTAGTTTGAGTAGAGTTCTACTTGGGATTTAGATAGGAAAGATAAGAGATGAATATGAATCACTGATTCCCTGTATATCTAAAGTTTAAATACATATCTTATACAATAGTGTAAATAATATCGATTGTACACATAATAATATATTTTAATTATTCAATCTAATTAATTATTGAATTAGGAATTTCACAATATAAATTTATATTAAAAAAATTGGGTCGAAAATCCGAGTCGTGACAATAATAAAATAAATTCAAGCCTTTCAATAGACTTATGCTAAAAGCAATAATTCTCAATCATCAGTTCATGTCACGCCCTCGATTTTTAACAAAATAGTAAAGGATTTCCATAAATAAAACCTCACAACAAACCCTACGATACCTGAAAAAATATGGCATTCCCATTTCCATGATTATACTTTTAACTTCCATTTGTCTCCAAAAGATTACATCTACGGCCCAACAGCCCAAATTTTACACAAGTAAGAGTATTCAAAAGAGAGTTAAGAGTTTACAATAATTCAAATCAAAAGATTTACGAATAGAGTTACGAATACATCTTCCAGAAGAGATTTACAAAGATGGATAAGTAACTTCCAATCGTTAGCTTTCAAAATGTGTCCACGTCAAAGCATTCAATCATGCTAGCTACTGTCCTGAGTTAGTACCTGAAAATGATGGAGGGTTTGAGGTACACTAGCCCAGCAAGAAATTCTACACCAACATTATATGCAAAAGATATGCAAGGATATGACATCAGGATAGGTACATAAACAAGGACAGTATGGTAATCAACACTCTTGACTCAATAACCTTAAACAACAACTTAATGATCACCGTTTAGCTCACACTAGAACTATTTCCATCTTTCAAGTGTCCAATACCATCTCATCGTATGTGATTTGAGCCGAAGCTCCTGCCGGGCCAGTTAAGGGATCCCGATATCCCCTGCCAGGCACCATAACCATCGGTAGGTTCTGAGTGTAACCAATACGAGCTTTTGCTCCTGCCGGGCCAATTATGGGATCCCGATACCCACTGCCAGACACCCACCTGTCGATGGGTCCCGAATGTTCTCATTGTGTCAATAAATGTTCAAACTATTCATACTCTCACAAAGTGTCATTTCAATCCAATTGTTAGTTCGTATGGTAGTTGACATCAAATTTTACCGAACAAGAACAAGAAATGCAAAGAAGATCCATTAACTCAACGATTATGATTAATCATGTTACGAGGTGATTTGGAAGTGCTTAAAACAAGTTAGAAATAATCAGCGGTCAAAACGATGAAGTTTGGAACAAAGCAGCAAAAAATGTCCATAAGCTCGTGGTATCGAAACGGAATTCAGATCAGAAATTCTGAAGTTACGGTTTTGAAATGGTATCGATACGGCAAAAGTCTGTATCGATACGGTGTCGTTACGAGCAGATTTTCTATAGATTTTCGAAGATTCAACTACCACAACAACAATAACAATAATAGACACGATTTCAAGGCTTGAAAACACATCTTTTACATATATTGAGAGGTAAAATCCCTACCTCGAAGTCGAAGCACGGAACCCAAAAAGTTACGAGCCCTAGCTTTCCGAAAACCTTGATCTGACCGGAATGCGACTCCCCCGAGCTAAAACACGCAAGATACGAATCACAAGATGCATAGGGATGAAAGATTGGAGGTTGTTTTGAGTGGGTTTTGAGTGAGTTGAGTGGAAATTTGGAGAGAGAGCAAGAGAGAAAGAGAGAGAGAGAGAGATGAGAGGAGAAAATAATTCTCTACTCCCTCACGCTCCTATATATACTCATATATATACAAATCACACATTGCACCCTTCCATAATCAATTCTATCACTTTAGTCCCAAATCCTTAAAACACATCACATTTTTCCATTTTTCTCAATTATAGACATTAAAATTAAATAAATTAATTACGGGTCTCTATAGTTCATCAGTTCATTCACAGAATGAAATCCAACTTCTCAGGATAAAGCAAAAAACCATCATAATATTAAAAAGAGCACATTTCATAATACTCGTCGATTTCGCACATCTTTCATGAACAAGTTTCAACCAGAATATAAAGGAGCAACCTCTAAAGTATAAAAGGGAATGACGTCAACCTTATAACTGCAAATCCACTTTGTCTTTTTAAAGTCCTCAAGCACGGACACTTGTTCAGATGTATTGATAGAAAATATACATTTCATCAAGTCATTTAGCAAGTTAATAAATATCCATGATTCTAATTAGAAAAGATTTCCAAAATATTTCAACAGCAATGAAACATTTATATAAAACATGTAAACAAGATATGCACGTTTCACCTTAATCCTGCAGACGGAGCTAATCTCTACTTGAGTCTTCACGTATCTCATACTAACGTTCACATAGACCTAATGAGAATACCATAAACGTCCAAGTATGAGTAAAATTAATGTACTACGTTCAAACAGTCCAATCTAGCCTTCTAAGTCAAGGCTTAAAATCGATTTTGTTACTAGGGTAAAATGGTCATTTTACATCGCTCGTCCATCATATCAAGTGTGCTAAACCCAAATTTCCCCCCTTATAAAAATCTTGTCTTATACCATAATTTACTCAAACCTTAAGTATAAAACTCAGTTTAAAACGGTTATGACCAAAAAGGTCATTTTAGCACACATCGAATCTCAAGGGTAAAATAGTCATTTTAAATCTCCTAACTACAAAGTGTAAAATTTAAGTACCCTACTTATTCAAAAATTACAATCCTGTAAGTTTTTACAAAAAATCAATAAGAATTTATACAAAGTCCATTTTTTCTGGAGTTTTACGCAATACAGTGGATCGGAGGTTCAACAGCCTCTAATGGTAAAATAGTAAACACAATTCCACCTTAAGATCACATGGAATTTTTGGGTAAAAACTTAGTTTTGTTAAAAACTCTAAAAAACCTATGCATGCAAGTAAGGACGGAACCAAAATTTTATTCTATACTAAAAAAATAAAAAGATGCATTACAATATTAGTAGTCATCGGCTTCAGAAAAAATTAAAATAACATAATAAAAACTATAGTAAATGATGTTTTTCATTTGCACATGGAGTATGAAAAAAGACTAATTTTAATTTTAGGCATCGATAATGCCACTCTAACAACAATAACAACAAAACTCATGTAGTTCCCAATCATTAGGGATATGAGCGAGAAAGGATTGGAGATGGACCTAACTTTTGACAATATGTACAAAATGGCTGATTTCAGAGTACCACTTAAACAGTAGCCCCCTATACGTGTTTTGCTGCAGAACCGTACCCCCAAATCAAAGTCAAATGGCATCAGAGAGGGTAGACCTAGAAACTCAATTCAATTTATATGCAGTCTACCATGCTTCCTTTATTGATAGTCCAGAGCATTGATATGCACAAAGATAATATCACTCCCCAAATTTATAATGTCACTCCCCAAATCCCTATATGGATTTCCCAAATTGATAACCGCACTCCCTTTTGGGAGTGGCATTATAAATTTGGGGAGTGACATTATAATTAAATTCCCTTAATTTTTAGGTTAAGTTATTTTAGGATTAGAATTAATGTGAAGTTTTTTTTTCTTAATTACACATCATTATTTATATTATTTTACTTTGCCCCATTGAATTTATTTTTAGAATACTTTTTTGGGTCTCCTTTCTTGAAAAAATTTTGAAGATTTATGACTAGTATATAATAAAAAATAAGGAAAAAAAAATCCAGCAATGACGAGATTCTATAAGTTGGGGATAAATCTTTTTTTTCACATATAATAATTGCGTTTTCTAAAATCTTTATCATGATGGCTGCCACCACTAGACCTCCCTGGTCCTATCCTTGATGCAAGGTATTTTAAGAAATAAAAATAATACATTGTTCATTTACTAAAATCTGTCACCTTTTTTTTGAAAAATCATAACTTATACATATAAGATCCAAAAATATTCAAATCAGCGCCCAAACTTGCGTAACATCCATGTGTATCTACTGTAAAAATTGACAGATTAGTTATCAACCAAATATTTTCCAGATTTCGAAAGAATAAGCTGTTCTACAGAAAGACAGTGCAGCCAAACATGTTTTAGTAGAAAATCCATAACTAATTCAATTCAACTCCAAAAATGTTGACACAAACTCTCAAAGTTTTGTAACGTAAATTATTATTCTCAGCAAAAATATCAGATTCATAACTTAAGAGGATAGCTCCCAAAAATTGAAAGAAGATGGCTCTGCCCAAATTTCGAAACATGTATATCAGTCCATATTCCGAAAATCATAACTAATTCTGTGTTGATCATTTTTGCATGTTCTTGGTATTAAAATCTTCGTCTTTAAATGTATTTTAAAAGTTATGAAGACTTCAAAAATTGAATCATAGCAGAAAGTTTCTCAAAATACAAATTTGTGATGGTCCAGAAAGCTGTCAAGAAAGTTTAAGAAGTTACCGGCAAGAAAATAAGTTTTTCAACGAGAGAATGGTGATGGGAGGTGGTGGCTCGTGGTGGAACTGAGGTGGAGGGTGGAAGAACACCATCCTCCTCCTCTTTCTTCAAATTTCGTAGCTCCCTCTCTCTCTAAAATTAAAATACATGTTTGACTAGTTTTTACCAAGATGATAAAAAAAATGTTATAACCAAATATATATACACATGCATGAGTGTAATTTTAGGTGTTAAATTGGCCATGCCATGTGTCTATAAGCGTGACATGTGTCCTTGCATGCGCAAGTGGTCCCAGATGCCCGAGCGCACGTGTAGCCGAGAAGCTGTCCGGGTTTCAATCTCAGAAAAATATGAAATTCGCACAATATCCTAAATAAAATATTCTAAAAATAACCTCATTCTCGAGAAAAAATTTAGAACACAGAAATTTGAAATGTTTGGTCAATTGACTTGTAAAATATGTTCATGACTATCTCCATAACCAATAATTAATAGTAATAATGAATTATCATTGTACTAATATTTGTAGCGTGAGCGTTTTCACGTCCTTCACCTCTTAGAAAATTTGGTCCTCCGAATTAACTTAACACATACACACACAGAGAATATAATCGGTAGGAACACAAAGTACATACAAGCAGAACTACTTTTTTTTATTCTTAACCGTTTCTCTTGCGGATTCAAGGCACAAGCAGGCCTCTCCTCGTATCTCAAATCCTCTCTCTCTCTCTCTCTCTCTCTCTCTGTGTGTGTCTCTCACAGTCTGACAAGAAACGTAGAAACAAGCCGATCTCTCTCTCTCTCTCGATCATCCATCCCCTGCCGATCCAAACCCTTGCATCCCGATCGGAAATCACCTCCAGATTCGACCCCAACTCCCGCCGGCTTCATCCACGTCACGGACCCCCTCATCTCCTCCCTCCTCACCTCCAGATTCAAGATTTGCAGATTCCGGCGAAGTTCAAGTTTTTCCGGCGACTCTGGTATACTCCGGCCGTCCGTTGTTCTGGTAAATTAGTTGATTTTCTGACCTGGAGGGGGATGGAAAGATGCATCTAGGGATGGATTTATCCATCCCCATATAACTCAAAGCTATTTTCCATCCCCGGATCCATCCCCCATTGGGAAGCTGGTTTTTGATTTAGGGCTGGATAATAACTATGACAACCCATTTTCCATCCCCATTGGAGTTGCTCTAACATAGCCTTTCGGTCGTTATTTGACCTTACTGCTGATTTATATATTTTTAGTTACTCTGTATCAGTAAGAAAATTGGACCTTAACGAATTTTGTTGATAGCTTGGGCGGGTGTCTGCTCCTCTGCTACTTTTCTGTCAACCATTCACATTGTACAATGTGTTGTTCCTTGCTTGGTGTAAGCGGCAGATTCTGTCGTGTTATCATCCTCATTCTCCATATTCTAGCTATTCTTTACTTCTATTCACTCAGGATTAAAATGTATGACATCATTAGTTGTAATGAGTCGCAAACTTATATGCATGATACCGATTGGTCTTCTTTTCTTGGACTATGATGGTGTGAAGTGGCTAATCTCACGTTTGTTGCTTCCTTTTCAGGTTGACCATCAGCTTGGAAAATACCTTAGGCAGTTTCCTCACTTGAGGCTTTTGAGCATTGAGCATTCGAATGGGGAGTACCAATGTAGAAAAACTTAGGTTCTGTATTGACAGAGGGGGTACATTCACTGATGTATATGCTGAAATTCCGGGTCAGTCCGAAGGCCGAGTTATGAAGCTGTTGTCAGTGGATCCATCTAACTATGATGATGCTCCAGTTGAAGGTATCCGGAGAATTTTGGAAGAATATACCAAAGAGAAAATTCCTCGGACTTCAAAAATTCCCACAGATAAGATAGAATGGGTAAGGATGGGTACAACTGTGGCGACAAACGCACTGTTGGAGAGAAAGGGAGAGAGAATTGCCTTATGTGTCACTCAAGGCTTTAAAGATCTGCTGCAAATTGGTAATCAGGCCCGCCCGAATATCTTTGACCTCACTGTTAGGAAACCTTCTAATCTTTACGAATCGGTAGTAGAGGTTGATGAGAGAGTTGAGCTTGTTATGGACAAGGAAGAAGCAAACCCAAATGCTTCTGCTTCGATAGTTAAAGGGGTTTCCAGCGAGCTTGTTAGGGTTGTGAAGCCGCTTAATGAAGAAGCTCTAAAACCTCTTCTAAAAGGTCTGTTGGAGAAAGGTATTAGCTGTTTAGCAGTCGTTTTAATGCACTCCTACACTTACCCGCACCATGAAGTAGCTTTGGAGAAGTTAGCTTTGGGTTTGGGCTTTAGACACGTTTCCATATCTTCTGCTTTGACACCAATGGTTCGAGCAGTTCCACGCGGTCTAACAGCTAGCGTGGATGCTTACCTCACTCCAGTTATTAAAGAATATTTATCCGGTTTCATTTCCAAATTTGATGAAGGGACGGGGAAGTTGAATGTTTTGTTTATGCAATCAGATGGAGGACTTGCACCAGAAAGTAGATTTTCTGGTCACAAAGCAGTTTTGTCTGGTCCCGCCGGCGGTGTTGTTGGTTACTCCCAGACTCTCTTTGGGCTTGAAACAGAAAAGCCCCTCATTGGCTTTGACATGGGTGGTACATCTACTGATGTAAGTAGATATGCAGGAAGTTATGAACAAGTATTAGAAACCCAGATTGCTGGAGCTATAATTCAAGCACCTCAGCTTGACATAAACACCGTTGCTGCCGGCGGCGGGTCAAAGTTAAAGTTCCAATTCGGAGCTTTCCGTGTCGGACCGGAATCTGTGGGTGCACACCCGGGTCCTGTCTGTTATCGGAAGGGTGGGGAACTAGCTGTTACTGACGCAAATCTTATTTTGGGATTTGTAATTACTGAATATTTTCCATCAATTTTTGGCCCCAAAGAAGATGAGCCTTTAGATATCAAGGCAACAAGAGAAGAATTTCAGAATCTTGCTAAGCAAATTAATTCCTACAGAAAGAGTCAGGATACGTTAGCAAAAGACATGACGGTGGAGGAAATTGCACAAGGCTTTGTCAATGTTGCTAATGAGACAATGTGTCGTCCAATTCGGCAGTTAACTGAGATGAAGGGACACGAAACAAAGAACCATGCGCTTGCTTGCTTTGGAGGTGCTGGACCCCAGCATGCCTGTGCTATTGCCAGGTCGCTGGGAATGAAAGAGGTACTGATTCACAGGTTTTGTGGAATCTTAAGTGCGTATGGTATGGGATTGGCAGATGTGATTGAGGAGGCACAGGAACCATATTCTGCAGTTTACGACTTTGAATCATTATTAGAGGCTACTCAGAGAGAAGCTGTTTTGTTAAAACAGGTGAAGCAGAAATTGCAAGAGCAAGGCTTCAGGGAGGAAAATGTAACCATTGAAACGTTTTTAAACTTGAGGTATGAGGGTACTGATACTGCCATTATGGTAAGGGGACATAAGAAAGAAGATGGCTCCGGAGGTGATTATGCTGCCGAATTTGTTAAACTGTTCCAACAAGAGTATGGATTTAAGCTAGAGAACAGAAATATCGTTATATGCGACGTAAGGGTTCGCGGCATTGGAGTCACAAATATTTTGAAGCCTCGGGGACTAGAGCCTGCCTCAGGTGACCCAAAAGCTGAAGGATGCTTTAAGGTTTACTTTGAGAGTGAATGGCATGATACTCCTTTATTCAAGCTTGAGGATCTAGGTTATGGACATGCTATTCCTGGTCCAGCAATCATCATGAACGGTAATAGTACTGTGATAGTAGAACCAAACTGTAAAGCCATTATTACCAAGTATGGGAACATCAGAATTGAAATTGATTCGACATCAACCACAGTGAAACTGGCAGAAAAGGTCGCGGATGTAGTGCAGCTCTCAATTTTCAACCACAGGTTTATGGGTATAGCGGAACAGATGGGGCGTACCCTACAAAGGACTTCAATATCGACTAATATCAAGGAACGATTGGATTTTTCTTGTGCTCTCTTTGGTCCTGAAGGAGGGCTGGTCGCCAATGCCCCACATGTTCCTGTTCACTTGGGTGCCATGTCAAGTACCATCCGGTGGCAAATTGAATACTGGGGCGAAAATTTGCATGATGGAGATGTTTTGGTTACTAATCACCCTTGCGCTGGAGGTAGCCATTTGCCTGATATAACTGTCATTA
The DNA here is from genome assembly GCA_019656835.1 of Rhododendron ovatum. NCBI lineage: Eukaryota > Viridiplantae > Streptophyta > Magnoliopsida > Ericales > Ericaceae > Rhododendron > Rhododendron ovatum. The sequence goes on from CM033799.1 coordinate 29,065,241, forward strand.
CTCCTGTTTTTGATAGTGGGAACTTGGTGTTTTTTGTGGCGAGCAGAGGACATCATGCGGAAATAGGAGGCATCACTCCCGGAAGTATGCCTCCTTTTTCTAAGTTCATATGGGAAGAAGGAGCTGCCATTAAAGCGTTCAAACTTGTGGAAAAGGGTGTTTTTCAAGAAGAAGGGATAGTCAAACTTCTTAAGTTCCCTTGTTCAGATGAATTGGGTTACAACATTCCTGGGACCCGTAAGCTTCAAGATAACTTATCGGATCTTCATGCACAAGTGGCTGCGAACCAGAGAGGGATTTCTCTTATTAAGGAGCTTATTGAGCAATATGGTTTGGACACTGTCCAAGCTTACATGGTCTATGTGCAGGTTAATGCGGAAGAAGCAGTAAGAGAAATGCTCAAGTCAGTCGCTGCCAGATTTTCCTCTGAGTCAGCGAATTACGGAGCAGGGAGACATTGTCTAAATATTGAGGAGGAAGACTACATGGACGACGGTTCTGTGATACATTTGAAACTATCCATTGATTCTGAGAAAGGGGAAGCAGTATTTGATTTTTCTGGGAGTAGCCCAGAGGTTTATGGGAATTGGAATGCACCAGAAGCAGTAACAGCCGCAGCAGTCATTTATTGCCTCCGTTGTTTGGTGAACATCGATATTCCTCTTAATCAGGGTTGTTTGGCTCCTGTTAAAATTCACATCCCAAGGGGTTCGTTCCTCTCTCCAAGCGATAAGGCTGCTGTTGTGGGAGGTAATGTTCTCACTTCCCAGAGGATAACTGATGTTGTACTCACTGCATTTCAGGCTTGTGCTTGTTCTCAGGGTTGTATGAATAATCTCACTTTTGGAGATACCACCTTCGGTTACTACGAAACAATTGGAGGTGGAAGTGGAGCGGGCCCCACATGGGACGGTACCAGTGGGGTTCAATGCCATATGACCAATACCCGTATGACCGACCCTGAGATCTTTGAGCAGAGGTATCCAGTTATTTTGCATAAGTTCGGATTAAGAGAAGGAAGTGGAGGTGGTGGATTACATGGAGGAGGTGAGGGTCTAGTGAGGGAGATAGAGTTCAGGCGGCCAGTTGTGGTGAGCATTCTTTCGGAGAGGCGTGTCCATGCACCAAGAGGGTTGAAGGGGGGAAAGGATGGAGCTAGGGGTGTTAATTACCTTATTACAAAGGACAAGCGGAGAGTTTACGTTGGAGGTAAGAACACGATCGAGGTGCAGAAAGGGGAAATTCTTCAGATTTTGACTCCTGGTGGTGGTGGATGGGGGGCATTATGATTCTCCAAAGTGACATAGTTTTCTCAAGAAAGCATTGTGTTCTTGTTCTGGGTCGTTTACCGGAGTATATGGAGTCAATTCATGTATTGAACAACTTAACATTTCATTTCAATGATGAATAATGTTTTTCATGTTTCTTGAGAAACACTGGAAATTTCAGAATCTGTTTGCGGCTAAATGGTTCAATAATCAATATGGTTTGTAGAAATTGTTGGCAGGTATTCCTATCGTAAAGTAATGAACACTCTATTGCTGATGTTGTCATCGATGAATGGCTTGGATAAGTAATTCTGTAACCCGATTGGAAACTTGGTGTGGATATATGAGATATGTGGACAAAGATGTGGCTGAAATGAATACTCTTATCGATTCTGATGTAGCAATTATTCAGTTCTTGCCACCGCCTCGTGGTGCTCTAAGACCCTCTAACATTATTCATTCACGTGGGCGTGTTGGGGGGCGCCCTGGGAGGAGGTGACCCAGGAGCCCTCTATTACTGAATGAGTTTAATTATAGACGTGGAGTTCATAGTGTTGAGCTAGTTTTCATTTTTTGAAGCCAAACACCACGAACATATTAACTGCAGGTACACTGTAGGATCAGGAGAGAGACATGGCCTTCCCTGTTTCGTACTGCTATTACATGAGCCTCAGGTGCGAAAGCCCTATCAACCATGCGAACGGAAATTACATCGAACACAGATCTATAATATCCGTTACAACCAATTGCCCCGGGCATTCAGCTACTTGTTGTTTGGGCGAATTGCATGTAGTAATGCAATGCTGTCCGTTGCGGGTTTGGCGTGGAGAAAATTATTATCAAAACACCCTGTTAAATGCATCCAAACATGCCAAAGCTCTTTGCATGAAAACCCAAATAAGCTACTACACTCCGACCCGGGTGTCCCACCAATTCCCAATCAGATCTTCTTCATTGAGGTCCCAAGTAGGGGTGGGAAACTGGAAATTTTCGACACGGCACAAGAACCCGACACAAAGTTAGCAGGTTAGAGTCAGTTATTTCTGACACAGAACACGAATATGACATAACACGACAACACGAAAAGTTAAACAGGTCGGGTTATGATTGAGAGAATTCTTACACGAACACGAGATGAAGTGACACGATGCCCACCCCTAACTATTCCGGCTCGCAAACCATCTCAAACCCACGCTCCATCCATTAAATTTGGTTCTATTAATTATGGAGAATTAATTGGGTGGGAAAAAGAAGTTCAGAACCCCTTCCCATTTGGACTGCACCTGTAACGTATTAAAAAGTAATAATATCTTAAGTTCTTGTTCTGTTCTGACTTGCTATACCTTTTCTATTTAACAAGTTGTGTTGAAAAATCAGCAGACATGAGAATTCCAGATTTCATAATGTGCTTTCTTTTGTGCGGCAGGAAACAAGCTGTGCGAGCGTTCACCTCTGCACCTATTCGTAACAGAAGCGGCTTAACTCTTGAAACAGTTGATGGGATATATGTTCTTATCAATAGCTGCTTAAACAAGGTTCGCACAGAAGAAAATGGATTTCTCCCTGAGGTACGTAAACTGGTTTTGTTTATCCCCCTTGTCTGCAGGACATCAAGGCATCATATGGGGGTTGGAACTTGGAAGAATCCAAAAGAATCAAGATTCAGTTATGCATCAAGAAATAGTCAATTTTCTCTGTTACTGCAATGTGGACTTTAATGAGAAAGAATAGTCAACAGAAGGATGGATAATGCCTTTGCCTAAGAATACCAAATGGAGAATAGAAGGGTGGTCTTTCTTCACTTCGCTCTGCATGCATGGGCGTCAAAACAGATTAAAGAAGGGAACAGGGTTAGAGGATCAGCCTCCCCCTAACTTCCTCTTCTTTAGGGATTAATTAATACCCGCCATTGTGGCTTCCTTTAAACTTGCAAACATCAAGATGCCGTTAGGACTTAGGAGACAGTTGTGTCAAAAGTATTTGGACCTTCACCATAAAGTTGTAAGATGTAAAACTTCCCAAGCAAGACAGTCAAATCTAGGTTCATTGTATTTTGAAGGTTATTAGTGATGTGAAGCTTTTGAAAATTGTTGTATGAAGAAACTGTGGAGCAGAAATTGGAGTAAAGATACTCATTGTAGGTTCAGCAGGTAAGTGTGCTAACACTTTAGGATGGCACAGCCGTGCTGCAAGAAGGATGGTGATTGGGGAGCTTATCAATTAGGCAGTCTCATTTATGTCCTTTTAGTGTCACTTGAAATGCAAATTGAATTGACACTTCATAGGCGTGGCTTGAAGATGAGTAATTTCTGAATGGAAACCTGAAATGGCAAAAGGCCAGTCTTGGGTTGCGGAGTCATTAGTTGAAAAGGATGTGTAGTGACACTTATGGGCTTTTCTGTAGTCCGACAGTTGCATTAACACTGGATTTGGGCATTTGGCAGTCTTGGGATTCCAAGGTCATATATTCGTGTTTGTTGTTTCTTATTACTACTAGGTTTCAGCTGCTATAAAAGATAGCAGGTGGACTGATGAAACATACAATTATTGTTCTACTTTATTTGTTTCACCTTACTGGCGTGCAAGAATTCACTCTGTATCCCTCTCTACTGGGTCATGTGTAGTGTGCACATGCCATTGGGTCGAAAGTCGAAACGCTATATTTCACATAGCTCAAGGCTTCATTTTTTATTAGTACTGTGGTTGCATTAGTACATGCTAATTGAAGTTTTAACTTTCAGCTCTCAATCTGAACAGGTGTTCAGTCATTTGGTTTTTGGTTTCCCTTCTAACTGGGAGGAATATGCTGAGAATTGTTTGGAGAAAGAACGTAGCAATAAGGATGTTTCAACAACCTTGGGTCGTGACAAGTTATCCACAGATTCAGGAAGTAACATATGAACCCTGACAAATTGTTCACTAGAGATTGGTTGTCAGAGAAAATTAACCTGAAGTTCTACCATATCGTTTTATCCGGTTTATTTTGCTGAAACTTTTGGTTCTGTTTCAGCTGCTGATGATATTAGTGACGGAACTCCAAACAGAAACAAAGCAGCTGTTAGTGAAGAAAGGCACGGTACCAGTGACAACATGGATGTGAACTCAGAAGAAAAGGCACCATAAACCCCAAGATGATATCAGTGACGGAACTCCAAACACAAACAAAGCAGCTTTTAGTGAAGAAAGGCACGGTACCAGTGACAAAATGGATGTGAGCTCAGAAGAAAAGGGACACTATATACCCCAAGATGGTGCTTGTAACGACTCTTCACTTGAAGGACTTAGTCTGTCTGCAGGAAGAACGCGCGACCGTTCGTCAAGTAAAATGAACAGTAAGCTGAAGAGTGACCCAAAATCTGTCAAGCCGGTAGAATATGAAGAAAATAGGTTGGCTTGTGGTTCATCGGGCGAAAATAATATGAGAAATGCTGCGATAAGTGGAAAGAGAACATCAGGGCGTAGAAGCACTTCCATTCCATCTGCAGTTGGACTTCAGCCTACAGATTTTGAAACTGTAAGCAATTACATCTTGTGTGACAGCGGTTTTCACCACAACTTCACATTTGTTTAGCTAACACTGATGAAAAACATGAACAGGTGCATGGAAACATTGCCCGTCAAGCTGGTAAGCAGAGCAAGGCACTGAGGTCTTGTGTTGGACTTAATGATGTGAACCAGATAGATGACTTAAAAATTGCAGGCAGCAAGAAAGAAACTAATGTTAAGGATGCAAGCAAATCTAGGGAGAAAACCAAAAGAAAATTGACATATGTTAGTAAGCTGTTCCCCGAAATTCTGCATCATTTTAATTGCTTTTTTCCCTTGATATATGGATGCTAATCTTGCTAATGTGTGAATAAATGTATAGATGTATGTCTGTTGTATATGATTTGTTCTTTCTTTTAGCTTTGATATTATGGCAATTGCACCATTCCTGTTAATAAACTTACATATTGCTGAGATTGGAGATGCTAAAGAAAATGAGCCTCTACCTACACATTTTTGCAACCTCAGTGCTTGCGTTGCATATGCTTTGCTAATTAACTTTCAGAGATCTTGCTTTGGCCCTCGAATTTGATTGAGGTGCCTCTGGATTTTAGTGGAGCGATTTGTATATTGACAGAGGTGCAACATCAGTACACGTTTTGATGTAGGATGATCTTTGTTCTGAGGAGAAGCTTCCGACTAGGTGCAGATGATAAGAGGCTTCCGGTATAACCTTCGAAGCAACAAATAAACTGTGCCTGTGAATTGTACTAACTTCATTGGATGCGTTGCATAATTTTGCTAATTAACTTTACGAGAACATGGGTTGACTTTTGCATATTGGTTGAGATGCCTGTGCTAAGCTCAGCAAGTGATTTGAAAATAATGATGTGTCTACGATATAGGTGCAGCAGTTCAATTGGCTAAGCTATTACAATTATGAGATCTCTGAGCTTCGGATATCTATTCTTGTTGGAAATTGATTTCTTAAACCAAGTTATTATATTTGGAAAATGCTAACTAAAGCCCATTGGGCTTTGGATAATAGCAAAAAGATGTATTGATATCCATAAAAAGAGTACAGATATCCGCCAACGTGCATTGTTATATTTGAAAAGATGCATTGGAGTTCCAACTGTTTTTTTTTGTGTGTGTTTATTATCCCGTTCCCAATGAGCTCATGTTAGCTGGACCCATTATATTTTATGTTCCTTAATGTTTCTTGACTCTCTTTTTTTTTTTTTTTTTTTTAATAATTCTTCTTGTTTGTATTCAGGAAAGTCGGGTAACCAAGAGAGGAACTGAGAAAAGAACATTTGTGTCTTCAGAATCTTCGAGTTTCGAAAAGATCTAGATCAGGTAGGTTTGTGGTATAGTAACAAACAATTTTCTTTAATACCCTTCACTTCCCCTGTTTTCTACTCAAAAGGAGTATTTTTCCAGCACATTCGTTACCAGTTACTTTGCGGGAACTTTATATCCTTCACAAGCTCTGAAGTCTAATCCAAGCTCTTGAAGGGGCTAGCCTGCTTGGATCCATCTTCTTGAATTGGCTATATGTAAAAGCCAATATCCTTGATTATTATTTCGAAGGGAATCGTCTAGTTTTTGGCTGCCTAAGCATGTTATCATTTTTTCAAACAATTTGCCACTTACTAACTAGGATGTCATATTCCTAAATTTACTTACTCTCTGATTCTTTTCACTTGCACTCTATATGTTCTTCAGGATCATCAAATTACTGGAAATTCAAGAAGGCGGGCTCGTGACGTAGAACCATCTTCTTCCCTAAAAACATTTATTTCAAGCGAGAGATCCAAGACTCTGACTTGGCATCATGATAGTTTTGTAGTGATGTATGCACGCCTCCCTCCCACAGACCCCATGGGTGGACCACTCATACATGACGGGGAGAATGTTCTTATGAATCTTATCAATACTAGTAGACTACCATAGCTTCTTAGTCTTAAGGTCAATTGAATTGCAGAAAGGATTTTGTAAATCACATCTTCCATTGACGAATAAGGTTTTGTTCTCTCTTCTTTTTTTTTCATTTCTTTTTTGGGCGAAGAGAATATCTAAATAGTACGGCTCCAGTTTGTCGAAAAGTTGATGGATTTGTTCTTTTTGTAACAGAGTTATTTCTAAACATGCTTGCTTTTTTTACCGTTTCTCTCAGGGTCGGCTTTGGGAATATATCAATGATGCGGCCGCATCGGGCTCCCATTTTTTGCCTATTTTTTTGGGGCCCCTAAATATATATGCCCTTGTATTGTGTATATATAGATATAAATTTAGTAGAAAAATATTAGGCCCCAATTCTAATAGAATTTCAATACGTAAGGTCCAAGAAATAATGGTAAAAGATGTAATTATTAAAGTTTGTGGGTTAGATTGTGTAATTATTATACCGTTTTCAATAATCCAAGTAAAGGAAGTGCCCAATTACTTTGGGCGCTGCTATTCGCAGCCCTCTATTTACTCCCATAACCCGTTAAAAATTTCCAATTATACTTGACAGTTAGTTACCGAAATTGAGATATATTTTCAGCATTCAATTATCGAAATATAATATTTTTTTCAACAGATGTTTACCGAAAATGCATGTTCGGCAGTTGTTTACCGAAAGTTGAACATATTTTCGACATGTAGTTACCGAAATATAATCTTGTTTTCAACAGCAATTTACCGAAATGTTATTTATGATTTCAACAACCATTTATTGAAATGTAATGGGCTACAGGAGAAAATAAAGGGCTGCGAATAGCAGCGCCCATTATTTTTTCTTTGAAACAAACGAGTACTATTTGTTTTCCAAATGCTTGGATTGCTTGTTGACTATACCAATAATAGACTAACAGTTGCCTCCGGAGAAAGAAACATCTCAAAGTTAAAGTTGATCAAATCTTACCTTCAGTCTGTTTCTCCAAAAAAGGTGCAACCAAATCAGCTTGGAATCGTGAGTGTGTCAGGACTGGATTGCAGTACAAGTTTGAATCAAGGCCTGGAAGCCTCAATCTGACTTCTAATAGAACGAAAGTACACGGCCTAAGGGTAAGAATGTGAGGAGGTTCATGCTTTGTCTTAACGAAAAGGACTTAAAAATTTCCTAACCGTTGTTAAAAAATGGAAAGAAAAATTGAACAAGGCCTAAAACAGAATTAAAAGGACTTCATTAATGGTTTAACAAAATCTGATTACAAGGAAACATGATAAACTTAAGCTAAGTTGCACTGAATACAAGCTAGGCTTAAGTAAAGGGAATTGATAATGAAGATGCAATGAGCCGTAGGCTTTGAAGGTCGTGGACCTTTGTCAAGGCCTTCAACTCTGGTATTTATAGGCAGAAGTTTCAGGCCTTGAGTTGCTTCTAAAGGCCTTCATGCATGGCTGCCAAGTGTTCTCCTGGTAAAAGCTTAGGCTTGAGCTGTTTCTACTTCCTCCAATGAGTGATTACCACCTGTCCAAGCCTTACTCCTCACTCCAAGAAATTAGCTGAGGCCTGAAAGGCTTGAAAAAACTCTCCTTTCCTACATAAAAACTTGTAAAGGGCAAAACGAATTTTGGCTGTGCAGAATCTCCAGGCCTTTTGAGCTGCTTGAATGCCTGAATAGAAGATCTTGGGCCCACCAAGGTTAAAGGCCAAAATTTTACTAGGCCTTTCAGCCATTTCATTGGCTTGCTTTAGGCCTGAAATCAGCTTATTTCAAGCCTAAATTACCTCTTTTTGCATGAGGAGAAACATGAGACTTTTTAAGGCTAAAGGCTGAAATTCTCTTGTAAAGAACAAGACTTTTCAGCCACTTTTCGACCTTGATTGACCTAAGGTGATTCCTTCTGCAAGAAGACTCAAGACAAAGAGAATCCTTGAAACTTGAGCCCTATTTTCCTGCAATAAAAGACCAAGTAGGCTTGGTTAATTAAGCTACTTGTGGGCTGTTAGAGAGAATCTTCTAAGCCTTTAAGCTGCTTAGAATGTCTCCATACATGACTGTCATGTGTCCCAACATTGCTTCATGTTGAAGGATAGTAGAGATTCAGGCCTTGAGCTACTTGCAAGCAGCTTGCCTAGACCTGCTAAGCAAGAACATTCTAGGCCTTCGAGCTGCTTGTGAGCAACTTAAGGTTTTTTCCTACCAATTGAAGGCCATATGCGACGTTTTAAGAAGTAGGCCCATCCGTCACTTGGGCCTGAGTTTGAGGTGAATCATAGGCCTCCATCCTTTGTGAGCCTTGTGAGCCCAAGCCTGGAAAAAAAACCCAAGCTTTAACTGATTTGGATATACTAGAAGGCCTTATTGCTTCTAAGAATTGGCCTAGGCCTAGATAAAACGCTCAGACCTAGTGGGTCGACCCAAGACTTTAATTTGGCCAGTCTTGGGCCCGAATTTGTGAAAGTGATATTTTGGGCATTAGTTTGTCCCAAATCTTTGCAAACTCAATTGGCCCTTTTGCATTTAAACTGGCCCAATTCTGTAGGTGACCAATTTATAAGGCTTCTCAAGGCTTGAAACTACCTCCAAGGCCATTCTTTTATTGTTTTTCTAATTTTGGCCAAAAATGAGGGTAAACACTATGTCGCAAGGAAGCTTGAATGGATTATTTTTTGTCTTTATTCAAATTTTTTTCGCATTTGTTAATTTTCTATCAATTTTTTGGGGATTATTGCTTCGTTATAACGAGAGGAATCTAAAAAGTAAAAAATTATGATCAAAACCTAATTTTTTTGAATAAAGACAAAAATAAGTTAATAAGCCAATTTTTTTGCCTTTGTTAAAAAAAATGGATTTCGATCGTAATTTTTAACTTTTTAGAATCCTCTTATCATAAAGAAACAATAATCCTCCAAAAAATTGACTCTTTGATCCTATAGAGCAAAAGCTTGATTGTGAGAGCTCTAAAGACAAAAATTAATTACAATTCTTTATGATAAAATGAACAAAAAAAAAAAAAATTTCGCACTGGTTCAAACGAATTGAAAATTGGAGCACTTAATTTTTTCACCACATTTTTTAATATATAAATAGTTTAAAAAAATTAAGTGTTCAAATTTTCAATCCATTAGAACAGGTGAGAAGATATTGTTTTTCTAATCATTTTATCCTAAAGGATCATAACTAATTTTTGTCTTCTTGACTCTCATAATTAATTATTTTCTCTTTATTTAGGACCATATAGAGCAGATACTTAATTATGAAAGCAATGGAGATAAAAATTAATTATGGCTCTTTAGGATAAGTGATCAAAAAAATAAGATCTTCGCAACGGTTTAAACGTATTGAAAATTAGAACACTTAATTTTTTTGAGACGGTTTATATATTAAAAGATAGAGTGAAAAAATTAATTGTTTCAATTTTCAATCCGTTTGAACCGGTGCGAATTTTTTGATCATTTTATCCTAAATTTTTGTTTCTAGGGCTCTCATAATCAAGTTTCTTCTCTACAAGGTATTAGAAAGTATATACTTAATTATGAGGGCTCTGAAGACAAAAATTGATTATGACATTTTAGGATAAAATAATCAGAAAAATAAGATATTTGTATCGGTTCTAAAGGATTGGAAATTCAAACACTTAATTTTTTTAGATTGTTTATATATTAAACAATATGATGAAAAAATTAAGTACTTCAACTTTTAATCCATTTGACCCGGTGTAGAGATTTTGTTTTTTTATTATTTTATCATAAATAATCATAATTAATTTTTGTCTCTAAATCTCTAATAATCAAGTTTCTACTCTACAGGATCCAAGAGTGAAAAGGAAGAATAACTATTTTATGTTTCAAATGGGCCTAATAATAACGTGTCATCTCTATATTTGTTTGCCTGATGGATTACAAATATGTCACAGTGGACCTTAGATTAATTTTTTATAGAATTTACTCCACCCCCTTTAAAAGCAAACCCTCTATTATAAGATAGGAGAAAACAATTTACAAAAAAATTCACTTGTTTCTAACACTCTGGAGTCTGGACAATAATGAGGTCCACAAGTCACTGAAAGAGCATAGGAATCTCCTAAAACGACAGCGACCATCATTGAGGACAACTGGTGGGACCAATATAGCGAAAATGATAATGGGAATTCGGAGCTATGGCCGGCCCGGCCCGGCCCTAGTATTGTCGGATTGGTTCGCTCATGCTTTTACATGGTTCCTTCTTCTTAGTTTCAAAGTAGCAACTTGGGGAAATTTCTGGCCAGTTCCATATTTTGCTTAGAGTTCCATGTAAATCTTTTTTTATAGAGCTATTTTATCCAACCCCTTTTTAAAGATATTTTTATTATTTTATTCTTGTCATTTTTCAACACTTATAGAATTCACACCCCTCATATCCATAGAATTCACACCTCAGATAATTGACACCCCACAAAATTCACACCCCTTTGCAGAATTCACATCACTTTGCAAAATTCACATCTCATTTTTACTATTCATTTTCCTTTGCAGAATTCACACCAATTTGCAAGAATTCACATCCCCAAATTGACACTCCTTTGCACGAATTCACATCCCATAAAATTCACATCTCACAGAATTCACACCTCCAAAATTCGCACATTTCAAAATTCACACCATTTGCAAAATTCACACCACTTTGCGTGTGAATTCTTTCTTTTTTGAAAGTGTGAATTCTTCATTTGAGTGTGAATTCTTTCTTTTTCGAAAGTGTGAATTCTTCATTTGGAGAATTCACACCTCATCGTAGAATTCACACACATCTGCACAATTTACACCTCTCAAATTACACAATTCACACCAACAAAATTACACAATTCACACCCATCCTTTTTCTTTTTCCTTCATTCAGAACTTTAACAAAGTAGGAGTATGTAGCAGACCGAACCCAACTCTGGCTTCGCCAGGGTTCGGCTTCGCCGAAACATGCCGGTCGTCGACTTTGCCTTCACTTTGCATCCAGCAACGGAAAGAACCATGTCAAGCTCGGCCACCTTTGGGAGGTGGTCCCGTAGACTATTTTTGCTTGGCCTAAAGTCCCTTCAGGCTCGGCTACCTTTTATGCTCGGCTCCCCTTTAAGCTCGGCTTCTCTTCAGGCTCGGATACCCTTCAGGTTCGGCTACCCGCGCGATCTTACGGGCTCGGCCACCTGCACACTCACGTGTCGCCCCACGTGCTGAGGCGGTTAAACAAAAGGATAATCATGAACGCACTTGGAATGTGTCAGCTCACACCAAAACGGTTACCAGATTCGTCCAGTGACGTCACGACAACGTCGCCTAACTCGTGCAAGGCACGTGCCTGTGCTTGGAGAGCAAGTCAAGGAGACTCTATAAATATAGAAGGATAACGCCTCTGTAGAGGTACGCACCCTCATACGCGATTACCCACTCAAAACCCTAGTCTCTATCCTCTCTTCCTACACATACTTATCCTCTCGCCGGAGGGCCTTGTCGGGCAACCCCCGGCCAGGTCTTAGTCGTGCGTTCATTGTGCAGGCGGCATGGAGAAGGCTAGGTAACCACTGAACCAGCGGAGGAAGGACTCGAGCCAGAAGAGATCACGGGCCACACAATTGGTGAACCCGACGTGAAGCTTCTCAGCCTCTGATCCAAACGGCTCAAACACTCTTTCAAATCACCTTCCTCTCAAAAAGACGAACGAAAACTCAGCGGCGATGGGCGGAGATCCACCAAACGTTTCAGTTTCTGGAGCCAAAGACACCAGTGGAAACGCGATCCTCCCACCGTTTTCAGAAAGGCACATGTCCATCTCACTACCACCAGATTCTGGGCTCTCTCCGGCCGCAGACGACATAACAACGGCCTACATCCGCCTTCTGCAATGACGAGACGACGAAAGAGACAACGAACTTGCAGCGCTAAGGGCGGAAGTGGCCCAGATGAAGCAACATATGCAGGACGCAACCCCAGCCGCCTCCAGATCCACCGGAGGCGGACGACGGAAGCAAAGAAACTCTCCTCCCCCTCCTCCTCCTCCGCCGCGAGACCACACCAACGAGGCGGGCCATCGCGTCTCCGTCAAAGACCGCCTAGGGTTTACGCCAGAAAAGGGAGACGCCAGGGAAATTATCCTCTACAAACGACCTGCAGCATCTGGTACACACCACTCGAGGTCCCACCACGAGCGGACCCGCACCAGGGACACCGAATCATTCACGAGCACGTACTCGACTGGTCGCGCGGAGTTCTCTTGCACAACGGCCTCACGCCGAAGCCGAGACTCCGTCGAAACCAGGCGCCACGTCTCTGAACGCCTCGGGGGGATACCACCACAAAACTTGGATAATGAAAATGACGTTCGGCGGAATGGCAAAAGCGTACGGATCGAAGGGGCGGAGAATAGGAACAAAACCTATTACGATAAAGAGAAGTCGGTTGACCACCCCCGTAGGGAAACAACAGACCTGCGGGACAAGCTTCGCAGCCGAGTACGCGAGAAAACCTCAGAACGAGAGAAGCACCCAAAGAGGCCGCGGACGGACGAGCTAGGCAAACCACCGCGCCCTGGATTCGAACGGCAACTAAAAGACCTCGGTATCTCACCCTTCACCTCCCACATCAACAACACTATCGCCGAACCCAATTTCCACCTACCAAAATTCACCAAGTTCGACCCAAGCACTTGCGAAGCTTACACTCACCTCATTCACTTTCGCCAAACCATCGAGCTGTGCACTACAAAGGACGAGATCAAATGCAAAGCGTTCCCATCCAGCCTCGGCTCTCTTGGACTCCAGTGGTTCAACAAATTGCCCGCTGGATCCATATGGAACCTGGCTGACCTTGAACGCGCCTTCAACACCCGCTTTATCACCAGTAATAGAACAGCGAAGGAGCCTGAATCCTTGACCCAGATGAGGAAGCTCCCAAATGAAACGCTCAGGCACTACGCAGAACGATACTGGCAACTCTTCAATGAAATTCCCGGAATCGACGAATATTGGGCCGCGCGTACCTTCAAAAATGGGTTGGAATCTGGGAGCAAAATACTCGACGAACTGGCTATTCGACCTCCGCACGGCATGGGAGAGTTGATGCGTGTGGTAGAACAATTTTGTGCCCTTGAAGAGTTCTACGCAGACCGGGCCGCTCAGGGGATCCCCATCTCAACAGCCTGCCTACCAACAACAACCCCTCAGCTGCAGACACCAATCGCAACTCAACAATCCCATCCAAAGAAACACGTCAACAACATCAAGGAAGGGAAGAAACGCCAGCCAAAGGAGCAAGACTACGTGGCTGAAACCACCCACTTCAAAGAACCCATCTGGTCCTTCCTAAAGGAAATCATGAGGCAACCATGGTTTGAGTGGCCGCAAGGCAAACTGGGCACGGACAACGGCCAAGCGGATCAGAACCCGAGAAAGAAGTGCTCATACCACAATGAGCTCGGCCAGTACACAACGGCATGTGCTCCATACAAAGCATTGTTGGAACGACTGGCAGCCCAAGGCCATCTCGACCAATACATTGATCGAGCAAAGACGCCCGCCCGCCCACCTGTCGGAAATCCCAACCCCAACGAGCCACGGCCGACGATACATGTCATCCACGGCCCAGTGACAAAGGAATCCGAAGCACATCTCAGAGCCGACCTCGATCGCGCTTCCACTTCTAAACAAGTGCTTGCAGTAAGACCCGGGTCAAAACGCCCGCGTCCGGACGAAACACCCAAGTGGACCATCACTTTCACGGAGCGCGACCTCGAGTTCGTACAAACTCCACATTCTGATGCTCTTGTCGTCACCGTGCAAATCGGAGTACATGATGTCAAGCGAATCCTCATCGACCAGGGAAGTTCAGCAGAGGTGATGTACTATGATTTGTTCAAAAAACTTGACCTCCCAGAATCAGCCCTACAACCCGCCGAAGTCCCTCTCATTGGATTCAACGGAACACCGGTCTGGCCACTCGGACGAATCTTCCTTCCGGTCATAGCAGGTTCAAAAACATTGACCGTCGAGTTCATCGTCGTTAACGTGCCAAGCCCGTACAACGCAATTCTTGGCCGAACCTGGCTTCACAACATGCAAGCAATCGCTTCAACCTACCACCAGGTTGTCCGCTTCATCGGCTCCGGCGGACGACAAGAAGATCTGAGAGGTGACCAAGTAGCCTCCAAAAAATGCTACGTTTCGGCCGTCCACAACTCAACAAAAGCCAAAGAAGTACAATGGGTAGAGGTCCCCGACATGGCCATGATCGACGACGTCGGCCAGAAGGCCGAAGACAAAGCAGAAGAGGACCTCGTCGAAATGCCAATCAACGAGGATGGCTCCCGATTTTTCCTGATCAGCTCTTCCATCAGCGAGACCGACCGCGAAGAAATGTTTCAGTACCTCAAGGAAAACATGGAAGTCTTTGCCTGGACCCCCAACGAAATGCCGGGGGTCGATCCAAATTTCATCAGCCACTCTCTCAACATCAAGAAAGACGCAAAACCTGTCGTCCAAAAGGCCAGGCGCTCCGCAGCCGAACACGCCGACGCCGTCATCGAAGAGGTCAAGCGTCTGCTGGAAGCAAATGCAATTCAAGAAGTGCAATACCCAACATGGCTGTCCAACATCGTTGTCGTTAAGAAGAAAAACGGCAAATGGCGAGTCTGCGTGGATTATACCAATCTCAACGACGCTTGTCCTAAAGATTGGTTCCCACTTCCAAAGATTGACCAACTCGTAGACGCAACAACTGGCCATGCTCGACTAAGCTTTCTGGACGCATACCGTGGCTACCACCAAATTGCCATGGATCCTGACGACATGGAAAAAACTGCTTTCATCACGCCTTATGGCATCTTCTGCTACCGCGTCATGCCTTTTGGACTCAAGAATTCTGGTGCAACGTTCAACAGAGCAGTATTCAAGATGTTGCAAGAACAAATTGGCCACACCGTGGAGGCTTACATTGACGACCTGGTCATCAAGAGCAAACAAGAATCCAACCACTTGCGAGACTTAGCGGAAGTCTTCGAAATCCTGAAGTACCACAAGCTTCGACTGAATCCGGAAAAGTGCGCATTCAGAGTAAGCGCAGGGAAGTTCCTCGGGCACCTTGTCACTCGGAAAGGTATTGAAGCCGACCCCAACCAAATCAAGGCTGTTAAAGATTTGCGCCCACCAAGGACAATCAAGGAGGTACAAAGGCTCACTGGGATGGCAGCGGCTTTGAACCGATTCATCAGCAAATCCTCGGACAAGTGTCATGCGTTCTTTCATGCCTTGAAGGGAAAAAGTCGGCGCAGCTTTGAATGGACCCCGGATTGCGAATCTGCTCTAGCCGAACTCAAAGATTACCTAAATTCCACCCCGCTGCTAGTAAAACCTAAAGAATTCGAAACACTCTATCTCTATCTTGCCGTGTCCGACCATGCAACAAGTTCGGCGCTGGTACGACGGGAAGGCGCCGATGACAAACCCATTTACTTCACAAGCAAGACGCTCCTCCCAGCTCAAACACGCTACCTACCACTTGAAAAATTGGCATTTGCTCTCGTCACAGCGGCCAGGAAACTTCTGCCTTATTTCCAATCACACCCCATCGTCGTCTTAACGGAGCACCCGCTCAAAGCTATCTTTCGGAAGGCAGATCTCTCCAACTGTGTATCAAAATGGGCTGTCGAACTTGCAAACTTCGACATCAGCTTTGAGCCACGAACAGCAGTCAAGGGCCAGGTGTTGGCCGACTTCATTGCAGAACTTATTCCAGAAGACACAATGGCACTCAATGCTCCAACCCTAACGGAAGTTGCCGAATGTAGCCCCTCAACCAATCAATGGCACCTTTTTCAAGGCGAAACTTGGCGGCTTAATCTCGATGGGGCTTCCAACAGCAACGGAGCAGGAGCTGGGGTAGTCTTGGTTTCACCTTGTGGAACACTTCATGAAAGCTCCCTCACCATCGACTTCCCAGCCACCAACAACGAAGCAGAATATGAGGCACTCCTCGCCGGCTTACACTCAGCCGTCGCAATGAATGTCACCAGCCTCGCTGTCTACTGCGATTCCCAGCTCATCGTCAACCAAGTACTTGGCGACTACGAAGCGCGGGACCCTCGAATGCTGAAATACCAAGCTGCAACAGCCAAGCTCATCTCCCAGTTTCGCAATTTCAGCATCGAACAGATCAACCGCGAACACAACGCACATGCGGACGCACTCGCAGGCCTCGCCTCGGCATCCACAACCTCAGAATTCAGAACTATCAACTTCGGCAGCATTGACCGCCCGTCCTTTGAACCCACTCCGGAGGTACTCAATGTCGAACTCGGTCCCAGCTGGATGGACGAGATTGTTGCGTTTCTGAAGCACGACACCCTACCCACAGACAAGAAGGAAGCTTACCGTGTGAGAAATAAGGCCACTTACTACTGGCTTTCTGAAAGCGGCCAGCTATACAGGAAATCCATCTCCGGGCCGTACCTCCTCGCTGTCCACCCCACCCAAGTACCTGAAATTCTGACCGAACTTCATTCAGGAAGTTGCGGCTATCACTCTGGTGGCCGCTCCCTGTGTCAACGCGCCATAAGCCAAGGCTACTTCTGGAAGAACATGAAGAAAGACTGCGAGGAAGTTGTTCGCAAATGCCGACCATGCCAGCTGTTTTCACCTATCCCGAAAAAGCCGGCCCAGGACCTCTCACCCATCACTAGTCCTTGGCCTTTTGCCCAATGGGGGCTTGACATCGTGGGAAAGCTGCCAACAGCTCCTGGAGGCTTCAAGTTTCTGATTACAGCAACAGACTACTTCTCCAAATGGGTTGAAGCTGAACCCCTCGTGACAACAACTGAGGCGGATGTCCGAAGATTCGTATGGCGAAACATTGTTACCAGGTTCGGCGTCCCATACGCAATCGTCTCTGATAATGGAACTCAATTCGTCGGCAAGGACCTCACAAACCTTTGTGCCGAGTTTGGGATACGTTTCTTCAACTCCACACCAGCTTACCCGCAAGGAAATGGCCAAGCAGAGGCCACGAACAAAACCGTCTGTGCCGGCATCAAGCGTCGACTAAACTCCAAAAGAGGAAAATGGGCTGAAGAACTGCCACGCGTTCTATGGGCCTACCGATCAACACCAAGGAGATCAACGGGCCAAACACCATTTTCAATGGCATTTGGCATGGAAGCCGTCATCCCATTGGAGTCCAAGTTTCCAACTCTCAGGACAGAAACGTTTGACCCCAAAACAAACGACGACGCTATCGCACAAGAGCTAATTTTGGCAGAAGAGAAGCGTGATGACGCTCGCCTGCACCTTGCTGATTACCAGCAACAGGTGGCCAAGGGATATAATCGTGGCGTGCGAATCAAAAAGTTCAAGCCGGACGATTTGATTTGGCGAAAAGTTGTGCAAGCCAGCAAGAAAACAAAATTCAAGCCTAACTGGGAGGGACCTTTCCGTATCGTCAAGATTGCTGGTGAAGGTGCCTACGTGCTGGAGGACATGAATGGGAAAGTACTAACTAACCCATGGAATGCACAGAATCTCAAGAAGGCGTACATGTAGTTGAAATCCCGAACAGTGTGCCCCATGTTCGGCAACTGCCTATCCTATGTTCCTTTAAGTTGGCTTCGGCCCAAGTCTTTTTATTTCAACTTGTACTTCCATGTTTGGGAAATCAAAGAAAAATTATCTCACAATTGTCATTTGCAAATTCCAAAGAAACTTCTTCTTGTAAACTTTTTCCTCGGCAAATTCAGCCGACCACAAACGTTGACCTCGGTCACACACACAAACGGCTACTATGCCTCTGCTTCGGCCACTATTACTGTCCAAAAGAAGCAAAACGGACATTAGGTCCACCGAGCCCAAAGACACAGTCTGGCTAGAATTCAGGCTTCGGTTCGGCGTGGCAAGACAATGAGGTCGGCCACTGCCCGGTTACACTCACATTTTGGTGAGCAGACCACCCACAAACATTATGCCTCCTAAACTAGGCTAAGGGCTGGCACCTAGACCAAATCCCAAAACACAAGTAAGAAGCCTCAAACTTGTGGCCGCGATAAATTACCGAGCACAACACCATGCTCGGTTTACTCTCCACAACATTCTCCTACACTACTTTGGTCCAAGCTCGGCACAAACTCAAAACTACCAAGGTTGGTCCAACATCCATATTATTTTGCCGAACATAGACCAAAGTGGGGGCTACAGTCAACTACAAACTTGAACAAACTACAAAATAAGCAAGAATATCATAAAGCAAGCATTGCAAAAAGCTAGTCATCCATTAAAAGAAAGCATTGAAAAGTCGAGTTCGGTAAAAACATCCACAGGCCAAACAACCATTACACCTTGTACGGCAAAACTCCTAAGTTCAGAGCCGTCCAGTCCAACAAAAATTTCGAATTACAAAATAAAGAGAAAATCCTAAACTTGGGGAAAATCATCAGCAGCGACATCAGCATTCTTTCCACTCTCGTCTTCGGCAGCTTTCTCATCACTTCCTTGAGCTCGCACAGTATCCTGGTTGGCAGCGTCAGTCGCGCCTCCTTCGGCTTCATCTACCTTCTTTCCACTAAAACCTTCACCACCTTCGTTGTCGGCAACTGTCAGGTCATCTACATCCTCCTCACTCTCCGAAAACTCCTCTGGAGGAAGTGGTGCACACTCATCGTCGGTATAAGGCAACACAAGCTCGGGCACCTCGGCTGCAGGAATCGACTTTGTCAAATTCATGTCCGCCTCGAGCTGCAAGACCCCACACGCAGCTTTTACCCCAGCCTTGTATCCCCCACGGTACGCAATGGGGACCCGGGTCTTGATCTCTTCATTAACCATCGACCTAGCCTCCCGAACGTACTCGGCACCTGCTCTGTCGTACCCAGCCTGGTAGGCTTTTTCATCAACTTCTTTCATCTTCCTCTTCTCTCTTCTTAACACCTGGCCAAGCTCGCGCTCGAATTTTTTGGCCTTCTCCAATGCATCATCCCTCTCTTTCTCGAGCTCGGCAATCTTTGTCTTGGCCGACTTCAAGGCGTTCTTTGCAGCCTTCGTTCTTTCACGCTCGGCTTTTGCGTCATCACGATAGCGCGTCCTCTCAGCCGCCAGCAGATCAGCCTGATCGGAAACTCGCAGCAGAGCCTGTCCTGCCTACAAAGAACTAAACAGTTATGCCCAATAGCAAAAATAAATGCCAAACTCCATATTTGAGAAATCGAGTAACCAAATACCTGAACGAGGTAGGCGCTAGCATGAGCAATGCTCGGCTGCAGTTCCCTGGGAACCCTCTCCATATCCCTCGGATGAGCCAGACCAAGCAGCACGGTGACGGCGAGGCCTGGTTCCAGCTTGACACTATCGTCAACACTTACAACTCTACCCTCGGCCGTAGCAAACGAAAGCGCGAACTCCTGCACGGTCACTTGACCCGCAGAACCCGCCGACTTCTCCGCGGCTTTGGAGCCACCAGCAGCAGATGAATCAGTTTGATCTTTTAGCACTGGCGTCGGCGGCCTGGTTGGAAAGAAGTCACGAGTGACCTTTTGCTTCTTTGAGGCAGGCTCGGTCGTTTTGGCCTCCTTCTGCCGAGCGAGAGCACCGTCCCTGAGGTTAATCTTCACCACGTTCCTTCTGCCCATATCTTCGGCAAATTCAGGTATTAGTGTTCGGATTGGTGGGATGCTGGCGCCTTGAAACTTAGCCGGCTGACTGTCTTGAAACCAGAAATCCGCGGACTTCTTTAAAGTGGGAAACTTCACCCTTGGTTCCTTCTTCTTACCAGGATTGGGGGCAACGCCTCCAGCCTCTTGTTCACCAACTGTCTTCTTTCCTTTACCCTTCGTGCTCGGTCCTGCTTCTCGCTCCCTTCTCTTCAATTTTCCCTTGTATGAAGGTACGTAGCCGAGCAGCGTCGGCGCGTCACGACAGATCTGAGCCTTTAGCGTCTCGACGTGCCCTTCTACAGCAAAGGACTGCTGCCTCTTGGTAATTGCTCGGTGATCTGAGAAGAGAGATCGTCAGCCAAATAAAGCGTTAAAATTGCAGTAGAAATTAAGTTGTGCTCGGCATATAAAGGGAAGGGATGTAAACCTCGAAAATCTTTTATCTTCGGCACTGAGTGCAGCCTCAGCAACTGATCGCCGAACTCATAATTTCCACTAACTTCAACATAAAAATTGGCCCATTTATCAGTGTCGGGAAGACCATTTATCAAGGGATCCTTCCCACTACGTGTCGACAAATACCTACGATCGGTCTTACCGTGCCTGGACATGATGTACGTATGGAAGAGGTCGGCGACCGTGAACTCTAGATTATGGAGCTCCTTCAGTTTGATCGCCGAATTTGGCCAGCAGCTCCCTCAAAAATGGGTGAAGAGGAAAACGGAGTCCAGCTTCACAGATTGCCATGAGAGGAACCGTTATGTGTTCGGGGTGGTCTTCCCTCTTATCCCTTATTTTGTTACTGGCCACCTGGCTAACAACGACATCGTCGGGGATATTGTACGTTCGGCAGAAAGCATCGTACTCGTCAGGTTGGCCGCTGAAATAGTGGGCATAAGGACAAACCTGCCCTCGCTCGTATAGATCAACAACCTCCCTGTTCTCTGATGAGGTTTCGGCCGGAACAGTACGTGAAGAAGTTGTGGCCTCGGTTTGGGCTCGGAGCCTGGACTCCGCCTCGGGACCAAGTTCATGCTCGGAAACAGATTCCGTACTTGTGGTAAAGGTTATCTCAGGCGCAGTGTTGTACCCGCCGTCGTATTCATAGTCGCGCTCGGCGTTGGAGTCACTAGATCCAGACATATTGGAGGCAATTGAAGAGGCCTGTCGTCGGCTTCTGTACCTCTCCACGTACGCTCGGATCACGAGGTTTGTGGAATCGTCCCCTGAACTTTCAGAGTCGGATGAAATGATGATAATCGAGTGAGCCAGACCTAACAAAGAAAAGATTGAAATAATGAAAATCCCTCGTCGTCGGCTAGAAGACAGAGGCCATTCTACGTTCGGCTACCTAAAACTGGCCCACCCTATTATCACAATCCACAAATCCGTGTTCGGAAATCGAGGACCCATGTTGACATCCTCGGCCGAACCCGTTGTCGGCCAAGCTTGTTAACAACAACAACTGATGCTCGGCCAGACCTTGTCATCGGCCCAGATCGTCAACAACAAGAATTGGGGCTCGGAAGAACATGTTAGTGCTGGAGATGAACAGTCTGCCATCTCCAGTGACCCACTGTTTACTTCAGACAGCGAACCCCAGAAAAAACGAACGGACTATGAAGAAAACTTGCATAAACAACAATAATGATAAAAGAAAGAACTCATACCTGAGGTTTTTAATGAAGATCTGCTGAAGAAATCCCAGGAAATCAAGATCAGAAGTCAAGTTGGTGTACTTCGAGTTCTGGAAATGGAGTTCTAGAGAGAGAGAGAAAACGTAGCCTCTCTCTCCTCCCCTCACCCTTTATATAGGATAAGGGTTTGAGATTTGAAACTCCCGCCCATCATTACACCGCCGAACTTCTGACTATTCAGCGATTGACACGTGGCAAGAAGAGGACAACCTGCAAAGCTTGCCAGCCGTCCTCTCAAAGGCCGTACCCAGCCATGGAGCGACACCTGGCACCCTTTCACTGAGATTCTCCACCAACGGTTGATATTGCTTCCAAAGAGAGGATGGGATAAAGCACGGCTGAATCTCTTCGCTTGACAAAAGTAAAGCGACGTTCGGCAGTCCTTGTGTTCGGCCAAGGCTTGATTTCAATCCCTACCTCGCGCTCGGCATCAGTAGAGATTGAGGGGCTATTGTAGCAGACCGAACCCAACTCTGGCTTTGCCAGGGTTCGGCTTCGCCGAAACATGCCGGTCGTCGGCTTTGCCTTCACTTTGCATCCAGCAACGGAAAGAACCATGTCAAGCTCGGCCACCTTTGGGAGGTGGTCCCGTAGACTATTTTTGCTTGGCCTAAAGTCCCTTCGAGCTCGGCTACCTTTTATGCTCGGCTCCCCTTTAAGCTCGGCTTCTCTTCAGGCTCGGATACCCTTCAGGTTCGGCTACCCGCGCGATCTTACGGGCTCGGCCACCTGCACACTCACGTGTCGTCCCACGTGCTGAGGCGGTTAAACCAAAGGATAATCATGAACGCACTTGGAATGTGCCAGCTCACACCAAAACGGTTACCAGATTCGTCCAGTGACGTCACGACAACGTCGCCTAACTCGTGCAAGGCACGTGCCTGTGCTTGGAGAGCAAGTCAAGGAGACTCTATAAATATAGAAGGATAACGCCTCTGCAGAGGTACGCACCCTCATACGCGATTACCCACTCAAAACCCTAGTCTCTATCCTCTCTTCCTACACATACTTATCCTTTCGCCGGAGGGCCTTGTCGGGCAACCCCCGGCCAGGTCTTAGTCGTGCGTTCATTGTACAGGCGGCGTGGAGAAGGCTAGGTAACCACTGAACCAGCGGAGGAAGGACTCGAGCCAGAAGAGATCACGGGCCACACAGAGTAAAACTAATTTTCGTCTAACAAAAAAAAGCATCCAAATAAAGCAAAAAAATCCACTCCTTGTGTGTTCTGTCAATGATCAGAGCCTTAGCCCTCTTCTCGCCGCCAACGTCTTCCTCACCAGACTCTTCCACCACTCCTCATCCTTCTTATCTTTCTGCAACTCCTCATCCGCCGTCGACGGGCCCCGACCAGAGACGAAGGGAGGTGTGGGCATATGGGGGCCAAGGCCCCCGCACGGTTTCGGGGTTTTTTTATTTATAAATATTAATGTTTTTTTTTTGTTTTTTTATTTGGTGAGAACATCTAAGTATTGTATTTTGTATTGGATATTATTTAGACATAAAAATGTGTTCATTTTTTGTCCCAAAACCCAATTTCTCTCTCAGTGCACGATAGTCCATAAGTTTTTTCTTCAATTATTGATCTCATTTCTTTTTTATCTCTCTCGACTTACTACCCAAAAAAACTCTCTCAAAATTTAAACCCAACAAACTATTAGATTCCCGAACCTTCAAATTTCAAAATCATGTTCATAGGTTGGTCTCTGTGTTTACAAGATCTTGGTTCCGTCCCTGGCCCCGACGTAGATACGGGTCTTAACTCTCCCTCAAGATCTACATCTGCGACGATCGAGCTCGAGATTGGCAGCCTTACGTCGTTGATGTACAACCGCGACGGCAAGATCTCCCCCGAGACGATCACATCGCAAATTCCAGTGCATCTTCTATTGTCCATTAATTACACTTGGGACAAATTCACAAAACACAAAAAATCCTAAACACATGTTACGGGCACATATGTATGCAGATTCAAATACGTGTGGATGTCTGTATGTATAAGTGTGGCGGCGGCCGCCGCGAATATGGAGGTGGAGGAGGGAGACGAGGGGAGCAGAGGCGGAGGGAGGAGAGAGGAGACGGTGGAGATTAGCGGTGGGGCGATGGCTGTTGTGCCCAAGAAGAGCGGAGCCACAGTTGTGTGTGAGAAGGGCGGAAGGCCGAGAACAAGAAACAAGAAAGAAGAAAGAATCTGGAGGAGTGGAAGGTGAGAAGGAGGAGAGCGGGGGTATATTGGACAGATTACTTAAAACGGGGCTTACATGGATAGGATTTAACATTGGATGGAGCTGGACGGACAGGCAAAGACCAAACGGGGCCGGCTTGTCAAAACCCCTAGCAACTTTTACTTCTGAAGTAATTTCAGCTTCGACTACATCCCCAGCCCTCCACCCACAATAACTATCAAAACTTTAACAAAGGCTAAATAGGAAACTGTGAAGTGATAGGAAATGAAAAGTCAAGGATGAAGAAGACTTAAGAGCAAGTTTATCGGTCAAGGTAAAGAAGCTTTTTATCTATTTTAGCTCATCAAAATAAGAAAAAGTGCTTTGCTCCATTGTAGCAAAACACAAAGGTAAAACAGCTCTGGTGGTTTGGCTCGATATTAAGAACAAGTACACCAACTAATAGGTAAAAATTGGTAAAAATACTAATAAACAGTGTAAATTTTATATTTTACCTACTCATATCTCTCTCAACACTACACCAACCTTATTTATTTTAACTATCACTTCATAAAATAATACTATTTTTTTCTTTCCCTAATTCTAGATTTGATTTATGGAGTGTGTGTGAGAGAGAGAAAGTAATAATAAAAAAATAAAAAGCTTGTGAACAGTTGATAGATAAATTTACCTACTAACTGTAGCAAAATGTAGTTTGGGTTTTGCAATGAAGTTTTTTGTTAAAGTTCTCTATTTTACCTTAAGAGCAGCAAGTAGGGATGCTGATAAACTTGCTCTAATACTGTAGAACTATTCATGAGTTATTCCATTAAACAATAATTGTTTTTCTCTCTTCCTTTGTCTCCCTCTCTCCAATGGAATTTTAGTACAGGATGAGTAGTAAAATTTTATAGTATTTTATAAAGATAAAAATGGTAATAAAGAGAATTGGTGTATGATTGAGAAAGATTTAAATAGGTAAAATAAATAAAATGCACTCTTGAGTTACTAAAATACACAACTGTTAGTGTACATG
Source organism: Rhododendron ovatum (assembly GCA_019656835.1). NCBI lineage: Eukaryota > Viridiplantae > Streptophyta > Magnoliopsida > Ericales > Ericaceae > Rhododendron > Rhododendron ovatum. Next base: position 29,090,477 of record CM033799.1, read on the forward strand.
CACTAAAAGGAGGTTTCGCTGAACTGGCAAAAAGGGTCCGGCTAACAGGTGCAATAGTGCACCGTTTATACACACTGACTTGTGATAGTAAAATCACTTTATGTCACCATCATGACTTGAGTGCTCAATATGTTCGTTGCTTTGCCAAATTTACCCTTTTCTTGTTTTTTCTTCAATGTGCACTTGAGTACCCTTACTAAATTTACACTTTTTATTTGCTTTTCCAGATTTGTTTGTTTCTTGTTTTTTGTTTCTTTCCCGATTTACTCCCAGCAAAAATCCTTGCAATATAATAATTTAAATACAACACCAAAATATAATTTTTTACATATATGTGGGGCTTCCACATGTATGTAAAAGATTGTGTTTAAAGTTGTGTTTGAATTGTTATATATGTAATGTGTAGACCCCACATATACGTAAAAGATTGTGTTTAGTGTTGTATTTGAATTATTATATATGTAGCACTTTTGTTACTCTGTTACTCGCACAAAAATGCCTAATTAAACACATGAAGCCTTAAATAAATCAACTTCTATGTGCATAATTAAGTGAGAACTGGAACAAGGCAAAAAAGTCAATAATTTTTTTTTCTTCTTAAAAGTGGTATTTGTAAAAGAAAAAAATTTACTTTTACGATTTGTCTCGTCGAGATAAATTAATAATCTATAAAAGTTTGATGCAAAACTAGCAAACGTGAAAAAATTTAAATAAAGACAAAACGTGCAATTTTTCTAAAAGTGCAAAAAGTGTTAGTGGGGTAGGTTTAGATTGAGAAGTTAAGTAACTTATTTTTTTTGTTTTTATTTGAAATTTTTTTTACATTTATTTGTTTTGCGTCAAATTTTTATGACTTATTAATTCGTATCGACGAGAAGAATTGGAAAAATAAATTTTTTTGATTGAAACTCATACAATTTTTTGAATAAAGACAAAAAATAAATAATTTTTTAAACTTATTTTTGTCTTTAAATTATGAGTTCGATCAAATTTATACTTTTCCGATTTCTCTTACCGAGACGAATCAATAAGTCACAAAAAGTTAACACAAAACTAATCACTACGATTTTTTTTGAATAATAAAAATAAAAAATAAGTTACTATTTGATTTTTAAAGTCAAATCCATGCTTAGAAGAAGAGTGGAGTTCATCTGAATGGTGAAAAGTTGGAGGAGAAATGGCGCCTGAGGCCCCGTTCCAGAAACCTTCTTAAAAAATAAGCAGATTATTTCACATTTTCAAACTAAAAATAATGTAAATGAAAAATAATTTTTTAATTTTTTTGTACCGTATAAAAGATCTTAATGAGATTTATCAAATAAGATCCATATTGGTAGAAAAATTATTTGCGTAAATACATTATTTTTGAGCTTGAAATTGCCTTCTTAAAAAATAAAGACTTAAATCGAGTTGCGGAACGCAGCCTAAGTGGAGGAACAAGGACCCACCAATTGTTGTATGAGCAGTTTAGAAAATTGAGGACAAACATGTAAAATCACCTAAGATTGCGTTTGTGATGTCATCGTGCAGTTCTTTGCATTGAGAAGACGCATAAATCTTCCCAAAGGGGCATGAATCTGTCCAAAGGGGCCCACATATTCAACGCAATATAGCGCCATATAGCATTTGCCCAATTCCTAATGGCTTTTCTCTAATGGGAACTGGAACAAAAAGATACTCCTAAGAAACAACAACTAAACATTCATGACTCATGAGATTCAATTCAATCTAGAACCGCCATGCCCTTTTACAGGACAGAGGCAACAACACTCCCGTTTGATATTTACGTGTCTGTCTTGCATGCTCGGCAAATCCATGAATTGAAATCTTTAACATTTCTTGCTCCGTACCAATTCTTGGTGGACAGCAGTTTGGCATCTAATAGGGAAAAAAAAACTATAAGCAGTATTTTTCATATGCAGCGCTCAATGTACTACTATAATTTAGTACGGTGCATTCAAAACGTTCATTGTGTTTTCAGAGGCTCGAATTTGAAGAGAGAAAAAGAAGAGAGAAAGAGTTGAGGTGAGAAGAGAAAGCGATTCAATCCGAACCGTTCAAAAGTGTACTGAACGGCTTGGATGTGCCAAGCAAATACCACTTGGAAAATATCTGCCCGGCACCGACAACTTCTCAAGCTCTAATCATTTTAACTGTGAGCTCCATTTCTGTTCTCTCTCCACATTTCATTCCACAATGAACACTCCCTACCCGAAACCCATAAACCCATCGGAAACCCGCATCGGTTGGATCGGCATCGGCGTAATGGGCTCAGCCATGGCCTGCTGCCTCATCTCCGCCGGCTAGTCCCTCACCCTCTACGCCCGCACCCCTTCCCAATCACTCCACTTCTAATCCCTAGGCGCCCAACTAGCCCCTTCCCCATCCTCCCTCGCCCAATCATCCGACGTCGTTTTCACCATGCTCGGACACCCCCCAGATGTTCGACAAATTGTCCTAGACACCTCCGCTGGTCTCCTCACCGGCTTAAAACCCGGCGGAGTTGTCGTCGACCACACCAGCAGCCACCCAATTCTTGCAAAAGAGATTTTTGCCGCTGCCCATGAAAAGGGTTGTTGGGCAGTGGACGCCCCGGTATCCAGTGGGGATATCGGGGCGAGGGACGGGAAACTGGCTATATATGCCGGTGGGGAGAGTGATGTTGTGAAGTGGTTGTCCCCTTTGTTTGATGTAATGGGCAGGGTGACTTACATGGGTAGTGCAGGGTGCGGGCAGAAGTGCAAGATCGCGAACCAGATAATGGGGGCAGCGAATTTGGTTGGGTTGAGTGAAGGGTTGGTGTTTGCTGAGAAGGCGGGGTTGGACGTGAGGAAGTTTCTGGAAGCGGTGAGGGGCGGGGCGGCTGGGTAGATGGCGATGGAGTTGTTTGGGAAGAGGATGGTTGGGAGGGACTTTAGGCCTGGTGTGTTTGCTGAGTACTTGGTGAAGGATTTGGGAATGAGTGTGGATGTGGTTGAAGAGGGGGATGAAGATGTGGTGGTGTTGCCTGGTGCTGCATTGGCGAAACAGTTGTTTTCTGGGATGGTGGCGAATGGGGATGGGAAGCTTAGCGCTCATGGCCTTATTACTTTCATGGAGAGGATGAATGGCAAGTGAGACTCTCTCTGTTGTGGCGTCGTCATTCTAGAACCGCACACAAGACAGTTGCACAATCACATAAGTATGGGGGATTGACGCATACTTCACCATTAGTTTATGTGCGCCCCCACATCATGTGTATGTTTATGTAATTGTGTGTGGTTGTAGGTTGTTATATAACTGCACAACAATCCTACGTCCCAAAAACCAAAACATATAATTGAACACGTAAGATGGACGTATGGAAGCGATTGTTGGAGGGATCTGCTTCTAAAAGATTGTGACAATTCATGCATTTTCATGTGTCCGGTTTCTGTGTTTGTAGAGAACTGCTCATATTTGTGTGGTGACAGTATTGTCTGAGATTATTTTGTTGCTCTTAGAGCCATTATGCATTTCATCAGGATTGTTCTAGCCATTTGCCTGTACTATGTGGCTTTAACCCTTGGAGTCGCTATGTTGAATAAGGGAATGGGAGAGATGTGCCCTAGGATGCTTTTTGTGAATTAAAAAAGGTTTTGGGTGGATGCTGAAAACTTAAAGCAATTCGATATATGCATTTCAATGTTGAACTTATTTGTTCTATTGCAGAGCAAAAAAAAGAAACTTATTTGTTCTATTCCATGTTGTGTTTTCCAGACACTATGAATGAAGTGGTGGATATTTTTCACAGTGTTATAAAAAAAGGAATTAATCAGCGTTTAATCTTTGGTGGGGCCTATCTGACTAATTGCTATGAGCTGATGACTAAATTGCTATGGACCAATTAATCGCCGATTACTAGGCCTTGAAGCTCGAAGGTGGCCGAGGGAGAGGGAGACAGGAAGACTAGGAGGGATTGGAGGGAACCCTAGAATGATAAGGTGCAAAATTCACCATTCGCCCAAGGCTTAGTTGGGATGACAGAAATCTTGATGAGGAGAAATGAGCATTCCCTCGTCGAGGATGAACAAACCGTGAGTGAACAAAATTGCTCTTCTAAAGGGGGGCAACTAGAATGCAAAGATAAGTTGGGAAACAGCGGTGTTCAGTACAAGAAAAAAACTCAAAAATAGCCAGAGGATTTGGGAGGAAGAAAAGAGTAATGTAATAGATTGAAAGACAAATAAGAGGACATGACAACTTATTGTCCTCAATTTCAAAGGAAACGCAATTTATTTTTCATTGTTACAGAAAAGCAAACACCATGATCAAGAAAATTATACAATAAAATAAAATAAAAATAAAAATATACAAAGCTTGATCACACTATTCCACATATATAATCAAACATGATATATTTGATCTTCACTTCCCAAGTGATGGAAGCACTGGAATGCTTTGCTCATTCCGAAAGAAGTTAGCCGGATCGACATCGGTCTTTACCTTCGCCAACCTGTCGAAATTCCCCTTGAAATACTTTACTCCGTAAGCAGCTCCTTGGGTATAGCTATCGGCACCATTACGGTTGATGCCCAAGTCAAGATCCCTATAGTTCCAAAATGCCTCCCTCGGAGATTTCGACACAAACGGGGTCATATAATGATGCAACTTTCTGACCAAATCCACATAATGTTTTGCCGCCTCGACCCCGTCTTGATCCCAGTTGGCGGAGTACTGGATTTTACATATATTACCCTTACGGTGGGGGAAGGGTTTGGCTGACGAAGAAATCTCCGCCATCTTCCCACCGTAAGGGTTGAAAGCCAAAATGGGAGCTTCCAATTCGAGCATTTTCTTGAATATGTATTCCAACCCTTTCTTCGGTATTGGTTTCTTTAGGTAGTCGGATTTATATTTCAAGTGGGTTAGGTAGTCGGTTTGAGGGTTCCGGCTTAGGAGAATGCTGACCGGTGTTCCAATCGGCAAGCTAGTGTAGTAGGCGACCGATTCGAGCCAACTCATCTCAATACAATCGGACTTTTTCAGACCTAATTCGGGGAAGCTGCCATCCATTAGGGAGAGAAGTTGACTTGAATCTCCGAGGAAGAGGGAGAAGAATGTGGCTCGAATGGTCTTTTGTCCGCTTGAGCTGTCATTAATAACTTGTACGATGAGTCTAATGAAGATGTCTTCATGTAACTTATCAGCGACATGTTGCCAGCGGTAGACTAAATCGGTTGCATTTTGCTCCAACGTCCTTGTAACATTGAAAACAGTTACCTGTTGGCATGGGATTATTGCATGAACAAATTTTATAAACAGAATAGAAAATGGAATTAATAGCATAAAAAAGCCATCGATCCAACGAAATATTATGCACAAAAAGAATAACACTAATTATAGAATTAGGGAAGAAAACATGCATAATAGTTATAAAACAAGATTCTGACTACTGATTATGATACTCTTTTTTCTATATATTAGTACGGTAAGTACCTGTAATGGTGTGATTTCGGATATATACCGTTCTGAATTACTGTAGTATTATTTTTACACTACTTTGACACCTACAAAAATAATTAATATTCTGCAGTAAATATGCGAATATAGTAATCTTATGTCATGACAAGGAGAGAAAATTGGAGTATCGATCTGAAAACTCAACTATTTCAAAAAAAAAAAAAAACCTTTTTAAGTTGAAAATGCTACATGCCAGATTGTCACTTGGTCAAATCACATGTCTTTGTTTCTCTGTTGCTCTATTCCATGCAGAATTATTTGTCATGTAAGAAAAGATCCGCTGGTCAGATATAAGAAACATGGATTGTCCTTTTCGAAATTTATTTTCGTGCTCCATTTTTGTACGCAGTCGTTCCCCTTTATACATGAAGTTGCAAGTAACTTCATGTTAAAAGTAAAGCACCTGCAAACAAACGTGAAGCGCCAAAATCAGCATCCGTGTCGTTTCTCTTTCTCTCTCTTTTCCATTCTCTAAAGTCATTTGCTTTATTAAAGAGCATCTTCAATCCGTCCCCTATTCCTTCATTTCTTCCTCTATTTCTCTATTTTGGTTGAAATTCCTACTCTAACACATCCTCTATTTTAATTGGAGGACAAAATTTGATACTCCGTATATAGAGTATAAGAAAAAGAAATAGAGAATTCTCCAAAACCACTTTTTGAATTAAAATGCAAAAAATATTAGATTTGGAGTGAGAAGGAACAATGATTGGAGGAAAAGTAAGAATTTTTTTGAAATAAAGTTGATTATAGAGATATAGAGTTTTGTTATTGAAGTTTGTATAAATAGTAAAGTTCTTTCTATTCACTTTTTGATTAAAAAATATTAATTCCATCCTTTCAAATGGAGCAATAGAGATTAATGTTGGGTTGGAGATGCCCTAAGTAATGTTGTACTCCCTTCGTTCCTAATTGAGAGTTCCTCATTGCATTTTGAGATGTTCCAAAATGATTTTCCCTTTTCAAAAATAGAATTAGAAATTTGATAAAATTCCAAAAGTCTCCCTCCTATGTGAAAAAAATAGTGTAATATAGATAGAATATAGGGATAATGGTGGAAAGTATGTGTAATGATTACATGTTCCCTAAAAAAGTTAGAATTTCTAAGATGAACTCCCATTTAGAAAAGGATGGAGTACTAGAGTTCATCACTATCAATTTTAATTAAGAAAATGTCATACCAAAAATAATTAAATTGCTACAAAGTTAAATAAACTTGGTTTTTTTTTTTGTTTTCCCTTTCGAAACTTAGAAATAATCATTTTATGGCTTGAATCTTAGATCACCAATATTACCGTGGCTGGCACAGCCACCAATTTGATTTTGTAGGAAAGAAGCACCACAAAGCTAGACGCTCCACCGCCGGTAATTGCCCAAAACAAATCCTCCCCCATAGCTTCCCGATTTAAAATCCGTCCATTAACATCGATAACCTCTGCATCAATGACATTGTCAACCGTAAGACCGTATTTCCTCATCATGTTTCCATACCCACCACCACTAATATGACCACCAACACCAACTGTAGGGCAAACTCCGGCCGGAAAGCCATGAGTCTTGCTTTTTTCGGCAATACTATAGTAAACCTCCCCCAAGGTCGCCCCTGTTTGAACCCAAGCACTCTCAGTTTCGATAGATACGTTGATTGCCCTAAGATTAAACAAGTCGAGGATGAAAAATGGATTGTCAGACCAGTACGAGATGCCCTCAAAGTCGTGGCCCCCACTTCGGATTTTCATCTGAAGACCGTATTGTTTGGCGCATATGATCGATGCTTGTATGTGGGATGCATGCAGTGCGGTTATAATAAGCAACGGTTTTGGCGTAGTGGTTTCGTTGAATCGAAGGTTTCGAATGTAGGCTTGCAAAACACTAGAGTAGGAAGGGTCGTTGCGGGTGTAGATAATTGAAGAGTTTTGGTAGGAGGGGTGAGAATTGTCTTCAAGGCAATTTAGAAAGCCTTCATAAGAAGTTGCCCATGAGAAGGGAACGAAAAGGATTACAAGAAATGAAGCTATTGAAAAGCTTGGAGTTTTCATTTTTCTTCAACAAATGTGAGCCAATGTGTAATGTGTTGGTTGATAGATTAATGTGGTTTGGGTATTTATAAGGGAATCGTAGCCATTGTTTTGCATGAAAGTAAAAGGAATGGATAAGAATGTGTTACAAATTAACTTGTTAGCTAGCATTTGACCATTGAAATTCAAAGTAGAAATTGCCAAAAGCGTATTCTGCTTGGCCATTGACATTGTAGGTTATTTTACGTCAATGCAATTTTTGTTTTTTGAATGGCAAAAAAATTTATTAATCTTTGAAGGTTTACAAAGACTAAAAGGATCAAGGAGGAGGGCAATATTATTACTTATTAACTTACTAGCGCATGCTCGTGCCTTCAGGCATGGCTCGAATATTTAGCACACGTAAATAAATATTGAACAAATTCAACCAACTAAAACGCATAGAACAAATTCGAATGCATAAAACTTGATCAAATAAAAAAAACACCATCCAAAACACCGATGAAACTAAAAAACGATACACATTAACGAAAATGCGTGCCTCGATGAGACATCTAAAAAGAAAACATGAAATATGTGAAGACTAAAAATCTTGAAGACTATTGATCCTTTTGTGCTTCAAGGTTTCTCGATCCCAATTCCAAAAAAAAATGATATGTCAACAGAATCTTAGTTAGTATGCCAAGTCATTTGTTTGGGGGAGGATATGTCAACTAAAGTGTAATACTCTACAACTCATTGTACTTGGTATGATAAAGCAAACTACAGCAGAACTTCAGGGTAAACAATATTGGTAGTGGAATCTGTTTCTTCTTTGGGGATGATGACAGTTATAAGGTCAGAAAACATGCACCTTGATAATGCCACATATAGTTGCACATGACTAAACACAGGCAATAAAGCTATATGGACCAACGGTCCCCTATCGAAATCGTACCGACGGCCGCGCTGGGCCGTCTCTGGCCACCGGACGGTTGATCCAAGTCGTCCAAAAATTCTAAAAAAAAAAACAAAAGAGCCTTCGCAGGAATTAACGGCATCTAATGTGTGTGGGGTGTTTGATCCAAACACCCTATTTTTCATATATATATGTAAAAAAAAATCTATTCCAATATAGGAAGGGAAAACACCCTTTTAACAACTCGAAGACAGTTATTCTTCACAACAATAAGGGTAAACTTGAGTTTTTGCAAAAATAACTTAATTCCAACCAACCCAAAATCAACACATAAATTTCACCAAGAAAACAGAGCAAATAGAACTCATATAGAAAATCACCACATCAGAAGACATTGGAGAACCAACTGTAAAGCCCACACAAATTCTAGCCTACACTCTCTACCTTCTTCCTTTTTTTCCGTAGATAGATAACCCCTCAAATCCTCCGCACCGAAAAATTCATGTACCCTTGTCTTTGGGTCGTTAGATTGTACTAGATGTTTTAGTTTTTTTTTTTTTCGAGTTTTATGTGATTCAATGGCCGAAATTGCACCAGTACAGAGGTATGGAGGAATTTCAGTATTAGAGCATTTGAACTCGGATACCACTCCGGTTGAGATTAATTAAATCTACGAAAAGGTTTGATTTGGTCCGGGTATTGTACTTGTACGGTTTTTGACTTCAAGAATAACAAATTTTTAGTCAACAAGTTAAAATGTGCATGAAAGAACTTTCTTTTCTATTCTTCTAGAGTACTACTAGTCATGCATTTGGCCCGGAGAGTTTATTTGGAATTTTGGAGTGAACGTGATTTCACGAAATTTGGTTTTGAAATAGTCAGAACTAGCACTCAATCCGTGCTATGCATGGCTAACCAATTACGTCTTGGATTTCCGACGTACCAAAAAAAAAAAAAAAACTAATTACGTCCTAAAAACATATTTTTGTAAAATGTTTGAAATCTATAAGAATTATTAGTGTGCTATGTCTTTAAATCATTCATTCATTACGGAATGGAGAAAAATCATTTCCGAAAGACGTATTCATTTGACCTAGCTTTTCAAACCATCCGTGTTAGAGTAGAGGAAACAGCTCAAGCCTCGAACTACCTCCTTTGATTTTTTTTCAAAGTTTTTTGTTATTCTGTAGCAATAAAACTTACAGATCGAACTCCGCTCACCGTCCAAAATTCCAGCTTCTTGCTGTTTTACCAAAATAAACAATTAAAGTGTTAACATAAAACATAAAAAATAATGAAATGGAGCTTCCATGGAAACAAAATGGGAGCTAATGACATCACATACAACTCATATTGATTTTGATTTCATTATTTTTAAAAATAGGTACCTATAAATCATGGGAGATATCCACATAAATGTCCATTTAAGTTATTACCGGCCATTGAATGCTTTTATGGAGAATGAAATTATTAAAATTCTAGTAATCGTAATGTTTCACCACTTGTCGCATTCACAGACTTTCTCACGAAATGTCCTCTTGCTATACTATATAGTATAGATTAACTAGTGATTGTCTGTGCCTTTTACACGCCGATAAAAAAAATAAAGGCATGGCACAACACTTTTTTTATTACAACTTAAGAAAAAATTATCCTTCCCTTCTTTGATCTTTAACAAACCCAAATGGAAAATTTTTTAATTTATTTTTTAAAATTCTCTTCAAATAGGATAAACTGAACTAATTTCTTCCAAGAATAGTTTCACAACAAATAATACCACATCCATTGAAAAAGTAGGAGTACATACCCAAATGAAATTTCTAATTAACTTATGCACAACCATTGGTTAACAGCTATCACGATCAACCAATACTTATATCACACCCATATATAATATAATTCAACCAACAACTAATCAAAAAGCATATATGAATTTCTTTTTGCCCATTCGTCTGTAACTGTTTTATCTGAGCTTTCAGGCCTTTAGGTGTTGGGGCTTTGTTCTTATTGGGTGTTGCCTTAGTTGGTTTCTTGTCAATCGAGGGTTTGGGTTTCGGATTGGACTTTTCGTTCCCTCTTTAAAATTTCTTTTCGCCGTTATATATATATATATATATATATCGGGGCGGTTCCGGGGACACCCAAAAAAATACCTCATAGTTCCCGATCAAATTTTAATGATCCGAGCCACTCAATGTGATTAGAACGTGATTTTAAAAGGTACTCGCGATAAATCGGCAAAAAAAATGATCGGGAAAGGCTTGATCCGAGCAGTTTTTGTTTGTTTTTTATCGAACGGTTCAAATAAAAACTGATCGAATGAAGCCCTTTTGGTCTTTTTTTTTGATGATTTCTCATGTGTACCCTTAAAATCACGTTCTAAACACATTGAGCGGCTCGGATTATCGAAATTTAGTTGGAAAATGGGAGAAAAGGGGAAGCCCTTATTAGAAGTGGACTATATATATATATATATATATATCTTTTTTTAAATCTTCACTTCCCGTAAGTTAAAGAATGTTGTTTTTCTTTAACATTGAAAATGATTCTTGCAACGGAATGCTACAACTTGAGTTTTTTTTTTTTGCCCTTCAAATCAAAGGAATGCTACAAGTTTACAACTGAGACAAATTATCAACCACTACTACTTTGAATCATGCATCCAAGAAATAGGTGAAACAACTTTGTAACGCCCCGAATATTTGGAACGTTAAATAGGGCAACTTCATTAAAAATCTAAATAGAGTCTAGCTCAATATTACAACATAATTCTCCCAAGAGTACTTTATTAAACAAAAGGAGGGTAAACTAGGGTTCCTTTCTACTGCTCCGCCTCTTCTTCCATTCTGGCCAGCTCCTCGGCTCCAAAAGCTTCCAAGGCGTAATGCTCACCCTGTTCGTCTATGAGGTCTGACATATTATACAGGCGTCGCCACCAATATAATATGTCAGGGTCACCCAATGTAACACCGTGAGCTTACACAAGCTCAATAGAATATCCAAACTCACTAACCCTTAACTTACAACAATATATCATAAAATCAACAGAGTACAAGCAGTTTTAACAAAAACGATTAACGATAACACATCCATATTCACAATTCAAGTATCATTGGTGTCCATATTTTTCTGTGTTTCTCCTACGCGACTCATCGTAGACCGTGTCTCCATTTTCACTTTTCATAACCAAATCAACATTTTCAAAATCCGTTTTTAACACACCCAACCTCGGTTCCGCCGTTCCGGGTTCCCGAGTATCCTCACAATGGTTTCGCTGCACCGGGTTCCCATTGGCACACATTTGCATTGGCTCCTCTCCGCGGATAACCAAGCCACACACCCAACCTCGGTTCCGCCGTTCCGGTCTCCCGAGTATCCTCACAATGGTTCCGCCGCACCGGGTTCCCATTGGCACACACTCACGCACACATTCCCATAATGCCGTCAAAATTGGTCATTATGTTGTTTCAAAAATATTTCCTCCTTCGAAACACATTTTTCTTGTTAACCACACCCTATGTGTCATGTTTCTATTTTCTCGATTCTCGTGTCTCGTTTTCATGCATAGACTCCGCGGTAGGACCTTTTACAAACATAAATCATTTATTGAAATCTTGAAACTAAACTAGCAAGATCATCCAATTCTATGTTAATAATCATGCTCATAAACATCCTAAAGATCAAAATACGAATACTTATATTTAAATGTCAAATTCCATCTTTCGAAAACCGTTCTTTCTTTCTTTTTGAGAAATTCAATACAACATATGTTTATTTAAGACCAAGTCATTTATCTAACATGCTCATACCTCCATTAGTGAGATGAACTTATCGACAATCATGCATTTTAAACGATAACCTTATCTACTTGAAACCAAACAATAGATAATCTTATCTACGATATCGTTACTTTGAATCAAGAATATTTTACTTTCTAACGTACGATTCTATATTATACGTAGAGTGATTGGACTAGGATTTCTACTTATACTTTAGGGAAGTAAGTAGAGAAAATCTACCTTGATCCGAAACTTAGTCGGGGCCGAATGAGTTAGTCGGAAGATTTCTACGGGCGGTAAAACTTGCAAATCTGGACCAAACTTTGGATGGCAGTAACTCGGTCAATGTTTGGCCGAATATGATCGTTCTTGGGTCGAAATTGAAGCTCTCGAAGTGCTCTACAACTTTCAGGAAGGAAGTTGGTCTTAGAAACTACTTTAGGTAGGAGAAAAATGGTGATAAAGGAGAAGACAGTATGCTGCCTGGAAATAGGAATCCGAGATTTTTACTGAACTTCGGATGCCAATATCTTTTTCATTTCTTCACCGATTTGAATGGTTCTTGGGTCTAACTTGAAGGTTTCGAAGTGATCTACAGCTTTTCCGAAGGGAGTTGGTTCCAAAAACTACTTTAAGCAGGAGAAAAATGAAGATTTGTGGAGGGCAGTAAGCTGTCTGGAAATGGAAATGGTTTTTGGAGAGGAATGAGGGCAAGGGAGTGAAGGTGTGAGTTGAACATGAAGTGAGCTTGCTATTTATAGGCACAAGTCTTGGCTCCCTTCCCCTCCACATGGCCGGCCCCCCTCTCCTCTCTTTTCCCCATGGATTTGCTCCATAGTCTTGTCATTTCAAGACCTTAGTCAAAGTCCTAGCCTTTCCTCATACGTCAATCTAATAGTAGGCCAAATCCTAGGTTATAATGAAGGTTCTATGGCTTGTCAAATCCTAGAATGGGTTGGCTTGTAAGAAAGAATATCATCATTGGCTAGGATCATACTTAAAGTGGTCTAGTCATGGGTTAGTAGCTTGTGTAAGTGTCCAAATTTGCACACACACACACTCCATCTCTCTCTCCCCATCCGGCCTCCCCCTCCTCTCTCTCTCTCTCTCTCTCTCTCTCTCTCTCTCTCCCTCTTTGGTACATACATATATATGTGTATATATATATATATATATATATAAGTGTATATATATGTGTGTCTAGGAAAGTAAGTCTAGGGTTATTAGGTTTAAGGCTAAAATTTTAGGAGTGCATGCATGCATGGCTAGGTTAACTAGTTTTGGAAGTAAAATGATGAGATTCCTTGGCCTATGATTTTGTATGGTCAAATCAAAGCCTTATTGGCAACTTAAAAATCAATGACCAATGGTCAAAATTTTCCCTAGCATTTATGGACCAAAGGGTAAAGAAACATTAGGGTTTGAAATGACTTGTCATGGGGTATAATGATTACCCCTAAAAGTCTAAGGGTTCAATTAGGGTTCGAGGGGTTCAAAGGGCTCCAAGATGGTCAAAAAGGTCCAATTAGGGTTCGGAGAGTGTAACTAGGAGAAATGATAGTTTGGTTTGTCCAACTAGTCAGTTGGAAATTAACTCTACTAGCCAAGTAGGGTTTTTAATCATAAAAAGAATTTTAAACGGACTAAAACTTAATTATGACGAATTAACGGAATTAAAAGAAATATTTAAAGTAATATCAAATAATTAAAAGAAATAACAACATTTAAATGAAATTTTTATTTAATAAAAATTAGAGTCGTTACAAACTTGTTACTGAAAAAAACTAAGTTTATTCTTTTGTATGACTAAAGTTTCTATAATGTTTTTCTATTGTTACCTCAGTTGATGGAATAAAGGAATTAAATAGAATTTTCTGATGGATGAGTGGGCAATGCACAACATCACAATGATAGAGTTTGACATTAACGATGGGGAGAAAAAAACGTTTTGATAATAAAAGACACACTATTAAATAAAGAAATAATATGTGTATTCTCAGAAAAGGCCAACATTGTCTAAGAAGTAAGGAAAGAGGGAGGGAGAAAATAAATTTATTGAAGGAGTTGATTAGACAGCTATGATCTATTGAAAATTCGATCCGATGATCGTAGAGAGTGTTCGGTTTGGATAGGTAAATAAAAACCGCTTTATTCTATAATATAGATGTTGGTGGATATGAAAATAACATATCCCCTTCAAATTTGCTTGTAGATTGGGGGGAACTTAATTATCAGTCATAAACTCTTGAAATTACTCGAGTCTTCATCCTAGTTTGTTTGAATACTGAAGTTTCCATCCTTCCAATCAAAAAATGTCAATAGAAACCTCATTAATTAAGGACTTAATTAAATTGCAACTATCTATCTCTCTTTCTATTAACTTACTTATCAATTCCCGCATAGGAGGAAATTAGTATCTTAGTTTATGGTGAATTTGTTATATACATAATATATTTTCAATGTTTGATGAATATGTTTTCGATTTATGATAAATTCATAACTTAAAACTATAATTCACAGTCAATGTGATATATTCATTGTATGTTTTTTTTATCAACAATTTTTTTATTAATAACTCAGCAAATGGTACATCGAGAGAAACCAAAAAAGAGAAAAAAACATATGCTTCGTGATATTGATACATGAGGCATTCACTTAGCTGAGAACTACACAACCCAATCTGGGGGGGGAAAAAATGCAATGTCTACACAACCCAATCTGGGGGGAAAAAAATGCAATGTCGCTGCCTCACAACCCTGAATATCTGCTCCCAAATAAGCTACACAGCCGCACTAGTGGTGGGTTCTTGTCCCTCTCCATAGAGGCGCCAGTGTTCAAGCCCCACGAGGGGCGGAGTTTGGAGTTTTAGGGTTATGGATAGCCTATGAGCTACCATTGACTAACATAACCCCTCGCTAACTAAAAAAAACTACACAACCGCCACCTCGCCCTTGCTGCCTTTTAATTTATCGTGTATATAACAAAGTTACCAGAAACAATGACAACATTCATCATAAAGGCAAAAAAAAATAAAAAATACTCTCCGTCTAATTTGCTTGCCCTTTTTGGGGAAGCAAATTTTTTAGGGAAGAATGATGGAACATTGAATGGTAGATCAAAGACCTGAAGAAGTACCTACGAGAGGGAGAAAGATCTTCGGCAAAGCGCCAAACGCAGCCGAGCAAGTAGAAAAGGATCATCCACGAGAAAGGACAACTCTCCACGAAGGAGGGGAAAAAGTTTGTTTGCGGATGAGGATAGACCCAGGAAGCATCACAGGGACAGATATGAGAGATCAAACTCTGACCGAGAAAAATACGAACATCAGCATAAGTATAGGGATCAATCTGATAGGCAAGAGGGAGGGCAGCAAACCGCAGGAGAAGTTGCGAGTAAGGCCTTAAGCCGGAGAGCTACCTCACCTTTGTCAAAAAAGATACAGAGGGCACTGCCTCCATGCAGGGTGAAGCGTTGTCCGTCTGTTTTCTATGAAACGAACACTGATCCAGTGGTGCACATCCATCATTACCATCAGGTTATGTTCATGCACACGAGATGAGGCGCTCTTCTGCAGGGTTTTTTTTTTTGATGAAAGATGCAGCATAAGAATTCCCAACTAGAGTAGCTAGGCACCAGCTAAATAATCCAAAGGTTTTGGAATTACTAGATTCTAATTGTAAGCCTTTTGTCTGATACCAATTACAAAATAGTATCCACTAGGCAGCTACGAACAGTATATACAGTCCACATTTAGTTAAAGATGCCAATCTTCAGTTTGATAATGCAGTGGTAAAAGACGAAGATCATAGCACAGACTAAATATAACTTGAGGGCTAATGAAAAACACTACAAAATCATTTATGCTCATTAATATCGATAGTCAGCAGCGCGGGGACTTCATTTATCTTCTTCCGGACTTAAATCTATCACTTTGATTTCTGATCATGGGAAGTAGCTTGATTCTTGACCAGCATCTCAATAGCCTGCAAATAGCAGAAATTGAACTGTATGACTTAGTATTACAAATCTAAAAAGTTGAGACGTAGTCGATGCTAAATGAGGTTGACTTACGCTATTCATAACAAGAAAAAATCGACAAGCATGAGTGCTGGAAAAAGGCAAAGGTAAACTTGGGATTTATCGCGTCCCAAATATGCCAGTGGAAGCACTCCAACATCTATACTATGTATTGCTTATCTCATTAACATGTTTTTACTCTCTACTTGTGATTTCTGATTGTTTTCAACTGCTATATTTGAATTGTCAGGATGGACTCCATCGACTACTTCCACAGAAAACGTTTCAAGTGACTTCCAAGTTGAATTTACAATGAGTTGATTTTGACGAAAAACGTTTTTCGCTTTCAACTACTATAAGACTCCATCAGGGCTTTCTGTAACTACTCTCAGCTCTGCTATGTCTCTGTATATGCCTTGTTGATGCAAAATTTCTGTTCGTGGTTCTACAAGACTACAACACCACTGGAAAGTTTTAGAAGGAATGACAAGTTGCAGGATTCCCAAAACGCCTTTCCTTCATTCCTTTTATCGAGCATAATCAACCTTTCAATCATAGCTGCTACACAATAGCCATGCAACTTTTTACTTAACGTTCGGAACAGAGGACTATAGTAGCTGCCCTGAAAATACTTTAACCATGAGATGTAAACCCGGACATCTTGAGTTCGAAACTTGCAACCTTCTTAAGCCCAAGGAATACAAGTGGCAACATGGATGATATGTAAAAGTGCCTTTGACCGAACAAGGGAGGGGAACAGTCAAAGTGCGCATAAACTGGCTCCGACACCCTTAACCATTGTCAATGGAAAAAAAAGAGGTACCCTCCTTATGTAATCTAACTATATGGAAGTGCAACTCTTAAGTGGAGAATTCAGCTACTCAAAGTTTATATTCTAAGAGTTAAGTTCATCATGTGTTTTTATGTTCCAAGAGAAGTAGAAGATAACATACTGTTTTTCCAATCTTGTTGTTTTCTTGTTGGAACAATAATTCCTCTCATGCCAATAAAGATCTGATACTGGATAGTGACCGTCTAATACGATCGGATCAAGGAGAATTGAACTTATGGAAAGTAACAACTTCTCTACGGACAGAGCAGGACTCCACTGGTCTCCTAGTATCCTGATACCAACTCTGCCATTCACGTCTATATTTGGATGAAAAACCTGCACATAAGAGCCACGCAAACTTATTTGATATTAATGGGATGATATTGTTCGTCAAAAAGAGCCACGCGAACTTAGAAAAAAGTAAAGAAAAAAAAATACGGTTTTTGAATATTGGACTACACATAGCATATTGGTTGGGTACACATTGATTTGTCCTCTAGATAGATGATTCACTAACTAGTTCATTGCCGACTCTACGAAAACCATTACACATTGTTCTGCTACAATCATGTGTTTTGGTTTTCACTATCCGTGGGGATCATTTACAAAAATCATAAGAATTGCATCAAACCGGACACTAAATTAGGAAGTCAAACAACGCTTAAAATTGCATATCAATAACTATAGAAGTTATAAGTTTAACCTAGCAATCAAATTACAGGTCAAGAAAAAATAAAATAAAAAAAACTTCCAAAAAGTAAAGAACTTATTGACGCCATCTGCAAAAATCGACCTTCGAATTTCTGTTGAAACTTGAGAGTGCCGAAGCTGTCGGGAGAGATACAACACCCAAAATTAAGCGAACACAAAACAAAGAAGAACGCAATGGTTGGCTTCGACACCTCTTGTAACCAGATTTTCAAAAAAATCTCGGATTGGCGGGCGAGTGTCAGATTTTTTTATTATAAAACCCTAATAATTTTGACGTACTTGAGAAATAACTACTAGTCTACTACGTTCCGAATGAAATTTAAGACTTGGGTATGGCGGCGGTCACCCACGCTCATCCATCTGTCCCTTGGTCCGTCCTTGACCTTAGGAGTCCCCGCCGATCAAAATTCTCGGCCAATATCAGAGCTATAGTAAAGATTGAATATCATGAGAGGTGGGAACATCGAAATCGTATCGTGATGATCATACAGAGAGAACAGAAGATCAAATGAAACAGTGAACATATACATACCTGAGTTTGGAACTGTACTTTTGGAGGATTGAAAGGGTAATCAACGGGGAATCGGATTGAGAGATGGAAAAGACCACCTTCGATAGCGGTGTCCACAGGGCCGATTATGATGCCTTGCCAATGAAACATGTCTTCATCACTCACAGGCCCAAAACTGATGTTTGTTGGGGGATTTGAAAGGTATTCTCTGAGCTCAAGTTCAAGCCTTGTTCTTGCACAGATCTCCGGATCCTTTGTAACCATGACTCGCAATTCGCGGGGCGTTATTAGAGAAGATGATAAACTGGAAAACAAAATTGAGTGAGAGAGAGAGAGAGAGAGAGAGAGGGGAAAAAGACTTGAGAGAGTAGAAGTCTTCTTAATTTATGAAGAAAAGGAATTGGTTTTGGTGGGAGTCTTGGTCCAACAGGGTTTGATCACTATCTTCTGCTTCCATTTTATTTTATTTTATTTTTATTTTTAAGTTCTTGTATTTTCGGAGGATATAGGAGGAGGAGATGATAAGAATGGATAGAAAAAGGGAAAACGTTTCTATTGGTTGGACAACACAGTCAATTTTTAAGGAGTCCTGCTACTGCTACGGGTACTGATGGGTACTAAATCGAAAATGCACCGATGGCCGCGCCGGATCTTTTCTGGCCACTGGACGGTTAATTTGAGTCGTCCAAAAATTTAAAAAAAAAAAACCGAGTGGGTTTGAGTGGAAATCAACAGCTTCTGATGTGCGTAAATGCTCGATTCAAACACCCTATTTTTCTTATATACATACATATATATATATATGACAAATAGAGTGTTTTGATCAAATATCCTACACACATCGGATGCAATTAATTCCGGCATTGGCCTCCTCGTTTTTTTTAAAAAAAATTTAGACGGTTCGGATCGATCGTCCAATAGCCGGAGAAAGCGCAGCGCGACTGTCTGTACGGTTTCCCATCGAAACCGCCGGTACCTATAGGATTTCTGATTTTATGATGGAATTCTATTGGTTGAACGACACGGTGCTTCCTAAGGTGAATGACAATTATTTTGTTTAGTTTATATTTTAAAAAGTTATTTTTGATGTAATGAATGAAGAGAGATAGAAAAAGATATTTATTGAAAACTATATAGAGCGTAAAAAGTTACTTTCAAAAAATGGGAACCAAACAGAGTGATTGCATTTCTTTATCGGTCAGATACCACGGCTCAACCCGATTGACACAGCCACGGTGAAGGGAATTCGTGATCGTCACGTCTCGTGTCAACTGGGAGTCCATGCATGGGAAGAAGATTAGGTGACTTTGGGCCAGTGCTCCAATTTGCATCGGCAGAAGGCCCATGAGCTGGTCTAATGACTTGGCTTGGGCCGTATATCAAAACACAATGGAGGGAAATCTTGTCCCCGATTGTCAGGGATGGAGGTGGGTGTCTGGGAAAAATTGTTTCCACAAATTTTTAGATTCTAACTAAAAATCATTTTTGAAATTTCGCCGAAAATCCTACTCCTATAGATTCTGAGAACCTGAAAAAGAAAAGAAATTGTCAAAATTTCAAAGTTCGGTTTGGATAGCTTTTGAGATTCTGCAACACAAATTTTCAAAAGAGAATGAAATCCTCATAATGTCGCAGCTGCAATAAACAGGTTTCTTAACTTTTACTTAAATCGAAAATCTAAAATTTATAACAGAATCTGAAGCTAAAATCTCTATCCACAGATATAGCAAATACGCCCAAAGACAGCTTTCGTGTCATCGAGAATATATATGACTAGTGAGCATTTGCGTGCGATGCATGCAAAGTTGTGCCCGATAGAAACTTATGTTCGGTATTGAAAATATAGTCATGAAGATGAGAAAAATAGTAGGAGCCAAATAATCATCGTAAGAAAAGTTGTCTAGAGCGTGTCACTTTTCATGCACACGCCAACCACATTTCTAGATTCCTAATATTTCGGATTTCCCATCTCTTATCTTGTTTTGAAAACAAAACTTCATTCCTTTTCAAAACACAACCTTCTATCTAAAATTCTGATTCTGAATTTCTTTATATTTGTCGAATATATTGACCGGTGGTCATTTTGAAGGTATTGTCGAATAATTGGAGTGATTTGCTTCGTTTTTCACCTTTTGAAGATTGCTCAGCTCCGTTCAACTTTCTTAAATAAGTACTTAAAAAAATAAGAATCTATTTTTAAGTTTAAAAATAATGGGTTTATGAAAATAATTTTTCTATTTTCTTTTTGTAGGGTTTGATATTTCTCATTGAGATCTATCAAACAAAATCCATATTGCATATTTTTTTAATTTCAATAAAACTAATATTTTTAAACTTAAAATTTACAAATAAGTACTTATTTTTTGAGGTGATAAACTAGAACACATCCCAGCTTTTGTTCCATTTCCTTATTGCCCTCCAGCCTCAGAATACTTGCACCTCATGCCTCAATAATAGGATAGATAACCAAGGAAGCTATATGGTTCTTCAAAACTATTTTAGTGGATAAATGAACGTGTTGAATGTGACACGAGTGAATATACACATAATTTTTTTTTATTGTTCTTTATTTTTTCACACTCTCCGTGTACTGCACGGGTCATTGCTAGTAGTGATAAGTATACTTATCACGTGTTTCCCTCTAATCTTTGTAATCTCTATTCAAAGATTAATGAAATCTTTTTCGCCTTCAAAAAAGGGATAAGCATGCTTAAATCCTCCAATGAATCCTTCATCACATTTTGTCACACATGCCGTATCCCTTTGTTATTGTGACTGTGAATTGATTGCCATTTGTTAAGGGCACTCCCACTTTATATATGTAGGATATGGAGACATGGGCAGAGTATACATGGTCAAGTGGATTCAATTAGTAACATCGATCTATGTTTACTAATTAATATTGGATTGGAAAACGTTGTAGTGCATTGTGTGTAGTGCGGTATTATAGTTATTCAATAGTGTTTTCAACGGTTCAGATTAAAAACAAACTCTTTTTAATCTGAACCGTTAGTTGATGAGATCGATGATTGTAGACCGCCCTACAGCCGCACTACACACTCCACAATTCTAATGGAATCCCCCCTAGCATGAGGCAATCCCTGTGAAATCTTTAATGTTGGTGTGCGCGAAAATATTTTTGATAGATTTTCAAATTCTAGTTTCTAAAAATTGATTTAGAATGTTTGTCAAAAATTATGCATAATTGTTTTTTAGAATCTACGGATTTTGAGAACCTGAAAAATGAAAGAAATTCTCAAAACTCCAAAGTTGGGTTTTGGATAGCTTTTGGGATTCTACAACAAAAATTCTTAAAAAAAGCAAATGAAATTCTCGTGATGATCTCGCATATGCAACAAACAAGTTTTTCAACTTCTAACCTGAAAAATGAAAGAAATTCTCAAAACTCCAAAGTTGGGTTTGGGGTAACTTTTGGGATTCTGCAACACAAATTCTTAAAAAAAACAAATGAAATTCTCATGATGATTTCGCATCCGCAACAAACAAGTTTTTTCAACTTCTACTATAAAATCTGGAATCTAAAATTTGCAGAAAAATCTGAAGCTAGAATCTAAAATTCGTATCCACCTATCTATCGCAAACACAATCAATATACTATCCTTTCAACATTATACTGGCCTAATACAAAAATAAAAAAATTTAAAATTTAAATATACATTCCATAATTACAAATACATGCACATTCTGTTTTTTTTTTTTTTTTCCAATCTTCAATATGGAGACGTATTTAGTGCATAAATTGCTACCCTAATATTTTTCAACTACTTGTTACATAATCGATTTAGGGAAATACTACGATACACACCCCGTACCATTGAGATGCATAATAATTAAATGAAGTATTTGGTTACGCCTCTTAATGATTTGATTATAAGGGTACATATGGTACGGGATGCAATTAAAAAATAAGAAACGATCAAGTATGTTTCTAATTAGTTTTGATCCCCACTATCAGTTTAATAGCGTGGAACGGAAGTGAAACCCAATCCCACAAAGCTAGGAGCACTCTCAGGCGATATTCTATCTCAAGTCAGTTCGTAAATTTGAATTTAAATCATTCCATAGCTTCTCTTTTATTGTTGCTTTTCCCTCCTAGCCTCCTCTTGGAAACGCTATTATTCAATATTTTAATTAACTAAATATTGTCAGGCACGGCGCAACACGTTTTTAAACACAGCTAAAATGAATTATCGAGGAGTGTAATTTTTTTTCTACATCGAGGAGTGTGTATTCAAACTTTGAAAATGGTCCAAGTACTTCAAATGTCTGAAATCTGATATGAGTAAGAAATCAATTCTTTTTCACAGTAAGTACAATTTTGAATTTGCACACACAACACACATAGACATAGATTGAGAGAGAACAATTCAATATGAGAGTCTTGTGTTATTCTGTTTTGAAGAGCCTCCTCCGGGCATGATCAGCTTGTATTCCTCTAGGGCTTGCCCGTTTAGGCATGAATCGAAGAATTCGTTACTCAATATCTATGATTTCGAGTGACCTAGCAACATAATTTTATCACCACAAAAAACCAATTACTCATTATACTATTGACTACATTGACTAATAATGTAAACAACACTAATAATTTATATCTGCTATCAAATGCGCTCTAAAATCCAGAAGTAAGAGCAAAACATTTGTACCAAAAAAAGATAGAGCAAAACACACACACACACTCATGTGTCCGAGTTTCGAAGGAACTCACTTGTGTGACGTCCAATTCAAGATACAAATAAAAAATGGGGTCATTCTAGCTACCAAGATACCAACCAACCAACCAAGAAAAAGAAAAGGAGGCACATAAAGATAAAAAAGAAGATTCACCAAAAGCAATGGCAACTGTAGAGACCCGTATTTTCGGAAAATGATTTGAAGGTTTTATAAATGCTAGAATATTGAACAAATAAGAAATTTGTGAGTTTATTTGATTTGGGTCTTAAATGATAGGATTGTTATATAAGGGAGTGTGAGTGTAATTGGTTTGTGTGCTAGTATATTTATGTGGGTGTGTGTGTAGAGGATCACAAATCCCATCTCTCACTCTCTCTCTACCTCTCGGCTCTCTCTCCCTCTCCTTCGACTCTCTCTCTCCACTCCTTCACTCACAAACTCACTCCCAAACTCGAGACCCACTAAGATCCTCCACCAAATTGTCTTTCTCAAGTGTTCTAGGCCTCAGGTTGTGTTCATTCAAGCTCGGAGGAGGTATATTTCGCTTGGATTTGAAGTCCTAGGAGCTAGGGCTTGCTCGAATCACGTGAACTTTGATCTTTGATCATTGAGGTAGGGATTTCTTACTCTCTTTATGTGTTTATGAGTTGATTTTGTACTTCAATCGAGTTTGAATCGTAAACCTTGGTGTCCTTGAAAAGTTGTCAAAAAT
The DNA here is from genome assembly GCA_019656835.1 of Rhododendron ovatum. NCBI lineage: Eukaryota > Viridiplantae > Streptophyta > Magnoliopsida > Ericales > Ericaceae > Rhododendron > Rhododendron ovatum. The sequence goes on from CM033799.1 coordinate 29,114,131, forward strand.
CTACAGAAATCGCCCCAAATTGCCGAGGGATCGATCGATCCCTCATTTAGAATCTGGATTTTTCTCTTTGGGGATTGATCCCCACTAGAGGAGGGATCGATCCCTCCCCTCTCTGGAAATTCTACTTGTTTTCTGGGTTCCAGCCGAACTTCGAACAGCCATAACTTCCTCATCCGATGTGCGTTTCATGCAAACTTTATATCGATTCGAAAGTCTTGAAGTCAGCTTTCATTTGCCACTACAATTACCTTAAAACTCTTAGTACACAGAAAGTTATGATCATTTGAGTAGAGGTGTGTCAGTTTGCCCATGTCTGCGGCTATTCCTAAGGTTATTCTCGTTCCGTGTTATGATTCTCTATATAATTAGAACATGTTCAAGTCACTCTTGAGCATGATTGCTTATGTTCTAGTAACTCGTTGTTCGATATTGTCTCTTGGAACTCATTAGAGCATAATATCAGCGATGTTGGTTAGGGATTATACCGTAAGTTTGATAGGAGTACCCTGGGTTATAAGGGGTAATGTAGTGAGTGTTATGGGGAGACATGAGCTTGGCTAGTGACTCATCTCGTTGATCCTTCTAAATTCCTTTGGCACTCGTTTAATAAGATTCTCATTTAGAACCTAGCGGATGGTGTGTCGTTGAGTCATTTGAGGGTTCAGTACATGATGAAGGGCGTCGTGATAGATTTAGAGGAATAACATGATCTTAAAGTATTTATCATTGTACGAAGTGACATGTTTACAAGTTTGTATTACAATGTGAATTTTGTAAATGTTGCCTGCTTGTACATTGAACGATGCTTTATGTGTGTATGCTTAAATTGAGAATTCAAATAGAGGGTCCAGCAATGCAAAGTGTGGTAATGCGAATCCACGGAAAAAAATTTTGAATTTTTTGAATTTGAATTTTTATCAAAAAATCCTCCGATATAATTGAGCGAATCAATGGATCCGGTATTTGGGCACAAATCAACGAACTCCGGCATTCAAACTCGAATCAACAAAGCTTGACCCGTGATGGTCAGTTTTCTCTAAATTGTTTTGAAAATCAAAAAGGAAAGCTTTATGAAATAAGGCCCTATGGTGGATGGTATGAAATGAGAAAGTTGTTTGTGGCATTCATTCGAAAAGTTATTAGATGGTTGAACTATTGTTGTTGTTTTTCTGATTGATATGAGTTTAAATGTTGCTCCTAGTTGACGCTCGAATGGTTAATGTTATTTCTAAGACGTCAGGATTCCCGCAAATTTCATTTTGTTAGTTCACTTTGGTAACACCTTGTGTATCTCATGTTTGCTTATTTTGTCTCATTCGCATTTGGTACATACATCATCGCATTTTCATATAACTAGAGTATAGATTTTTCTACTGAGTTAGTGTAGCTCAACCTATAATTTTTTGGTACAAAGCAAGGAAGTTGGCTTGGCGTGCATGTTGATCATCTTTTTCAAAGGTATAGGGAGGAGAACTTCTGCATTTTTTTTTTAAAGAAATGTTTGAAAGAATGATTAATGTAAACTGTAATATTATTTTGGTACTTTGTATAATTTGGGGCCTCGAGCCAGAACTGTAACTTTTGAATTTAACTTTGAGAATGGGGAAAGAAATGTCATTTAGGTATTATCATACTTTAATTGTCATTTTATTTATTGAAAATGACTATTATATTTATGTTAAAAATCGAGAGTGTGACAACAACAATTTATTTCTATTTAAGATAACGAATTCGCCCATCAATCAAATAAGTACTTGCACACACACCAATTTCTCATGCAACTTATCCACTTTGAATAAGAGGCAAAGCTTATGATCTCTAAGCTCCAATACCAAGCTCAAATCAGCAAGGGTCCTCCAAACGTAAGCACAATATGACCCCGACAAAAGTCCTAAGGTTAACCAATGCAAGCTGTTAGGAAAAATAAAGCAAATCCCAAGTCCATCACACCAATGTTACACAGAATAGGTATAGAGAAATAAGATGAAGACAAAAGGGTAAAGAAAGCCTTGAATATAAATCGTGTTATTAGAGATGAGGAAAAGTGTATAGGGTGTTAATGAACCCTTACACATTTACCTTTATTTATATTACTCTGGAGAGTTACACATACATAAGATAGACGATGTGGGACAAACCCACTCTCTCTAATAAACACTTCTAACACTCCCCCTCAAGCTGGAGAATAGATATCACAAAATTTCAATTTGTTACATAAAAATTCTAAACGAGGTTTAAATAGTGATTTGGTAAAAACATCTACTATCTGAGCACCTGTGGACACAAAAGGCATAGCCAACACACCAGCATCAACCTTCTCTCGAACAATATGACAATCTACCTCAATATGTTTGGTTCTCTCATGAAACACAGGATTTGAAGCGATATGTATTGCCGCCTGATTGTCACAATACATAGGAATGGATAACCGCACCCGAAATCCGAGCTCCTCAAGAAATGATCTCAACCAAACAACTTCACATGTAGTATGAGCCATGGCACAATATTCTGCTTCTGCACTAAACCTTGCAACAACAGTCTGTTTCTTACTTTTCCAGGTAACTAAGTTGCTACCAACAAATGTACAGTAACCAGTTGTTGAATGTCTATCAGAAGGTGGCCCTGTCCAATCTGCATCAGTAAATGCCTCAACACGCAAATGACCATTGGAACGGTAAAATAAACCATGTCCAGGATGAGCCTTAAGATACTTCATAATACGAAAGCTTTCCAATGTGGAAGACGAGGAGCAGACATAAACTGACTCACCATACTAACAGCAAATGATATATCAGGACGTGTATTGGTAAGATAATTCAACTTACCAAACAAGCGACGATATTGGTCTGGATGAGGAAATTCCTCCCTCTGAACAACGCGTAGTTTGACATTAGGATCCATTGGAGTCTCCACAAGTTTGGCTCCCAGCAAACCTGTCTCCTCTAGAATATCCAACACATATTTCCTCTGGGACAAACTAATCCCATCCTTTGACCTTGCTACCTCAATATCCAAGAAATATCGTAGCTTACCAAGTCTTTAGTGTGAAACTGATTATGTAAGAACTGTTTCAACTCACCAATCCCTTTCTGATCATCTCCAGTAATAATAATGTCATCTACATAGACAATGAGCAATACTTTTCCTCGAGCCGACATAAGGGAAAACACAGAATGATTTGATTGACTTCGATGTATGCCAAATCTCAAAATAGCCTCACTAAACTTGCCAAACCACGCTCGAGGAGATTGCTTAAGTCCATAAAGTGCCTTGCGAAGATGACATATCTTATGATGCTCCCCCTGAGCAACAAACCCAGGCGGTTGCTCCATATAGACTTCCTCCTAGAGATCGCCATGGAGAAAGGCATTTTTGCCATCAAGCTGATACAACGGCCAGCCAAGAGTGGCAGCAAGAGAAATAAGAATCTGCACAAAGCCAAGCTTAGCAACAAGAGAGAAAGTTTCGGAATAATCAACACCATAAGTTTGAGTGTAGCATTTAGCAACCAAGCGAGCTTTGTGACGCTCAACAGTGCCATCATAGATACTTGACAGTATAAACCCAACGACAACCAACATAGATTTCCCAGCAGGAAGAGTAACCAACTCCCATGTGCCATTAGTATGAAGAGCAGACATTTCATCCACCATAGCTGTCGGCCACTCAGACCGAGATAATGCCTCCTGAATAGTTTTAGGAACAAAAACGGAGGAAATAGTAGTAGTAAAAGCACAAAGGGATGGAGAGAGATGAGTATAAGAGAGAAATCGAGAAATAGGATGAGAAGTGCTAAAGAGATTAGAAAAACCATATTTTGCCAGGGGACAACAATTCTCACGAGTTGGATATCGAAGAGTAGGTGGATCCGGCGACGGGGGAGAAGACGGAGATGTGGGCACTGAGAGTTCGCCAGACTGGAATGGTTTTGTAGGCAAAGGTGGTGCTTGAGGCGGGGTTTGTGCTAGAGTTGGAGGCGATGCTGATGCTGGGAAATGACGAACATATACCTGCAAAGGTTGGGGTGAAACAGTGCCAGTAGGAACAGCCATAGGTAACACAGATTCGAGTGTAAGAAGATCATTGGTAGTAACAGGGTTCGAACAGTATGGCAAGAACTCATTGAACGTGATATCACACAGACAAAGTGACGACATAAAGTAGGAGAGTAACATCGATAGCCTTTCTGGGTGTGAGTATCCCAGAAAGATACACCTAAAAGACCGAGAATCAAGTTTACTCCTATCAGGATCAAGAGTATGAACATAACTGGTGCACCCAAAAACTCGAGAGGGTAAAAAGTGGGGAGGCCGACTAAGAAACAAGGCCGTATGGGGAACCTGACCACCTAAGACCGTATAGGGCATACGGTTGATTAGATAACATGCAGTGAGAACGGCGTCACTCCAATATGACTTAGGAACCTGCATTTGAAATAATAAGGCACACATAACCTCAGACAAATGTCGAATCTTGCGCTCAGCAACTCCATTTTGTTGTGGAGTCTGGGAGCACGACGATTGGTGAATAATGCCATGATCATTGAAAAAATGAGAAAGAAGATGGTGAAAATATTCACGGGTATTATCGGAACGAAATATCTTAACACAAGTATAAAACTGATTTTTGACTTCTATGTAAAAAGTTTTAAAAACAGATTTCAATTCAGACCGCTCTTTCATTAGATAAAGATATGTAAGACGAGAAAAATCATCCACAAAAATAACATAATACTGAAAACCAGAAACACTAGGCACATGAATAGGCCCCAAAATGTCTGAATGAACTAACTGAAAAGGACGCGACGCACGACGCTCAACCCTAGGTAAAAAAATGACTCTACGGTGTTTACTAAACTCACAGATCTCACAAATCAACTTATTAATGGAACGACAGTAGGGCACAAGGTGCTTCAAACTCTGAAGAGAGGGATGACCTAGACGACAGTGCTATTGGTATGGAGACTCTGATGTCTGAAGAGCTACAGGCTGAGAAACAGTCAAGTAATATAGGCCACCTTGCTCAATACCCCCACCAATTTTCCTCCCCGTCTTGAGATCCTGAAAAACACAGCCATGAGGAAGAAATGTGACGGAATAATTTAAAAATTTTATAAGACGGCTCACAGACATAAGATTAAACGGGAAACGAGAAACATGTAATACAGATGATAAAGTAAAAGAGGAAGTGACAGGAACTGAACCGAAGCCAGTAACAACAGTGGTAGAGCCATCGGCTAAGGTGACATGAGATGTTTTACCAACCGCTTGTTGATCAAAGAAAGTAGATGTACCAGTCATATGATCTGTGGCTCCTGAGTCAATAACCCAAGGAGAGGAAGAAGAGGAGGCAACACAAGCAATAGATGAACCGGTCTGAGCGAACATAGCAGTAGAGGATCCTGTCGCAGCCTAAAATGACAAAAAACATTGGTACTCCTTGGCTGAAATAGCCACATCGGCAGAGGATTGAGTCAGTATCTTGAGAGATAGTAGCTTAATAAGCTTGGGAAAAGCCGTGAAGATTATAACAGAACTCCACCGTATGGTTTGTTCCCCAACAATGAGTGCAAAATCTTGAATCACGGCCGCGACCGCAGCCATCTCCCCCTGATATATGACCCCCACGATTATCAAAATCAGAGTCACGGCCACCAAAGCCACGACCATGACCAAAACTACGGCCTCCAGAATCACGACCACGACCTCCAAACCTAGAATCACGGCCGCCAAAGTCACGACTACTCACCCCATAATCGCGGCCACAACTACTAAATCCAGAATCACGACTGCGACCGCGACCATGACTAACAGACAAAGCAGAGCTGTCAAAAATAGCGGAAGACAAAGCAGAACGACCAGAAGTCGGTGCAGAAATAGACGATGACTGCCGGAGACAACTGAATACCTCGCTGAGTGGAGATAAGTCACGATTTTCCAAAATCTGATTACCCACAGAGCCAAAAGTGGATGATGCACTGGATAAAAAATGAGTAACCTTCATGCGTTCACGCTGGCGCCGTATAACTTAAATATCAGCAGTAAGTGGCTCACATATATCCAATTTATTACAAATGTGCCGAAACTTAGCATAATAATGCTCAAAAGAATCATCACCCTGCGATATATTAAAGAAAAACTGATGAAGATCATATGTGCGACGGAGATTGTCGACACCTGAATACAACTCCCGTGCTTGTGTCCACACCTCTCTAGTTGTGTCACAGAACATCAGCGTACTAGCAACCTATTCCGTTATACTATTCCATAATTCCGAACGAACACGAGCATCAACAGCTTTCCATGTCCTATATGTAGGTTCAGCAGTAACAGGAGGTTCATCAGTCGAAAAAGAGTCCTCAGACTAACCCATATAATACACCTCAACAGCTTTAGTCCAAAGAACATAATTGCCCCCATTTAATTGTGTGGAGGTAATAGGGCACCTCTCGTGAGACCAAGAACCACTGGATACGCTACCAACAAGAGTAGAACTAGGGCTAGAAACAATACCAGAATCAGAATCCTTCTTCTCGGACATTCTACCAAACAATGGAGGAGCAACAACCAATAACTAGCACGCAACCAAATCAAAATACCAATAACTATTGATCAACAAAATCAACTAACATACTAACATCGAACCAGTCACCAGGCTGGATAGGTACCCAATATCAACAACCCCAACATAACATATTCTTCACAACCACTAGTCCATCACATGACAGAGATACTTGACAAGAACAGTATAGAAAATACTTACCAGCACGAGAGAAATATCAACGAAAATTGCAAAGACGAGAAAATAGGGCCCGGTGATGAAGTGCATGAAGATGGTCGCCGAAACAGTGATGAATAGTAATTGTAAAGGCGGTGAACAGTAACATTGGTGAACAGTAATCCGTGAACAGTACCAACGGTGAACAGTACCGGCGATGAATAGTACGCAGGAACAGTACAGTGAACTAGGATTAGGGTTAGGGTTAAGGCAGAGGCTAGGGTTGTGATGGTTTAGGATTAAGGTTAAGATGGTGGTGTATTAGGGTTGTGATGGTTTAGGATTAAAGTTAAAGATGGTGGTGTATTAGGATTGTGGTGGTTTAGGATTAGGGTTAAGGTTAGGCTCTGATACCATGTTATTAGAGACAAGGAAAAGTGTATAGGGTGTTAATGAACCCTTACACATTTACCTATATTTATATTACTCTAGAGAGTTACACATACATAAGATAGACGATGTGGGACAAACCCACTCTCTTTAATAAACACTTCTAACAGCATGCATAAGAGTAAACCACCGTCAAAGGCTTGGCGTATCAATATCAAAATGAGTAATCCGCTAGAAAAAGCAGATTAAAAGGTGGCTCAACATGAGCTTCGTATCCAGATCCCTCGTTGAAAAGTAAAAAGAGGTTGCAAAGACCAAATTAGTTGTCCGCATATGACATGGTACTCTGCCATGGATTAAAAGGTTTAAAAGAAGTTTAAGTACATACACAATCAAATGCAAAACGGTTAAGGGATTTCTAAATTAAAATATAAAAATCGTATAAGAATCGAAATATTGATAATACTTACAATGCCGTCACTCTTACGAATCGGAATATAGATATGTCGTCACTCCTACGAATCGATAAATAGCAAATAAAAAGATGCTCAAGATCTACTGTAATATCAAAAAGAATGAGAAACTGATCTATTTTTCAATTGCAAACATATTTTTCACACACAATATGTTCTCTGGCATGCATTTGTTAGGAAAACAAATACTAAAGCGGAGAAAAAGAAATCCGTATATCCAAGCATTGACCTATGCAATTTAGATTTGCCCACCATATGCCCACTTATACGACACCAAAGCAAAACTCAAGAAACGGGTTAAAATAGGGGGGAAAATAGAGTTTACAAAGGTATAAAATTTCTACGATATTTTTAGTTGGCAATGCGGATATGGGAGAAGAGGACGGGAAGAGGAGGAGGTTGTACGGATGTGTACATTCTTGGGGCCCGTTGGAGGTTCTTACAGATTGGTTTAGCTCCACTCCATACCCTTAGCTACGATACCCTACCAAACTCAAATTTTATGATTCCAACTAAGACCAACAACGAAAATCAATTGCATCTCGTAGATTTCGCCCTCAATAACATGTGTGGAAAAAATGAACTTGGTCCGATACAGTGCCCTTTAGAAAATTGAAATGTTGCTCAAGCGTAAAAAATAAAACGAACAGTACCTAGCTTGTTTAGAAAACGATTAGAGAGAGAGAGAGAGTAATTCGTTCACAAAACGATTTGGGAGAGAGAGAGAAATTCATTCACCCAAAATTTATTACCAAAAACTGAAATGAGAATATTATTACCAATATCGTTACCAAAAATTCGTTCACCCAATCAAAAGCAATTTGTCTTACCCCAGTTAAAGCATATTGTCTCCCAATCAACGCCAATCACCGGCAAATTCATAAATCATTACCAAACTGGACATACTGACAGAAAGAATCAGCAATTATGAAAAATTATATTATGCCCCAAGGGCATAGCCACGTGGTGCCCCAAGGGCTTTCTGCACCACACATTTCAGTGTCGAAAAATTATATTATGCCCCAAGGGCATAGCCACGTGGTGCCCCAAGGGCTTTCTGCACCACACATTTCAGTGTCCCACACTGAAATGTGTGGTGCAGAAAGCCCTTGGGGCACCACGTGGCTATGCCCCGGGGGCATGGAATAATCTCTCCAGCAATTATAGTGCACCCAATCAACGGCAATCAAGTCTTTTAGCATGTCATTACCCAATCAGTCATTATAGTCCATGATAACTGAATATAATGACTGAACCTCATTACCAAAAATTTGACTAAAACCATATTGAGCAACTCAACAGGTAGGATTTATGCAGAAAAATGTGTAGTAAATCAAACGGTGAAGATTTACGTAGAGAAAATATGTGGGCCACCACACCGTCGCGAATTATATTATACATTTTTTACGGCACCAAAAAAAGAAGGCGGCGATGTATCTCTAAAACAAATATTTGATTTTCAAAAAAATGGTGAATTTGATTTGACAAAAATGTCTCAATCCAACTATTTGTACCCTAAAATGATAGTCTAATTGAAACACACCGTGAGGAAAGTAGGAGTATATATTGTAAAAAAGAGATCAAAACAGTTGGGATTTCTTCCTCAAATTGCCCGAAGTAGTGTTCTTTTTTTTTGATTGGCAAAAAACATTTATTAGAAACTCGACAAATGGTACATTAAAGAAGCAAAAAAGAGGGACAAAACACCCACATCATGAAGTTGAGTTCTTCCATGAAGAAAATGGGACAAGTGACCTTTCCTCAAAAAATAGTCACATCTTTTCTTTTCTTTTTTTGCTAGGCTAAAAGGATGGAGGGTGACCGGACATAGCAACCCTCCCCAACCGTGATCATAGAGCTGCTAATGGGTCTATCATTTTGAGAATGGAAAAATGGATTTAAGTTCAATAACTGCCCATCATGTGTATGGCGAGGACAAGTGGCACATCAAGCTTTCACAAGAGAGAAATAGGAGCAAGATCATGGAGCTGTAATGGGTGTGCTCATGGACCCAACCAACTTCACTGCCATGGTTTTCGGCAAAAAGGAGGAAACCAATGCTCCTCTTTTATCTATTTCAATTTCCATAGTCCAGCACTATGTGTTTTTTGAAGCACTTTTAAATTCCAAAAACTCCGTAGTTGTAACTTTTTATTTTCGGTATTCGAAGTGAGTATTTTCCAATTTAACTGTGTTCTTTATGCTTGAGCAGCACTGCACTCGCTACTTTTCTGTATCGCACAACTATTGGCAAAATGTTGCTAGTTTTGATTATCTAATCTCTCTCTGTGAAGTTCTCTTTATTGAGGCCAAAAAGAACCGGCAGCGCACAACTCATCTGTTCAAAATTCAGTCCATACCCTGACCAATTGTAGTCCTAGCACGCCCGCTCAACTCGATCGTACACGGCCAACGTGTTGTTTCGTTTTTTTCAGGGAAACGCCAACCTAACTTTTGATCGATCATGAATGTGACCACTATGATATACTACTAATCACACAAGATAATGTGTTTGTAAAGTATGCAAGTAATGGGCTTTTGCGTTGGAAAGTAAACCATATTTCACTAAGTACGGTAAAAGCACTACTCTCGTATGTTACCACTTCAGACTACATGGGCATGATGAGCTTTCGATAAAGTTATAAAGGGTGAGTTAAGCCTAATTTTTTATGGGTTTTTTTTTACAGTCTTTTGGTTATTTTTTTTTCTTTATATTTACATGAATCAGATCAAATTTTTACACATTTTTGTCTCGACGAGAAAAATCAGAAAAGTGTAAAAACATAGACCAAACTTGAAAAAAGTTCATATAAGACAACGAAAAATACGAAAAAATTTGACTTACTCAACTCTTTGGGTCCTTTTTGTCGTCTTATGAACTTTTGTCAACTTTGATCTATGTTGTTATACTTTTTCGATTTTTTTCACGTCGAGACAAAATAAAAATTATGGTGTAAAAATTTGACCGAATCTATAGAGATTAAGAGAAATATACCAAAAAGACCGTGTTAAAAAGCCCTATAAAATTAGGCCAAAAGTTAGTTCCTAGTTACTTTGAAGAATGCAACTACAATGACAAAAGAATCTACCCCATGACAAAGTAAAAGAACAATGAAAAATGTACATAAAGAAAAAAATCATAATAGAGGACTGACCGAGAACGCATCCTTCCAAATGCTTGCCCTATGTCTCTTCTATGTGTTCGCAAAGATGCTTCGGCTCGTATTCCTACTAATGTAATTTTATTACTGACAGTAAAAAAATTAGGCCAAAAGTTAGTTCCAAGTTACTTTGAAGAATGCAACTACAATGGCAAAAGAATCTACCCTATGAGAAAGTAAAAGAACAATGAAAAATGTGCATAAAGAAAAAAATCATAATAGAGGACTGACCGAGAACACATCCATCTAAATGCTTACCCTATGTCTCTTCTATGTGTTTCGGCTCATATTCCTACGAATGTAATCTTATTACTGACGAAAAAATATTCTTAGTGACAAACTTGGAGATAGTGATGTGCGCACTAGGGACGGAACCAGGATTTTTTAGACGCGGGGACCGAACTATGAACAACAAATTTTGAAATTCAAGGTTTGGGAATCTGATAGTTTATTTGGTTTGGGTTTTGAGGGAGATTTTTTTGGTAATGAGTGGAGAGTGATAGAAAGAGAAACAAGAGTAATAATTGAAGAGAAAACTGATTGGAGACCATGCATAGAGAGCGGTTGGATTTTGGGACCCAAAACGAACATAGTCTAAAGTATTTAAATGTCTAAATGACACCCAATATAAAGAAAATATATACTCTCTCCGTTCCATATTGAGAGTGTAATATATTGATTAAAAGATTATCTTTTCAGTATTTATTTCTGCAGTTTCACAGGTCGTGATCAATGTGTTAAGGGATAGATTGTTATGTATGTTTTGTCATGGAAGTATCAAAGGAGGAGATTGTAAGGTCACTTTTTTATTTGGCAAATCCCATAACAAAAATACATTGATTTGTATATCTTATTGTTGAGCTGTATTATTTATTTTTCTTTCTAGAGTGTCTGTTTAGAAAGTGGATGAAAATCAAATATTATATAATTGATAGGTAGGTTTTGTTAAGGAAATAGATTGGAAGAAAATCATGGCTTTGATTGGAATTTCGTGATTGTGGCAGTCTTTATGGAAAGAGGACTAACGGAATCGGTAGCTGAAAAACGTGGGAACATGCATCAGATTCGTGGCTCAAGCAACTCCAGTAAAGCTCTCACCAGTGCTTGAGCAACTTGAAAGATTTCTTCTATCTATTTATATGCGGCTCATTTTGGGATTTCTATGTTACCGAATATATTTGTGCCGCCCCTCTCTTGTTCCAAAACAGAGAATTACCTAAGGGATATTTTAGTTTGTCTCTTGGAGTAAGCATATGATTCATTGATCATCAGACTTTCAGAAGAACTCCACGAGCTCTTTTCAAACGTTTATTCTATTGAGTGAATCATTCTTCCGGTGGATTCTGAAAGTATCTCAGAGGACTTGTGGATTCAAGGCGTGCGGCAATCAACCACTTGGTGCGGTGTACATGGATTCGGCAATTCAATCTTCGATCAATCGGTAAATATTCACGATTGTTTTAGATAAGATCGTTTTGTAATTGCACAGTGATTACTTTTAGTGATTTGATTTCCTCCCACAATTTTTACCCTTTTAAAGGGTTTTCCATGTATATCGTTGTGTTCATCGTTTATTGTTCTTCAATTCTTTTTATCTTGCATGTTAAGTATTTAGAAAGAAAAGAAAAAAAAGGAATTTTCAGAGTCTCATACTCTCTCTTGCCATTTCTGATAAGCACCCAATAATGCATATTCTTGGTGTTTAAGTATTCTAGTATGTTGTGTTTGTACATATATGTTGTCGTTTTTATGCGATATTGCACGTACGGTAGGTTTTTATGTGCTACAGGTAATTTGTATAAATAAAGCGCGTTTGAACGCCAAGGAATGCTCCAGATGCAACCAAATACTCAAGGCCACGTGCCACCCTGTTGTGGTGCCTGAAAAGTCATGAAGAGATGGTTTGGAGGTTGCTCAGATTGCCTAAGGGTCAAAGGAAGTGAGGGAGATGCGAGAATTTTACTAAAGCAATTCATCTTCCGACAAGCCGAGGGTAGAATTATCATAACTTTTGATGTATAAAATATTTCTGATCCAAATCACTTGGACTAGAAAGTAGACTCTGCGAGCTTTCCAACGGTCCAAAAAACACTCAAAAATCTGAATTCGAGAGTGTCCGGAGCGAGCCCGTGAAGTTTCTCAAAAAATCTGCCCAATTGGTACCAATCCCTCAAAATATAGGTATCAGGGTACCTTGTGGCTCCAAGTGAAAACAGTTGAGTTGGTACCAATACCTCAAAATATAGGTACCGGTACCTTTGCTCTGTGACCAGCACTTTATGCTGAACTGTTCAACCTTCTATTTATGAAAAGTTTCTACTTAAGGTTAGTTCTTAGGATATCTTGGGGACTTTTTGGTCCATTGTAAGGATGATTTGTAAGCCATATAAATAGGTTTGTATGCCATTTATGGAAAGCATGGGCCATTAGTTAACTTTAGGCCTAAGCTTTCTTTTTGCTTTCTAGAATTTCCATAGTTGTTTTTCAAACTTTTCAAGTTATTTCCTTCAAGAATTCAAGTAAGTTTAATTAGTTTGTTATTTTGTCAAGTATTAATGTTGTAGCTACGCATTGGATCTTCATATAAATCAAGTTTATTTATGTTTTTATCTGTTAAATCTCATGTCTCTTTTTAGCTCTATGACTTGCGCTTTTACTATGTGTGAGTAGTCTTCTAGGCTTAGTCGTGGGGTGATCTCTCCCCCATGGCTTAATTGTTTTAATGATTTTCTATGACTTAATGACGATTTTAGTAAGAAAAAGGCGTAATCTCTAATTTTCAGCCAAACCAAAGGGCTTAATACCTTCTTTGACCATGTGTTGCGCAGAGTTTTAACCTTCGTTTTGCACACAGGGCCTGAGGCTTTTAACGCTCCCGGTGTTTGAGTTAAATGTCTTCTAAACAAGATTAAGTCATTTATGACCTAATACCAAGATTATGATCAGCTTTTAACATTGAGTGCTTTGGATTAAGATTGTCTACGTCTTGGCTTGGAGTTGTTAGAAAGAAACAGTTAAAACGGCTAAGTCATCAGCAGGTTTGAGCTCCTAGACCTTGCCGCTTGTTCTATCTAAGTTCAAACCTCATTTCTAGTCTTTTTACCATAGTTTTCAACTTTCTAAAGCAAAGCCGACAGTTGACCGTTTTAAACGCTGAAAACCTTACAAAAGCTTACAATCCGAACAAGCTATATTCGAGCTCCATGTGGATCGATCTCGGTTTTAATTACCAAGTTATTTTGCAAACGACTAGAAGTCCTACGCTTCGGACTATTACATCTGGGAGTGCATCTTTCTGTCGTAAGCAATTTTTCAAATGAAAAAATCAACTACTTCTATGTATAATTTTTTTTAAAATTTTGCACCATATTAAAGATCTCGATTAGTACTTTAATCTTGTGCGAAAAAATTCAAAAAATTATACACGAAAATAGTTGATTTTTTTATTTAAAAAATGACACGATTTTTCGCAGTGTACTCTCAATATGGAACGGAAGGAGTATATAGTTGTCCTTACCAAACAAAAAACAACTAATCTTAATATTATAAAAAAAAAAAACTCCGAAACTACACCTTCTATATAGCTCCATTTCTGGTGCGCACCGTGTTGTGCACATTCAGACTGTTGATATCGATAATTAACAGTCCAGATTGCACAGCACCGTGCATAATCTCAGTGCACACAACACCATCCCAGTTCGTTGACAGAATCTTTGCATTCTATTAGTCCGGATACCTCCTTTTCCACAGTGGGGCCTGCTCCTCAGAATAAAATTATGAAAACATTAGCTGGTAAATAAAATTTGGACTTGACCCAATTGGCCGAATTAGAAGTCTTTGCACAATTTCGCTTCATATATTGACAAAGGTACTCAAAATCAAGTGGCACGAGGTCGACCATTACGCGAATTGCTCAAACAATTCCAATAGTCAGAATACTACAAAAAAAAAAAAATTAAAAAAAATCTACTGGAAGAGACCGTCTACTAGCATTGGATCGAGGAGAATTGAACTTATGGAAAGCAACAACTTCTCTACGGATAGAGCAGAACTCCACTCATCTTCTAATATGTTGAGGTAAACACTGCCATCCACGCCTATATTTGGATGAAAAACCTGCAAATAAGAGCCACACAAAATTTTAAAAAAAAAAGATGTTAGAAAAATTTAATGAGCACTACGTACTATTCGCAATGAAGAATTACAGGAAATCACACAAGGAATAACGACGCGTTCAAGCCTATACCGGGTTTTAATAGCCTATCCGACGAGATGGCTGTCCACGCCTTTGTTGAAGGATGGATGTGCACCGTAATGTGTTTTCTTTGGTACTATCAATTGACAGGTAATCTTGTTGGCAAAAAATATTAAAAAAAAATATCGACATATACACAGCCTATTGGTGGGTACAAATTGATTTTTCCTCTTTTTACCAGTTTATATATGATTCACTAACTGATTGCTGACTCTCCAAAAAACATTGCACATTGTTTCGTTGCGATCAGTTTTTTTTTTGTTTTTACGTGGGAGATAGTTTACAAAAGTCATAAGAATTTCATCAAACCAGACAATAATTCATAAAAAGAATCCAAACAACACTTCTTCTTCTTTTTTTATCAACAAACAACACAAATTGACAAACAATAGAAGTTTAACCTAGCAACCAAATTACAGGTCAAGAAAAAAACTTCCAAATAGAAGAGAGAACTTATTGATGCCATCCGCACAAATCGACCATCAAATCTCCGTTGAAACATTTTAAATTCGGCAAAAAGATACTATACTAGAAACTTGATAGGGATACATCGAGGAAAGGAAAAAAACCTAATGCCATGATATTGATACATGGGTTAGGAGAAAACGCAACACCAAAATTAAGCACACACAAAGAAAAGAAGAACGCAATGGTTGGCTTCAATACCTCCTGTAACAAAATTTTCAAAAAAAGATTTCAGATGGGCGAACGGACGAACTTGTATAATTGTAACATACTTGAAAAATAATTACTATGTTCCAAAGGAAATTTATAACTTGGGAATGGCGATCACCCATGCTCATCTGTCCCTTGGTCCGTCCTCGACATTATGAGGTCACTGCCGATATCCAACTTGTCGGCAGAAGAAAAAAAAAAACCCATCAGTTATAACACGATTTACGGTAACCATCTATTCTATATCAGAGGTTTGAGTTTCAAAATCCTTTTTTGTGATTGTCATACAGAGAGAACAAAACAAGGATTTCAATATCGACCGTAACGCAGCGGCGGATTCAGAAACCTATCGTGATGATCATACAAGGGAACACAACAAAAAGATCAAATCAAACAGCAGTAGATGTACCTGAGTTTCGAACTTTACTTTCGGAGGCTTGCAAGGATAATCAATGGAGAACTTGAGTGAAAGCTCGAAAATATGACCTTCGATAGGGGTATCGAGAGGCCCAAATATGATGCCTTGCCATTGAAACATGTCTTCATCGCTTGTCGGGCCAAAACTGATGTTTGCTGGGGGATCTTCGTTGTATTCTCTCAGCTCAAATTCGAGCCTTTTTCTTGCGCAGAACTCCAGAGTCTCTGTTCTCATGGTTACCCAGTTCTTAGAAAACAGATGGGAAAATTGAGAGAGAGAGAGAGAGAGAGAGAGTAAAGAAAGACTTGAGAGAGCAGGAGTCTTGTTGGATACGAAGAAAAGAAAAGAAATTGGTTTAGTGGGGAGACTTGGTCAAGTTGGAAACTGCCGAAAAAATGGAGAGAAAAAAGGGGGAAACATGTTTTATTTTATTTTGGGAAATGAATTGGTATTCCAAAAATTAATACGGGCACTCCAAAATCAGTATAATACCAAATCCACTTTCCTTTATTTTTTGGAGTACCTACATTAATTTTTAAAGTGTCAATATTATTTTCCTTTATTTTTACCTTGGATGATATACGAGTGAAGTTATCGTTGGTATTATTATGTTTTTTGTTTAGTGTAAATTTCATTTTATTTATATTTTCTATTTAGTCTAAATTTCCTTGTTATGCTTGTTTCCCTTTTTCATTTAGCTTTCCTTCGAGGCTAAGTTTTTTATGAAGGACGCGTACCCGCGTAAATGTAAGGCAATCGGGGAAAAGATTTCGCCTCCAATGTCAATGTGGTTGATTTTTAGGCCGGTTCCGAAAAGTAGGTTTGGACCTAATTTGGTCCTGCACAATTATTTATGTTTTTTATTTCAATCATGCCCCTTCACGCGCATCAGCACACGGAACTAGAGAGCAACTACTATAGAAAAATTATCCAATGCTCATGGAGCATTGGTGCACCATTAAAACATTGTTTAAATTTCAAAAAGTCATATCTTTTATTATAGATATTCATTTTTAAAAAAAATTATATTTTTGGAACCTACTCGAAGATATCTACTAAACAAGATACATATTGAATATGAAATTACGTAAGATTAAAAAAATACCATTTGCTATGAAAACTCTTTATGAGAACTGTTTCTATGGAAATTGTCTCTATAAGAACTATTTCTATGAGAATTGTCTTTATGATAACTGTTTTGGACAAAAATATCCTTGGCTATGTGAATTAGCTATGAGAACTGATAATTCTCATAGTCAGTTCTATGAGAACTATGTGAAATGGCAATGTGAACTGAAAAATACACAGTTTAAATAGCATTAACACACCCAAAAATACGTAGTTGTCACAGAAAATATACAGTTCTTATGGACAATACTTAATTCTCATAGAAAATACACTATTCATAGACAGTTTTCATGTATAATACACAGTTTTCATATAAAATATTCAGTTCTCATAGACAGTTCTCATAGAAAATATACAATTGTTATAGAAAATATATAGTTTTTATAAATAGTTCTCATGGACAATTACACAAATCTTATAGAAAATACACAGTTCTCATAGGAAAAAACACAGAACTGTCTCTATGAGACTGACTATGAAAACAGTTCGCATATGCAGTTCACATAGCCCACCGCGCAATTCACATAGCCGCACGACACACTA
Source organism: Rhododendron ovatum (assembly GCA_019656835.1). Lineage (NCBI taxonomy): Eukaryota > Viridiplantae > Streptophyta > Magnoliopsida > Ericales > Ericaceae > Rhododendron > Rhododendron ovatum. The sequence continues at coordinate 29,131,891 of CM033799.1, forward strand.
AAATCAACAATTCGCATATGGAGTTTTCATAACCCACCGCACAGTTCACATAGTCTTACCACACACTAAAATAAACAATTCGCATATGGAGTTCTCATAGCCCACCGCACAATTCACATAGCCTTACCATACACTAAAATAAGGAGTTCTCATAGCTCACTGCACAGTTCACATAGCCTCACGATACACTAAAATAAACAGTTCCCATAATCAATTCTCATAGCCCACAGCAATGTTCACATCGCGTTATCACACACTAAAATAAATAGTTTGCATATGCAGTTCTCATAACCCACCCCACAGTTCACATAATCTCACCATATACTAAAATAAAACAGTTCATCGATGCAGTTCTCATAGCCCACTCCACACTTCACATAGAAATCAAAACCGAAAACCTTATTTTTCAAGAACACAACATTATCAAATTTTTAAGTAAATTTACATAAATATGTTGTGGGTGTGGAAAGAGACAAGCTAATATAATCAAACTCTTGACAATGGGACCGGAGATTGTTTTATCAAATTAGAAGAAAGCAAACGGAATCAGAGATTACATAGAATATTCCTATTTTGAATCGTTTGGTGGTTGGAGCTGGAAGTTTCACTTAAATCGGCCGTTGGCGGTGGGGTCGACTATGCGGATTCGTTCTCTGATCACGTCACCGCTCTAGTGGTAGTCAACGATGCTGGAGATGAACCGGAGGATGAAGAGCATCGCCATTGATGAAGAAGACGAGGACAGAGATGACGTGGTTAACAAAGAGAGAGATCTGCATCAGCGATAGAACATGACATCAGAGCCGCTGCCGTCATCGGAGATGAAGGGGACACCTTGAAATTTACTTCTTCATTGATGAAAACATGCCAGGTTTAGAGGTCGAGAGAGAGAGAGTTGATGGTTGTGGGAGAGGAAGAGGGAGAGAGAGGGGATTTGTTGATGATGGTGAGATTGAATCAACGAGGCAGAGTAAAAAGGGCAAGAAAGTCATGACATAACATATCCGAGCCTATGCAGGTTCGTAAATAATATTTAGGATTGGGATCAAAACAAACCTAAAAAGAAGGATCGGCTTCTAATTTTCTATTGATATATATTGCTAGCCCATAGCCCAGGCCCACTCATTATTCATCATTGGTTTCTATCACATATAACATATTGGAAGAAGTTACATTACTTTAATAGATAAATTTTCGTAGTCGTTCCTCTAGTTTTACAGTTATCTCAATTTCGTTCATTTAGTTTCAATTGTTACTAAATAAATCTTGTAGTTTGTTTTACGTTCCAAATTGGTAAAATCGTTAATACCGTTAATGAAACTAACGGAAAAAATATGATTAAAAAATTAAGTGCTCCAATTTTCAATCCGATTGAACTAGTACGAAGAGCTTTTTTTTTTGAGCATTTTATCCTAGATGGTCATAAGGCCTTTCAACGAGTACCCGAAGGCTCTTTAGTTTCAGGACTTTTTTAGGATGCTCATTGAAAGACTTTAGAGCCAAAAATCCATTATGACCATTTAAGATAAAATGATCAAAAAAATAAGATTTTCACACCGGTTCAAACAGATTGAAAATTGGAACACTTATGTTTTTACACCATTTATATATTAAAAATATACTTAAAAAATTAAATGTTCCAATTTTTACCTTCTTGTAGGTTTGGATGTGATTGAAAAGAGAAGAGTGGAGGTTGATTTGGACTGAAAATCCCTACGATCATTTGGGTTTTTGAGTTTATGGGTGATTTGAGTGAGTTTTGTAGAGAGAATAAGAAGAAAAATCAGTTTGAAACTAATTTTGTAATAGACCAACTTATGGGTTGATATAGAGAGAAAAAGAGATGTGTCTGTTATCCTGAAAATGGGTGTATATATAGTGATTTTTAGGAGTAGGTGTCATTTATGAGTAGGTGTCATTTATAGGGGGAAGTAGGGATCATGCATATGCTTGGAGTGCACCCAAAGGCAAAACACGCGCTTTGACCGCTTTGCTGACGCGCATGGGAATCTGCCAGACACTCCTAGCGGTGTTTCAAATGGCCACACGATATATTGAAATCTTGCGCAATGGAGTGATTTTTGGAAATTTTTTTTATGCTGCGCAGCGTTTCTGAAATGTTGCGTGGTATTGTGTGACAACACAGCATATCAAACATCGCGGGGTGCACCCCGGAGACTCCCGAATTTGGATTTGAGCGTGGTTTGAAGCGTTAAAAAGCTTGCTAAGTCCTCTTTCTAACCCAATTAGTTTCACTCAAATATGCTTTATACATTGAAATGTGCGCCCATTTTACCCTTAATGTGTCATGAAAAAAATAGTTTTTGACAAAGCAAACATATCTTTCTCTTTTGCAATTGAACCGGGAGCCACCCTATATGTTTGAAAAGGGGTTTTCTTGAGGTTAGTGAAGGAGCAGCGAAGGAATAGCGATCCACGCCTTGAAGGTATGTTTTTCCTTATTTCATCATTGGAGAACTTAAATATTATTTGGAGGCCTAGATTGGAGTGTCTACAGGTGGGTTTGGATTAAAAAGTTGAGTGACTTATTTTTTTGTCCTTGCTCAAAAAATTTTTGCATTTGTTTGTTTTGCGTCAAACTTTTGTGGCTTATTGATTTGTCTCAACGAGAAGAATCAGAAAAAAAAAAAAAAATTTGCTCAAGCGGTACAAATGAGGTACAGAAACATGTCTAAGAAAAAAAAATGAAAATTCAAGATTTTGCTCAAGAGTGCTTTCGGAAGTTTTGCATTTATAAACAACGTTAGAATATTAGAGGTTTTAAATAGTTAAATTAGGGGAGCGATTTTGACAATTCTCAAAATTTTGGGGAGTGAGGTTATCAATTTGGGGAGTGGCAAAATCAAATCTTTTAAATTAATGCAACCTTTTAATGACTATTTGATTCTATCAATGTGAAAGTATGCCTAAGATATTCAATCAACCGCCACCAATCTTCCCACGATAATGAAAGAGAAGAAAACAAATTAAATCACACACAAAAATAAGATGAATAATTCAAAAGAAATCATATAGGAAGCAATTTGCATAAGATGTCTTTCTAGCTTTAGCTTGCATAACTGCTACCATTTGACATATTAATAGAGGTTTGGGAATAGTTTCAAAAAAACTAGGAGTCAAGCCCAGTCAAATTTTTTCCTCCACATGGTGTTATTGTTACTTCTATAGAAACCATCAGTCTTTACTAACCAATAGCATGAGTAATCTCTAGTAGTCGAAGGTTTGCACTCATCTTCCGAGCCTACAGTGAACACGTCAAAACTTCGGGTTTTGGATCCCCAGTAGAAATTGCAATAGAAGAGAGTAGTTTTAATGAAATTGATTTTGAAATGCCAAGCCAATACCTCGCCTATTTTGAGTGCATGCCTTCCAATATAGGTATCTCCCGATTGGCATTGAGCCAGTAATGGTGTTGGACGATCGTTCGGGACACCACTGGTTATATACATTTGAACCTCATTCCCAAATAAAGTTAGCTGGTGTTGGGCAGAAAAGGTATTGGAAACAAAGAGAGACGCAATGATAAGCAACTGGAGGAAAATACGACTCATCGTTTCACATGAAGCAAATGATCAATGCAAAGTTGTGGTTTTCAATTTGTGGCACTATTTGCTCCAAATATATATAGCTACACAACTTTGGAAGCAATCCATAAACGTTGTTAATTAAATGCATTTTGAGAGTCCATCAAGGTTGTGTGTATCTGGTCAAGGTTCCATGCATCTAGTTAGTTAATGGGCATGATTTTTGTCCATTTTTGTCATAATAATGTATAAGAGGATAAATTAATGAGATGAGGCAATTAATTTGCATAAGATTTCTTTCCAGTTTAGTTCCCATAAAGGCTCCTACTTCAAATATTGTAGACTTTCAAATGATTTTTCCCCCTTGATCGCTGCAAAAATATGGTAAGACAAAAAGGTTGCTAAAGTTTTGTCTTTGATGCTAATTATTGAAAGAGAATAAATTTTTTAGACCGCCGATGCAAACATTTGTTTCCTCCAAATCAATTGCATTGCAACATGACGACGCGGCGGAATGCAATTGATTTACAGAAAATAAATGTTTACACCGACGGTATAAAGAATTTATTCTCTTATTGAAAAGCCAGAAAAATAAAAGTGTTTCTAACTAATTAGGAAGTAGGAACAAAGAATATAGAAGTTAATTGAATAATAATTAAGTCATGCAATTAATGCATGGATCCTATATGTGTGGAATTTGTAGATTGGAATTGGACTACATCCAAATTGAAATATTGATTACTGTATTCTTCGTTCGTCTAAACTTTGAATTTGTTACTTTAATTACTTTGATTACTTAAAGCATGTTTCACTATTGTAGATTAATATCTTTCCACCGACGGTGGAAAATCCCCAATTTTCCTCTACCGCCTTTTTTGGTTCTATCATGTGTTTATTATTGATCTGAACCGTTATCTTGTAACCCCATATAATAGTGTATCCATGCAAAAAATAAACTTGATCGGACATCGATAGAAGTATCAAAAATTGAATTTTGCTTTGTAAAATGGACAGTTTATCCTTATTGTTATTGATAGAAATCAAATCGTCCATTTTATAAATCAAAATTCAAATTTTGATATATCTATCGACTTTCGATGAATCTAATTTTTTGCATGGCAATATTATATTGTGGGTCTTATAATATGAACGGTTCAAATTACAATAATAGATGCTTGGTAGGGCCCATAATGGACGGTGGTAGAAAATGAGATTTTACACTGGCGATAGATAGAATTTATTCTCATGGTAGTAAAAGCAACACTCTTCAGTCTTAATAGTTAGTCCGGTTGGTTGGTAAATAGAATTAGGATCTGACACAATTGGCCGAATTAGAAGTCCTTTTTTTTTTATAGGCGGAATTAGACGTCTTTGCCCAATTTCGCTTCTTATATGAGTAATATCGATAAAGGTACTCAAAATCAATTGGCAAGGCGTCAACCATAATTACGTGAATTGCTCAAACAATTCCAATCAAAATTTGTGGAAGACCAAATAAGTACCATTCATACCATACCGGAACAAATAATCATCTCGATTCGATAGAATTTGGACAAGCAAAGTTCTTGATGAATTATGGAGTTCTTTTTTTTGTTTCCTGGTCAAGCAGTGGCAGAATACAAGTGAAACTAGAAATACCTCCGGGAAAATGACGATCAAGGACGTGTTTTCATAACTAATACTCGTCAAGGACATTTTCAGCATTAACAAATGTTCTCAATATGTCCTTGACAGATATTAATTATCAAAACACGTCATGGGTTGTCATTTTCCCAATAACTTCACAATCACTCTAGGCATAACACAACTACAAGCCCATCTACACATAGAGTAGGGAGATTCATACTCTTGACATCCTAGTAAAATGTAAGAGTCTTGACCAATTAGCTAGCCCCAGTTGGTTCAGAGTTCTTTGAAAATTAAAAAATCTTAATTCCAAGAAATCTTATAATCTTAAAAATGAGAAGCCACAATTTGTCTTCCAAACAACCATTAAAATGAGAAAGCATAAACACCTTTTGAAAGAAGGTATCTAGGCCCAACACAACTACAAGCCCATCGATACACAGGTAGGGAGATTCGTACTCCTGGCAGATATAAGATGCAAGAGTATTGACTAACTAAGCTAGCCCCAGTTGGTACAGAATTCTTTGAAAATTAAAAAATCTAATTCCAAGAAATCTTATAATCTTCTACCAAAAATGAGAAGCCACAATTTGGCTTCCAAACAACCACTAAAATGAGGAAGCATAAACGGACTCGGGGATCTTGTAGTGCGGAGTGTCCTACAGGGATTGTAGTGCAACGTACAGTCATTGACCTCATCAATCAACGGTTCAGATCAAAAATCAATTATGATAGATAATAAATGATTCTTACTGGTCATAATTAAAAATCATATCTCAATCATTCACTGTCAAGATCGATGGCTCGTGTACACCCTACAGGGTGCCTTACAGGGCCTTACACTGTAGGATTTCTCAATGCAACATAAACACTTTTTGAAAGCAGTAAGTCTATTAGTACAGCAGATTGATACAAATTTTGTGCACAGATTTTTCGTGGGGCCTACTATGGATCCCACACAAATGATCTGAGCCGATCATTAAATGTAAAACATTTTTTTAAGGGCTCCCGCAAAAATTCATCTCAATCTGATACTTATAGGTGTTCAATCCAATGATCTAATTTTTCATTTAGATTTCAAGATATGAAAAAGTAAGATAATTGAATCGAACATCTACAAGTATCGGATTGAGTTGAATTTTTGCGAGGGCCCTTGAAAAATGTTTTATATTTAGTGAACAGTTCGAATTATTTATGTGAAATCCTTAGTGGGTCCCACGGAAAATCTCTGCACAAAATCTGTACCGATCTGTACCCATAGACTTTACTGTTTTGAAAGAAGCTATCTAAGAGCAGTCTTGCTATCCGTAGAGACCATTTACAGAGAACCACGCAGAGACAAACGCGTTTGGCCCCATTTCGAGTTTTGCAAAAATCAGTTTCACCCTTACAAATCCAAAAGTAATACTTACCTATATCCGCTGGATCTGATTTTTTACAAGATCCCATAAAATAATATTAAAAAATTTATGAATATTTTCTAAATTTTTTCGGGACCCGAAATGAGGTCAAATACGTTTTTCTCTGCGTGATTCTCTGCAAATCGTCTCTGCTCTTAGAATTTTTGATCTAAGAGCGGGTGAAAATTGTGCGTTCTTTTGAAGCCGTACCATAGGTTTTGAAGAACCTCTGTCCCATCCATCAAACAATGGACAGTTGTCATTCATTTCGATTCTTTTCACATTTTGATTTTCTTGTTTGAACAAAAAGAATTCGGGGCAAATTTCACTGACCTCCCCTGAGGTTTCTAACACGAACAGAAACCTCCCTTGAGGTTTCTGAAATGACACTGCCCTCCCCTCCTTTACCTGACAATTACCTGCCCGTTAGAAAATGGATGGAGAATGTGATGTCATTGTACTATACTTTTTACAATACATGTACTACCCTCACCAAACTCTTTATCCCTCTCATTTATAAAATATAAAATATAAACATCTCTACACTTTGTGCTCGTTTCACTTTGAGATTTTGTCCTTATTTAAAAGGATTCATATTTGTTAATTTTCTGTCAAACTCTTGAGAATTATTGGTTCGTCTCGATAAGAAGAATTGAAAAAAAGTAAAAAATTAACTTTTACAAATATTTTAAGAAATTCAATATTTTGGGTAAAAGTAATAATTTTATACTATTTTAATTCCTCTCGTTAAGACAAACTAATAAACCATAAAGATTTAACGCAAAACTAGCAAGTACGAAAAAAATTCAAATATGAACAAAAATCAAAAAGCCTAAAAATCTCATAAACAAGCCTGCATGAAAAAATTGAATATGAACAAAAACTAAAAAGCCTAAAAATCTCACAAACAAACCCACAAATTTTTTTTCCCACATGGGCTTGTTTGTGGAATTTTTTTAGGCTTTTTGGTTTTTGTTCATATTTGAATTTTTTTCGTATTTGCTAGTTTTGTGTTAAATTTTTGTGGATTATTAATTTGTCTCAATGAGAGGAATCAAAAGAATATAAAATTATTACTTTTATCCAAAATATTGAATTTCTCAAAATATTTGGTAAAAGTCTGAATTTTTTACTTTTTTCAATTCCTCTTATCGAGATGAACCAATAATTCACAAGAGTTTGACAGAAAATTAACAAATATGAATCCTTTTAAATAAGGACAAAATCTCAAAGTGAAATAAGCACAAAGTGTAGAGATATTTGTATTTTATATTTTATAAATGAGAGAGGTAAAGAGTCTGGTGAGGGTAGTATAGGTATTGTAAAAAGTATAGTACAATGACATCACCTTCTCCATCCATTTTCTAACGGGCAGGTAACGGCGGGGGGTCCCTTGATATTGTCAGGTAAAGGAGGGGAGGGCAGTGTCATTTTAGAAACCTTATGGGAGGTTTCTGTTCATGTCAGAAACCTCAGGGGAGGTCAGTGAAATTTGCCCAAAGAATCCGACATTTCATTATGTAATTTCTCTAATGTCTTAGAACGAAGATAACAAAATTCGCTTAGAATTTGCCTCTTCACAAGGGTGGAGTGTGTGACAACTGACAAGGGTAGACAAGTGACACCGCTGCCTCCCAAATTTTCATAGGGATATGTATAATTTTCATCTATTTTTACTCGCTGGACCTCACTTTAAAATTCATTTTTGTCCCAATCCATAAATGTTTTTTTTTTATTTAGGCAAAAAAGACCGCTGCTTGGTCAACGAAGTCAAATCAGCCCCTTTTAATTCATAAGGATAAGTCATGAATTAAAGATACATTTTTGTTGAAAATACATCTTTTAGCCGATTAAAAAAACTAAATATATAATTTATCAAAAAATTCTTCTCATATGAGAGATTAACCCGGAAAAAAAGGTGCGATTGCACAGAGAATGTCTGTGTGTACAAATTTATATTTTTATTTTAATATGTAACTGTGCAGAACTTACAATATTAAATGTGAATTTTAAAATCACGATTATGTTTTAATCATGCCGTGCATAGCACGGGTTTTCGCTAAGCAAAAACATAAAATTTGACTTAGCGATATATACTACTATAATAAAGTTCTAGCACTAAACCCGTCCTATGCACGGCTGACCAATTACCTTCATTACCTTCTAAGGTTGATTACATGTGTATAACATATTTTAGCAAGGTTGATTAGTGTGATATATGATCTTCTCTTCATTCATCCAATATATAACAACCCAGCAATTTTGTTCACCTCGCTTTGTTCCACTCGCGAAGGTATGCTCATTCCATGTTTCACTATGCTAATCAAACCTTTTCCTTTTGTCCAAATCCATTTGTTAAAAGACTGCAAAATTCATCTTAATCGGCTGTTGATTATAAGCGTTTGATCTAAAAGTTAAAATTTTCAGTCAAGAATTGTAAAGAAAATAAATAGACTCCTAGATGAATTATTGATTGAGCTGAATTTTGGTGTCATCACCTAGAAAATTATCATTCCTGCCTCCGATTGGTCAAAGCAGGGGTATGGATGAGCTTCGGCGAAGGAAGCTTCCAGCGACGGTGGCGTTCGCAGTCGGCATTTGTAGGGCTTGTTCTTTTCCGTCTCTCCACCTTGTCTCCATCAGATCTGGTTTGCTAGGGCGGCAGCGTGGTTCAATAAGGTGAGGTTGGAGGGCAGAGGTTTTTTTGGTTAGGTTTTTTTATTTATTTTGTTTCGGTCCTGTTTCCACCGGCTATTTCAGTTCGGCTTTGTTTCCGGTCTGGGTTTCCCCCAGATTCGGAGGGTGTGGTGGTGGGCAAATAACTTTGTGTCTGGTTAGTTTTTTGTGTCCTGGTTTGGTTGGTTGCTGCCTCTGATCGGTGGTCTGCCCGCCGTGGCCGTGGAGCTGCGTTGATTTTTCAACGGTTGCCCTTCCACGGCCAGAACTCCGCATGCCAGCGGGAGTTCGCTCTTTGGAGTGGCGTCCATGCCTGCGAATGGAAATCACTTTTGTATTTTTGCTTCGCAGTTTGCCGGCGTTGTGGCTTTTGGATTACTGCATTGGGGAAGATAGATTTCACTGTGCTGCACTGATCACTACGATTAGGGTTTTGATTCTCGAAGGGATTTGTTGTCTAGATTCATACTCCACGTGTCCCGACCCTGCCTATGAGTAAGTGGCGGTGTGAAGAGATTCCTGGTCCTAGGCTACAATTAGTCCTTCCTGTTCTTCTTGTTGTACCTATTCGTGGTTTTGTTTGAAATCTGTAGATGCCGTATGGCGTTTTTGATTATGAATAAATTTTGAGCGGATCAAAAAAAAAAAAAAAACCTAGAAAATTATCAATCTTAAAAAATTGAACGGTTTTGGTCACAAAGTGAGACACATAATGAGCATACCCTTATCAAGGGTGAACAAAATTGATCTTAATAAAACCAATAGAATTCAAACAGATGGATGTTCCGAAATGTCTAACATTTTCACATGGGCCTTCATTAGACCAGCTCATGGGCCTTCTGCTTATGCGGTAACTAGAATATTCCTAGTTGACACAACGACGGCCGTCCAACACATTTTTGGACAGTCTGGATGCGGTAAACGGACACCACGTCGACCAGGTGACGTGGTACCCACCCAACACCCAAAAATTTATCTGACACAAGATATGGTCATAAAGCCCCTTCAAGGCTTCAATGTATAGCACTGAGGCACACTTTGAATGGCGGAAATCCTGAAGAGGAATGGAATGCTGACCAAAAAAGAAAAGTAATCAAAGCACTTTGATTACTTAAAGCATGTTTCACTAAGTAGTTATCGTTGAGGGATTATGTTCGTCGGTTAAAGATTGTGTTTCAGAATGGTTACCCTAAAGCTTTGTTCTTCCTAAATTATTGTTCTAGTGTTTTTTTTTTTTTTTTGTCTTTTTTTGAGTTTTTTTTTAAATTTTAATTAGATTCACGTTATGTGTTTTGAATTGGTACTTAGTCTCAACTAGAGTAATATAAAAAGCAAAAGGGAAAATTTTAAAATGGCACCTGAACTTTCACTGCAATGTCACAGAAACACCTAGACTTCACTTTATTTCAATTAAACACATGGACTTACAAAATTCCCAAAATAAGACACCTGTCGTTAGCCTCCATCCATTCCATCCACAAAATTGCTGATGTGGCACACTTCACCCGTTAAATGGGCCCATTTCACATGTTAGGAAGCAAATGAAATGCACACAATCACAACCCAACACTACCCTCCTTCACTTTTCTTCACCTTTTAATTGTGTGCACAATCAAAACTCCACGGATAAAAAAAAAAAAATCAAAACCCCACAAACTTCCAATCTAATCCCCTTCACTAGACCAGTCAGAGAAGTTTCCACCACCACTGAAGAGGTTTCTTAGGAGCAATTTCGGTGGTCGAAGCAGAGACAAATCGCGTTCCAGCCCAATGTTCATCCGCAAGAAGAACACCCGCAATCGAGACCCACAAACCGTCCTCTCCTAAAGTCACTCTGGCATCGACCAAGTTGGAGCCCACTGACCCATTTCCTCCAAACTGCGCCGCCGCCCCTACCAGTGGGTCAAAACCAGTTTATTTTGCCCTAAAGTATGTTTTGCCCCCATTTCCTCAAACAAATCAAACCCAAATCGTTTTGCTCCGGTTTCAACAAATGGGTCGGGTCTTTCTGGGTCGGATGGTGCAAAAAAATCAAAGTTAGAGACGAAGAGGAGCGAGAAATAGAGGATGGTCATAACTGAGAAGGTCGGAGAGGATCGAGAAATTGAGATGGCAATGGAGCTGAGCGGTTGGGGAGGAGCGGGAAACGAAGGAGGGACCCACATTCTGAGGTCAAGCTTGATTCCAGAGATTTAGTTTCAGAATCAAGGATTATTGAAGAAATTGAACCGAACTTGGGAGAAATTGAAGATTTGGTTGATGGGAAACCAGATGAAATTAGGAGGGTTCAAGAAGTGGAAGCGACGATGGATCTAGCGCAGTGAAAGGGTGGGTTTTGATTGTGTGCATGTCTTTTAAATCCTAACATGTAAAGTGGGGTCAATTAACGGGTGATGTGTGCCACATAAGCAATTTTGTTGACGGAATGGATGGAGGCTAACGGCAGGTGCCTCATTTTGGGGATTTTGTAAGTTCAGATGTTTAATTGAAATAAAATGAAGTCTAGGTGTTTCGGTGACATTGTAGTGAAAGTTCAGGTATCATTTTGAAATTTTCTCAAAGTAAAAACATGTGGCCAAAAAAAATCACTAAAGACAAATAGTATAAATTAAAAGAGTTTTTTTTTTTTTTTTGTGTCATTAGTTTTGTCCTATCTGAAAATTTTCCAAATCCGGCTCTTCTTCCATATATATTTTTTGTTTGATTTCTCTGGTTGATCTTTGTAAATTTTTTTACGAAAATCTAAAGAATTTTACTTGAAGTAAATACTACCGAAAGAATATCAGAACAATAATTTAGGGAAAAACCCAGCCTTTCTCGTCCTCCCATACCTTTGGCATAGTTTGAAGGAGACACTGCCGCCTCAGGTGTACGGCGCTATTCGTCGCAATGTCTTGGTCACTCTTCTTGCATCTTTAGCGGCAAATATGAGTTATGATCAAATTTGACCTACAAAATTCATCTGGTTTGGGCTCTTTTAATTAATCCATTTCAAAACTAGTATTTAGAGTATCCACAGTGGTATAATCAAAACCATAAGGTTGCTAAGATTAGCAACTTTTGCTCAAAAAAAAACAAACTTACATTGGAATAACCAAACTTAACAACCTCTTAGCAACTCATCAAATTTTGGTACTTGAATAATCAAAACTAACAACTTTTTGCCAATTATCAAATTTAGTTGTTCCCACATTTTTTCAACCAAGTACGTCATCATTATACAAAAACCTTCCCTCCCTTCCATTATCAACATATTTCTGAGAAAAATACTTTTAAAAATACTTTTTATTTTTTTTCAAAACTGTTTTTTTTTTTGCAAAAACTGTTTATTTCAAAACTGTTTTTTTTTTTTAACTTTTTTTCAAAACCTGTTCTTTTGAAACCAAAAAAAAAAAACTTTTTTTTTTTTACTTTTTCCCAAAAACTGTTCTTTTTTTTTAAATCAAAGTTTTCAAAAATTATTCTCTTTTCTAATAACCTGTTTTTATTATTAGTTTGGAAACTATTTAAAAATTATTATTTTCTATGTAACAATTTCTAGCTTTTTATAAGTTGAAAATGTGATGTGACAAGTTTTGGTTATTCAATTTTAATTGTACCATTTTGGACTTCTACATTACCAACCTTAACAACCACTTAAATGGATAATCAAAAGTTGATGTAGCAACTTTTGACTATCCACTTTTGATTATTCCACTGTGGATGCTCTTAATCAAATATTTGTAAACAACTTTTTGAGGTTCTCCCTTTTAGCAAATTTTTAAGACCAAAGTCTTGCTCGCCTTTGCTCAGGGCAGGCTGGTGCTCTTGAGAGCATGGCATTGATCCATTTAGATGAAAAAGCTAGATCAGGGTAAGCAAAACAGAGGAAGACAAGGGAAGGTGGGTTCTTTCATTTACCAACAAAGGCTTGTTGGATTATGCATTCGACAGCTCGAATCTCATTTTGGCTTATCAGAACGTGATTTTAAGGGTACCTTTTAGAAATCAGCAAAAAAAATGACTGGAAATGGCTTGATCCGAACAACTTTGAACCATTTTTTATTGAACGATTCAAATAAAAACTACTCAAATCAAGCCTTTCCCGGTCTTTTTTTTTGCTAATTTCTCGCGGGCACCCTTAAAATCACATTCTGCACACATTAAACAGTTTGGATTATCAAAATTCGATCGGGAACTATGAGATTGAGATTTGGAGTATTTTTTAGGTGTTTTTTTAAGTGTCCTGAACCGTCCCGATATATATATCACCAAAAATTGGGATGAAAAGATAACTCTAGCAGTCCCCGCGATTAAACCGGCGATCGATGCCACGTTAATTTCGCCTCTCAATCGCGAGATTCTCGCTATTTATATATACTACGGGATCTACTATATATAGCAACGATATATAGGATGGAAACTTAATTCTTGAAGTCCCCCGATAGAAAAGATATCGTTCAGTTCCCGTAAAACTCGCCATTAATTCAAAGCTCCCACATATCTCGGTGGATTGATCACAATCTCTCCACAAACGAAACCCCCAACCGTCCTCCATTGGTGCGAACTCCCTCGTGGCTCGCCGCCGCCTCGTCACTCTCTGCTCTCCGCTCGCTGCTTGTTGCTGCCACCACACTGCTCATTACTCGCCGCAGCCTCTCTGTTTCTCTTGTCGCGATCTATTCTCGTCTTTGCGATTTGTTCTTGTTTGATCCAACAATCGACCATATCATGCTCTTGCGCGACACCGAGGGTCGATCTGTTTCTCAAATCAACCATGTTCATGGTTCTCGTTCATGATTTGGTATTTTTCATCTAATTCGGAAAGTTGTTGGTTTGGGTTTTCCTGTTGAAAAACTTCTTTAGGTATCGTGTTCCAAAACAAGTTTAATTTGTAGATGGATTTTGATTTGTGGATGGTTTGTGAAAGTAGTTACGGAAAGCACACTTTCTTAATTGTATGCAAATAATCCATGAAAATTTTATGATTTTCATGATAGTTATAGTCCTGATTTTAGTCTCCGTTTTCATGGTGATTTCATATAAATAATCAATAAAAACATGGTTGATTTTGATATATCCACCATATTTTGAAAATATGTTTTGTGGTGAAAACATGGTTGATTTTGAATTTTGCAAAATAATCAATAAAGTGGAAAAAATAATTTTGCAAAATAATCCGATTTGATTTATGCACCATGATTTGAAATATGTTTTATGGTGAAAACATGGTTGATTTTGACTCCCCAAAAATAATCCATAAAAATACGATCGATTTTGGTATATCCTTCAACGTTTTGAAATATGTTTTATGGTGAAAAAAATGATCTATGAAAAACATCGTTGATTTGAGTATCCACCATATTTCGAAATATATATTTCATGGCAATTTTGCATAAATATGTTTTATGGTGGAAAAATAATCCGTGAAATTATTTTACAAATTTAAATCGGTGAAAAATAAATCGGTAGAATTTGGTTATTACGAATTTTTTTAATTTTGAAATCATCTTTTGTAATTATCTCTCATAATTATTGTGATTGAATCTCACTAAATTAGAAAATGGTTGAATCCCACCAAATTAGGAAATGGTTGAATCCCACTAATTTAGGAATGCAATATATACACACATATGAATATTTTATTAAAAGGGTAAGATCGGTAATTCACTATCTAAGAGGATGAAAACATAACTGTTCAAAATAACCGGAATGAATGCTTACGTGAGATGGGTTATGAGGATGAATATTTAAAAACTCCTTAATTTGCATAAGATTTCTTTCCAGTTTAGTTGGCATAAAGGCTCTCCTACTTAAACATTGTAGACTTTCAAATGATTTTTTTTTTCCCATTTATCGCTTCAAAAATATGGTAAGACAAAAAGACTGCTAAAGTTTTGTCTTTGATGCTAATTATTAAAAAGTCAGAAAATTAAAATTGATTCTAATTATTAGAAAGTAGGAATCAAAAAATATGCTGTAGAAGTTAATTGAATACTAATAATTAAGCCATGTAATGCATGGGTTCATTATGAGCGGAATTTGTAGATTGGGCTACATTCAAATTGAAATAGTGATTTAATGTATTATTAGCTCGTCTAAACTTTGAATTTGTTAAAAAAAAATTCACGGAAAAGGCGCAATCTATATTGATGAGGAAAATCAAGTACAAACTGCGCGGCCCAAAGGCCAAAAACAAAATAATAGGGAAAATGACGGCTCAGGACGTGTTTTGATAATTAATATCCGCCAAGAATATACTGAGAACATTTGTTAATGCTGAAAATGTCTTTGGCGGGTATTAATTATCAAAATACGTCATTGGCCGTCATTTTCCCAAAATACAAAGTATACGCTCCATGCCCTAATCTACATAAAGCAGCTCCGATATTGGACCCTGATCTCCGTACATGAAGATGGGTGGATTAGAGGCCTTTGTAGGACACAAACCCATCATAAAATCGACCCGATCTACATTGGATGCCTTCACCATCGCCAAAATTACGAAAACAACACGCAAGGATGAAGCCGGCCGGAACCCTAGGCAGGGCCCAACCTAAACCCAACAACCCTAGCCTCCACCACCACCACCAACCCCAACAACCCAACGCCACCACCAATAACACTGCACCACCCAGCCGCGCCGTAAAGCCAACCGATGACAAAGAAAACCAATGGCGCCCAGAAGCCGCCACCAAACTCCTCTTCAAAGCCAACCCAGAAAGCCCTTGGAACAGATCTTCGATAGCAACCACACAGAGGGCATGCCGAAATCCTCCACTGCTGTTAGGCAAAACCAAATATCAATCAAGAATGATTCGACAGGAGGTCTAATAGCCACACCACCAACAACACCAAAACCGCACCACCTGCTGCGCCATAAAACCAACCGACCCCGAACAACAATAGCGGCCCAAACCTTGAAGAGACCCCTGAAGAACAAAAGCCACCGCCAAAACCTCGAAGCCAACCAAGAGAAGCCTGAGATCGGAATCTCCAAACAGCAGCCACACCTAGAGCAAGCCGGAATCATCCACTATCATTAGGCAAAATAGGAGATCATTTAGGAATGATCCGGCGGGAGGTCTCACCTCCATGTCTCCTCCACCACCGAAGCCGCACCACGCCGTTAGGCATGCTGGTGACACTCAAGAGTAGAGACCAGCGGTAGGCTGGCGAGGGGAGGAAAGGATACAGAAGGAAGAGGATCGATGACACATGGAGAGAGGAGAAACCAAGCAATGGGAGGAAAGGAAATGGAGAAAAAAGAGAGAAAAAGAAGGGTGCATGGAGGAAAAGATAGAGGGGGAGAGAAGAGGGACGGAGAAAGAAGGGTGCATGGAGGAAAAGATAGAGGGGGAGAGAAGAGGGACGGAGAGAGGTGGGAGGAGACAGCAAGCCTTCCTGCACACCCCCCCCCCCCCCACACACACACGGGAACCTTAGGCGGCGAAGAAGTTTAGAGAGAGAGGGAAGAAATTTGCGATTAATTTGTTACTTTAATTACTTTGATTTCTTAAAACATGTTTCACTATGGTAAAAGCAGCACTCTTCAATCCCATTGATTGGTGGATTTGCTTCCCACACAACTTACTAGGGTTTGATTCTTAAGGACAGGCCGGAAGAAAGTAATTTCTTGCGAAATTCTTAATCTCAGCGTGGATGACCTGCCTTTAATCGAAAAACAAGGAGAATAATTGAGATGCGAGTAAGTTGGGTCGGACACCCCTAACCGTCGGAAAAACAAATGTATTACTATCCTATTACTCCGTACAAGGGCAAAATTCTAGGTAGGTCATTTTTTTTTTAAGTTCATGGATAAGAGGATTCTTCCCCTATAAGTTTAACCTTGTGTAGGTCCCTTGGAGTGTCTTTTTTTCCTTTTTCTTTTTTTTCATTTGTTAATTATAATCTACTCTATCTTTGAGGACTTGGAAAGGGGGAGGGGTGCCTACGGAAATCGAATACTGCCTATATGCATAAAAATATAAGGGAGGCACCAGCTGCTCCACACAAGCTTATTTTTCTGGTCTCTTTCTCTCTTTCGTCACCTTGTCTCTCTTTTGTCACACACTCTCTCCCTCTCCTTTCGTTTCTCTGTCTCCCCCTTTCTCTATCTCCCAATATTTATAACTTTTGTTGTACATCAACAACAACAACAGAACCCTCCAATCATTGGGCATATTACGGGGAGGATTGGAAACAGACATAACCTTTGACAATATGAACAGAGTAGATGTTCTCAAAATACCACTTAAAAAGTGACCCCCTATACCTTTTGTTGTACATATTCGATTTTAAATATATATACACACACATATTCGAAACGTATTCGACAAGATCAATCAAATAATACTAATATTGAATATCAAATTATGTTTATGGAAAAATAATAATTTTGGGTGTAGGCTCCTCTTTGAACCCAATAAATTAGTCGAGGTGCCCTAAGCTTCGGAACGAAAAAAATGAAATGGTTCCAGTTCAATTTGCTGCAAAACCACAGAGGCACAGAGCTTCTCATACAAAGGCATCCTCTCTCCCGAGCCCGTCGGGCTGCATATGGGTATACTACAAGTCATATAACACGTGAAATCACTGCTTCACTTTTTGCTCTTAACGTTATTTTTCAACCACGGTTTTCATACACCAAGAAAATAAATTTGGTTTCACCAATTCAGTGTCTTGTACTTCGTATTCACTTTTCTCTTGAGAAATTCAAGATCAAAACCGCAATATCGTAAACTGTCAATTATGTCACTTCAAATCAATGCCGTCGACGTTAACCATCGAAATTTCCCAGCATCTAATTTACTCAATCATTGCATCAAGCGATACAAAAAAGTCGACAGTACTACTATGCAACATATCACTTATCCAGGATTTGCACCTGTCTATTATTGCTTAGAAAAGCATCCTCCATGAGGATTATTAGCCTTTTTGTTTCCTACAGCGGGGCCACCAGCGTGTGACAATCCTTTTACGAGCATGACCAGAGGATGATCCCTCACTCGATCGAAAGTCTGGCAACTTCCGAATGTAGCAATTGAGCATCAAGGGAATGTAGCGATTGATCATCAGGGGAAATCGACACAAATCCAGACATTGCGTACTTTTGGGTCCACTCTCTTGCAATCGCATTGTAACGTTGATAGTGGTTCAGATAAAGATCTGAGATTGCATTTTCAGTGTGCCCAAGAATTGGCTCCATGAGCATTGAGCAGATAGAGAGCAGCAGTGTTTCCGTAGTGAAAGCAGGGGTCCACTGCTCTCCTATGTTGATGTCAATTTTGCCATCTTCATTTACATTCGGATGATAAATCTGCACATCAGAGACCATCTCTCTAGCTATCAACAAAATCCCAAAAATCTATTTACAAGCACGAATCGTAATTAAAAATGCAGCCCAATGCATATAGGGTCCCGAATTCGGAGCAGGTTTGAAATAGTATCTTTAGAGTGTCTAAGGTTGGGCATTTTTTTCCGCCCGGTGCTCATTTTGTTTGGGCGTTCAGTTTGAAGTTTCTATTCAGCCGTCAGTGGTTATGATCTCCTTGACGGTTTATTAGAAATCAAATTGTCAGTTTCGCATTTCATTGGATATTCATTTTCTAGCCCGAAACCAATAACGGAGAATACTACAATATTTTGAAGGAAAGAAAGAAAGAAAAAAGAAAATTGATTTTGGCACTCCACTTTTAGTCAATGGCACTTCACTTTTTGTCTTTTTCCTATTTGAAATTACAATAATACCCTTTAAAGTGGATGAATGCTAACAAAATAAAAGGTAATTTGATAATTTGACATAGGATAAAGATAAAAAATGGAATATTAAAATCACTTTCCAAAAAAAAAAAAAAATCCGTTAAACTGAACGCCCAAACAAAATGAGCATCTGAAAGGGTAACCAAATAATGAATCAAATGAAAAATGGGTATTTCAGTCTTTTTTCCGAACATTACCGACAGGTTGTGTTTTAGCGAGTTGAGGCCAAACGGCTAAGGATTGCCCGTAATACTAGCAAACAAGAGGATGGATAAAGCAGACTGTAAATCAAGAATATACCTTGGTTAGGAACTTTACTTCAGGAGAGCTGAAAGGGTAATCACTTGGGAACTGTATGGAAAGGCGGAAGATACCACCTTCAAATGGGGTGCCAATAGCCCCCATAATAATGCCTTGGCATTTGAATACATCATCATCACTTCGAGGCCCAAAACTGATGTGTGTTGGTGGATTCTCTTTGATTTCTCTGAGCTCCATTTCAAGCCTCTCCCTTGCACAGGTAAACGTACTCTTTGCTTCCATGTTTTTTTGGGAAGGTTTTCTGGTTTAAGGGGGAGGCCTGTGGCTTCAATTGGGGTTGTTTAATTGCAGCAGAGGTTGATGATCACGAAGATGACAAACTAGAGAGAGAGAGAGTTGTTAATTGCAGCAGAGGTGGATGATCATGAAGATGACAAACTAGAGAGAGAGAGAGAGAGAGAGAGAGAGACTTGGGGTAGAAAATTCTTGTTTTCATCAACAATAAAGAAACAATTCTGAACTTGACTTTATGAGTCTGCTCTCAGAAGACTTTGTCAAAAGCCAAGGTGACGAGGAATCAACAAAGAAACTGTGTATAAATGGACAAGAAGCTTTTTTGATCACACGGTGCATTATTGTCACCAAGTTTAGGATAAAAGCAAAATAAAAAAATCTTCTTAGCCTGTGAAAGGAGATATTTTTCAGTGCCGGGGGCATGGGCCACATGGTGTCGAGCACGCATCTTGGTCGTCCAAATATATTTTGAACGGCCCAGATCTTTTTGGGTTCCATATTGTGTTTTGATAATTTTACACTCAAATTAGCCTGTGAAAGGAGATATTTTTCAGTGCCGGGGGCATGGGCCACATGGTGCCGAGCACGCATCTTGGCCGTCCAAACATATTTTGAACGGCCTAGATCTACTTGGGTTTCATATGGTGTTTTGATAATTTTACACTCAAAAATTACCCAAACAGATCTGGACCATCCAAAACATATTTGGACGGCCGAGATCGTGCTTGGCACCATGTCGCCCGTGCCCACCCGGCACTGAAAAACATCTCCTGTGGAAGTGTTGTGGCACTGGTTTAAATCACAGACGGCTGGTCAGGTAAATAATTGGAGAAAGAATTGTTTAATTGACTGAATAAAAGATTGGATTTAAAGCTTACTTTCAGTGCGTCACGACCAATCGCAATTGTCGTTACTTTTTAGGAGGTTCCTAAAAGATATGGTCCTTGATATAATAGCGTG
Source organism: Rhododendron ovatum (assembly GCA_019656835.1). Taxonomy (NCBI): domain Eukaryota; kingdom Viridiplantae; phylum Streptophyta; class Magnoliopsida; order Ericales; family Ericaceae; genus Rhododendron; species Rhododendron ovatum. The sequence continues at coordinate 29,152,394 of CM033799.1, forward strand.
AACGTCTTCCTTCCATTAGAGTAGAAAGCAAGAGACAAGCTCGTACGCTGTCAAAGTTGCATTTTTTCAAACGGGTCATGCTAACGATAGCAAACTAATACGATAACGAGACGAATCCAGAATGCTAAAAATTCTTAATCGCTCGTTCTTAGGCACTTATAGATTTTTCAAGCACTTTTTACATTTCATTTGAATCATTATTATTGCGAGTCTCGTTGATTCGCGTTATAAAAGCCACACCAATACGAAAATGGACTAGAGTAGGCTTCGCATTGTAAAGGACACTTGTGTTGGACCAGATACCCACCCGCCTGCGCTAGCTCACGGAGAGGACCTGGAATTTCTCTTCATTAGGTCTCAAGCTCAAATTCCGAACTTCGGACCGATAATTTTATTCTTGATAGTCCACATTCAAAATGAAAGAGGAAAATCAGGCGTACCAGAGGAATTAGCCGGCCGAAGCCAAAGAGATCACCGTAATAAAATGTCAAAAAATAAAAAATTCGTTGGACCAAAGAATGTGTAGATGTAATGATAAACTTTGGAAAAGCCCGAAGCTAACTGATGCTTTCAAAATTGCAGAGTAGAGAGCAACGGCCTAGAAAGTGTCCCATTGCTGTTGTCCTTTTGAAAATGCAAATGAGACACAAATGCCTGCCAATATTTCAGCTGAGATAAGACCAAGCAACCACCAGGTACGAAGCAAATAATTCAAACTAAAGAATGTTCAATATCACACTACCAAGTACCAAAAACCGCTTACGATGCCTTTGGATGCAACTTCATTAAAGGTCTCGGAATTTACTGGTTAACTAACATCGAACTGGCAAACTACCGATAAAAAACCATTAGGCAATTTCTCATGAGGTAGATGTTCCATGCAGATTTTCATTACGAACTCACCCCAAAAAGCGGCTTTTATTTTTACACCGGCTTTGGCCAAGCACAAGTGAGGATACTGTACTATGCGAGAGAATGTAATGATGTTCAGAAGGTAAATGGACACCGAAAATCCCATGACAACAGCTACAGACATAATTCATTGATAAAAGGTCAAAAATACGGACAACAGGGTGGCCCAAAATGTTAATTGAGCTGAAACCATACGCATCTCCCCTACAAATCGTTCACATTCGGCCAAAGCCTCAGGCCCCTGAGGCCAACAAAAAACAGAAATTAAAAAAGATCAAAAAGCATCCCGATTGTACAAACACGATAAATATGAGCAAAGGAATATATTAACTAAACAACGATGCACATGCTGCCATATGAAAATTCAACTATGCTCAAGCAAGTCAGATGATCTACAGAGGGAAAAGTCTAGTGATCTTCATAATGCACTGAATCCGATGCTTTTGCTTCACTGGATAAAGACTCTCATTTCACTGTCTTTAGCTTCGCAGGGCATTGCTCCTTTCTCTTCCGATGGTACCAACTTTTTCTCAGTCTCTGCATTTTGTTCGCTAGAATCTCTCTTCCCACTAGGTGAAGATTCTTTTCCTTCATGAGGGCTTGCTCCTTTATCCTCCGAAGGACCTGTTTCTATCTCGGTCTCCGCATTTTCTTTGCTAGAAAGTGAATCTCTCTTCTCCCTAGGTGAAGACTCTATCCCTTCATGAGGCATTGTTCCCTTCTCTTCTGAAGGTACTGATTCTATCTCGGTCTCTGCATATTCTACGCTAGGTACTGAATCTCTCTTCTCACCAGGTGACAACTCTTTCCCTTCGTGAGGCATTGCTCCTTTCTTGCCTGAAGGTTCCATTTCTGTCGCAGTCTCCACATTTTCTTCACTAGATACTGAATCTCTCTTTTCACAAGGGAACCATTCTTTCCCTTCCCAAGGCGTTGCTCCTTTGTCTTCCAAAGGTACCGATTCTTTCTCGGCCTCCACGTTTTCTTCTCTGGATACTGAATCTCTATTTCCACCAGGTAATGAATTTTTCCCTTCGCAAAGCATTGTTCCTTTCTCTTCCAAAGGTACGAACTCTTTCTCACTTTCTTCCATAATAACATCACCCAAAGTTTCCAAGTTCCCATCTCCAACCATGTCAACATTCTTCTCCACGTCAAAACCCCCTTCATCTTCAACAGAATACTTAATTCGCTTATTTTCAGCACAACCTTCGACTTCAAAAGATGCCTCCACATCAGAGCCCTTATCTTCAGTATTATCGTCTGAATCACTCTTGCTAGTACTAATCTCATTTTCCAGGCTTTGCGGAGACTCCCCACTTTCCGTTTCAATTTTCTCACTTGTTTCCGCCATGCGGATATCTACCGGGGGAGGCCGCTGCTGAATTGGGACTGCGCTGCTTATGATTTGACCTGTCCTCAATCTTTCTTTGTAATCTGCCATCTCTATTTTGTATCTCTCTTTGTCTTTCATAGCTTTATCCTGGTAAGCCTTCAACACAAAAAAAACAATGAAATGAAAAGCATGGTTAGCTGTAACCATCGTCAAAGATGACCAGAAACATAATATTTTTCCTTTTTCTTTACCTCTTTTTCAGTTTCTTGCATTTTGGTCCACAATTCACCAATCATCCTACTTATATCTCTATCCTTCCCCGGATGAAGTGGTTTCAACCTGGCATGCTGCTCTTTAAAGAAAAAGTTATATCCGCTTCTATTGGGTTTGGGGTGAGCTGGGTCCCTCTTTTTTATTTCGGATTTCTTTCTCCGTCTGCGTCTGACCACGCCTGATGTTGTAGGGGTGTTGCTGCCATTATGGTCGGAAGAAATGCTGTGATGCTGTGGAACCTGGCATGATTGATTTTGCGGAGTCTGATAAAGGACTCCTTTCAGAATCTCTGATCCAATTTTAACAGTCACTAGATACCCGCTTTCAAATTTCCCATCAATCACCCCTACAATTGGAGAGCCTGTTGGCGGCATAGAAGTTGCTGCAGCCACTCGAGAGAAAAGGAAATTGATCTGTTACCTTGGCTAAAACTATGCAGCAAGATACATGGCAATTGCACAAACAAACGAGTCATAAACAAATGGAAATCCAGATTAAAATCCAACGACCAGCCACAAGTAGCATCACAAAATCATTAGTGGTCCGTTTCCCGTTTTGAGATGTCCCAAGTTGTTAGTCCTCTGTGAAAAGTCAAATTAAAATTGTCTGCTTTTCCATAAATGTCCCTTACTAATGGCGGTGAATGTGATCAAAAGTGAGAATAAATAGGCGATGTTAAGAATTGATACCTTTCAATCTTGATTTGAATGCAGTTATTTCACATTTCCTTAAGTTGGAATTCCCAAAAGACACTATATATATTTTGGGACTGAGAGAGTATGAACTTACCCAAGTCAACTAAATTTGTAACTCTCAATTGCCATTCGTTTTGAAAATCACCAGGAGCGTGGAAACGTTGAGTGTTATGACATGTTACTAGAACCAACGTTTCCCCACGGGAAAAAAATAATAATATCCGAAATGGGAAACTTGGACAGTCTAAGAACAGGATAGTGTTGGATTTATCTAGTAAAATTCCAAGTTCCATTTCCCTCTTACGGGACCCTTGAGTACAAACACTACATTAGACAAAAAGCACCTTCGCAGATCATCTCTAGAATATATGAAATCTGCATCCTGCAGGAATTCTCACACGGTAAGGAAACTCGCTTTCATCAAGCAACCTATACACATCTAGAGAAATTTTAGCAGCTTTTACGGATCTGTGCAATATTCCCCCATCAACTCTCCTAGGCTCATCTCATTACTGTAAATAGTTTGCAAGTCGATTGTTCTCACGAGATAAGACTACTTATCAGCATGAGTTAAATAAGATAGATTGGTAACCAAACAATGGGTTAACCTGGACAACTTCAAATAGTCGAGCCCCGTATCAGACATGCGTTAAGAGGTTTAAACACAGCCATAAACATGCACCCACTTAAAAATAGTCTGACACAGAAAAGGTGAGTGGTGCAATAATACACACCAAAAATGGTTTCAACTTTCGTGTTTGTTGGTAGGGCCAAACAACGAAACATAGAAAGAAAACCTGTAGGTGGGACTTCTGCCGCATTTACTCTAGGTGGTTGCACTGCCACTGCCTGAATTTCTGGCGATGGCCGCACTGGTTCAGCCAAACTACGAGAAGGAACAGGCGGAGAACACAGACCCTGAAAAGGATCTGCACAAGATTTTTGTTTACTCCAATACTTGGAATGCCCCGCAAAAAATTGTAATAACACGAGTTTCAAAAGTTCTCCGCACATACCAGCGCAAGGACTCCAACCCTTGGCCTTGAAAAAGTAAATTTGCTCATAGTGATAAATCAACGACAAATAGTATTTGCGCAGCACGAAAGAAGCATTTGTAGCTGTGGCGGGAAAATTGAAGACAGCAGTTACTTCCTTCCATCTTTTCTCTCTAACAATCTGTGCATCCCAATTTGGCACAAAAGAAACTTTGATGGTTAGCAAATCAACTTAAAGTAATAGCTTGAAAACAAGTTAACTAATAGGTGTCTGGATCTAAAGTTCTTTTTTCCTTTGTACAAAGTCCATGATAGAGTGCATAGAAGAATCCATTTTGCAGGAAATGAAGGAGTCAGGACCCGCACGTTGGCGTGACTGGCATCAAAATACGCACTCAAGTTATGGTACCTCACCGTCACCGGGGAATGTGTAAACCAAAAAAAAAACTATGCCGCCTGGCCCTATTGTGGCTTGAATATGACAAATCTATAAAAGAAGAGAAAAAATGTTGCTATTTTGCATTGCATTGACACTTCCAATCCTGGTTTGAGCAGACTCTCAAAGAGATGCACCAAAAGCAATTAGTGAACAACAAGATCCTCTAAATGCACTTCGGGTATGTTTTACAAATCTGTTTACTGCCCCTGGAAAGGAATTTGTGGTACATGTAAGAGCAGTGCTATTCTTGTCAGACAGGCAATGCACAGATTAGGAAACGTCTAAAGCTGGTCTTGATTCCAATAGCTCGTATAAAGGTTCCAATTCAATCAATCAAAAGAAAAGATGGATAATACCTTCTCAATACCACCACGCGCAGTGACCTCCACAAAAAGCCGATGCAAGTCTAGGTCCTTCCCCCCTATAATAGGGATCCTATAATAGCAGACGTTTGCAAAAATCAAGTATTAGAATGGTTGGAAAAGATACTCCTGGATAGCAGCACTAAAACTGACAAGTGTTAATGGAATATTTCTTTTTCTACTGGAGCTTACGAACTAAATCTAGCTTCTAGTAGCAGCAAAGGTGCAAGCCAAACAACTGGAGAGTTCAGAACATGCATTCAAGGATTCCAAATCAAGAAAATCCTGTTTAAGTGTTTTTCTTATTCCTTATCTTCATGCGACGTTTCTTCTGCAACAATTTGGACTTATCCTAGCAGGCTTCCCTCTTTAAGAGCAGAAAATCAAAAATAAGTTTTGGACTCCACGTGTATTGAGATGAATTGGAGTACTGGAATATGTAGTGATAACGAGAAAAGAAATAGAAGAGAGACTCGGAAACAAAGGAATTGCCAATTTCTACATGTTGGATAGCTTGATATACCTTGTTGAGTCCATTTCCTAACGGCTTAAGCTTTGGGGACAACTAGTACCTTAACACTTCAAAGGCAATAATTTCCTAAGAATGAGTCTCGGCTTGAAAAAGCAACAAGAGACACAAACCCAACAGTCATGGCTTGAGCAGTATGCAACTGGATAGCAGAAATATCATTCAGCTTTCTTATTCTTACGAGACTTTTATCATATAAAGAAGAAGCACCCATTCAGTGCAACTTTATGCAAGTAAATTATATGAATAAATTATAAACACCATAACAAACTTTCCAAACATTGCGTAATCAGTTAGCTGAATAATGTGTCAATCTAACAGACAGTGTCAGCATTGGAACATAAGATGTACAATTGCATTTGCAGCTCATGCCCAAAAGCCTAAACCTCCCAGAGTTTGAGGTCCCATTAAACCCCTTGATAAATGGAAGAAATATTTGTTAACGGTAGCAACTTGATGCATATGTAAAGATCGTCGGGAAAAGGTACAAATGCTGGGAAATGGATGGTGGATCATTAGTTCTGTTACTAGATTCAGAAGAACAGACGTAAACTTTCTAAATAAAAACAGGTCAATAGCTTTCCATTGATCGATGTTCTTCATTAGGAAAGACAATATACTTTGAGTTTGATCTACAAGGTACCACAAAATCTCTTTTTAAAGCACAAACTAGATTAGGACCATGTGCATGGCAAATGGAGTAGCATCAATGACATAGACAAGTGACAGAGGAATAATACTATAAGCAGAATACATGTAACCATGCCTATGATGCTGTAGTTTTACAAAGTTCTATGGTCTGAGGATGTGATCGAGGTAACCAATGTAGCTCCCCTTCAAGAGGAATATATGGATAACAAAAATTACGATGACATAGACAAAACCAAATGTTCTAAATCAGAATGTTGAGAGTATATGGTTAGCAGCTAGGACATAGGTGGTGGTCAAGTTGAGCAGAGGTCAGAACCATTTGTATGAATATGTTAACCATCATTATGTTGATCTCGCTAACACAAACAAGGAATGTGGAATAACCATTCCATATGCCGGATATTTTTGTATCCCAAGACTGATAATATTCCAGTTAATAGTTTAATCTCTCATTAACAAAGGCTAAATCAGTGCTTTTACTTTTTCAAAATATGTGTCCAGATTCTGGATGTTTTAGTTGTTCTTTAGTAAATAGCTAATTATCGACAAGAATACCTATTTAGTCTCTCAGCAAACCAAAATTAATAACTGAAATAAAGGTCAACCACTCCGTAGGAGCCGGCACTATACCATGCACATGGTGGAATGAAATAAAATTATGAGAAGTGGAAAGAAGGCCAAGGTCCAGGAGATTTAAATTCAGATAAGATGGTGATAAGTTAATAGCACCACGCGAAGTATAGTTTCTTACGATTTTTATCGAGTTTTTCCATGGTCGCTGGAGTGTATAGAGCCTCTTGTTATGATCTTCTTTGTATACAAGTGGCAGTCCCTTAATGCCTCGCTTATGGAATATCTTTTTCCCGTATCCAAAGAAAAGCAACTAAAAGGATACAACGCATCAACCAGTGCACGGAAATTTGGGGCAGATGGGTTCAGAAGGAAAGTTTAAGGCCCCTGCTAGTTATAAAGATTTTTCATCTGTATCTTACATAGAGAGTAACCTAAAATTTCCCTCTTTGAATCACTATAGACCACACTTTGAGATTTATGTTCATCCTTAGAGATTTTGTACATGGTGTAGAACTATTGAAAGATTTCTAACAGAAAAAGGCAGCGTTCTAAAAGTCGGTCTAGGCGGCCAACTAGTCGGTGCCTAAGGCACTAGGCGGGGGTGCGCTGCCTAGATTAAAATCCACCTAGGTAGACGACTAGTTGGCTGCTAGGCGCTAGGTGCCCAACTAGTCAACCCCCAGGCGATAGGGACCCCTCCTCCGCCCGACTAACGCGTTGTGACTTTTAGAACACTAGAAAAGTGAACTCCACTAGTCCATTTATTAACACATAAAAGTTATAACCTCACCACATTTAGAGGATGTAAATGTAACACATGAGACAACAATGAAAATAAAGGTTCATAAAGAGTCTAAAAGAACAAGAATGAAAGCTTACATGAACTTGGTTCCCATAGTAGCATGGAGCTTCTCCAAAGTGTCCATGAATAGCTTTGGAGTGATCACAACATCCTCATACTTGGCCAAAGCAGTTGGGTAGGGAATATAATTTGGAGCTACTTCTATATTGGGCCTTGGGCTCTGGTTTGCAGCAGAAGATGATGCCATTTCCGATAATACCCTTTTACCACCACCACCAGTCCTCTCTGTCCTCTCCTGCTCAACCATCAACCACTCCATAACTTACTTGATTTTCACTTGGATACACAACATTAAAGCAAAATAAAACAAAAAAATAGGAGTACTTGGAGATCAACAAATAGACAAAACCCATCAAGAAAAGATCCTTAAACTTGAATCCAAAGAGATAAGAACAGCCAAATGGTTTCAGAAACAAACAAAAACACCATGCAAAAAAAAAAAAAGGCACAGGGAAAAAAAAATCCCACCTTGATACCCAATCATGAATGAAGAACTGAGGAATAACTACCGCTTGGGGTGAAGTAACTCCCAGTGCCAAAGAGAGATATGCAAAGCCCAAGAAAAATGTGATATAGTACAGCATAGCTGGCATAGCCATGAATTCCATCAGAGTACCAAGGATGTAACAGGAACAACCCATCAAAGCTCAGAGCTCAGGGGCCTCTCCTCAAACAGAGAGGCTACGAAGAGAGAGAGAGAGAGAGAGAGAGAGAGACCCTTCTAGGCTGTTATGCTAATAAAGAACCCAGATGCACATAAAGTATCTCTCCAGTCCCTCTACACCTGAACTATGCTTTCAAGGGTCTATACCTGACATTTTAGAGATATGACCTATAGTATATGGTATCCGGAGTAAAATTAACTGCTCATACCCACATAGACCAACACACTTTTCTCTTTTCATTTCCTCCTTTTATCTGACAGTTCCTGTAAAAAGATTTAGAAGATAATTTTTGGGGGTTGTACTGCCCATCCCCATCAAGAAAATCCCCTCAAAAAGTGACACTGGCATTTTACTATTCCCTTGGACAAATAGCAAATTGTTTAAGAACAAAGGACAAAAAATTTGTTAAAATGTTGGGGGTTGTAATCCTAGAGGAAAACTACCAGCAAAAAAAGAAAAATTTCCAGGGAAGGACAACCTCAAAAGAATGCTTGTAATCAGGAAAGAAAAAGAACGGAAATTTCATATGCATTTGTCCAAGGCTATTTTGGACAATTTCACCAGGAAAGGGGTCTCCATCATCCTACGAGGGTACTAATTCCTCAATAAAAATCGACCAAAAATAGACATAATCCACGGCCACTCAATGGATACAAACATGATGATAATAGTTTCTTTCTAGCGATTTATTTATTTGTATTCAACGGTGAATATCAAGATATTTAATTCAAGTTATAAGTCATTCGTAATAGATGATTACAAAGTCACAAGACTCTCAACCCATTTCATTGCGTACTTAAATATTATATTTGTTCCATACTCAATTTTGGCTTGGTTTAAAACCAAATGCTCAAATTTTATGTAACACCGTTTTTCAGATGAAACTATGCACCCGCTTTATAAGAGTGTTTTGGCAGCATTCTCATTTCTGACCGGATAGGGGGTGCCCAAAATCTTATTTTGGAGGCCATTTCTAACAGGCACATGTGAAATCATAACAAAACTAACCAATGATAATCCTAATCCTCCTAGAAATATCAAATCAAACCTGTCCTGTTTCATTGAAAGCGAAACGACAGTTTAATCGTTGATTAGCACCTGTAGTATATCATTATAATTTAACTATAGATTTTGTATTCTACGTGAGTATCTTATATATACATACGCATTTTTCATTTTCTGTGATACGATAGATAAAGAAATATGAGAAAATGAGAGCATTAGAAAAGAAACCCAGGAGAGGGAACGAATAAAATAAGCACGGAAACTTACCAACATTTAGAGAGAGAAGGATTTGAATGTGTTAATAAAGGATGAAGCTTTGTTATCTTCAATTTTCCTCTTTGTTAATGATGATGGAGATAGATGAGGAATCAAAAGCTAACGCTAAAACAAACCCACTTTTTGAAAAACAAATCTACCCTCACTAAAATGACATCCCACTCACAGGTGGAGATCCACCAAGTTAAAAGGACTTTTTAAGATGTTTTCCATATTTAAATTTTTTTCATGTTCGTTAGTTTTTTTTCAAACTTTTGTAGATTATTGATTCGTCTCGACGAGAGAAATTTAAAAAATATATACTTTTATCCAAATATTTTGGGAAACATTTATTTTTCAGAATTAAAAAAAAAAAGTTGACTTTTTTGGCTTAAAAGTGGATATTTTCAAAAATATTATTTTTCCGATTCCTCTTGTTGAGACAAATCAATAATCCACAAAAAATTGGTGCAAAACTTACGAGTGCGGTTTTTTTGATAAAGACAAAACCTTCAAAAAGTGCTAAAAGTTAAGCGGAATGGGACCTCAGTCTCAATTCATATGTGTAAGGGTAGTTTGTGGGCTAAATACAACAAATACGAACCATTTTTTGTTTTAATCTAAAATCGATGTGTTCGTATTATTGTTGAGAAGAAAATTATTTGGTAGTCTTGGGACAACGTTGTATGATACTTTAACACCCTTATCTATCACCCATTTTTTTGTGAGGTCAACAGTAACTCCATAAAATGTGTAATGAATAAATTAAGATGTTGAACATCACATGAAGGTGCCCGCATACCATTGAATAATTACTCCATTTGAGAATGTCTGGGCGCCCAAATCATGAGCCCGTGTGTGCATTAAACCATGATCATCTCTTCAACAAACCCCATCTCTATGTAATTCAAATAACTGATTGTAGGTCGGAAAAAAAATTGATTATTGTTTTTTTTTTATTAAATTGATTATTGTTCATTTCGTAATTTTAATAAAGAAACGTGTCTTTACTAAAAATTAGCTTGATCAGACTTCAATATTCCAGTTAACAAATAGGGTTTTGTTTAATGTTTTAAAAATGGATGAATTATGTATATTTCTCATCAATTTTATAGAAGAAAATATGACGCCTATCGCCGTCTTATTTGATTTCTGTTTTGAAAATAGAAGATGTTCTTTTTTAACGAGCTGTATATGACTTGAATGATTCAGATCAATCTTTTGGACCAAGGGTGGGACTCGAAAATAGTGGCTTAGAGAAAGAAAGGAGAGATGAGGTTTGGAAGAAAGCCTAAAACGTGGCTCAGATTTATTTTAGAGGTAGTTTAAACGACCATTGGACTGTCCGTCCATTGTTAGTCAGTTAGTTTTTCAATAATAATGAATTATTGCATAATTTATCGCTATGTAAATAATTGAGAATACAATGCATTTAATGTCACGTGATACTCCGGAACCGTTGAATCATTACTCCTTGTAATGGGCTAGTGGAGGCGAGAAATGGCAAAACGTGTCGTTGTGACTCCCCGCTTGAAACGGCACGGCACATCTTTACCCAGTTTAACTCTTCCCTCTCTCTTCTTTCACTTGTTTCTCTTAAATTTCCTCTCTCTCTCTCTCTCTCTCTCTCTTCCCCCGACTAGCGAGAAGAGCCAAAAATTACCGAAATACTATCACAATCATTCTATAATCACGAATATTTACATAAATATTTATATAAACACACTCACATTCATATTTGGACCAACACACATTTTACCTCCAATGTATGTGGAACCTATCAAAAAATGTGAGTATGTGTATAAAGTGTTTGAACGTGTATTTGTGGTTATAGAATAAGGCAAATGCTACATGGTGTCTCTGGGACATAAGTTTGGGGCACAATCTTACGGTTCATTAAATGTTTTAATTACATTTTCTTATACCCATTCCAACATCTATTAATAATGTCTCTCCATCAAAAGAAGTCATACAATATTTTGATTGATAAAAATGACCCTATGACTCCTCCTATTCTTTAATCTTTTATTACGTAACTAGTGCATGCCCGTGCCTAAAGGCACGTATCGAACGATCAGCACACGCAAATAAAACTTGACACGTGTGCTATATATCAACCTCTGCTCAACGAATTCAACTATGCGATAAATAATAACGCATGCATATTCATTGAAATGTTTTCAATTTATGTGTCACATGTCACTCAAGCATGTGCACGCACAGTGCAGTCACCCAGTTATATGGAAGCAAAAGCAAGAATAAAATTGCAAGAAATCAACATTTTTAAATTTAAGCACACCATCAACTAAATCAGTAAAAAACTAAGCACACCAGCCAGTGCTGTGCTCTGCATTTAACAACATAAGAGAAAATCTAAGCACACCCACCAATGCTCTGCATTTAACAACATAAGAGAAAATCTAAGTACACCCGCCAGTGCTCTGCATTTAACAACATAAATATAAATTTAACCACATCAGCTAACATAAGTACAAATCTAAGCACATCAGCCTATGCTCTGCATAATAAGTGAATAGCCTTGCGGTTCGACGTACTTGGGTGGTATTTCTGCACAAATGCAAAAACAAATAAACCAAGTCAGGTTCAGTGTGCTGTCCTAATGCATGTGAATTGCAAAACTGTTCCTTTTTGTTTTTCTACAGCCATTGCTTCAGCCTTTCGTTTATCCTTTCCGATAGTAAATAGTAAAATCAATACCAAACTTGTAATATATAAACCAAGAGGTTGTAGAAATAAAGAGTAAAATCAATACCAAACTAATGCATAAACCAAGAGCTTGTAGTATTACCTCACGCAAGCGCATAATGTCCTGCTCATCGCGGATCACAACACCACTATTTCTTTCTCAAAGAACTTGAACCTATATGTGCAAAGTAAATAGAAAGGAAAAAATTGTTTAGGTAAGAGGTTGTTGATGATTAAAAAAGAATAACTATAAGAGGTCATACCACTGGACGTGAATGTTCCTTTCCCTTCCCTGTGGTGGTTAGCTTTTCTTTCCCTTGTCCGCGACTATTCCATTTTGTTTTTCTGTAGCCATTGCTTCAGCCTTTGTTAAAGAAAATCTCTATAAACAAAGAGGCCATGACATGAAAACTTTAGACAAAATATGACACTGTTGAAGTGAAAATTTATCAGAGTTTCAGGGAGGCATAATCGATTAATTTTAGGTCAATTTAGCACATATAGGTCATGTTTGATGGAACACTAATTGTAATCAAACTTCAAAGACAGAATTTGTATACATGCGCAACGATAGAAGGATTTATGTTATCTACTTTTCCCACAACATGTAAGTAGTAAACATTTATAGATCCGAAATCATATAGATTTCGGTATAAGGGGTTGGGTCAATACGGAAAATTGAAATGAGAACACGGACGCCTACCTTGCTTGAAACTATATTTCAAAACATGTTCTTCTGAAAAAAGGACTAATTTTTCGATTCATAGCAGTCTAAAAAAGAAGAGAATAAAAGAGCCATACCTGTGGAGAGAGAACTTGTTAGGAGGGCGAGAGTTAGGGAGACTGGAAAGAAAACTCGAAAGAAAACATTGAGAGAGAGAGAGAGAGAGAGAGAGAGAATAGGAAACAAACAGCGAGAATAAACCTCTGCCCAGTGAAAACAAACAGCGAAAAATTCGATTTAACCAAATATTCATTTAGCACCGAGAATTCCTTTACCAGCATTCATTACCTAAACCTTAACCAAATATTCATTCCCAGAATTCCTTTAGTCTTTCACGGATGTCTTTCAACGACAATTCAATCGATAGTCAAGCATATCTTTCGACAATCCAGAATTGCTTCCTGTAAATTAAGTGACTGAATATAATGATTGAACATTTCCAAAAATTCAACGGTCAAGATTTTTGATTTTCAGAAAACTCGAATGCGCTTGAACTACGCTTTGAGTCGAGGGTCGGGGGATTCTTACCGGAGAGAGAACCAAATGGATTTCGTAGAGCCCAATAATGAGTTTGTACTCTGAAATTCCTGAAAAAGGCACAGGGTTACCAACGAATCCCCAATTTCGGAAAACCCTAAAATCGAAGGTGGGGGGATTCTTACCGGAGAGAGAACCAAATGAATTTCGTAGAGCCCAACAATGAGTTTGGCATAAATGAAACAGAAGATCACTTAATGTAATTAGTACCAACTGTCTTTTTATTACGAAATAACTGAAGCCAACCGAACCCTACATGTGTGTAGATATCTAGCATGATGATTCAGATAATCCCCCATATTTATTTAACCGAACCCAAGGAAAAAAAGAGGTCCCTGATTAAATCGATATCGGCCACTATGATTGAAGCTGTTATTTACAATTAAAGCCATGATGATTCATATAATCCCCCATATTGATATATTAAAGCCATTGTTACGTAGGGAAATATCTAAACATACGCTTTATGATGTAGGAAGGAAGGTGTTGATATTTAATTGAATGAAAGGTTTTGATCACATTCTAAAACCCAAGAAAACCTTTCATTTGTACGAAGAAAAATAAGGATAAAAATCACTTTTTATTTCAACGGTTGGAGAAGGCTGCAAAAGGGTGTAATTATCATACCAGAATCAAGTCAAACAGAAACTCTTGAGTTGATCACAGCTTGTGATGTTCGCAAGCGGGAAAACCCCATCATCAGCAAAATCGTTCTCGATCAAGATTCCTGAAAAAAGGCACAAGGTTATCAACGAATCCCAAATTTCGGAAAATCCTAGAATCGAGGGTAGGGGGATTCTTACCTAGAGATTTAGCCTGCTGAGTCGGATGCTGAGGAGTGGGTTCGCGCAGGTGGGCGGGGTGAGAGAGAGAGAGAGAGAGAGAGAGAGAGAGAGAGAGAGACGGTAATAACGGGGGAAGAGAGGAGAGAAGAGAGAGGAAGAAACATGAACGCTAGACAGGCATGGGTCTTTGCAATGGATTGATTCAATCCAACGACTGTAACCTATTGTAATTTCGATCCGACGGTTGAGAGATGCTCATGTTTGTATGGGTAGATAAAAGTCTGCTCTATTTTATAATATAGATAAGAAAAGGAGACTAATATTGGCACTCTAAAAATTGATGCAGGCACTCCAAAATTAGTGTAATCCCAAAGCCACTTTCCTTTGTTTTTTGGAGTGTTTCTATCAATTTTTGGAGTGCCAATATCTTTTACCTAAGAAAAACAACTATTGTTTTGGAGGAAAATCTTAATTTACAATGTGACCCTTCGTATGGATTTTTTCAGAACTTGAGCATGTGGATATTTAAACGGAAAAAAATTCTGACCTTTCATTTGAAACAAATTCCATGAGAGTTCCTCTGATCTGACCTTTTCTTAAGGACATTACCCAGTGTGTGTTCTCAAGTTGTTACAAAGCAAGTGTTTTCAAACGAAGACTAAGTAGATTGTGCAAGGGTTATCGGACACAATTTTACTACATGTGCAAAGAAGAAAAACACAATCATTAGTCCAAAAAAGAAGAAGAAAACCACTTCGAGCGACATAGTTTGGATATTATATATATTTTGTGTGAAGTATTAGAAATTCGAGTTTTGGTCAATTTTTATTTTTGTTATCTCACCCGAGTTTTGTATAATTGTTATACGACTGTAATTTTTCTCTCTTTAGATGTTAAAAATTGGAAGTTTTGAATTTCTATTTGATCGTTTGTGGTAGTATTATCCAATTGATATTCTTTTGTTTATTAGTTTTTTTTTCGAGTATTGTTTTGTTTGGAAAATAGGTGTCGTCAACCATTGTTTCAAAGGAACAACAAAAGAAAGAACCTAGACGACCAAATTTAGTGAACAACAGAAGAAGGAACCAGCCCACTTCGATCATTAAAAGGAAAACCTTTCAGCTACGCATAATTTTTAAAAGACAACGTGGATAGTATTGTCATTAAAAAAAAAAAAAGCATTATAAACATTTATGGGTAGTTTAAAAAATAGTAGTGAAAAGTAATACTTGTGAGTATCCATAAACATTACTCATGGATTTAGGTGTATTTATTACACCTAAAGCATTTAAAGAATTGTAAACATGTGCCCCAAACTTATGCCTCAAAGGCACCTATTAGGTGACCGATATAATAATTGACAGGATATTGGAACTTTGGAATAGTCCCAACCTCCTCCCCTTCTTCTTCTTCTTCTTTTTTTTTTTCTCTCTGTCATATTTTATACTTTATAGTTAGTGGAAATTAAAGTTAGTCAACGAGGGATACAGAGGCTATCCATACCCTGAAATTCTAAAGAGCGAGACTATAGTTCCCGATCGGGAATTCCCGACCAAATTTCCAACGCCGCGCCGGGCCTGTTTCGGCCACCAGACGGCTGATCGGAGCCGACCAAAAATTCTAAAAAAAAAAATCGAGTGGGTCCCTGCGGGAATCAACAGCATCCGATGTGTGTAAGTGACCGATCTAAACACTCCATTTTTTGTATACATTTTTTAGAATTTTTAGTCGGCTCAGATCAGCCGTCCGATGGCTGGAACAAGCCCGGCGCGGCGTCGGGATTCTCAGACTTTCTGAATTCTAAACCCTGTCCCTCGTGGGACTCAAACCTTGGTCTCCAGGGGGACATGAGCAAATCATCTCACCAAGCATGGTTTCTCAACCTCTAGTATTTACATAGTTAAAAAATGAGAATAACTTATTCATGCAACGTTTTTGTTCAAAAGTGTTTTGAACAATTCGGATTAAAAATAAATTTTAAACTTTTCAAAATAAAAATCTGGATTGAAAATAATCTATTACTACTAATAGATAATCTATTAACGGTAATAAATTATTTTTAATTCAGATCGTCCAGAGCACTTTTGGACGACTGAGATTGAGCTCTGTAATAACTTATTTCACGAAGTTCCGTGAATAAGTTATTTTCTTAAAAAAATATGTACTTGCAAGTTCAAATCTTGGTCGGATCCCGAAAATATCGATATCCGGCTCAACTAATTTTTTACCTGAGTCTTAAAAAAATGTGAAATCCTATTTGCACCGATGAAAGTGTAGGGAAACGGTATCGACTGCCGCGCGCGGCCGTCTCCGGCCACCGAACGGCCGATCCGAGCCGTCCAAAAATTTTTTAAAAAAAAACCGAGGGGCCTTACGCGGGAATCAACGGCATCTGATTTGTGTAGAGCGCTTGATCTATACATGAAAAATAGGGTGTCTAGATCAAGCGCACTACACACATCGGATGCTGTTGATTCCTACGAAGGGCCCCTCGGTTTTTTTTTTTAAAATTTTTGGACGGCTCGGATCGGCCGTCAGATGGCCGGAGACGGCCGCGCGAGGCGGTCGGTGCCGTTTCCCTACACTTTCATCGGTGCAAATAGCACCACCACTCTAAAAAAATTGAGTAGCTAGAATTATTTTTTTTTACCCGAAACGAGTTCAATGAGAATCTGTACTTGCATGTACAGATTATAAATTTGTGTGGATAGCAACACTCTCTACTGGTACAGACAAAAAATCTGTACCAGTGGGTACAAACTCCTTTTTGGGTCCATTTTGAGTCTAAAAAAATGATCGAAGTCGCTCATGTTGTTTAAAATACTTTGCTTATGATCCCTGCAAAAAATAAGCTTAATCTGGTTGGATGTTTCGTAAATACTCTTATCGATACCGGATTAAGCTTATTTTTTGTAGGGACCATAAGCAAAGTATTTTAAACAAAATGAGCGACTCCGATCATTTTTTTAGACTCAAAAAGGGATTTGTACCCACTAGTACAGATTTTTTGTCTGTACCAGTAGCACCATTCTAAAAGTTTCTCTCTCTCTCTCTCTCTCTCTCTCTCTCTCTCTAAATGGATTTACTTTGAATAGTTGGTTTGCCCTTGATCCCAGTCAGGGGCGGCTGCCGCGGCTCCGGTAAGAACCCTCTAGGTTAAAAAAATGCATTGAAATTTTTTTTTTGGTATATAAATTAATTTTTTTCTTATTATTGTCGATACTGAGTTACTCGTGTAAAGTTAAAATATGAAAGTCTTATAAAATTTGGACACAAAATATTATAGTCCAACAAAATAAAATAAGCACAGCCTAAATAAGTTTGACTATTTGAGAATCTAAAATTTACTAATTTTTTTTCACGTGAGTAATAAATACTATATTTTTCCCCTTATTTTTATGATGAATATATCTAAATCTTTGCTCCAATCATCTAACGTAAGCATGGACCGCTTTACTAGTATTTGCGGGAGTTCAAGCGAACCCATTGGGATAAAAAAAAAATACACGAAGATTTTGTATTTTTTAATATATTTTGATCTTTCTATGTTATTGTTGTTCTGGGTCATTGGTGCATAGCCAATATAAGCGAATCTACTTAAATCTATGAGTAAATAGATAGTACATGACAACAAAACAAAAATAATCAGGCACAATTTATTGTTAATCAAATAAAAATCTACATTCAAAATAGAGTTTTGCGTAAATGGTAAAATATAAACATTTTTCCTTACTTTGGTTTTAGTTAATTAATAATACTAGCATCTTTTGGAGATTCGCAAACACGAACGGAAAGCCAATTAATTAGTGCCTAATTAATTCAAGGCGTCATAACTATAAAGATTCTCTCAAAATCAATTAGCGAAAACTGAAGATGGAGTTTGGCTTCACTTATCACTCTCACTCATCATTAAAAAGTGCTAAGCAACGTATGCAAGAAAAAACAATTATCATAAATATTTACAATATGTTATTAATATAAATTTTCAAATTAATTGATGATATAACACTAAATTGTGGAGAAGAAAGAAAGTTTGAATGTGAGAGAAAGTTGCTTTTTTTTCCCTTGGATAGGGGAAAACGAACGGAGAAAAAGGGGAGGCGAGAATATAAGGTGTCGACGTGGATTTTGTAGAATTTTAGTGATTTTTTCAACAAAAAGATGGGGTATTTTTTGGCAAGGCAAGCAAGGGTGAAAGCCTTAGGCCCTCCAAAATTTTGCTTTTTAAAGAGGGTCCCAAAAGTTAAAATAAAGATAGTTTAGAAAATTGATTATAGGAACATGATTAGTACTTTTATCACTAAAAAAGCAAGGTATATCGCTAAAAATGCAAGTATACTGATCTTTAAGTCTCGTATCAAATTTTCCAATGATCTACAACTTTAGAATTTTACCTTGTTGAAATACTAACAAATTTAATTTTTTAAGCGTGTTTATCTTTTTGCTTCTGAAAATGCATGAAAGGCCCTATATAGGTTTGTCTTTCACTCCCAAAAAATCAAAGCCGACCCACCCTAATAGCCCCATATATATATATATATATATATGAGAAAGAGATTAAATTCTACACGGATGAGTCGTGCACTCAATAGTGTGATGGTTTAATCTTGTATATCTTGTTTTGGGACCTATGAAGAGGTTAGTTTTAGGCATTGTAAATTCAATAACAAAGCAACGAGTGACCCTCCCTCCATTACTTTTTGTTGCTTGGATATGACCCCGTTCGTTTAAGGGTTTTAGATTTTAGATTTTAATCATTATCCTATTTCTCTCTAATTATTATCCATATTTCCAATTATTATCCTATTTTTCTCTACACTCATTACCTACAAATCCAAATTCAAAATCCCAAAACAAACAGGGTCACTCGATGCCGTTTCGTCTATGCTCCTTCTTTGAGAAGTTATAAAGTCGTGAATTATGCCTACTGCAAGTTAAATGGCGTTCTTAATCTATATGTGCTCACTGTGGGTGCTGACAAGGTATGGAGGAAGATAGATCGATGTTACACATGTACCTCTCGGTGCTCAGAGATTGTTCGACTCTCGACCATATTCGATTGGAAAGTTTGTTTATTGGGCTCGCTTGATGAAACCTGTTATGTTCTTGCTTTGGATATGGAATCAGAACTAATTTATGAAGCGATGGGGAGCAAACTGTGTCTGATGTATATGGTTGCGCTACGCTTCACTGGCAGGTTTGGGTGTTGGACATGGGAAGTGGATAAAGCTGTTTAATCTAGACTTGAGAGGTCAAATAAGTGCCTTCGGGCTTCTCATCGATAGGCTGCCACGCTATCTTTTCCCTACCCTCTGGTTGAGAAATGGCGCGGTGGCAGTGTTCCCTGTTGAGCATTCGTCATCGAACAGTCGTGGTGTTGTTGACAATGTCAAGACCGGAGATGTCGGTATGTTTGAGACGAAAGATAAGCGCTTGGGGACTCTGCTACCTTGTCCATGCCAAAAGCTTGGTCTCACTGGAGCTTTGTTGTTATAGATCTTCATTTCATTTTCTGTTTCTGTTTCCCTTTTGCCTTGTTGACTGCGTGAAGTGTACCAGGTGCAGTTTGCATTCTCTTTGGCATACTCTCTAATCATATGCCAAAGCAGGGGTGGAGCTATGTTGGGCCCGGAGGCCTAGGTCCCCTCAGCTCCAGCTCTCCGAACGTTTGAATTTTAATTTTGTGTATATCTAATTTTGAATATTATTAATAATTATTCGTATATAGCTACTTATAATCTTAATAATTTTGGTTTGATTTGATAAAAAATCGATTGTTTTACATTCTCATTTCTCAATTTCTTTCATAAATAAAAAATAAGCATGTGACTCTAATCATCAGTACCCTTAACATTTGCCAGTATTTGAAGCTTTTCAAGATTTTCTTTGGCACAATGGCGGAGTCAGGATTTTGACCCTAGGGGGCCGGGTTAAAAGACATATTTTTTATAGGAACCTATACTTATTATATCATAATATTTTTACTTTTTAATTCATTACTTTTGTACATTGAAATGATTCTTTAGACACCAATAATTTACAGATCGTGTGGGCTCATTTTCAAATTCCACATAAATAATTTGAATTGTTGATTAATTTTAAAATAACATTTTGAATGACCCCTACAAAAAAATCAGCTCAATTAATTATGCGAGTGAATTTTGAATGGAACTTAAAACATTATATCAACCACATATGTCCAATTGAGCCGATTTTTCAAAAGGCCGTCCAAAAAATTATTTTAAAATTAATGAACGATTCAAATTAATTGTCCCACACACCATCTGTGCACTATCGGTGCAGCAAAATATAGCTACCCAATTACCCATACAGAAATGCTAGGGGTACAACAAACCCCATACAACAACAGCACACAGATCCATTTTGCGCTCGTCTCGGGTCTCACAAAAATAATCGGAGCCGCTCATTTTGTTCAAAATATATTGTTTAAGGTCCCTGTTAAAAATCATCTCAATCCGATACCGGTAAGGGCGTTTACAAATCATACAACTTTGCTTCAGAATTTGGCCTGAATTTGTGAACCAAAGTTTGATGATTTGTAAATGTCCTTACTGATATTGGATTGAGATGATTTTTTACGACCCTAAACAATATATTAAGAACAAAATAAGCGGCTCCGATCATCTTTATAAAATCTAAGATAGGCGCAAAATAGATCTATACACGACTGTTGTACATGGGTTGCTGTACCTGTACCTGTAGCACAACTGTTACCCATAGTCGTTCTGTTCAATACTAGATTTGATCAAATGTGGAGTTCAAGGCCCAAATGCACAAGAACTGAACTGAATGGACACTATACAGCCGTCCGACCCAAAATGAAGAATTAATGCTCAAATTTGTCTCATAAGCTCACGAGCACACAATTAGGCTAAAGTTTTTTTTTTTTCAAGTACTTTTTTCCTTTACGAGACATGTCATTCTCTCACGATACATCCCCTTTAATTTAAAAAAATAAATACTTATTTAAAAAATAAGTACTTATTTTAGTTGTGGAGCACACCCTCAAACCAAAATCCAAAAGTGTGGGTCGATAATTCTATGTTTGAGTTAAATATGATCATATCTTGGAATTAGTTTGGAAATTCGAGAATCGGGGAGGTTTCGCGGACAACCAATTAAACGCCTAAAAAAATACCTCATAATTTCCGATCAAATTTTAATGATCCGAACTGCTCAATGTAATCAGAACGTGATTTTAAGGGTATCTACGAGAAATCAGCATAAAAAAAAAGACTGGAAAGGGCTTAATCTGAGAAGTTTTTAGCTTAGATTTGATGAACGATTCAATTAAAAACTGCTCAAAACAAGCACTTTTCGGTCATATTTTTTGTTAATTTCTCACGAGCACCCTTAAAATCACATTCTGCACACATTGAACAGTTCGGATCATAAAAATTTGATCGGGAACTATGAGATTAAGATTTGGAGTGTTTTTTTAGAAGTTTAATTGGTTGTCCGCAGAACCGCCCGTGAATGAATTTAAAAAGTTGATTGCCTCTAACAACCTCTCCCTCTGTCCTCGACAGTTTTATCCTTTTTTAAATATATTTGGAACATTCGAATCAGTTTCCTCCCAAATAATTTTAGAATTTATTTACACCGTTTAAAAGATCTCTATTAGAACTTTTTAATTGGTGTAAAAAGACCAAAAAAAAAAAATTTTGATTCACGAAAATACGCTAATTTTTGGTTCAACCCAACTTTGGTTGCCTGAAGCATGATGACCACACGAGAGAGAAAAGTAGAAGGTAAAGTTCATTTATTTTCAGTAAAATTTAAATGGAATGAATTTCGGTTTCCCCCACAAAACTAGCGATACGGAAACAAGCTTAGTTGGACAGGACTCTTGCATCTCACTAAGAGATCAAGAGTTTGAGCCTCCCCGCTTGCGTGTGGGTGTTCTTTCCTCAATTGACAAAAAAAAAAAAACCCTAACGATACGCATATTGAATAAGTTATTTAATTCTTAGTCAAGAGCATGACGAATATCTATATATTGATTTTGCAAACAGTCGCATTAATAGTTTAAAATTTCAACTTAACAAACCCTTGGATTTTTTTTTCTTTAGTTGGTTTTACAACCATAATTGGTTGATTTTAGTTGGCCAATGACAACAAAATTCAACCATATTAGCCAATCTAGAGTTGAATACTTGCACTAGATATAATCCCAAAGAATTAGATGCCAAAGCTCTTTCACTCAGCCTTTCCCATCAATATTGTCTACCTCATGTCATCACTTTGGTGACCACTTTTTAATCCAACTTGTCACCCATTTTGACAAATTTGAACTATCCAAATCACTACCTGATATTCCACTAACCCAGAATTAAAGAGACATTCCTCCTACCATTTTGATAATTCGATAGCATTTTTTGGGGGGGTTTTGAAAAAATGATTGAACTCTTCAATAATACTAGTAGGTCTTAAAATTACACTTTGAGAAATGGAACTTTTTGTGCTTACTCACGATATTTGATTGATTGATTAAATAAAGAAGATTAAGTGTACTAAAACGGAGATGCAAAAGAAGCATGCACTTTGTGATTTCGTCTCGAGTATGTAGAGAATGCTGAAAAGAACAAAATATTTGATAGAATATTACAAAAAGGTTAGTAAAGACAAGAATAAAGTATTGCATAATTTTTTTTTTTTTCACTTGTTAGATTCCTCTCGTCAAATCGAATTCAAGAGTGAAAGATAAGCAAATAATAAAAATAGCAAACAATTGCAATTAAAATAATTTAAGACAGTTGAAACTCTAATTTGATAATAAAAAATACGTAAATGAAATAAAAGAATGCAAATTACACTTCTATAAACTTTTTAATCAATAAATAACCCTAGCAGCATTGCAGCTAGCCCTGCTCCCATGAGTACCTTCTTAATAAATGCTAATCACAATGGGAACTCCATAAAAGTGATTTGAGGGCAGCATATGAACATGGCCCACTGATTGTGATTCTTCTTTGTAATTATTACTCCTTTCACACTGACAGAATTTCTCAAATCGGCTATCATAAATTCATAATGGCTTGATCGAATTGGAGTTTCGATCAACGATTGTAATAAAAACGAATCCGTACACATTAATTGGCTATTTCTCTTGTACTTTAATATGATTCGTTCTGGTAAATACAGATAGGCCAGTGCAAAAAGTCCGTCCACCCACGGAGCAGACCCAATCGGAAGGTTTTGGGCAGAGTCAAACATGTGGTTCGGATGAGTACGGGTTCACTTTTTTTTAAAAATTAGTTTTCGGTTCAGGGCGAAGCGTTTCTTACCCTACCCGACCAATTCATAAAGACTAATTCGGTTTTGGTCTGACTCAACCCGACGAAAAAATCAGACTCACAGATGGTTCTTATCTTGTTCGATTCGGTTTGCGGGCCTGAAATATTGCTACCCGATATGGTCGGGTTCGGGGTCAAACCCGATCCGTGTGCACCACCAGATACAGATGTCTGATGAATTTAACTTTTTGTAAGAAGGAGAACATTTAAGCCCTACAAAATGAATTGATCGGATCGAATCAATAAGCGAAATCCTGATGGATCCAATTTTATATTACAGAATCATCACATGATATGATCCACATTACACCTAGAAAGGCTAGAATATGACCGGTTATAGAGTAAATTTTAGGGTTTAGTAACCAAGGAGGGGTTGGACTGATGGTCAAACCATGCATGTGTTAGTGTGGTTTGCTTCCTTCTAAGATCTTAGGTTCAAAACCTCTTAAGTGCAATCAACTCCAGGTCAGGCCATACAAATTGCTTTGCACCAATCCCGTTCGGCTAAATAAGCCATACAAATTGCTTTGCAGGTAATCCCGTTTTGGCTAAATAAGAGCCATACAAATTGCTTTGCAGGTAATCCCGTTCAGCTAAATAAGTCAACTGGCTTATTTTTTTGTCCATATTCTAATTTTTTTCGTATTTGTTAGTTTTTCGTCAATTTTTTAGGGATTATTGCATCATCATGACAAAAGGAATCTAAAAAGTAAAAAATTATTATCGAAACCTAATTTTTTTGAATAAAAATAAAAATAAGCCAATAAGCCAATTTTTTCGTCTTTATTCAAAAAAATTTAGATTTCGATCATAATTTTTTACTTTTTAAATTTCTCTCGTCATAATGATGTAATAATTCCTAAAAAATTGACGAAAAAAAAAACAAATATAAATTTTTTTTTGAATAAGAACAAAAAATTAAGTCAATTGACTTATTTAGCCGAACGGCAAATAGACAGTGGGATCAAACCCCCAAAATTTGTCGAAGTACACGCAAACTGAACACCCGAACACCTGGGTTAAAAATATTAGCGTTTAGTTGGGTAGTTTGGACATAGAATTCAAACCATGCCGAGATGAATTAAAGCTTTACTCACATAGAATTCAAACCATGCCGAGATGAATTAAAGCTTTACTGAGTTTGAACCAATTGATGCCCAATTATGACCCAACTAATAATGAGTTAGCTGGGTTTGAACCCATTCTTACCCAACTAATAAATGGGTTGGGTTGGGTCTATTTTCTAATTGATGGGTCGGGATTTGTTAATGGGTCTGGGTTCAATTTGCCACCCCTACTTTACTCACAATTCAGCTTCTATCAATATGATTGAAGTAATATATATTTGTGATTACTGGTGAGTGGGGCCTAACACCATTCAGTTAAACTGCCTCCCAATGCTACTTTAACTGCCTCCTAATGCAACTTTGCCGGCCATTTCGACAAAATCTTGAGCAATCAAATCATGCATGCACCCACCTGATCCATACAATAATCGCGCCAACCATACTACAACCACATCCGACTTTGAGCATCTCCAATCCTATCCATTTTTTCACCTAAATTTGGGTACAAATTTGCGTTACAAGATTAATTTGAATAAGACATCTCTAATGCTAAATCCATATTTTTACTCAAATCTATTATTGAATGACACAAGTGATTAATAAGTGGCAGATTTTCAATTAATGAGAGTGAAAAGAGGGTTTAAAAAAAGTAGCTATGGATTTTCCATTCCAGAACACCTTCTTAAAAAATAAGTATTTATTTCATATTTTCAAACTCAAAAATAATATAAATGAAAAATAATTTTTTAATTGTTTTTGCATCGTACTATTAAAGATCTCAATGAGATCTATCAAATAAGATCCATAGTGATAGAAAAATTATTTGCACAAATATATGATTTTTAAGCTTGAAATTGCCTTCTTAAAAAATAAGTTCTTATTTAGATTTCTGGAACCCACCCTGAGTCTTTTCAAATTTGAGTGAAAATGGGTAGAACTCAAAATTGATAAACAAATGGGTAAGCATTAGAAATGAGTTTTTAGGCTTTTTACTCGAATTTTGGTATGAATAGTAAATGAACGAAGAGCAACCAATCACATGATCCTCCCCCCCCCCCTACACACACACACGTGTGGGGGGGGGGTGCACGAGTCATGCATGTGAGTGAGTGTGTAATTGGGTGTGGTCCGAATAAACTTCCAACATTCTTTAAATTGCTGATAAAAAAAAACATTTTAAATCAATCAGAACATCAAAATACATGAGTTTCCAATGGAGCTCTACCTCAGTTTTAACTGGACTCTACACTAGTAGGTGGTGGAATTGTGTCTCTCAATATTAATCAGGTTACGCGTAAGTTGCCATGCCCTAAACACCATGAGTTATTGTAGAGGGTAAAAAATCCAAATACATGGCAAGCCACTCAAAACGGTGCATGGAAGGAAGAAAGGAGCTAAAAGCTCAAACCGTAGGAGCGAGCTCAACCGCGAGAGCCATCTCAACCACAGGAGCAAGCTCAAGCGCGGGAGCCAAGCTTCTTGGATTGTACCTTCATTGATTTCCTCAACCCCGGAGACCAAGCTTAACGTACCGCGGGACCAAGCCGCAGGCCCAACCACAGGACTTAACCGTGGACCTTGGCCGTAGGACTCAATCGCAAGACTTTAACTGTGGGACCAAGCTGCGGGCCTAATTGCCAGACTCCAAAGCCGCATGACTGCAACCGCGGGCCATCCATGGTCGCAGGACTCCAAGTTGTGGGACACCATGTCACTGGCCACTGGCCAAGCCCAACCGCGGGTCATCCCCATTGCGCAACACTATGTCCTCAGGCCACTCCTTGGTCATGGGTCAGCGTCTACAATCGCACACTGACCTTGGTCGCAGTCACCATCCCCATCCGTGGGTCAATGATAGGTGTTGAAAAACACCTATTTAATCAATTTAATCTACGTTTTGCCGGTCTGTTTACATTGTTACTTGGTATATTTTAGCATTTTGTGGTGTTTGTAGGCCTCAGAAACCGATGGGTGAGAAAACATGCAATTTTGATGGTCTCACGGAGTGTTGCCGCAAAGATGAGAATTGATTGTCTACAACCTGTGTATGTACTTCTCAATTAAGCCTAGACATAAACCAAGTTAATTGGCATTGGGGTAATGGCTAATTGCGCACGGTAAAATTGGATCTGATGTTCAATTGTAGTTAATTCCTTCTAGCATTCATTAGTGGGCCCAAGTATAGTAAGGAATTGGAGAGTTTTGGTTCACATAGAATTATTGTTCCTTTGGGAAACTTTTGCACGGCAATGCTTATAAGTGGACAGTAGGGTTTTTGCTCGAGGCATCACAGTTCGTCCGCGGAGGCAGTTTAGGATGGATGGGATCACGGCAAAAAGAGAGTCAACCATGAGCGGCGAATCCCTTTGTCCAGGGGAGGATGAAACTGTTGGAGATTTTTTAAAATAAAAAAGATTGTGGGAGGTTATTTGTGTAAATGTGCGACACCTTTTCACATAGGGTATGACTTTATATGAATAGTTATAACACCTATTAACTTAGGGTGTGATTATTAGAATGAGGTGTGATTGGTAGAAAGGAATGTGATACATGAGGGTGCCTCCAAGAGACATGACCCTTCCTAATTAATTATTTTCTTGAAAGGGTGCCTACTAAAAGGCATAATCCTTTCTATTGATTAATTGTCTTCAAAAGACATACCCTTTCTAATGTGTGTTTACAAAAGATACATCATTTCACGTAAGGGTGCCTATAAGTCTATAAATAGGCCATTGGTTAAGTTATTCGAGATACACTAAAAAATTTCCCAGAAACTCTCCCTCTCTCTGACTCGTTATTTTCTGCGTTGTTATTCCGTTATTCTACAGAAACGGAATTAACATGTAACGACCCTGATTTTCAGTAAATAAAAATTTCGTTAAATATTTGAATTTTATTTGAATTACTTTGATTTGCTTTTAAAATTTCTTTTTAATTTCTAATAATCTGTCATAATTAGATTTAAGATTTATAAAATTATATCTCTTTGCACCAGACAATCTAGTCATTTTCTAAAGACAAGTATGCTTGTAGAAGCATTTGTATATTTTCCTAGTAAATGAAATAAAATCTTAAAATTATATTTCTTGACTAGAAATCCTACATGGTAACTCGAATTAGTTTTCAACCGATTAGTTGGAAGAACCGAACTAGCAATTCACCTAGTTACAATCTCCTAACCATTGATGTACATTTTTGACTATCTTTGAGCCTTGTGAACCCTTCCAAACCCTAACTGAACCCTTGGACTTTAAGAAGTAATCATATTATACTTCATGTCTAGTCATTTCAAACCTTATTCAACATTATTATCTTTCTACTCATTGGATAATAAATGTTAGAAATTTTTTTTATCTCTTGGTTAATAGAACAAGACTTTGCCAATGTGTGTATATAGATTTGATTAGACAAGTCAAAACCAAATCCCATCACCTTACTTCCAAAAGAAGTTAACTTAAATGCCACCCTTTGACTAATAGGCCTAAATCTAAGTTACCCACCAAAGTTACTTTCCAAGAAAGTGTTTTGTCTTTTCTCTCTATTGAAAAGTCACTTTCAAAAGAATATCCCTTCCAAGAATATATTCTTTCCCATCATTTCCCTCTTTGCCCATTGAACAATAGTTGTTAGGGTAATTTTTGTCCTTTGAGTAATAGGAGAAGGGCTTGCTATAATGAGAACCTAGATTTGATTAGACATATCAAAGTCATACCTATCATCATTATCCCTTAAACCATTGGTTAATAAATGCTACGGAGAATATTATTTCTTGGATAATAGCAACTAGACTTGCCATTATGTATATATATTTGACAAGACAAGTCATAAAGGACTCTTGAACCATAAGAAGCCATTACTTTGCTTCTAAAAGGTAAACATAGTCATATCAACCTTACTTACCTCTTTAACCATTGGATAACAAATGTTAGAAAATTTTTTATCCCTTGGATAATGGAGACTAGACTTACCAAAATGTATATAGATTTGACAAGACAAAAGGGAGCCATCATTTTGCTTCCAAAAGAAGCAACCTTAGCCTTGTCATGCATGTCAACATTAGATTTATAGCCCTAAACCTAATAATTTTCCTCCAAGACTTACTTTCCTAGATTATATATATATGCATTGTACTAGAGAGAGAGAGAGAGAGAGAGAGAGGCCGAGAGAGAGGGAGGCCGAGAGAGAGGAGAGAGGGAGTGATGTGTGTGTATGCATGGGATTTTGTACACTTAATCAAGTCACCTCTTTTAGCCCTTCTCACACTCAACCTAAGTACTATTTGACAACCCATTACTAGACTTTCTTTTGTTCTTTCTTGCAAGTAACCGCTCCTATAACAAGACAATACCATGCCTATCATAATTGCCTTTTTAACCATTAGACAATAATTGCTAGGAAAAATTTTATTTATTGGGTAATAGAAGTTAGTTTGGCTATAAATAGCACCCTATCTTTGCCATTCAACTCACACCTTCACCCATTCAACTTCTCCCTCTAGAATCCTTACAATTGTTCTTTGTTCTTCTTATTTTTTAGTTGTTCTTGTGTTCTTCAAGAAACTCATCCTAGGCTGCCACCAAACCGCCACTCGACCACCCTTTCGATCCATAAAGTTAGTAGTTGTAGTCAAGAACTAGTTTCGAGAGAAACCTTTCTCTTTCGAAGCTACCGGAAGCTCACTGTAGGAAGTTACTCCGTCCGACATACTTACTTTTTCCATAGCCATACCTACCGCCAAGAAGAACGGTAGAATATCTCTACTTACTTTCTCCAAGTATATATAAAGTTGTATATTACTTATACATTTGAAATGCATGATAGTTAGTAAACTTATTTTGCTAATGGAAGTATGAGCATGTTGAATAACCGACTTTTACTTCAATAAACATATGTTATTTTGAACTTCCCACAAAAGAGGAAAGAACGAATTTTGAAAGATAGAAACTTATCGCTTGTTTAGAAGTATTCGTATTTTGATCTTATGATGGTTATGAGCATGTATACATAATTGTTAGAATTACTTGTCTTGTGGTGTGCTAAAGCATGAGTGATTTTCACTCCAAAGGCGTCCGTACATGTGGTATTATGCTTTAAGTTGTGATTTAAGCATGATAAGTAATATGGAGTTGGATGATCTTGCTAGTTTAGTTTCAAGATTACAATGAATGATTTATGTTTACTTTTATGAAAAGTCCTATCGCGGAGTCCATGCATGAAAATGTGACACGAAGGTCGAGAAAGTTAGAAACATGACACATAGGATGTGGTTAATGAAAAGGCCTGTTTTGAAAAGGTGAAATGTTTTGGAAACCGCAATATGGCCGGACGTGGTAGCCCATTGTGTGATGTGTGTTTTGTGTGCCAATGGGAACCCGGTGCGGCGGAACCATTATGAGGATACTCGGGAGACCGGAACGGCGGAACCGAGGTTGGGTGTGTAGCTTGGTTATTCGCGGAGAGGAGCCAATGCAAAGTTTGCGTGTCAATGGGAACCCGGTGCGGCAGAACCATTGTGAGGATACTTAGGAGACCGGAACGGCGGAACCAAGGTTGGGTGTGTAAAAACGATTTTGGAAATGATGATGTGGTATTGAAAAGTGGAAATTTGTGACATAGTCTACAACAAGTCGCATAAGAGATACTCAGAAATCAAGGACACCAACGTTAATTGAATAGTAAATGTGGATGTGTCATTGTTACCCGTATTGTCAAATATGCATTGTACTTTGTGGAATTGTTAATTTATGATCTATTATTTGTAAGTTAAGGGTTAATCGGTATAGATTATTCTATTGAGCTCTTATAGCTCATGGTATTAACTTTGGTGACCCTGACATATTATATTGGTGGCGACGCCGGTATAATATGTCAGACCTCATAAATAAACAGGGAGATCTCTACACCATGGAGGCTTTCGGAGCTAAGGAGCTGGCTACGATGAAGGAGCAGGTAGAGCTGTAGATAGGAATCCTAGTTTTCCCTCCTTTTGTTGAATAAAAGTACTCTTTTGAGAGTTAAGTTGTAATATTGAGCCAGACTCTATTTAGTTTTTCAATAAAATTACCTATTTAACGTTTCCAAAATTAGGGGCGTTAATAACAGTCCTTGGTTCAATTGATTCTCTTAGGCTCGGTATTCTGTCTGTCCTTCGTTTGTGCGGACGCAAGCAGAAAGTCATTGATCGGGCTTCATTTTATCCTCAGAACAGATTCGCTGTAACCCGGTGCATACCAATTGGTGGGGCCGAATACTGTTTTCGGAAAGTGACGTCATAACGTGACTCGAAGCAGTTTCCATCAGATTGTTCAAGTTGCAGAAGGTTCCAGCTTTTGCATCAACAATTGAAAACAGTATTCTACCATGGCTTCAAAATCGTTGCGAACGTTGACTCTAGATTTCGTGAAATTGGACAAGTTTCATGGCGGTAACTTCAGGCTTTGGCAAAAGAAGATGCATTTTTTACTTACAACTCTCAATGTCGTGTATGTTCTCGCTAACCCCCAACCTGGAGGAGAATGAAGATGAAACATTGGAAGAGGCTCGTGCGAGGAAGAAGTTTGAGAATGATGACTACATTTGCAAGGGTCATATTCTGAATGCACTTTCGGACTCTCTGTTCGATGTGTATTCGAATACGGAGACTGCAAAGGAGATGTGGGATTCCTTAGAAGGGAGGTATTTGACTGAAGATGCAACAAGTAAGAAATTTCTAGTCAGTCAATTTATGAACTATAAAATGATAGATAACAAGTCTGTAGTTGATCAGTTGCATGAAATTCAGCATGTCTTAAATCAGTTCAAGGTTAAGAACATGAACATGGATGAATCAATAATAGTGTCGTATGTGATTGATAAACTTCCTCCCTCCTGAAAAGAGTATAAGAAAACTCTTAAACACAAAACTGAGGATCTTACGCTGGAACAATTGGCTGTCCATTTTCGGGTGAAGGAAGAGTCAAAGAGTCAAGAAAAGGAGGAACTTGGAGATAATATCTCTAAGATCCATGTGGTGGAGGGAGGAAAGAGCACCAACAAGGGTAAAGGTAAACAGAAGCAGAAAGCTCGGAAGGGCGATGACCGCGGCGATGAACCAAAAGGGAAAAAGCCAAAAGTTGTATGTTGGCGTTGCGGTAAGTCAAGGCACTTCAAGAAGGACTGTAAGTCCAATAAGAAGAATGATCCGGGGGCATCGGGTTCAAAGAATAACTTTGTGGCTGTCATATATGAGATTAATGTTCTTAAGGATGTTGATAACTGGTGGATCGACTCAGGGGCTACAAAGCGTGTGTGCAATGATAAGAGGTTCTTCACTGACTATGAATCAGTTGAAGATGGTACAATTCTTTACATGGGTAATTCATAAACTGCTCTTATCAAAGGCAAAGGAAAAGAAGACTTAGAGTTCACTTCTGGGAGGATTCTGACTCTGACTGATGTTTACTATGTACCAGAAGTTAGGAAAAACCTTGTATCTGGAAGCCTGCTTAATAAGCATGGTTTCAAGTTAGTGTTTCAGTCAGACAAATTTGTTCTGTCTAAGAGTGGTACTTTTGTTGGGAAGGACTATTTGTATGAGGGCATGTTCAAGCTTAACATTAATAACACAGTTGCTACTTCTGCTTACGTGATTGACTCTCTTTCTTTGTGACATAATCGGTTGGGGCATGTTAATACTAGGAAAATGGATACTATGGTTAAATTAGATTTGATTCCTAAATATGATGTTTACATGGTTGATAAATGCAAAGTGTGTTTGCTAACTAAAATAACCAGAGTTCCAATTCCTAAAATTGAAAGAACAACTACTCTGTTAGAACTTGTTCATAGTGATGTATGTGATATGCATAGAACTCCAACTAGAGGAGGTAAGGAATATTTTGTAACTTTCATAGATGACTATTCCAAATATTGCTATATTTATCTGTTGCATTCAAAAGATGAAGTTTTTGAGAAGTTTATTGCTTTCAAAACCGAAGTTGAAAATCAATGTGGAACAAAGATAAAACGTTTAAGGTCTGATAGGGGTGGTGAATACCATTTCCCTGATTACTATGAATCAGTTGGGATCATTCATGAGAAAATTGCACCTTATACTCCACAGCAAAATGGAGTTGCCGAAAGAAAGAATCGGACTTTGACTGAGATGGTTAATGCTATGCTTAGCAATTCAGGATTAAGTAATGGTATGTGGGGCGAAGCCATACTAACCGCTGAGTTATGGGAAAGAAAGAAACCGAATCTAAGTTATTTCAGAACTTGGGGATGTAGAGTGATTGTTAGATTGCCGAAACCCAAAAGGAAGAAGTAGGGTGAAAAAAGGAATTGAATGCATATTCATTGGTTATGCTTTACATAGTAAAGCATATCGGTTTCTTGTTTCTGAGCCAAATGATTCAGTTGGAGTAAACACCATTATTGAATCACGTGATGTAGTATTTTATGAGAATAGGTTCGTATCTATTCCAAAGGTGCCTAATCAAGAGAATGAGCCAGACTCTGTGGAGTTTGACATAGAGGCGGAACCTATAGAACATGATGAACTTAAGAGAAGCAAAAGGGCTCGAGTTGCTAAGTCATTTGGTCCTGACTTCATAGTTTATCTAGTTGAAGGAACTAGAGAAACTATAGATAATCATTTCATGATTTCGCTTCATGTGGAATCGGATCGCTTGATCATCGAGGAGGCTATGAAATCACAAGATTATGCTTTCTGGAAAGAAACAATCCATGATGAAATGAATTCTATTATGGGTAATAATACCTGGGTTCTTGCTGATTTGCCTCTGGGTTCCAAAGCCATTGGCTGCAGATGGATTTTCAAGAAGAAAATGAAGGTCGATGGTACAATCGACAAGTTCAAGGCATGGTTGGTTACCAAGGGCTTTACGCAAAAAGAAGGTATTGATTATTTTGATACTTATGCTCCGTTGGCAAGGATCTCTACAATTAGAGTACTAATTGCGTTGACTTCCATTTATAAACTTGAGATTCACCAAATGGATGTTAAGACTGCATTCCTAAATGGTGAGTTGGATGAAGAGATTTATATGGAGCAACCGGAGGGATTTGTTGTGCAAGGTCAAGAACACAAAGTATGCAAACTTGTTAAGTCTTTACGGACTTAAACAAGCACCTAAACAGTGGCATGAAAAGTTTGATAAGGTGATTGTATCAAACGGGTTTAGGATACACCAGTCTGATAAATGTGTATATAGTAAATTTAGTGGTAATCGAGGTGTAATCATATGTTTGTACGTGGATGATATGCTTATCTTTGGGACTGATCTAGAAAGCATTCAAAGTACAAAGGATATCCTTTCATCTAGTTTTAGTATGAAGATATGGGTGTTGCTGATGTAATTCTGGGAATCAGAATTAAGAGACAAGGAGGAAATTTAATCCTTAGTCAGTCTCATTACATTGAGGAAATTCTAAAAAAGTTTAATCACATAGATAGCACGCCAATTTCTACACCATTTGATCCACATGTTAAGTTGTATCCTAATACTGGTACAACAGTTTCACAACTAGAATATTCTAGAGTGATGGGAAGCTTAATGTATGCCATGACTTGCACGAGACCAAATATTGCATACGTTGTGGGGAAACTAAGTAGGTACACATAATCAGAGCGATGTCCATCGGCTCGCAGTTAATCGGGTATTGAGGTATCTAAAGAAAACTATAGACTACGGGATTGTTTATAGTGGTTATCCTTCGGTTCTAGAAGGATATACTGATGCTAGTTGGATAGCCGAGAATGAAGATCACTTGTCAACAAGTGGATGGTCTTCACACTTGGTGGAGGAGCAGTTTCTTGGGGATCTAAGAAACAAAGTCTCATTACAGACTCAACTATGGCAGCTGAGTTTGTAGCACTAGCAGCAGGGAGCAAAGAGGCAGAGTGGCTAAGAAGTATTTTGGGAGATACCCATGTGGCCAAAACCTATGCCACCTATATCTTTGCATTGTGATAGTCAGTCGACTCTATCACGGGCTTATAGCCAGGTGTATAATGGAAAGTCTAGGCATATAGGACTTCGACATAGCTATGTGAGGAACTTGATTACAGATGGGGTGATAACCATTGATTATGTAAAATCAAGTCAAAACTTGGCTGATCCTTTAACAAAAGGTCTTGCAAGGGATTTTGTGGGAAGAACATCACAGGGGATGGGACTCAAGCCCATTGAAATCTAATCACTCTTGGTGGAAACTCGGCTCAACGCTTGAATAACTTCAAGTCTTGGGTTCAATGAGCAAAGTACACCATAAGTTGTGGTTGCAAGCATTTTCCGATTTTATCCATCCCATGGTAAATGCTTGGTACCTGTAATGTAAACATGGAGGTTAAGCTACTTAGCTTTTAATAGACTTCTAACGGTTTGTTAGGTTTCAAGTGCTGTAGTTACAGGGGCACTTTCAAAGTCTACCTATATGAGTGTGAAGGTGGTGCCGCCTTCTATGGGTTCAAGGGCTAGGACTCTAGAGCGCTCATGAAATTCAGGATAAAGACACACGGCCAAACCACGTGTCGGCAAATTTGAATACCTGAGTCAGCAAGATGCGTGCGTGAGACGTTCCGGTTGGTCATTTAAGGATCGCTAGTTCAAAGACAAGTCTACTATGCTTTCCGACTAACTTTGATGTGTTTTCACTAGGTGAATGGTTCAAGTCGTGAGACACCTTCATTGATGCACAAGTCTTTTCAAAGGAACCAAGAAAACTTTTTCTTTATTTCGAAAATGGTGGGGGATTGTTGGAGATTTTTCAAAATAAAAGATTGCGGGAGGTTATTTGTGAAAAGGTGCGACACCTTTTCACATGGGGTATGACTTTACGTGAATAGTTATAACACCTATTAACTTAGGGTGTGACTATTAGAATGGGGTGTGATTGTTAGGAAGGGATGTGATACATGGGGGTGCCTCCAAGAGGCATGACCCTTCCTAATTAATTATTTGCATGAAAGGGTGCCTACTAAAAGGCATGATCCTTTCTCATAATTAATTGTCTTCAAAAGACATACCCTTTCTAATGTGTGTTTACTAAAGACACAATCTTTCACGTAAGGGTGCCTATAAGTCTATAAATAGGCCATTGGTTAAGTCATTCGACACAAAAAAATATCCAGAAACTCTCCTTCTCTCTGACTCGTTGTTTTCTACGCTATTATTCCGTTATTCTGTAGAAACGGAATTAACAGTCTTTGGTTCAATTGATTCTCTTAGGCTCGGTATTCTATCTGTCCTTTGTTTGTGTGGACGCAAGCAGAAGATCATTGATCGGGCCTCATTTTATCCTCAGAATAGATTCGCTGTAACCCGGTGCACACCAATTGGTGGGGGCGAATACTGTTTTCGGAAAGTGACGTCGTAACGTGACTCGAAGCGGTTTCCATCAGATTGTTCAAGTTGCAGAAGGCTCCAGTTTTTGAAGGTTCCAGTTTTTGCACCAACGGAAACTCCACGCCAAGTAACTTTGGTTTATTCATAGGTTTTGTGTTTATTATTCAGATTGATTGTAAAACTAAGAATCCTATTCGTTTCAATTGAATGAATTGGTTTTTATTCTTTCTGCCTATTGAGTATTTGTATTCGCGATTTCAAATACCTATTTTTGCAATGGCTTTCATTGATTGTGATTGGAGTTTTGAGATAGGTTATGCTCATAAAACGGATCGTGCCGTTAGGCGGCCAGACCGTGCGACTGAGATGGTCCATGCTATGGGATAGTCTATGCCTTTTAACAACCCAATATATATTTTCTCGACGATTATTGGAAGGGTTTGCAAGCCCTAGTGATAATCCATTCTTATCCGAATAATTAACCTAACCTATGCATATCGTTGTTACACGGTCGGGGTGGATTCAAAACCCTAGATATTTTCCTCCATCATTTCTAAACCTTTTAATTAAATTGCTCTTTGTTCAATTAGCTTTTCAAAATAAATAAATCAATCAATCTTTACTTTTCCAAATTAATCTAGAAGCTGATCAAAATTATAGTAACTTAGCCAATTTGTCCCTGCGGATCGACACTCGGTCTTGACCCCTATTCTACAGAGTAGTAGTTAACTCCAAGCTTTTATAAATATATTTTTGACACGGAATGACGCGGTCTGTCAGCCTTGGTCGTGGGTCACCATCTCAAACTGCAGGCCCAACCATGGACCTTGGCTGGAAGACTAACCGCGGACCAAGCCGCGAGACCAACCGCTGGACTTGGCCATGGGACCAAGCCACGTGCCAACCATAGGACTAAGCCGATGGACCAAACCGCAAAGCCGAGGCCAAGACCGCGTCCCTAAGGTCGCGAGCGATAACCTTGGCTATGAACCAAAATGGTTAAGAGATGTCGATAAGGGACTGATCGTGACTCCCCAAAGACTTGGCCGAGCACAACACAAAAAGATGTTAGCCCTCCAAACAGTTTGACTCAGACAGTGTTCTACTCTAGTCGAAATTGGCGGGACCCGAGGAGGAGCCATTAGAGTTGGCTTGGTCGCGGTAGTGGCACAACCGAGACATGAGTCATGACTACGCCGCTTAACGGCAATGCATGTCAAGGTGGAGCCGAGACCTGACTGTAACAACCCTGATTTTTGGTAAATAAAAATTTCGTTAAATATTTAAATTTTATTTTAATTACTTGGATTTGCTACTAAAAATTTCTTTTTAATTTTAATAATCCGTCATAATTAGATTTGAGATTTATGAAATTATATATTTTCACGCCGAGCAATCTAGTCATTTTCTAAAAGACAAGTATGCTTGTAGAAGTACTTGTATTTTTTTCGAGTTAAATAAAATCTTTAAATTATATTTCTTGGCTAGAAATCCTACTTGGCAAGTAGAATTAGTTTCCAACCAATTCGTTAGAAAATTCTAATTACCGTTTCAATCTAGTTACAATTTCCTAACCCTAGATGGACCTTTTTGACCGTCTTTGAGCCTTATGAAACCCTCCGAACCCTATTGAACCATTAGACTATAGGAGTAATCATTTTATTCCTATGTTTAGTCATTTCACTTTACCTAGCATCATTACTTACCCTACCTATTGGATAATAAAGGCAAGGGAAAACTTTAACCTTTGGTCCATAATTGTTAGGGAAAATATTATCCCTTGGACAATAGATTCCCATGACTAGTCATATCAAATTATTACCAATATTCCTTTACCCCTTGGTCCATAATTGTTAGGAAAATTTTTGTCCCTTGGTTATTAGACCTTTGACTTGCCAAAATGCATGACAAGACAAGTCATACATGGAATCTCATCATTTTGCTTCCAAAGGAAGCAAGACTAGCCTTGCCATGCATGCACACCTATGTTATAGCCTTAAGCCTAATTATCTTAGGTTTTACTTTCCTAGATGAATATATACATGTACTTATATATATACCTATATATGTCTATACATAGAATGAGAGAGAGAGAGAGAGAGAGAGAGAGAGAGAGCCGAATGGAGAGAGAGAGAGAGAGGGCTGGATGTGGAGAGGGAGGTGGAGTGTGTGATTGTGTTTTGGACACTTACACAAGCAACCTTTATAGCCTTAAGCCTATTTTTGACCATGCCAACCCATTTCTAGTCTTCCAAAGTACAATGATTCTATTCTTTCTTGCAAGCAACCTCCCCATAGACTTGACAAGCCAAAAACCCTTCATGATGGCCTAAGATTTGGCCTAGAATGGAAATGACAAGTGAAGGAAGGCTAAGATTTGATTAAAGTCTTGAAATGACAAGACTATGGAGCAAAAGCCATGGGGAAAAGAGAGGAGAGGGGGGCCGGCCATGGGGGAAAAGGAAGAACCTAAGTTTTGCTATAAATAGCACCTCCCATTCACCCTTTCAACTCACACCTTCACTCACTTCTCTTTAGAAACCATTTCTGTTTTCCAGGCAGCCTACTGCCCTTTGAAAATCCTCAGTTTTTCTCCTTCTTAAGTAGTTTTTAGGACCAACTCCTTCGGAAAAGTTGTAGAGCACTTCGAAACCTTCAAGTTAGACCCAAGAACCATCCAAATCGGTGAAGAAATGACAAAGATATTGGCATCCGAAGTTCAGTAAAAATCTCGGATTCCTATTTCCAGACAGCATACTGTCTTCTCATTTATCACCATTTTTCTCCTACCTAAAGTAGTTTCTAGGACCAACTTCCTTCCCGAAAGTCGTAGAGCACTTCGAGAGCTTCAATTTCAACCCAAGAACGATCGTATTCGGCCAAATATTGACCGAGTTACTGCCGTCCGAAGTTCGGTCCAGATTGCAAGTTTTCACTGCCCGTAGAAATTTCCAACTAGCTTATTCGGCCCCGACTAAGTTTCGGATCAAGGTAGATTTTCTCTACTTACTTCCCTAAGTATAAGTAGAATGCTCTTGATTCAACGTATCAATATCCTTATCGTTTTCCTTAAGTAGATAAAGTTATTTATTATTTAGTTCAAGTAGATAAGGTTATCTATCGTTTAAAATGCATGATTATCAATAACTTTATCTTGCTAATGGAAGTATGAGCATGTTAGATAAATGACGTTATCTTAAATAAACATATGTTGTATTGAATTTCTCAAAAAGTAAGATAGAACGATTTTCGAAAAAGGAGATTTTAACGCTTGATTTGAAGTTGTCATATTTTGATCTTTTCAAGCATGCTTAGCAATATTGAGATGGATGATCTTGTTGGTTTAGCTTCATGATTTCAATGAATATTTATGCTTGTTTTTGTGAAAGTCCTACCGGGAGTCTATGCATGAAAACGTGACACGAAAATCGAGAAAGTTAGAAACATGACACCTAGGGTGTGGTTAACGAAAAAGCGTGTTTTGAAAGGTGAAATATTTTGGAAACCGCAATGTGGCCGGACATGGTAGCCCATTGTGTGGTGTGTGTTTTGTGTGCCAATGGGAACCCGGTGCGGCGGAACCATTGTGAGGATACTCGGGAACCCGGAACGGCGGAACCGAGGTTGGGTGTGTGGCTTGGTTATCCGCGGAGAGGAGCCAATGCTAAGTGTGCCAATGGGAACCCGGTGCGCGGAACCATTGTGAGGATACTCGGGAACCCGGAACGGCGGAACCGAGGTTGGGTGTGTTAAAAACGGATTTTGAAAATGTTGATTTGGTTATGAAAAGTGAAAATGGAGACACGGTCTACGATGAGTCGCGTAGGAGAAACACAGAAAAACATGGACACCAACGATACTTGAATAGTGAATATGGATGTGCTATCGTTAATCGTTTTTGTTAAACCTGCTTGTACTCTGTTGATTTTATGATATTGTTTGTAAGTTAAGGGTTAGTGGGTTTGGATATTCTATTGAGCTTTTGTAAGCTCACGGTGTTACCTTTGGTGACCCTGACATATTATATTGGTGGCGACGCCGGTATAATGTGTCAGACCTTATAGATGAACAGGGTGAACTCTACGCCTTGGAGGCCCTTGGAGTCAAAGAAGCTGGCCAGATTGGAGGAGGAAGCGGAGTAGTAGATAGGAACCCTAGTTTATCTCTCCTGTTGTTGATTAAGATCACTCTTTGTGAGAGTTATGTTGTAATATTGAGCCAGACTCCATTTAGATTTTCAATGAAATTTGCCTTCTTTAACGTACCCAAAATTAGGGGCGTTACATTGACTGTGCCTGACAGTGGCATTGGTGGAACTGAGGTAGGCCTTGACCACGCCGCTCGCCAGGGACTACTGGATATCTTGCAGCTTGGTGGATAAAAGAAAAAAGAATCGTCGCTGAGAGGTTGCTCGCGGAGTAGCACCTGTAGGAGGACTACCGTGGGTGTCGCGGGGTCCGCAGCCTGACAGTACAGATGGAATGTTCACGCAAGACTTGTGCGACACGTGTTCGAAATTTATAAGTCCACTCAACACAGGAACAGAGGTCGTGTGCGCCTATAAATAGGGCACTCCCCACACTATGGGGAAATGATTAGACTGAGTTCGAGAGCAATTCTATAGAGAGAAACACTCTAGAGAGAAGTCACTTGGTTTTTGTTCTAGTTGGGTGAGAAATTTCCTGCCAAGGATTCCGTCTTAGTATTAAGCCTTGATTATTTCACTAGTTCAGATTTTTCACTTGATTTCGTTAATCGTCTATTAATCTCATCCCTCTTCAGCATTTTTCGAACTTATTAGAACCCGAAAATTCTACCTATCATATAGTTATCAAACTAAAAGTACTGAAAGGTATAAAGACTGCACTGTTTAATTGCTTCAGATTTTCGTGTAGTTTTTATTTGTGACGACCTGTACATGGGCGGTCCTCATCAGTCGTCCCGAACCTATAGACTTTATACTAACCGTTCATTTTTTTTGTTTCTTCATCCTTTTATCAATGCATTTCTATCATGTTTCAAAAAAAACAAAAAAACAAACTTTGTTATCATGTTTAATTTTCATGGAACATGAGAATGTTGAGTGGATTATTTAACAACGTTGTGGGACGTATTTGAGTTATGTAAATCAATCTCTAAGTAAAAGAAGAAGAAGAAGAAGAAGATCGTTCGATAAAAGAAATTTATATTTTTGAAAGCGTCTAAAATATGACGACACTCTCCGGCAAAAAGCACATTTCAATATTCACTCTCACACATGAGCATATTTTGTCTGTGTGTTTGTGTGTGTTATTTTTGCATCATAGTCTTGGCAAAATATTTCTTATATATGGTTAATTATTACTACTTTCTTTAGGTGTAGGCAGTCCTTAATTTGAGGTGATGGAGGTTAGTTTTGCTAGGAGAAGTGGAAATTCTATGGCTCACTGTGTGGCCAAGAATGCGGTAAGAGGGAGTGAGACTCGAACGTGCATGGAAATTCTATCCTCCCTCTTGGTTGCTATCTTCTCTTCAAGGAGCTAGATGCTAGTTCATCTTGATGTAATCTTCGTTTTTTCCGATCTATATATGAAAATTATCCTAATCTTTGGCCAAAAAAAAAAAAACTCAGAGTTCCATTTGATCAGTAACGCGAAAATAATAGACAAGAAACCAAATAAACATCCCATCTAGCTCTTACCATAACGACATGAGCAACGAGTAGGCAACCAAGTCACCCAACTTGAACCTACCAACTGCCATGTGGTTGTTAATAACTTATCCTAAATCACGATTATTTTATGGCTAATCATATTTTAATCCATGGGTAGATTTTTTTTTAACAGAGTATCAATGGTAGTTGACAGGCAGGGACGGATGCAGGAGGGGCTTGGTGTTATGTGGGGGAACATCACAAGAAGTACTAATAAAATTTAGAACGTGTGAAAGACAATATCAACGATTCCACACTAGCAGGATTATCCGTGACTGAAGGCAATTCCGGTTACTAGACTTATAAAGAATATTCGAAACTTAAATTGGACAATCACCCGGTTTTATCCGCACGCGGTCAGTGTTCTTGATAGACATCAGTTATGTTGTTCCTATGTAGTGGAGTAGTATTAAGGCTCCGTTTGTTTGGGCGTAAAATGTTTTCTGGCAAAATATTTTACCTATTTTTCGGTGTTTAATTGTGTAAAAATTTAGGAAAACATTTTACATGTAAAATATTTTCCATCAATTAGATAAAAATGACTTAATCCTTAAAAAATCTTCCGTAAGTTATTTTTCGAAATGAACCCCGATGCCTTCTACTGTAATTCTCACTGCTCAATTTACTTGATCGTCAGTCATGACCCACGTTCATTCTAATATTCTCATATCTCTCCACCGTTTAAATCCTCCCCTCCTACTCTACAATATTTTGTTAATTTCTAAAAATATTTTCAATGATCAATCAAATACCGAAAAATAAAAGTTTAAAATTTATTTTTTAAAATATTTTATATAAAAAATATTTTACATCGTAAAACATACAATGAGTATTACATTAAAACAAACGGAGCCTAAATGACCCTACAAAATCATGCCTGGAATTACGCAGCTGATCCTTGAAATTAATGGGTCCCACGGGCCCCGTAAAACACCTCTGAAAGGTTGACTTCTGTAGCCCTTCCAAAGAGTCCACGAGTATGGTGCGTTTGGTTTACATTAATACTTTTTAATTTCTTTTCCATCTACTCTCCCATTTTTTTAAGTCTTGCTGTACTACTCACTGTTTTAAACATACCTCTCAAGCGCATCACCAAATAACGTGCAGTCACATAATCTATTTGAAGGATCGGAATCGTTTACTTTCTAGATCTCAACATTTAGTCGTTCGTGTCAAAAATTAGGTTGCTATGCTATCCATTAAGTGTCTGATTCAATGACAAACGGTGACAACTATAACCGTCTTTTTTTCTAAAGCCAAATGTAAATTTCGCAGATTGTATTAATATCTGATCAACTTGATTTTTTTACGTAGGACCTACAAAATGAATTGCATTTGGATTAGGGGAATAATCCACCAGGCCCTCACGTCTGAAAAAGTCCGCCAAATTCACGTTGTTTCATTACTCTTCAATTGGAGTACTAGTTTTTTATTTTGAGATTAAATTCTTTACACCGCCAGTATGAATATTTATTTCTTCTAAATCAATTATATTGCGTCACGTCGTCAGATTTTATGGATTGGGACCATTATTTTGCAACGTGGCGCAATGTAATTGATTTGGAGGAAACAAATGTTTACATCAGCTGTGTAAAGAATTTATTCTCTTTTATTTTATATCAATTAATAGGAAAGATCATTACAGCATATATGAATCATAAAGTACAATCCACGAGACACTAAATCAATTGTGTGAGAGTTCACAAGATAACCAAGCCTAACAAATCAACCAACGAGATAAATTAGCCAATCAAAGAGACTAAAATCACTATAAACCCAGCCCAACCAACTACAAGCTCGATTAGCGAGAGAAATAATTCCAACAAATACATGGGGAAGAACACCAAGATGCAGTTAGGGAGACTCAAAATTCCTGACATTCTAATGAGATGCAAGAGCCTTAACTAACTAAACTAGTCCCAATTGATTGTGTCGTACTAGTAAATTGGGTAGCCCATCATTTGACAAAAAAAATGTCAGTTTCCCTTGTGTGGATTTGGATGGAAGTGCCCCCAACTTTGTAATAGCCCTTATCGAAAATGACAGGATACGCAAAATCAGACCGTCCAGTTTTCTTTCCTGGACAGATTTTTTTTTTCCCCTATATTGTACCAGGCCTCCTTCATTATGGCTGATACCTGGCTTCTTAATCTGGATCGTCTAGTTTTTTTTTTCTTAAACGGTTTCCTGTTTTCTTTTCCAGTAGTGTACCAGGCCTCTTTTTTTATTGCAGATACCCCGCTTCTTAATAAAAGTACAGCTTATTTATAATAATAAAAATAGGATTTGAAATTTCCAAAAATTTGAAGAATGAAATGAATTAATCTCCCAAGTTTCATTTCGTGGTGTGTAGGATCTAGAAAGTCCATATTGTTTGGAGGCTATTTGGTGACATAACAAAATTGACCTTTGAGGTTAGAGTGTTGTGAACTGTCACAACAAAATTTATCAGCCACCAAATTGCTGTGAGTGCTTTGACAATAACAACACATAAATTTCAAACAAACATTTTTTTACTAACCACTCTCAAATTATATAATATCTCAGGGTGACGTTGAAAATTGAGATCGAATCATGTATGGAAGGTAAAATTCACGATTTAAGAAAACATATCTTCTGTTTCTTTTTCTTTTTCTTTTTCTTTTTCTTTTTTTTTTGCGTAACCATTGAGAAAGAATGAATTTCACTCCAAATTGGGATGGGAATAAGAGGGCCATGTCCAAGCATTTGTGAACTCTTTTCTGATCTGGTTTCGATGATTGAAAAATCAACCACTTGAAAATCATGTTCATCTGTATATTGATGTGTTTTCGGAACACATGTTTTTTGAGAGAATTAAGTTAGAACTCTAAATCGGAATCCATTATATATAAAATAAATGTCTCCCGAAAAACATAATAATTTGTATCGCGAATATTTTTCTTATGTGATTGATATTCTCGATGAGTTCTATTCTAAATGGTGAATGGTTTCAATTGTTGAAGTGGGCTCGAGAACAGAGGCTCGGTAAGGGTACGTGCCCCTACGAACTTTTTATTTTTTT
Source organism: Rhododendron ovatum (assembly GCA_019656835.1). Taxonomy (NCBI): domain Eukaryota; kingdom Viridiplantae; phylum Streptophyta; class Magnoliopsida; order Ericales; family Ericaceae; genus Rhododendron; species Rhododendron ovatum. The sequence goes on from CM033799.1 coordinate 29,197,165, forward strand.
TCAAATATTGTATACTTTTTGTTTCTTTTGAACCAAACAATAAATTTAGCCACACACACAGATAAGCAAACACAAGAATATTTTCTCTTGTATCTGTGAAGAAGGATTTCTCCCCGAGTACAGACCCTGAATGCCATACCTTGCTAAAGGCGATTCACGAGATTTTGTTCACAAACTCATAAATAGGGTGAACATTAAACATAATTTGTGGGATTCACACAGAGTTTGATCACTTTGATAATCAGTGCCGTTAATTAAAGAGATTTAATCTTTAATTATTATTCTTCAAAATATCATCTCAATAGAACATCGATAAATGGTTTATCAAACCATTCAAAATTCGGTCTACAATGCTACACCAAAATTCCAAAGCAAGACAAGTGTTTTTCTACCCAAAATTCTAAAGCAAGACACTTGCTGCACTACCAAATACTTACCAATACGACGATAAAGTTGATTTTTCACTTTGTATAAAAATCATGCCCCACAAAATGGATTAATCTTACCGATACGACGTAAAGTTGATTTTTCAATTTGTATAAAAATCATGCCCCACAAAATGGATTATTCTGATCATCGAAGGTAAACTCCATGCAGACTCTATGCAAAATGGGTAATATTTACCTATTTTGACATACGTGAATAGAATAGTAGTCCACATAAACCCTAAATCCCCCTCATTTCTCACCACTGTTGCATTGCCAACAACGATCAGGGTCAATGATCGATTGTCGTCGGAGCATGGCTGTTGTCAAACTTTCTTTTACAACGCCCAACTAATATATATTCCATGCTATACCACTACTTAGAAAGGGCATATATAAAAATGCCTTGAACAGGAATCATCCAACCATTTTGAAAAACCGGAGAGAATCCGATTTGAATGGGGGATTATTTTCAATAAAGTTTTTTTTTTTGGCTCGGCAGAAGAAAGATTTTATTAATCATTGAAACAAAGTTTACAACGATTAAACGGAACCAAAGAGTTCACAACGATTATTTTCAATAAAGTTGCCAGTTCGGGTAATCTTAATTCCATTCATCAAGCTACCTTGTTTGATTTGATACATGCACAATATGTTTTAATCATCACCCCCAGTATGTCAATTTTGATTTGTGTTTTTTGAAATGTGCTATTCACACATAGAAAACCCACACAGATCATGCACAGATTTTTTGTGGGGTCCATTATGGATCTCACACAAATAATCCAAATCGTTCATTAAATGTATAACATTTTTTCAAGGGTCTTTAAGAAAAATCAGCTCAATCCAATATCTATAGAAACTCGATCCAATCATCTAACTTTTCATTCGGATTTTAGGATAATGAAAAAATAGATAATTGGATCAAGCACCTATAGGTATCGAATTGAGCTAATTTATTGCGGAGGCCCTTAAAAAATGTTTTACATTTAATGAACGGCTCGGATCATTTTTGTGGGACTGTTAGTGAGCCCCACAAAAAATCTGTGTGTGATATGTGTAGGTTTTGTCTGTGTTGTTAGCATTATATTCCCTCCGTCCATTTTTAAGTGTCTTGCTTCGTAACTCTTACTTATTAAAAAGACTGATTGTGTTTGGTTCTTTGTTTTGTTTTGTTTTTCAATCATTATCCTACTTCTTTCTCTAATCATTACTCTATTTCTCTAATTATTACTTTTTCATCTCTCTCCAATCATTACCCTCTCTTCAATCATTACCATATTTCTCTCTCCACTCACTACCAAAACTAAACTAAACTCTCAACCAAACAAAGCCGATCATTATACTTTTCATATCAATTTTTTCCTCCACTTTTCCTACTTACCCATCATCATTATACTTTTACTCACTAACTTTTCAAAATGGAATCTACTTTTAGGGACAAAATAGACAATGCACTAACTATTACCCACTAACTTTACAAAATGAACACTTATTAAGAGAATTTCAAGCTCAAAAATAATGTATTTACGCAAATAATTTTTCTACTAATATGAATCTTGTTTGATAGATCCCATAAAGATCTTTTATACGGTGCAAAAAAAATTAAAATTTTATTTTTTATTTAAATTATTTTTTAATTTAAAAATGTGAAATAAACTGTTTATTTTTAAAAAAAAATTTTTAAACGGGGCCTAAATACAGGCCGGAGGGAGTAGGCGTTTTTTGCTTCTACGTTTGAAATACTAATGTTCGAGAAGTCTTTTTAGTACGGAGTAATTTATATTGCACGTGAGACAGGAAATGTGCGCCCCACCTCAATTTCCATTCAGCTTACTATTCTGAAGAAGCTTATTCGAAGTTTGAAATAATGTTCGAGAAGCCCACCCCAATTCTCACGAAATGTGTGCCCCACCCCAATTCCCCATTCCGCGTGGACCCAGGATGTTGCCGAGCAGGTGCTGAGTAGCCGATCCAGTCATGCATCTCTGTATGAACGGTTTGAATTGAATTTGAACGCATATAAATCTAAACCGTCCATTACTTGATCAAAATCCGAACGATCGACTGTTGAGATGAACAACCGGATTGACCGCTTTGCAAGGTACTGCTTGATGGCATCCCCATTCCGGCTCAGTACTATTCTGGTTTGACCGATCTGAATTTCCAATAAGGAGAATTTCGATTGCAGGAGAAAAGTAGATGATCATATCCAAACATTAGAAGGATGTTCCAAAAAGACAGTACCATGTTGAATTACATAGTTGCAGCTTATTGAAAAACATTAATATTGTAACCTAGGCTAGATAAGTTCAAAAATAGTTAGGCTTAGTTCAGGTCTGCCACCACTTATATACTCTCGACTATCTATCGAATGCAATGATCGATTATTTCTTTTCTCTTAGCTCTCTTCGTTGGTTTCTTCTTTCCTTTTAAAAGGCTGATTCGGAAACTCAATTTGTTGTCGCGACATGGTTTAGTCAACGCAAACTCTCACATTGTTGATGTAATTTTCATGATATATGCAAAGGATCTCTTTTACAAATATCAAAAAAAGAATTAAACAATTTGAATGGCCAATTTTACAAATTTTTAATTTTATTGTCATTAGGCTTTGCGCAATGACCGCTATGGTCTTGGAGTTCATAGAGCTATTGTGTCAAGTGTTTTTGTTTCTTAGGGCCTAGACCTATACAGGACGGTTTCAGGGACAACTAATTAGACACATAAAAAAACATCCCAAATCTTAGTCTCATAGTTCTCGATCAAATTTTTATGATCCAAACCGTTCAATGTGTGTAGAATGTGATTTTAAGGGTGTCCGCGGGAAATTAGCAAAAAAAAATGACCGGAAAGTGCTTGTTTAAGCAATTTTTAATTGAACCGTTCATAAATCTAAGCTAAAAATTGCTCTCATATATATATCAGGGCTGTTTAAGGAACACCCAAAAAATTACCTAAAAAAACACCTCAAATCTCACTATCATCGGAAACTTGAATCATGTGTCCTTATAAAATACTTTTGTTAGATATGCATCTACATCATACCTAACACAGTTTTCTAGTGATCATGTGGGATTTTTGTGACTAATTAAAAATACTAATGAGCTATTCTAGACATGTCACCTACAAAGATTTGTAAGAGATTCTCTCTTTATAAAAATATGCAAGTGAACTACGTTTGCACGTTCTTCGAGCTAATCCCGTTCCGCTAAAGGAAATGAGTACTTATTTTTCAAATAAGTACTTTTTTTTAATTAAAGGTGATGTATTGTAAAAGAATAATTCATCTCATTAAGCAGGAAATAAATACTTAAAAAATAATTACCTTAGTAGAACACGGCCTAATTAGGTTGATGTTTCCAAAAGTTACAAAAAATGCACTACAAACGAAAGGACTTTTAAAAGACCAAGGGATTGGCCTAGTGATCGTGGCACTCCCTTACCAGATAAAATGCCTGAGTTCTCGAGTCTTATCATTGCGAATTGCACCTCCCCTTTCCCTATCCACTCCTATCGATTAACCAAAAAAAAAAAAAAAAAGAATTTTAAGAATATATAAAAAAAAAAGAAAAGAATTTTAAGAATATATATAAATTTTCACTATCTTTAAGGTCGCCTTATCTAGACGTTTCTCAAACTCGGGCTTTTTTCGTGGCTAATAAACATTCCCGATGTCCAGTGTGAATCCTTGATGGGAAGTACTCCTACATTCGAGCACCCCGAAAATAGAAATTGAAAAACAAAAAATATACTACATCACAGTGGGACCTGTTTTTGTTGGCCGGCTCATCCCATTCAATTCAACCATATGCAACCTAACCTAACCCTGTTTGAACACAAAGCCCACCAAAAACAAGCCTTAAATATGGACCCATTCACACAACACATCCCACACACATATCTTCTATCTCCAACCTCTGAACTTTCCTATCATCCCTACATTCCCAACTTTTCTTTCCAACTAATGCCATTCAATCCACCACCACCTCTGCCGCCGCCGAAAAAATGCCGTTGAGCCGCCTCTGCTTCGTTTTACCGGCAGACTCCAACGAAATCCAACTGGTTAAGCACGATAACAATCATGTCCAAGCCCAAACACCACCAGCACCAGCACCACCAAAAGACTCGTTTCTTAACACCGTTCGGCGATTGCTCCACCGGTTCTTGGACTCCAAATGGACCGGTTGCTGCCACTACAACTCTCCAACAAAACACTACTCCGGTTTATTCCACGACACGGCTGGAGTAGAACTATGGGATAAGGAAGTTGGCAGCAACAACAACCCGAGGATTTTCAGCTACGCTGAGCTTTACATAGGATCGAAAGGATTCAGCGAGGATGAAGTTCTTGGGAGTGGCGGGTTTGGAAAGGTGTACAGAGCAATTCTACCGAGTGATGGAACGGCGGTGGCCGTCAAGTGCTTGGCGGAGAGAGGAGAGCGGTTTGAGAAGACTTTCGCGGCGGAGCTGGTGGCGGTTGCACATCTCCGCCACCGGAACCTCGTCCGACTCCGTGGGTGGTGCGTTCACGAGGACCAGTTGCTCCTCGTTTACGACTACATGCCAAATCGCAGCCTGGACCGGATACTTTTCCGGCGGCTGGAAAATACAGGGCCGCCGCCGGCTGTTCTGAATTGGGACCACCGGAAAAAGATTGTTGCTGGTTTGGCGGCGGCGCTTTTTTATCTCCACGAACAGTTGGAGACTCAGATCATACACAGAGATGTGAAAACAAGCAATGTAATGCTTGATTCCCATTACAATGCTAGGCTAGGTGACTTTGGCTTGGCGAGGTGGCTAGAACATGAGCTTGAGTACCAAATCAAAACACCTTCAATGCAAACAAACCATCAGTTCCGGTTGTCCGAAACAACCAGAATCGGTGGCACGATCGGGTACTTGCCACCAGAGAGCTTTCAGAAACGCGGGGGCATTGCCACCGCCAAGTCTGATGTTTTCAGCTTCGGTGTTGTGGTGTTGGAGGTGGTTTCAGGCAGGAGAGCCGTGGATCTCACTTACCCGGATGATCGGATCATTTTGCTCGATTGGACCCGAAGGCTTTCGGATGAGGGAAAGGTATTACAAGCAGGGGATACTCGGCTTTCAGACGGGTCTTACCGCCTTTCTGAAATGGAACGGTTGATTCATATCGGTCTTTTATGCACTCTTCACCACCCGCAAAATAGGCCTAATATGAAATGGGTTATGGAAGCACTTTGTGGCAACCTACATGGAAGATTGCCTGATCTTCCATCATTTCAATCCCACCCTCTATACATCAATATCTCCTCCTCCTCTTCCAACACTAGCAATAGCAAAACAACCACCACAAGGTCCACAGCCACCACCACATCAGCATCAGATTCCTCAAATTTTGTCACGGCCACCGGAGAAACCATATACGCTACTGCTGAAAACGGAAGCAGCAGTGACACAAATGCTTCTGACAAAAGCTCCAGCCGCAAAAACATTTTTCCCATGGTGGAAACACCAAGAGAAATCTCCTACAAGGAAATCATTTCTGCAACGAACAATTTCTCAGATTCTCAAAGGGTGGCGGAATTGGATTTCGGAACAGCTTACCAAGGATTTCTTGACAACAAACACCGTATCCTGGTAAAGAGGCTGGGAATGAAGACCTGTCCTGCATTGAGGGAACGGTTCTCAAACGAGCTCCGAAACCTGGGGAGGCTCCGCCACCGGAACCTGGTGCAACTGCGCGGGTGGTGCACCGAGCAAGGTGAGATGCTGGTTGTATATGATTACTCTGCCAATCGCCTTCTCAGTAACCTTCTCTTCCACCACCACGGTTATCATAACAACGTACGTTCAGTACTAAAATGGCGTCACAGATACAACATACTCAAATCCCTCGCTCTAGCAATTCGCTATCTACATGAGGAATGGGAAGAACAAGTTATTCACAGAAACATTACCTCTTCAGCGGTCATTCTCGATTCGGACATGAACCCCAGGCTCAGTTCATTTGCGCTAGCCGAATTCTTGACGCGAAACGAAGACGGTCACCACGTAGTTATTGACAAAAATAAATCGGTCCGTGGGATATTCGGGTACATGTCGCCAGAGTACATGGAATCCGGTGATGCAACCCTAATGGCAGATGTTTACAGCTTCGGAGTGGTGGTGCTCGAGGTGGTTAGTGGAGAAATGGCAGTGGACTTCAGACGACCAGAGGTGCTATTGGTGAAGAGAGTGCATGAATTTGAGGTGCGGAAAAGGGGTTATGAGGAAATGGCAGATTGGAGGTTGAACGGAGAGTATGATGAAAAGGAATTGGTTAGGTTGATAAATTTGGGAATCGCGTGCACAAGGTCTAATCCGGAGTCTAGACCGAGTACGAGGCAGATTGTACAAATACTCGATGGTCATGACCGACTTTTTATGGAAGAAGGTCGGAAGAAGGAGAGAAGGGAAGAATGGAGACAGAGGAACGCCTCTTCTTTGTCTCTGATCAGGGGAATTCAAGCCCTAGGAATACAATGAAGATCACTAGAGAGTAGTATAACATAGACACATAATAGAGAATGTATATTAGGTTTTGTCTTATTGTGGAGATTTCAAAAGATGTTGTTTTCAGTTCCTTATTTTTACTTTTCTCAATTTATGCTGTTCAGTTTTGTCTTTTAGAGAGTGAATCATGCCTGTGGATGCATCTTTTAGAATACACGATGAAGCTCTGATCATGTCCATATCCAATTTGCCAAATCGCACCAGAACCAGACACTCTCCGAAAGTACTTACCAAAAAAAGTCAAAACTAGAACTTGTGAATCGTCGTTGTGAATTGTGGTTCGCGAAAAGCAATCCAAATTTTAGGTAATATGGAGCTATATTCAGATTATAACAGAAAACCAACAATTTTGAAGTAATGTAGGAAGAGAAGTGTCATATGTACAAGTGCTAAATCTGATCTGATCTTGACATTTTTCCTCGCTCCTCTTAATGCTGTGCAGCACTTAGTTTAGCATTCCATCATAGTATTGTCATCATCGGTGTCAATCCCTATCCAATTGATCACAGAGAAGAGGAATTCTCTAAAGGTGACCTTCCCATCCCTGTCCCAGTCCATTTCTTCTGCATTCAATCAAAGGAACCACGGAAATAAGGTTAGAAGAACTTAAACGGAACGCGAACAACTCTTTTTTTGAAGAAAGGAAATCCCGAATTACGGAATCGACTCCTCGTGATGTGCGCAGGGGCTTTTTCCCAAGGAGAATCCTCGTTCAGTGATTTGGCCATGTCTTTCTTGTTCAGCTTTCCATCACCATTTTTATCAAGAAACAAGAATGCTTCAATGATGGTATCAAAGGTGGCTTTAAGCTGAGGCGATCCTATCTGTGATGTCTGAAAGAAATCCATGGCTCGTGAAATGAAATGCTTACCAAACACTTTTTTTTAGAGTGCAAAATCAACAATGTTCAACTGGTCTTACAGCTTGAGGAGAGTATGAGTGATCCATTAGAAGATAAATGAGACACAAAAGAACAATAAACTCCTTGAATTGTATCCCTTCACTTCCATTAACGTCACATGATTGAAAAAGATCATCAATCTCCTTCTCCGCAAGATGAAATTGCAAATCATGTAAGCATTTATTGATTTCCTCACGATCGATAGTTCCATTAGAATCTTCATCTGTGTAGAGGAGCGAAGAGAGTAATAGGGAGAGTGTGGACTAATCATTTTCAAATATAACACCATAAAGATCCATAAAATTCTTTACGGGGGCTGGAGAAACTCACCAAACTGTTCAAAGACACCTCTGATGTCCTTGAGTCCCTCTTTGATTTGAGGGAACCTCAGGATTATGCCATTGACTGATCTGAAATTGCTATCTCTAGATGTGCTTCTCTTGATTTCCATCATTTTCCTTTCGACCTTAGTGTCTAACCGCTTATACTTGTTTGCTGAATTAATATGACAGCAAAACATGCCTCCTACTTTGTGGGACAATGACTTGAGAGCTGGGCAAGCTTCATATGAGCCGTAAGAAACAAAAACTAGTATGTAACGAAACAAACAAGATTGGACTTAAAAACAGCTGCTTGAAACAATACTGCGGTATTGGAAGTCTAGGCCAAAAGGCATAATGCGATTTACACATTCCTCTCATTCAAGTTCAGAATCCATAGTGCTTATTGAATGATGTTAGAAGCATTTACAATACTTACAATGACGGATTCAAGAGAAAGGGATCAAGGATGGAATGCCTACTTCGATACAAAAAGAGCACATTCCATATTTAACCAGCAGGGGAGCGCATAATATAGCAGCTAATATGGAGTCGGGACAAGGGCATGTTGAGTTGACTTGAGCAAAAGCACTAATTCTAAATCCCTAGTCCCAGGAGAAAAGTGTATGACCAATCCTTTTTTGCCAACGTAAACTTATATCTGATGTTTGCCATAAAAAGGAAACGTTACTAATGCAACCCCTTACAACTAACCCCGTCACCAGCGCCACCACATTATCACCCCCAACAATGTAAATTGTGTCAAAACCACCTCTACCAAGTGTAATTATTATTCTCATACAACCGTCACTCTCAACTGAATCAGAGTTTCTCCCACTTGAAAGAAGAAAATATAAGTTTGTGACTTCGTTGTTTGCTCACTGGATTGAATCATAAGTAGTAAACACGAATATTAGACTGGCCTCAAGTTGTATAAGAGACCCCGAGATTGCTGCAATTTTACACACTTTCCATTCAGTTCAAAGTGTCAAGTGAGAAATCCCACCAACACTTGGACATGCATTATGTAAATGAAGTCAGATTTTTTTTCTTTTCAGGATGGTCAACTGAACCCCATTGCTGTTATTTTAGCACCGCCCTACCTATTACATACCCTGAAAGGCTCAAACACATATTTGTTACCAATAGACCAAATCTACAAAGCCACACCACCAAGTATCACTAGCTATATATGAAATATGATTAGTCCCAACTTTTAACCATCTCTTGAGCCTTCGATGATGATTACAACCTTGAAAGAAATTGTTGGGTGGAAAAATGATGTTCTCTCATGCAAGAAAGAATTGCAACTTCTATGAACTCGAAGGACTTGGTAATAAGGGAAGGTTCCAAAAGACAACAGGACAAATTTTCTTCAAAAAGATCTTGATCTCACAAGTTGTCTCCTAATCTTCTTTTGATACACAAGAGAATGACTCTATGCATTCTTTCACCTTCACATGGTCTATTAAACGTGGAGTTCTTTAGATTGTGAGAAATGAGTCTGAGGTGGGGAAATAAGACGATAAAACACTGCTACGCAAACATGCTAAATTACGAAAGATCCAATTTACTACTTTATCTATGCCGTTTACCTAAACTTTTCACTCCACAATTTTCTCAACAGAACCACTACCCTTCTCCCACTTCTCTTGACTTCCCTCTCCAAGATCCCTTCATAAATCGGTACTCCAAACTCCAAAGTAGGTTCCTGATATGACTGAAGTTTCATAAGTTTGTTAGTTATCATGCGACTAGAAACACTCAAGTTAGTAGCAACAACTCCATCTCCTCCAACTCCAAAAAACCTATTTCAAGGAAACAAAATTCTGCTTGTTAATTCTATTAGCTCTTAAAGCCAACTAACTTCCTACCTATCTCCTGGTAACCACCTTGTCGCACCAAAACCATTGTTTGCCCGAGAAAGCACGCCATGCAATAGTCCTATAGACCTTAAAAAGTTAGTCTGAACCATTTTCAACAAAATAAATGAAAAGAGAGGCAGAGAGCCTTAATCGTAGTCAATTGAATCGCATGGTTCACCCTAAGAAGCACAGATACTAACACGAGACATGGACATGACAAGGACACGTATTTTGACAAAAACTAGGACACAGAAGTTTTAGGGATACGTCGACTAGAAAATACATGTATAGTTGTATGCTACACATGTATCTTAAAGTTCAAAACCATTATTTCTATCATATTTATATATATAACAACAAGAAATACTATTAACATTACAATGATACAAGTCAAGCTTCAATAGAGAATTATACTTGAACTACTCTATGGAAGTTTTGACTCCGGATGAAACGTCCTAAATGTGTCCCCAACATGTCCTAGAGTGTCCTCAACGTGTCCCACAAAACAAAAGTTAATAAAAAAAACATTGACCTGCATATATAGGCTTGTTCAACATGCGTTCAGAGGGTGTCGAGTCTGTACCTGACACGTGTCAGATACGAATACGTGAGTCCGGTAGACGTGGCAGTGCTTCTTAGGATTCACCACTTGGAACTAAAAGAATGGAACAAAGTACTTTATTCAATCAATTCCACCCGTGAATGGATGGAAAATGAGTAACAGGTGCGGCAATTGCAAGGAAAAAGAAGAGTTACGGAGAAATGAGATACAAGGGAGGAAAGAGAGACACGAGAGAGAATCGGTAACCGTCTAACTGATTTCCCCTCTCGATCCCTAACTCCTTTATCCAGACCCTACTAACAGATTCCACCGACGTTACTAACAGGTCCAACAAATTCTTACTAACTTCACAATTTTGAGCTAATTACGAAACAAATTCTTCAATTATGACCTAATAACAAGGCCACCACCTCTCTTATCACCAATTCAATCCATCAATTCCACATTTGATTCATCGAATTTCCGATTCGCCAATTTGTGCATCCACTTCGAATCGAATCTATCAATGACCCACTAAATTGTATCGAACAATAAAATTCTAGTCATGAATCATCGATTTCTAACAACTACTTCTAGCCCATTCAAAAAAAAAAAAACCCTACTTCTAGCTATATGAATTGTTCTGCTGAATCGATAATGTAACACCCAAAGTAACAAAAAAACTACGATGAAAGGAGCTATACGGTTATAGGTTTCGATCCTATAATCAGTTTTATCCACTGACCCCCAAAGTATACCAGCCAAGAAAATAGCAAGTTTTAGAAGGCCATCAATGTGGACATAGTTTCAGGCTCCAAAATCAACAATTTCCCAATTAACTCATCGCCTGATCAACCAACCAAAACCCACAAATAGAAAACAAATTTTGAAAGGCAAACAATAATGCCACGACTATAAATTTTAGTACCACGAACCTTTTTGGTAGTCTCCCAATTATACCCTTTCTCTCTCTCTTCCCCACTTCAACAGTTCGACTTCCGAACTTCTCTGCATTTTTCTCTCTCCAAACTTAGTTCACTCTCTTCTCATTTGCTCCACATTTTTACTCTCACTTAAATTTGCCCCATCCCTGGACATCATCGAGGAGAATGGTGCTAGAGTTCTCAGATTGAAACCCTGTCATACCGCCGGTTTGCACACAACCAGGTTGGCACCCTTTTTCTTTCGTTGATGATGACATTTTAATAGTCGTTCGTCTTTCAATTTTATCGATGCCATCATATCCTTCACAAAAACGTAATTTCTATCATGATCTAAACAAATGAAGGGAAAGATTTGCAAGTTAGAGAGAGCGCGGGGGGGGGAGGCGCGGAATGGGTCGTGTTTTTCAGTTTCTTCAGTCATTAAAGGTCTTTGATGTGTTTGCATGAATGATTAGTTCAGAGAGGAAACTTTCTACATCGGTTATCACTGAGAGAAGAATCACATGAGATTTGGTGGGGTTGGAAGAGGGAGAGAAAGGAGATGGATCTGAGAGGCAAGGTTTTTTCTTCTTCTTGTTTCGGGGGGGGGGGGGGGGGGGGTGTTTGGTGTGGAAATTGGATTGTTCTGGATCTGACAGAAAAATTGATTTGGATTTGGATTTTGACTTTGTTTGGTGGGGAAGGGTAGAGTGGTTAATCAGATTAAAACATCGTGGCCCTAACAAAACTGTTAGTGGCATTATCGTCGGCCTTTTGAAAACCCTAGTAATAGCTTGCAGCAATCGCCAATGTGGTCCTCTTACACATTAGTAACAAGACATTAGAATACACAACAAAAACATTAACAGGGGCTCAATCATAGAGGCTTACTAAATCTACGTGCACATGTAGCACAGAGCTCAAAAGAAAAATAGGATTTCTGTAGCCGACGCCAAGTTGATTGGGACATAAAACTCGGTTCAGTTTTGTTTTGTTTAATCAAACATTCAGCAAAGATTTTATGGCTTGGACTCAATTATCAAGTCATATTGAACTCCAGGTTGAAGAAAGAGAGACTTACCCAGTGAATCTTTCATGGTTTATGATGTGGGAGATGAAATCGTGGTACAGTTAATTGCTGGTTATTCTTTGAGCGTGGACATTTATGTAGGCAAAGAAAGGATAGGGTATAAAGGAAACGCAAAGGTAAAGTAACAAGAGAATGGGTCCTGGCGAAGGAAAGACAAAAGTGAAAATGACATTAGCTGCTTTGAGTTGAATCACCCTTTCCCTCCCAAATGGATACACCATCGAAAATTATGCCATCCCAAACTTGCCCTATAATATCTGTCCGGTCTGAAAAATTACGACACCTCAAAGTTATTAGCGTCACAGGTTATTTTTGTTTCATTTATAAACATGTATTGAATATATAGTTGTAATCACCAACACATAATTGCGTATCTCTTACAAAATATACCCACTCTGTTTCATAATATTTGTTCAATCCGCAAAATGATAAAGTAAAAAGAATACAATTTTTACAAGAAAATTCAAATATTTTTAACAATTCACTAGATATCGATGAATTCTTTTAAATTATGAAAAAATTTTGAATTTTTTCTTGGAAGAAATACATTATTTTTTAGTCATTGACAAATATTTTGGAACGGAGGTAGTATTTTCTATTGGGTTGATAGGAGAGTTGGGTATCAGGTGGGCACATGATTATTTCTAGATTTAGGAATTTTTGGTTCTTAGATTTGGGGATACGATGCCATCATCCATTTTCCTTTAATCTTTGTAACAATTTCAAGGGTTATAAAATTTATTTGCCTTTCAAAAAAAAAATTAGGAGAGTTGAGTTCCACATTTTAATATTTTATAAATGTGTCGGGTTGGATATAGGTAACGCCATGGGTAACGTCGTAACGATTCCCTAATTAAATATAAAATTAAGAGATAAAATGATTTCGAAATCCCACAAATACTAAGTAGAGACCGACCATCGTGTCGGGCGAGGGGATGTCTTAAAACCTCTCTCCTCTTATAAACTGACTCCTGAACCTGTATTGTCTCTGGTTATGACGGACCGGCAAAAAAAAATAAAGCCTTTTCTAAAATAAAGCGATGGATGTCATTCAAGTTTGGTTCCTCGGGTGGGGAACCACTAAAATCCGGGTGGCAACTCCAAATTAAACGCACCGTTTGCCGAATTTTCCAGAGAAAGAAAAAGAAAATGAAATGGCACTCACCGTGGGGCGAGTAGCCCACAGACAGCAAACTGTGTTACATGGGACATCATGTTGAACCACAGAGAAATATGTTCTAAATAATGGTGGTATATACAAGAAATGTACTTAGAAAGGATGTGCATGTTCATGAGTGAGAACCTAGCCGTCGAACAAATAAAAAGTTGGAGGATATATGAAAGGGGTTTTCCCATGTGCAAAATGCAAAAAATGGTGTCACTCAATAGGAGAGAGCCCGGCCAATTGTAGAAGAAATTGATCAAAAGGACAAGAGATGGGATGTGAAAAAACACCAGGTGAGGTTATGGCAAAGGGAATAGTACCAGAATTCGATAATACCATTCTACTAAGTGCAATACACAACTCAATATGGTTTCTGAGTAAATGGAAATACGTGGATGGTGGAACACAACAAGGAAGAAGCATATATCAGTACTCCCTCCGTCCCTTTTTAGAGTCCAGTATTTTATTTTGAGTTGTCCTTTAATAAGTGTCCATTTTGTAAAGTTAGTAAATAAAAATTGTACCTATTTTGCCCCTAAAAGTATTCTATTTTGAAATGTTAGTGAGCAAAAGTGTAATAATGATGTCTCCATAAAAGGTAAGTAGGGAAAATGGAGGTAAAAGTTGATGTGAAAGGTGTAATGATAATGTCTCCTTAATAAGTTAGAGTTACGAAGCTGGACGTTTAAAAATGGATGGAGGGAGTATCATTTAAATAGTTCAACATGTGAATCTCTAAATCTATATCTACTAAACATAACTTGATTTGGTATTTTAGTCTAAGAAAAATAAAGTCCAAGACAAGCCTAATAAAGAAGCTCAAAATAGAAGATATTATTGGGGGAATATAAATATCTAGTTTCTAGAAGATTTAATTTCTAGAAGAGTTCTAGAATATCCTTAAATCTATGTGTAGAAGACTCAAAAAATATCCATGTGCAGAATGTTCTAAAGGGTAGTATCCAGATATTAGTTTAGAATAGTCTAAAAATTACTCACATGTGAATTGCCATAAAAATATTTTTGTAAGAATATCTTAGGTCTAAAACTATCCATTGAGTAATATATATAGGGAGGTGTCTAGCCATTTTGTGTAAGAAAAATCTTGAGTGTTTAATGGAAATTTAAGTGTTTCTATTCACCTATCCCACTTCCAAATCACTTTGTCCTTACAAGCCTTGAAAATCCTACAACCAACATCTCCGATAGGAATGCGCTAAATAGTAAATATATTTGATTGGGCTTTTCTTTTTTACCAATCCCATCTCAACGATGGCAAAGAGCTCCGCCTCCTCGAAAGCCTCCACTGCATTGACCAAAGGCTCGTCGTCAGGCCCGGTCCTAAAATTTTGGAGGCCCCATGTGAAGTTTGAAAACGGGACCTCTAAAGTTTCTGGATATATATATTAATTGTTCAGAATGTATAGCAATTTCACAATGGGACTTGGTGGCTCACTGTTGTGAGCATGTTCTTGGTACCCTCTGATCGTGGGTTCTAAGTCCAGTCACTGTCATTTGAACGATTTTTGCACAGCTACGCTACACTTCGTGCTTTTCAAAATATGTGGCATAAATTATATTTAACATGTTTTTCTTTTTTGTGGCCCAATAATATGTGGCTATATTAAGCATATTCATTGTCGGCCAAGCTGAGGGTTACCATATTGGCGAGCCGAAAGATTTAAATCTTCTGGGGACACGTGTCCCCACGACCGAATCCATATTCTAGACCACGTTTCATTAGTTATCCAGTCACACTTGGCTCAAGTGGTTGTGGAAGAAGCTGATTTTGTCCTGATTTTTGCGTCGGGGCCTTTGCTCGAGGATAACATAATCTGCACTCTCTGCATGCAAGGAAAACCTTACGGAGGACCCAATCATTTTCTTCGCTTGGGGTGATCTTTAGTGATATGGTCGAGAAAATAGTGGAGATGTTCATGGACGATTTCTCCGTGTTAGGCGACTTGTTCGAGTCATGCTTGGTCAACCTAGAGAAAGTTTTAACAAGGTGTGAAGAGAAGAACTTGATGCTTAATTGGGAAAAGTGTCACTTCATGGTCTCTCAAAGGATTTTTCTTGGCCACATTATTTCATTCAATGTTATTGCAGTAGACAAGGCAAAGATCGATCTTATTTCCAATCTCCCGACTCCAAGTGCGTAAAGGATATCCGTTCATTTCTCAGGCATGCCAGTTTCTATCGTCGATTCATCAAAGACTTTAGTTCTATCTCTCGGCCTCTATGCCAACTTCTTTCCAAAGACGTTCCATTTGAGTGGACTACCTCGTGTGAGCAAGCATTCACTAAGTTAAAGGCTAACCTCACCACTTCTCCGATTGTGCAACCATCAGATTGGAATCTACCATTTGAGCTCATGTGTGATGCAAGCGACTATGCCGTCGGGGCCGTGTTGGGACAACGGAAAGACAAGCATCCATATGTGATCCATTATGCAAGCAAACCTTGAATGACGCTCAAATGAATTACACTACCACGAAGAAAGAGTTACTTGCGGTGGTGTTTGCTCTTGACAAATTTCGGTCTTACTTTATCGGTGGCGCCCCTAGTGTTGTGTATACGGACCACTCCGCCCTCAAGTACCAACTTACCAAGAAAGATGCCAAAGCCCGTTTGATACGGTGGATTATTCTTCTCCAAAAGTTCAACCTGACCATCAAGGCTAAGAACGGTGTTGAAATGTGGTAGCCGACCACTTGTCGCGGTTACAATTTGAGGATCCTATTCCAAGTCTACCTATCATGGACACGTTTCCGGATGAACAATTGCTTGTCGTTTCGAGTACCCCATGGTTTGCTGACATAGTGAACTATTTGGCAACGGGTCACCTACCCCCGCATTGGTCTCTTCAAGAACGTTGTCGGTTTCTCTATGAAGTAAGGATGTTCTCTTATGATGACCCCTATCTTTTCAAGTATTGCCAAGATCAAATAGTGCGTCGTTGTGTCCCAAATTCAGATCAACGGAAAATTCTCAAGTTTTGCCATTCGGAAGCTTGTGGAGGCCATTACTCTTCTAAGAAGACTTCCGCCAAGGTGCTACAATGTGGTTTCTATTGGCCAACATTGCACAAAGATGCTTACCACTTTTGTATCGCTTACGAATGTTGTCAAAAGCTTGGGAGTATGACTTAAAAGGACGAAATGCCACTCACTAGTATTCTAATAGTTGAGATCTTCGAATGTTGGGGCATAGACTTCATGGGACCATTCCCCGTCTCTTTCGGTAACTTGTACATCTTGTTGGCGGTGGATTATGTGTCAAAATGGGTAGAAGCAGTCGCAACACGTACCTATGATGCGAAGGTAGTGGTGGAGTTCCTCAAGGATAACATTTTGTCACGATTTGGGATGCCAAGAGCCATCATATGCGACAAAGACACTCACTTTGCAATCGCATTTTTGAAGCCTTGATGAAGAAGTACTGTATCACTCAAAAAGTCTCCACCAGTTATCATCCGTAAATGAATGGGCAAGCCGAGTTAGCAAATAGGGAGATCAAGCATATTTTGGAGAAGACGGTGAACCCAAATAGAAAAGATTGGAGTCCCAGTTTGAATGACGTATTATGGGCATATTGCACGGCATACAAGACCATTTTTGGAGCTTCGTCGTATTGTTTAGTGTTTGGGAAACCATGCCATCTTCCGGTCGAACTTGAGCATAAAGCATATTGGGCAATCAAAGCATTGAATTATCGTTTACTTGCCACCAGAGCACACCGAAAGCTCCAACTCAATGAGCTTGAGGAGATCCGAAAAGATGCTTATGACAACACAGCCATTTGTAAAGCAAAGGTCAAAGCTTTCCACGACAAGTAAATTCACCGAAAGGATTTCGAGGTTGGTCAAAAGGTACTCATTTATAACTCTAAACTCCATTTATTTCCTGGTAAATTGCATTCTCGTTGGGCTGGACCTTATGTTGTTGAGCATGTGTATCCCCACGGTGCTATTGATGTTTTAAATACCATAATAGAAATTCGTTTAAAGTTAATGGTCAAAGGCTTAAACCATTTCTCGGTACTATCGATGTTGGAGAGCCGGATGAGGAGTTGATTGATCCAGTTTACAAGGACGATCCGTTAGTTTAGTTTGCTAACTTTACATTTGCACAAGGAGCGAAAGCGTAACCACTGAACTTAATTGTTTGTTGGACCTGACCCCCAGGTAAGGGGTACCCACCATTGACTTGGGTATATATACCTTTGCACGTTGCTATTAAAATAAAGATTGTGTACCCAACTCCGGTTAGTAAGGGCAAAATCTTGTACATATTGTTTTCTTTCATGTCTTGCCATGTTTTGTTTTCAATAAAGTCTTGGAGATGTTTCACATGTTAAAAGATTTCAACATGTTAGTGGAAAAATGGCTTTAATTAGTTCTTCTTGGTAGTAGTTTGCCGTTAACAATCCATGCTCTCCTAATATGCCCCTACCGGTGGCAATTTAGGTCTTCGGGGTGAGATATGATATTTCCATGCTTGCATGCTCGGCCTTATCTTGTCTTGTTTTGTTTTGATCGTAGGGGATACTAGACTTAATTGTTTGACGAGGTCAAGTGGTAAATTTTATTGCGGGCACTAATATAACAACTCTTAATGGTCTAATATAGCCATCCGTTTCTTACCTCACCAGTTAGGAATGGGAAGAAAAGTATGACTCGTTTTGATCGCGTAATGATCGGGTGGTGTCTTTTATTTGTTTCATTTGTAGTTTTGTTTCCTTTATGTTATGTCTTTTAATTTTCGTTTGGTTTGAAGCTGGATAATACGAGCCGGTAGTTCTAATGTCATTTGTCTTGTGGAAGGCCGTTTCTCTTAAATCTTCTGCAGGGTTAACATGCTATCACACCAGCCTTAGTAGTTTGGGCCTAAAGCTAAGGTGAGTGAGGCATTCATAAGTCATAAGCATGGGTGCGGCTAAGTGTCGCTGTTGTTAGTCCAATAAAGCCTTGGTCCTGACCTTGTGTGACTAACTATGATTCCAAATGGGAGAACCGAATGAGTGAGCCTTGGAAGCATCAAATTGGGCCGGAGCATAGACATTGGCATCAAAGCCTCCAACTTGGTCGAGGTATTGAGGGGTTGATATTCCCCTTGGAGGTAAAATAGCTAGTTTCTTTCTCCTTACTTGTGTTCTTCATGCTATGGGCATAGCATCGTTTTAAGTTGGGGGGACGGATAGCTATGTGCTATGTGTTTTGTTTGTTTTGTGTGGAAAATTGGAAAAATTAAATTTAAAAAAAATTGGAAATTGAAATTTTAAAAGTAGAAAAATTCAAAAAACTAAATAAAATTTTACTTGCAATCCTTCATTTTGTCATAGGTGCTTAACTCGACACATGTTTTTTGAGTTCTCAATTGGCAAGAGTTCAATATAATCTAAGAGTTTGTGCCCCTTGACTTGTATGCATGATTTTAGATTGAGCAGTCTAGGTATCAAGCGTAGTTTTGAACAAGTGTTGTCCATATCCCAACATTTCATTTCTAGCATGTTCTTAGATTAGGTCAATAATCTCATGTCATGCCTAGTTGTGTTTGTTGTATGCTTTGAATAGTCATGGAATTTGTGGCTCATTTAGGAAATGATACAAGACATTTTTTTTTTGTGTAAATAAAACCACATATGAGTCCCATTGACCTTTTGAATAAAGCCAAGTTCGAGTCATCTTACTATCAACCTTAGAGAACCGGATGTTTGGTTGGATGTATGGTCTTTCAAAGTGGGTATAATTTTGGGTTTGCAAAGGCTTTGGGTGTTTTTCAAGTGCTCGTCGGGTGTATTTCGGGTGCAAAGGAGCATTGGCATTGGCAAAATGGGTTGGAAACTTGGAATTCCGAGAAGTGCTCTCGGTATCGATACAAAGAAGCACTGTATTGATACCATTTCAAAACAGATGGGCTGGGAAAAGGGCATTTCAATTTGGTATCGATACAATAAAATGTAGTATCGATACCAAATCCAAATCCGGCGAATATCAACAAGACGATGACCGACTTTCATCACTTTTCTACCCCCCTGGTTCTCTAAACCACCATAGTCGCCGCCCTCCACCACTCCGAAATTCTACCTCAAAATCCACCAAAAACACCCAAAACTCCACCAAATCCCACAAATCTTCCATCAAACCTTCACCAAAACACTTCATCTACACATTTCAAGCCTCAATCAAAGGTTTTCTCCCGTTCTTCAGAACCCTCGAAGAGGACGATAAGATCCTCGATCAATTAATTTGTTGAGGAGGAGGATATGATGGACAATTCGGCGCAACCAGGTGTGACTATTGGGGTGAGAATGAAGCGTACGTCGGAACAAGTCCAGCAAGATAGGAAAAAGAAGTGGGAGGAGTCAATGAAGAAAAGGACTGCAAAGAACAAGAGTCACGTGTATGTGGCAAGTATCAGGGCGAACCACCGGGCTATACGGGCAATCAAGGCACAAGGTTTGTCTTATTTCTTTGGTGAAAATCCTGGATATAATAGGGTTTTAGTGGCTAGGTTTTACAAGAATATGAAAATCCCGGAGGTGGGTGCTGAACATGAGCCGGATGCAATCAAAACGAGTTATACTTTTCTTCCCATTCCCTACCGGTGAGGTAAGAAAGGGGTGGCTATACTGGCCCTTAAGGTCCATAAGACTATCACATCCATTAATATTAAGTGAGTCTAGAGAAGACAAACTAGACATCCAATTTTGCAGAATCTCAATGTTAGGCAAACGCATTGGCATTAGGGACTCCAAGGCCTCATGATTTTGAAACAATCCTTCTGGAAGAATCTCCAACTGGAAGTTTTCTATCAAAAGATAGGAAAGCGAAGTCAGATTATTGACCGACTTGAATAACATTTCATTGTCACCAATCCCTAATCTCTTAAGTGTGGGAAGGACAGGCAAATTAATTTGCTTGGGGCAGCCATATATATCCAACTCTCGTAGGTGAGGGAAAACATCTTGTCTATCCATTGTCGTCCATTCCTCGAAGACTGAGTGTCTCCAATGCCTGGAATGAAATTTCCCCTTCTCCATAATACTCAAGGTCGAAGCACTTCAGAGAATTCAAAGAATCCATTCCACCGATATCGAGTTTCTTAAGGGAGTGTAGTTTCCCAAGAGGCGGAAGTTGTTCACATTGTGAACAAGAATTTACAGAGAGCTCAACCAGATTTTTAAGAACCGAGCACATCATTCAATTTGGAAACTTTGAACCTCGGTAATAACTTATGCTCAACTTCTTCAGATTCGAGTGAGGTTGGAGACTCTCAAGCTCCCCTTCAACATCATTAAGTAAGTTTTCTTCTTTGTGATGACTCCAATGTAAATTCAGAGAAACAAGATCATGTTTCCTCTTCAAATTGGCATCCTCATTTCTATGTAGCACGTTGAGTGTAAATGGTGCTTGCATGGGGCAAGAAGGGGCACAATATCCCCAAGTTGGTATCCTTCTAGACAGATAATGCATTCCTTATTTCCCACAAAACCCTCAAAACTCAAACCCTTCTTCTCCAAAGAATCATCGGCCATCTTTGTCTATCAATGTCAGATATAGAATATCGAAAGGAGTTCACTGTTCTTTTTAATGGGTCCTGCTATTATCAGCCTAATAGGAGGTTCAAATTTACCAAAAAGTACACTGATCTGTCGTTGTTCAGGATCAATCAGTGTCTTTGTAGTTTACTTTTATGTCATTTTCAATTTTTACCTCATGAAGACTTTTTTACCCTCTACTTTACGTGTTGACTGTTGGGTATTTGTTGTCCTGGCAAATTTGTCATGCCACATCACCGAGTCAGCCACACAAAAAATCCATGCGATTAGTTTCCCAAACAAAAAATCCTTGGCTTTTTGGGTGACTTTTTGTCATTATTATTATTTTTTTGCATTTGTTAATTTTGTATAGAGATGTCAAACGGGCCAAAATGGCAAGGCACGACACGGGTATGGTTATAGACGGGCACGTCACGTTTAAATGTGATATGAGCATGATTTTAGATGGACACGACATAGTTTTAGACGGGTACAACACGATTCTAGAAGAGCACGACACGAGCACGAAAGAGCATGGCACGCCAAATACTAATTTTAAAAATTGTAGATGTCGCCGAGAGGATTATAAATTATCAAAACTTTAAAAAATTAAGGTAGAATTTTCCATAAGTCCATTATAGCAGTTTCATAACCCATTAAGTCCACTTCTGAACTTCATAACCTATTAAGTCCACTAGCCTACAAAAATACTAATATAACCTTGTAGCCCTAATCACTATATATACCCCACTATAGCAGTTTCTTTTTCATTTCCTTCAAACGGGGGGAGGGAGAGGGAGAGAGAGAGAGAGAGAGAAAGAGGGGAGGAGGGAGCCACCGAGACAAGCATCTCGACTCAACCTCCTGTCATCGCCGCCTACCTCCAGTCGCCGTCACATCCCATCCCAGCCTCCCATTCCCGTTGCCATCGCCACCCACCTCCTGTCGCCGTCGCATCCCATCCCAGCTGCTTGCGACCTTAATGTGTGTTGCAATAAGAATACCCCAAGTGTAGGGCTAGGTCGGTTGAAAGCATAATAATACTCGGAAGTCCGGTGTCGAATCCACAGGGGGCGCATCCATAACTTGTTTTAGAGATTAGCATGTGTAGAGATTTTAGCGTTAAGACTACCAACCAAACTTCGGCGTTGAGACGGCCAACTGAAGGATTTAGTTAACTGGCTACTTAACCTAACTACGGTTTTTTAACTGGAGATTAAACTAAATGCTAGATTTAGGGATAATTAACACCCATAACATAAGGATAAACTTGATTCTTCTCTTTTTAACTATGGTGTTAAACATGACTAGGGCTCTTTTGGTTCATTTTGACAAACACAAAGAGGGACATAGCTCCAAGCATCAAATGTGGCAAGTAGCTTAGCCATTGCCTATATTTGATCAAAAAGATTAACACCTCTAAGTTTTGGTACATAAAATTAGTCCTAAGCCATGTTTAAGCTAGAAAACGGGATTTTACAAGAGAAGAACAAGTTACATCCTTGGTTACGGGATGTTAACCATCCCACAACCTAACCTTACTACACTACTCATACATATTAACAGGGACAACGAAATGAGCAAGGGGAAACATAAGGAAAATACCAAACATTGAGTAAATTTGAAATAAACACAAAATCCTCGAAGAGAATGAAATTCCTTACAACTTTAATGAAGACCAAAAGCTCCGAAAGTAAATGGATCATACCTAAAAACGTTGCTCAAGAATTGAATGAGGAAAGAGGTGAGAGCTCCATTAATGGAGGTAGAGAGAGAAAGTGCAAGAGTAAAGTTACCCACTCAAAATCAGGTCTGGGGGTATTTATAGCCCCTTAAAAACGAGTTACAAAGGTCCTAAATGCCCCTAAAAAGTTACAAAAGTCGGGCACAAAAAACAGATTTTTTCCAGGTTGTACCGGTATCATGAAATCCCAGTACCAGTACAGGTCTTGTTTCTCAGCATTTTGGACCAAATCTGTCCAAGGTGTACAGGTACCACAGATTTGCGGTACCGGTACATTGTTGGCAGAAAACTTTCAAATTGTTTTCTTCTTTCCAACGGCCCCTTTGACATCCCGCGCACCTTTCAACACTTCTTTAAACGCTCCTTGGGACTTGGTGGCGGGGTGCCACATGGTCTTGGCTCTTTGGATGATCCCGAGTTGTTTTCTTTGGCCTACGAAATGCCTTGTTTTCTACCTTTAACCTGTAAGGGCCAAAAACACCAACTCCGCGCAATATCAACTAATTAAAGTAAATTATGCACGAAAGAGGAACAGAATTGATATCGATAAGCCCATTTATAAACACTATCGAGGGCTTATCACCAGCCTCGCCGTCGCCGTCGCCATCGCATCTCACCTCCGTGTCACCTTCGTGTTTGACAAAAATATAGGTCGCCAGTGCGTCACCAAACGAGATCTGCACAAATCTCCACGAGATCGCCGTCTTTTCCCACCGTCGGCTTCATTCCCACCACTGCCATTGTTTTCAACACAAACAAGTAAGTCGAGTTTAATTTAGGGTTGAATGTATAAGGTTATTTGTTACTAATTGTTCAGATCTGGTTTGGTTAGGGTTTTGGATGAACTTATATAATGTTATATATGAGCTTTTGAAATCATTTTCATTATAGTGGAAGAACATATGATGCTATATGTTTACATCTAAGTCTTTAACATATAACCCTAATTACATACTGACTGCAATATAATTAGGTCGGGTTCTATGGTCGAAATTACACCACAAGTTCTTGAAAATATCGTTTTGTGCCGTGGGGGCTCCGCCCCCACACCCCCGGATGTAAACATATAACATTAGGTTATAACATCTTACATTGTAATGATATATATTATTGCGTAACATTATATGACGTTACATATTCTCCTGTTGGTTGTTTATAAATATCATTTGGTTCTGTGAAGATGTATGATATTTTATCATTTTGTTCGGTTGTCATTTTGCTCTGTAACTATATATATGGTTATATATTCAGGTTTATAAGCCGCTGCGCGGACCTATTCAATAACATAAATTTAGTAGTTTATTAATTTTTGTGTATAAATATATGTTTTTTTTATTTGTGCATATAATCATATTATAAAAAGATATGGTATGTTCTCCGTATATGAGACACATATACGGAACATATACCATTAACCCAAATGATGATTATTTGTGTATCTAACGTTATTGTTTGGTTTCTGCTCGAATATATGGTTATATGTGGTCAGTATTCACTGGGTTTCGTGGAAATATGTGTGAATATAAGGTTATATGGCAATACACTATTGTATGGTTATATGTGGACTTTTTATTTGTCAATCTGTTTCGATTCTTTATGTCGTCAATTGATTATTTGGGACAGATTCAGACATGTAAGGTTAAATGTCGATATACTGTTGTGTGATTATATGTGGACTATTTATGTGTCAATCTCTGTGAGTATATATTGTCATACGTCAGTTTTTCTGAACATATAATGTTATATGTCTGAATCTGTCTATGGTTATTAGAAGCAAGTCATTGATGCCGCTGTACGGACCAATTCAATAAAGTAAACCATATAACATTATATGTGTGTTTCTAATAACCATATATGTCTATAACAGAGTTCAGTTCTTCACAGATAACCATAATGACATTGTGGTAATGGAGTTAATGATGAACTCCAACCTCAGAAGAGCGCTCCACATCAAATCCTTCTACCAAAGATACATGATGAAGTTGAAGAGCCACATTACGATCGTTGAGCCTGAAAAGACAGCCAATGCCATTAGATTTAGAATTTTAATTTGTTTAAAGTCTTTTGATGTAATTTATTTATCTTGTTTTCATATTGTTATTCTGAAGACTTTGAATCCATTTTGTAGATCTGTCGATCAAATTTATAACTATATAAGCCTCATAAATCAATGAAATTGATTTGTTATTTATGTTCTGAATAATACCCAAATAATGGTATATGTTCTTTTTTTTTAGAGTTTCACTACACAGAAACTCACATATAACATTATATATTTAACTTTATTGAACTGGTCCGCGCAGCGGCTTCCCTAACTCATTTTTGATAACGTTATATATTCAGCTGAACCACTAATCAAATGTCGATTTCACATTTAACTTGTTATATGAGGCCAGGTCAAAATTCTATTTTTTCTGATGAATAAGTATCTAACGTTAAATGTTTGTTTCTGTCATGTGTATCCCTTCAAAAAATGAACATATGACATTATATAAGGTTAAACCTAAACAACCAAAATCATTTCAGGTTTGCATCCTTAATATTGTTATATGTGATCTTCTGTCATGTGCGAATGAGTATATAACATTAAATGTGAGTTGATAAATGAGTATATAACGTAAAATGTAAGTATCTAAATGTGAACTATTGAATGAGTATATAACGTTATATGTGATCTTTCCTCTTTCTCTCTATCGCAAAATTCCAACGTCACTACCATGATTGACATGATTTCAAAAGTAGAAGGGATAATGGGGGGATAATGGGCTAAACAGATGGGATATGAATGGAAGGGTAATTTTGTCAAGCACTATTTTCCTTTTTAAATGTAGTGGACTTTATGCCTTACCAAATACATATTAGTGGACTTAATAGGTTAGAAACTTGATCAATAGACCTAGTTGGTTAGAAACATGCTATAGTGGACCATAGGCCAATTTTTTTTAAAATTAAATGTGAACAAAAATAATCTAAAACAACCACATTTTTATATCGCAATGGAAAACATGAAGCTCAATTTCCTAATTGGGATGTGGAATGTTGTTTTATTTTGTTTTAGTTAGGGAGAAACTAGAAAGGGAGAGAGAGTCAACGTTAATAGGGCCCGATTGGATGCGGGACGAATTTTGAGGTATTATTTATGGATGGAGAATAAGATAGTATAGGGTATTATTTATAAAGAATGCACTGCACAACTGCATGTAGGGAAAACCAAAAGAGCAAGGGGTTAATTTGGTCATTTGCCATTGAAAACATCCAATCAACTCAAACTAAGTTGATAGTGCATAGAAAGACGTAAAGGGAAGGCAAGATAATAGCGCGTGGAGGAATTTACTAGCTCGTGGTGTGTATTATAGTCAGCCTTGTGGGTTGAAGGTAGAATTCTCCCTTTGTAATTGAGACCCCTTTCAAATGTGGAATATTGTCTATGAGGTTCTCATAGTAACCCTTATAGCTAATTGTTGACTGTGAATTTAAGAGCGTCATATTAGTTAGGTTTAATTGCAATCATTGATTTGTTCGATAGAGAGAAATTTTAAAAATACTGCAGCTATTATTGTTTTGGTTTGGTTGGTATGACATCATGTAATTACTCAATATATAATTCTATTACTGCTTACATGCCATAAGGGTGACGCTTGATAAAAAAACAACTTTTGTGATGATTGTTTGTTTGTAAGGCTGTTAAATAGTAGGGAGGAAAATTCATTTATGTACGAACAGGCAACGGAAATCCTATTCCTGAACGTGGTGTTTAATTGCTGAAAATTGTGTTTATTGCGAACAATTGATGTTTATTGCAAACTCAATACAAAGTTGCGTCGGGCGTTACAGTTTTCAATGGTTCGAGATAGGCTTTGAAATAGATTATACGACGTGAGACAGGTTGTGCCGTTGGTTAAGTCCAGTGAGTCGATCCGTACGGTATTAAGATTGCCTATACTAAGTACGAGTCTTGATTATATTTCTAGTGACTATCAACGGGGATTGCTACTCTAACGGTGGCTTGTTTATCAACTTGAATGAACCTAAGCTTTGCCACAATTATGTTACAAGGGAAGACTGAATAGGAAACCCTAGTCTCTTCTCTCTCATGTCTTCAAAACTTTATTGCTTTCTAGTTTTCTTTTAGTTTACTCAAATCAAATCACAAATCCAATTTTCATCTATTCTCCGAGTTAAATTAGAAATAAATTGAGAGTATCATAACTTAGCTTTTTACTTCCTGTAGGCGATCCCAGACTTACCTACTGTTATTCGGAATATTAGTTAATTCCTTGTTTTATAAATTATATTTTTGGTACAAAAATGACGAACCACATTTGACTCTGATAGAGTTCGCTGACACCAACTTCTAGGCTAGCATGGGATGGCTCCTTTTGAAGCATTGTACGTAAGACCGTGTCGATCTCCAGTCTGTTGGACGGTCATCGAAGAGAGCAATTTGTTAGGACCAGACCTTGTTCGTGAAACAACTGAGAAGGTGCAACTGACCAGACAACAATTGGTGACAGCTTAAAGTTGACAAAAAGAGTTATGCTGATAGAAGAACTCGACCGTTGACCTTCATGATGTTGAAATTTTAGCTACGACGAGGGATTATCTGTTTCGGACAGAAGGGGAAGATTTCACCAAGGTTCATAGCACCATTTGAGATTCTAGAACATACTGGGGAGGTTGGATATCGTGTAGCCTTGTTGCCGCAGATAACACGAGTGCACAATGTATTCCATGTGTCTATGCTTATGATGTACTTTGTACATCCCTAGCACACACTCAACGAAAAGAACTTACCCTAAATGATGGTACAATGCTCGAGGATGGCACACATCAGATGCTCTACTAGCCTTGACCAAAAGCCACCTCTGGCACTAATCTGCGTCTGCCAAGGGAAATAGTAACGAGATTTCCCATGTTCACCCTTCCCAACTCAATATTTGCTTTGATAATATTGTAAAAACAACTGATGTTCTATTCAAAAAAAAAAAAAAAAACAACTGATGTTGCAGTTGATAATACAGACTGGTCATTAGAACCAACTAAGAAGCAAAAACTAAAACAACTTCAATGGAAAAGAAAAGAAAAAGATTTATCTTCACGAAGCAATGTTTACGGCTCATCCCATATTACTCATCATCCATTCCACTTGCCCAATTCTGCCCTCCAACGGTACTAAATCTCCATTTCCAAACAAGGGTCTCGGTCTCTTTTTTAGAATAGCAGCCTCGCCCGTTGGAGAAAAAGGACTTCCATTGCAGTGGCCAAACCGGGCGGGCAAATCCGAAGAGATTCTGTTTTCTAGAGAGGTGG
The DNA here is from genome assembly GCA_019656835.1 of Rhododendron ovatum. Taxonomy (NCBI): domain Eukaryota; kingdom Viridiplantae; phylum Streptophyta; class Magnoliopsida; order Ericales; family Ericaceae; genus Rhododendron; species Rhododendron ovatum. The sequence goes on from CM033799.1 coordinate 29,225,525, forward strand.
CAAGTTCAGATAAAGAGGGAATTTTTGGGGTGTCAAAAGGGTCCAGTCCGTTGCAGTCGTTTGAAACCTTGATTGCCAATTCGGAGAGCTCATCCCTGGCAGCTTCGAGCCCAGAAGTGGCAGCAGCGTGGTCGTTCAGAGCATTACAAGCTTTTTCAAGGATAGATTGCAGGTACTTGCTTTGGGCTTCAATCCGAAGTTGAAGACGTTGCTGAACCTGGTTTCAAGTTATGGCCAAAGCTGTCAGAAGAGAGTTTTCGTCGACACTAGAGCATTCCTAACGTACTTCATTAGATGTTCAAATATTTTTCACGACATTTGTAAAACCTCTTCATCACTTCTAGGTAATGATGCTGGTAACAGTAGTTTAGTTCACCAGCGGTTTAGTTGCTGATAAGAGACTGATTACAGCAGTTGATGGACTTAAAATAAAATTCCAACCACCTAAACAATTTCTAATCATTTGCAACTCAATGTATTTTTTGTTGTCGTAATGGGGCAACTCTCCTTCACCATACCTCGGTTTCTCTCAGTAAGCATGCAAAATCATTAATAAATAGATGAGAATGTCATTAATATCCAAAATTTTCACCTCATTTCATCACTACCTCACACAAGCAAGTAGATCCAACAAGTATTTTTTAAATGTAGAGCTAGTACTTGGTCTCCAGGAGTGAGAGATGGAATCATTCACAGATAGTTATTGCACGGGCTATTTTCAGTTTAATGTGATTCTTCTTTCTTGAACTCCGCTATAAACAGTGGCCTGTGCTGTGTGGCTTCAAATTTTAAGATGTTGCTTTTGGCTTAAGATTTCAGTTTCACTACACATTCATGGGTACGGCCTTATAAAAAGAAAATATAGAAGCGATCGATGAGAGTAGCTTAAGTCGAAGTCAATAAGCTGATAATTAAGGAACACAAACATAAGCAAAGGAACTAACCTCCAGCTGCTCGTGCAATCTTCTCTGGACTTCCATCTGTACCCGCAAAGCCTCGGTAACCTGGTATCCACTGTTTGAAGATGAAAACCAGCAAAATCAGACGACAAACAACTGACTCACTATCGTGGCAAGAAAAAAAAGGTAAAACCACCAGCAATTAGATGATTCTTTCATAAACCTAAATTGGTCCAAATGAGACACCTGCAATTAGCTTCAGACTAAAGTGTTTTCGTGTCTTCTTCTAAATAAGTACTAAGAAATGGAAGGAAAAGAACGTTAGCATACTCATTTAAATCTTGAGCTAATTTTGATGATGTTGATGTAGATGAACCGGTGTCCTGACTCTCTGCGATGCAAGACACTGCAATCCCCACGTGTCAAATAAATATTAGTGATTAATCAAAAGGATTTCAACTACTGTACTCACTACCTGAAAATTCATCATTTACCCATACACATATTGATGAAAACGGGCTTCTGATTTTCAGGAGTACAAAAATAATTCAAATCTTTTTCTGAAATGAAGGATAACAGATCAGAAGACTGGATCCACACAAAGAATACCACATACTAAAACCTCTAAACTGCCTTCATGAAACTTCTATGTCTAAAAATCAAACACATCACACTAAAGTTATAGAACTGCTATGCCCTGACATTTGCCTTCTTTTTTTTGTAGAAAATTGTTTCATGCTTTTAATTCATTTGTTTGTCAAGTTTTTGTTAAATCATAATGTGAAACTTGTAAGCAATATAGAGAGATCAAGGTCGGTACCATCTTTAGAGTTTTCAGTCAAGTCCTTGCAAGATTGCTTCCCCAAACGATATTTCTGCAAGGACATCATATACACAAATTCATGCTGGTGAATACATAAAAGATTGCTTCAATTAAGGAGTCACCAATTTGCAAAGAAAGAAGGAAACCAATAGAAATGGAAATATTGCAGGAAAATGGCATAGATTAATATTCAGAAACGGTCAACACCAGCAAGTGGGCATGAAAGACTATTCTTTCATTTTTCATTTTTGCTCTCTTCTCATTTCTGTGGGTCAAGAGGCAATGTGGCAATTGAGCATGTCAAGCAAACAAAACAAGAAAACCATAACAAGACTATGCAGCTAGAAGCAAAATATAGAAACAACAAACCTGAAGATGGGATTTCAGGTGATAAAGGGTAAGACCTTTGACCCCCATTGTTCTCATAATAGTCTTCGGTGTTGCCTCTGCAATTCACGTTAATGCAAGATTAAGAAAATTAGCTCTCTTAAACATAAATCAGTTCATGAAAACCATTAATATAGCAATACGTAAACTTTCACTATGCAATATTGAGCTAAAGAAAAATGATCTATTGACCAAGACACGGTATCTTCGAAGGTTCTAAACACAAATCAAGTTGAGTTGAGTTCTATGACTACAGGGCTGTCCGGATAGTGCTGGCATCAAATCAACTACACATGACTGCAGTTCAGAATATTAGCACAGCTTATCGCTTAAAAATTAGTGATGAAATCAGTAAGATATTTAAAAGAAGACCCAATCTTTCATGCAATAACTAAATGAAACATGTCAACCCACCAAATTTTCATTTAGTTTTTGTACGCATGCTTGCAATATACTATTGGTCTTGCGTAGTTAATATCACCAACTGTTAGCCCCACTACAACAGGATTTCTCCTCCAAAGGTGCTGTTGCCATGGGGATACAAATTTTCTTTTGGGCAATTGAGTTTGTTACAATTTACTTAGCAACTTAGTGTGGTATAACCACTGCCTCTTTTGGAAGAAAATGAGGGTCAAATAAGAACAGTTGGGTCACCAAATCTAATGTTCTTGAATCTTAAATCACTTCAGGTTGCATTATTTGAGGCAGAGTACGAGTTCTAAGTGGAACAATCAGTCTGAATCCGAACTCAAACCTGCGTTTTTTTTATTATTTTATATTCTGTAGCAACAAAAACCACCACCAATTTGGAGAAACAAACTGCTACTACAATGACCTCCCATGTTGGGAAGTGGGAAGCAATATCCTAATTTGCTTGGCTTATTTCTTTTGGGAATAATAGAGCCAATGCCGACTTTCGCTACCCATCAGCTCACATGTCTTTGTTGTGGAACCATCACTGGAACCCTTGACTTGAGCATGTGCCTTGTGAGCGACATAGAAACAACAATAATCCAAACAAAGAAATCAAAGTGCTGCGTAGTGACGTCAGGTTTGGACTCAATTTTATTCCCAAAAGACAGAAGACAGAAGCCAAACAAATTAGGAAATTACTTTCCACCTCCAAACATGGGAGGTTTATACGAGCTTATTAGTCTTCCAAATTGAATTTGCAGAACGGCTTAGTGAGATGAGTATCCTTGTGCTCCTATTGAACTCAAAAGAGTCAGACATCGAATACTTAAGATGCAACTGCAAAGCGTTTGACGGAGAACGATCCTGCCATGGCCTCTACATAAATATCACTTAGCAATCAGTCTCATTTCTCTATTCGTAACACTGAATCAGCAGAACTATTCTAAAATAAAAACTATATGGACAACATCAAAAATTAAAATTAATGGAAAGTAGTGGATAGGAACTTTCCCTGATGGAGAGGACAAAGGACCATTACCTACTCTAACTCTGCACTTACCAAAGCAAGGAGATTAAGAATAGAAAAGACTGGAAGAGCTGTCGTATGGTCAGTAGCTCTAGAATCCATTATCACAGACCAAGAAGAAAAGGTAGCACTAAATGCACTAGCAAGGATACTTGTAAGTCGTGTGAGCAAAGTTAGAAGTAGATGTAAGAGCCATGGTAGAAAAGTATCTAGTCCAGCCATCAGTGAACTTCAGAAAGAACACCAGTATCATGAAAAGTGCCCATAGAAGCCAGATGTGCCCATGAAATGATCAGACATGAGAACATACAAATCAATAAATTCATCAAACAAACACCCTCATCGGGCAAGCCATCAGCTTATAGCAGTGCTCCCTAGCATGACGATCCTTCTCCAGTTATCACACAAAGATCTTACCCAACAATGCTACCCTTGCCACAAGACCTGGTCTTACTTGGCTGCTCTGTTCCTGATGAACACGTGCATATGTCTCTCCCTCACAGGAAAAGAATCCTTGTATGGTGAGTGTCAAACCCAAAAATGTGATCTTAATCCATAACGCAACCAAAATATTAACACATGTATAATTCTCCCCAAATTGCAGCCACCTTGCTATCAAGCACCACCACCCTCAACAATTCGCTACCTGCTTTCCCTCCCCATTGTAGTCCACTTTCCCTTCCTCCTGCATATCACGCTACCCCTCCCCTTACCCCAACCCATCTGACACCCCTTCCCCCTCCCTCCACCATCACACCTCCAAACACCCTCATTCACTATATCTCTCTCCAATGTTCAGAAAAAAAAAAACAAGAAGTTCAGCTGGGTAAATTGAATGCTACTATTTGTTTAGCAAGTTGAGTCCAAACTCTAGTCATCAGGGACCAACCAATGTGTGTTCTCGTGAAGTGTCGGGTTGTTGGTGAGTGTGAGAGGTAGGGAGCTCACACAATTGAAAGAACCCCGTAGATGACAATTAGGGATGTAAGAATACCGACTAAACCCTTCAAAGCACATTTACCAAACCAAACCGACAGGTTTTGACCAGTTTCTTACATGTGACTGGTCTGGGCGGTTTGGATTAAGGGGAAATATTGGTTTTGCGGTTCGGAAGCGGTTCAAGACATTAAAAACCATTTGAAACCGAAACCAACTGAATCTCACGAGATAATATATATTACCCTAAGGTAGTTGCGCCTCCTGCTATTTTGTTCTTCTCCAGGTCTCCTGCTATGGCTGCCTAATTGGATATTTTGGTGGACACAACCTCTATTTTTGTGAATAGTTTTTATTGGGTTAATCATCTATTCATTGACTGGACAATGTCAAATCTTACTATCGGGAATTGGCCCAATTTTGTAAAGTCCAAACCAATAAACTGCACCGAACCAAACTGCCAAAATACAATGCAGTTTAGTGCGGTTTGTTGGTGGTAACTGTTGGTTTTGGTACACAATAATTAAAAACTGATTAAATCCGTTAGGTTTATTTTTTCAATAAAAACTGACCGAACCTAACCGCTTACATCCCTAATGACAATGATTGTCTGGACAACACGATTAAACCTTACTCCTTCAAACGTGAGAGGGTGATGCTTCGAGTTGGTGGGGGAGCGTATGGTGGCCACTTGCCATGCTTCGATCTAGCCCGACACAATAGATGATTAGGGATGGAGGTGATGTTAAACGGTAGGTGATGCCCAACGGGCATGGGGGAGGGTGCTGACAGGTGGGTAAAGCCAATGTTCTGATTAATTTTATGACAAAAGGGGGTGTGGAAATGGCGGTGGTCATGGTGATGGTGTGCCGGTGGTGGAAGGGAAAGTGGCAGCTAGGGTGGTGGCTGCAGTAGCAGGAAAGGCAAATTATGTATGTTGACGATTACAGGGTAGAAATGCACTTAAAAATTCAAAATTCTCGAAAGTGTACCAAGACGAGACGATGTTCATTTAGAAGCCCCTCATGCATTTATTCTACTGTGGCTCAAAATACAAGAACGCCCTCAGAACACAACGAATATAACACCACAATTTTCATTCGTGAGCCTTGAAAAAAAGGTAACTTCTGGACCTGAATCTAGGGCACAGTTCTATTTGCTTCAGGCTGATCCATGCCAACCATACGCCAATGAATGCTGTGTCTTGGCCTCAAAACTAGGCTCTAGGTGCAGCACCAATAACCTAGGAAGTTCAGCAACGGCGCTCTTCCTAAAGCTCTTCGAAGAGACACTCACTCCTCCTAAAGCACTTTGCGAAGCTTCTATTGCACACTATCTCCAAGGCAATACAAAAGACTTAATTGAGAAAACATCTAAGCATGTATTCCCCCAATTCCACACACACAGCCCCTCCCTGCAGCACCCTAATACATAATAAGCGACCATAGTCAAACACAACAGGAAGATCAGGTCAAGTGAGTCTACAAGATGCTTTCTACCATTTATACATCTACGTTTTACGAACACCGTACCAAATTTTTTTTCTTCTTGTAAGTTATGTGGTTAATGTTTTCAACCCCTAGCCAAGCAAACTAAACCGAGCCTTGAGTACTAATCAATTAGTTTTGGCTACATGACTCATTTTTCTCGACTGAGCTCTGCAATCATATTCTTAATCGGACAAATTCACGTCATAAGGATCTAACAAGGTATTTCAAGTCTACTGTCAGCTTTCTAATGCACAACCCTCCTCCTTTTATCTAGGTTTGGAATGGGATGTGTGACAGACGAGACACTAAGCATGACAAAGACAGAGTCAGACCCAAGGCTGGCATTTTGATTCAGCAATAAAATAATAACTACACAAATAAGAAAAAGATACACCAAACATCAGAAGATTCTGCCAGTGCAATGACAAATTTTCAGAGTCACTTTGATTTGTCCCCAAGTAGATCAACCACGCCAAAAATTAAAGCCATGAATGGTTCCAAAACTAGGTTTCGTTTTCAAGATATAGTATTTTCTTCTTGGTGAAATACACTTTTCAAGACATCACCCTAAAGAATTGACAAAGAAGAATACTAATGGTGCAAAACTGAAAAAGACAAAGTTAGAAAAATCAAATACCCCATTGGTCGTGTTTGGAAAATATTGCCAACCATGTATTTTCTAGAGTTATTTAGATTGGGGCAGTTATTAACAAAAAGCAAAGAAGATAAATTGATGGGTCCACCAATTTCCAAAACACCTACCAATAATTAGTCAAAGAATAGGTGTAGTCAGCATTGAGAGGGAGAGAGAGAGAGAGAAAGAGAGAGAGAGAGAGCTAAACCATGGCTAGACATACCCACCAACATGACCCACAATCAAATAATGACAGCAATGATGGAAAAATATTAAATTTGGGAATCAGGAAAGAAATGACGGATGAAATAAATTGACTTTGGCATTATATAATGATGACAAATGTCACCACTGATAAAGGCAACTTCATACAAAACTCCCAATCTAGCAAAAAAACAACACAGCAATGGGAAAATGTTAACCATAGAGGACTAAGTGGTGGTTAAGATTTAAAAATTTGCATTGAAAATATATGAAGTGAGCATAAAAATATGTGTGGGAATGCGTCAAATGTCAACCGACTCAACTGAAACCACGCAAAGTGGGGGTTTCTTACTTGGGCCAAAAACTCTGGAGAATCTAGACCCCCGATAGGGCAAGCGAGAAACCAATCACCTATAGGTTTCTACCATCCCACCAAGGACCAGTGGCACAGCCGGACTGGCCATACTTGCAGGAGAGCAAGGCACAAGGGGCGTCCGCACATCTCAAACCAGTGGCCCCTGGGTCCAAACCACTTGGAAAAAGCCATTTGTCACTAGGCTACCATACCATGGTCCAATGAACGGGTCTATGTGTTACCCCACATTCATTCACGTTGCATATTGGATCTTGTTCATAAATACTTAAAAATATGATTTTTGCACTCTACTTGGTTATAATAGGTGAACTCCAAATTTTGTCTTCTAAAGCTCTAATTATGTGTAATTCGAAGCGCTAAAAGATAACTTTTGGAGTGCAATAATTATTTTTCTTTGTGAATAAAATACATACTAATTTGCAATAAAACATTACAAAAAAAATTAAGAAAAATTACCCCTCTTTCTTTAAAAAAATGTTTTCCGGCCGCGAAACGAGAACTTTAAAAAATACTCCATAAAAAATACTCCATGTTTATCAGGAAAAATTCAAACTTTTTTTAGTAACTAGCGGCAAAAGGTATGAAATTTCGTTCGACAGAAATGTTTCTAAATTATCAATTTCTCATATTTAATAACTGGAGGCAAAAGGTATGAATTTCGTTCGACAAATAAGTGCCTAAGTTCTCATTTTGCGTCTCGGACAATCTTTTTCGAGACGGATGGTACTCAATAAACTGATTGAATGAACTACACATTTTCAAATTAAAAAATTCGAGCGAGAGAGAGAGAGAGAGCGAAGGAGATTTATTATATCTATGGGTACTCACTGTCAGGTCCACCGAGCTGAGCGACGGCATCAACAAATCTGTCATGGAGCTCCGTCGTCCACCGGAGCCGGGGCTTCGGATCCGTGGATAAGACCAGGCACGGGTCACCCGTCAGGTGGGTCCCATCCATGGACCCACGGAACTCTCCGTGGACCCCCACACTCCCGTCCATCGCCAGCGAATGAATCGCCGAGTACATTTTCCCGGCAAAATCCCGACCCACTTGAGAGTTTTCCCGGGAAAGTGATGGCACTAGGCCCAAACGAACCCAAATGCCTGAATGGGTTTTAAGAACCAGTGGTGTTTAATGTGTATTGGGCAGGAAGAGAACAGAATCAAGTTTAGAGAGAGAGAGTGAGAGAGTGTGCGTTGAGAGGGAGAGAGAAACTAGACGAGATATGTTGCTGTGTCTCTGTCTCCTTTCCTTTTGTGTCTCTCTCTCTGTCTGTCTCTGTTCTAGGCGGGGCGGAGAGTACTGGGCGGTCCTTTTTTTTTGTTTCTCTCTCTAGTGTGAGGCTAATCGAAGAGGTAATGTGTTATTTTGGTTAGTGGATTTTCTCTTCATAAAATTGATCAGAGTTTGATTTTTGAAATTAGATCGTAAAAAAAAAAGGAATCTTTAAGAGTTTCAAAGTCTCGACTTGGATAGTCGACCTTTGATCGGACTAGAAAGAAAATTAATTGTGGTTCATAAGCTGGCTGGAACATCTTGTAACATGAGGAAAAAAAAAAACCAAACAAAAACAAAGAAGAGGCAACGTGTTATCTAGCTGTCAATTTTGATGGTCCCGTACGTTTTTGTTTTTTTGAGAGGAAATGGTAGTGTGAGGGCGCGTCCATGTGTTTTCTATGTACTGCCCGTTTTGGAATGGGAGGTGTTGTAATGCACCCGCCGCACTACAATGCTGATCCGGTCATCCATCTCGGCACGAACGGTTCGAATTTAATCTAAACTCCTTCAAATTCTAGACGTTCATTATTCGGATGAAAATCCGAACAGACGAGCAGTCCATTGTCGAGGACTCGGGATGGACAAACCGTTTTGGTGTCCAGTTGGTAATCCTCCAATTTGGTTAGGTTTGGTATAGTTGTAAGAGGTGAGAACACTTTTCAACTTCAAATGCAAACCATTGAACAAATTGGAGGATAACCAAAGAGGTGGGGGGAGTGCTAAGTTGGTGTCAACGGTTATTTGTAACACTCTGTGAGAAAAATGTTCATAACACTTCATTCCATGTGAGAGAAATGTTACACAAATAACTATTGTATCATCATTTTTTTCTCTGTGTATGCCATTATTCAGCACAAGCACTCCCCATCGAGAAAAGATCCTCCCAATCGAGAAAAGATCCTCCCATCCGACGATTAGAAACGAAACCAGGATTTACAAGGAGAGATGGCTCAAACTTAAAATCTGGAAGTTGCATATTCACATGGTTGTTGAATTTTTAAGTTTTTCTCATAAATATAATTTGAAGTTCCAGCATGAAACCTAATGAATAATCTTCTGCAAGACAAAAACGTAGATATTATTCTATCCAAACTCGGCAAAAGATATATATACTCGTAAGAACAAGTAATTGTTTTAGAGTAATCTTAACCCATTTGTTTTTATATGTGATATTAATTTAATATTTCGAAGATGTAGTAATTCTAGCAAGCTAGGTGGGGGTGGTCCAGACCTCTCCACCAAAATAAATAGACCTCTCCACCAACATAAGTAGCTCCATCTCTGGTGACCATACCACATGTAGTCTTTTGTGATCCAAAGTAAAACCCACCAGGGTCCTATTTGACAATTAAAGTCGTCTATTTTTAGAGTTTAATGTGCTAATCATCTATACGATGAATTAAGTTATCAAATTTTAATAAAGGCTGTCGAGTCATATTTGTTTTAAGAACAATGAATATAGAGTTTATTTTCTCTTACTCTTAGACAAATATGGTACGTTTAAATAGATACTCCAAAAGTCAAATGAAACTTAGTTCGTATATATTAGGGCTGTCCATCGGTCGGGCTTTTTCGGGTTCAGGTGGGTGTTGGCGGAGAGACCGAGAGTCGACAGAAGAAGAGACTTCGAGAGACTGAAGTGAACCTTTGAATCCTAAATGGCTAAATCCCTAATTTTTTTGCTTTTATAGGGGGACCCGATATTAAATATCTGTAACCCGAAATCCGATCGACAACTTGTCAGGTCTTAATGAGTCAACCCAAACCCGACCGACTGTCTATTTTGAAATCATCCGGGTCGGGTCGGGCGGGTCGGGCATATTTTTTGGACAGCCCTAATATATACTATATATATACACACACACGTGTCTAGAGTTACAAAATACACGACCAAATCAACGAAATTATGATGGGCTCATCTCGAGTCGTATCATATGAAAGATCATTACACGATATCTAGGTTCTTGAATCCTCCCCACCACTCTCATTTCTATTCAAATTCAAGATTCAAACACATGTCGATGCACATGAGGCAACTAAAGGTAAATATAGTGAGGAAAAATAAATTCAAGATTCAAACACATGTCGATGCACATGAGGCAACTAAAGGTAAATATAGTGAGGAAAAATAAAGGATTAACATTTTCATCTTCTTATGCATCTCACAGTATTTTGCCCTTCATTCATTTGTCCGACAATTTTATCACACGCAACAAGAAGGATACAAAACACAAAACAAAAGACTTATAAAAAATAAAAAATAAAAACACAAAACAAAAGAGATGTATTTACCAGTCAATGCACAATGCTCTTACGTATTAATAAAAGGTTTCATATGAGCATGGTACTTAATTAGACCCAAGGTTAGTCTGATTGATTGATGAGTTTGCTCTCCACACAATTAACAAGAGTTTGATTCATGAAGACAAGTCGCAAGAAAGTAATTTCTTGTGAATCCTCCAGGTTGTAGATGGCCAACCTTTGATTGGACCGGAAAGAGAATAAGTCGATGTGCACGTAAGCTGGTCCAAATAGGATCAAATTGCTACTCCTTCTGTCCCATTTTAAATACTCCCTACGTAAAGTCGTATCATTTTGACTTTCAAAAAAATCGTATTTTTCATAATCTTTTTTGAAACTTTTTTGCACCATTTTAAAAGGTTTGGATCCCATCTAGTATTTTATCGTCCATTGTGGTCCATTTAATGGTTGAGATTAACTGTGAGAAATCCAAGGTGAGACATCATGCCACGTCCAGTCCAATTTTGGCTATCAAACGGCACTTGGGACTTGCTAACGGGAAAACGTCCCATTTAACGTGATTTTTTTTTTTGAGAAAATCCAGACGTTGAGGGGCTCTCAAATATGAAACAGCACATATCATTTTTGTGGAGCCCATTTTCGGGTCCCCCAAAGATGATTCAAACTCCAAGTTACTCTTAAAAAATATTTTTTTGTGGTTCTTGTAAAAATTAGCTCAATCTGATATCCGTAAAGGCTTTTTCAGCATTCGTAGGGGTCGTACGAATTCTGAAACACCCTACGAATTCTGAAATAGTCATATCGTATAGAGTTAATTTTTTTCAGGAACTCATAAAAGAATATTTTAAGAATAAGCTACAGTTTGAATTATTTTTGTAGAACACGTAATGGGCTCCGCCAAAATCAAAAAAATTATTGCCCATTTAATGGGTACGAAATAGGAAGTACACTGATCAAAAAAATTTTTTTTTTTTTTGCGGGATTCATTATGGGTCCAATTATTCTCAAAATATTTATTTATGGATTCTCAAAAAAATTAGCTCAATCCGATATCGATAAGGATTGTTTATGAATTCGTAGGATCCCTACGAATGTTGAAAAAACCCTTACGGATATCGGATTGATCTAATTTTTTACAAGAACCACTAAAAAATATTTTTAAGAATAATTTGCAATTTTTTTTTATCAAGAATCATTTGCAGTTTGAATCATCTTTGTGGGATCTAGAATAGGCTCCACAAGGTATGTGTTGTTTGAAAGCCCCTCAACATTTGGATTTTCTTTTAAAAAAAATCACGTTAAATGAGACTTTTTCCGTTGGCAAGTCCCAAGTGCCGTTTGAGAGCAAAAATTGGACTAGACGTGGCATGATGTCCCACCTTGGATTTCTCATAGTTAATCTCAGCCATTAAATGGACCACAATGGACAGCAAAATACTGGATGGGATTCAACCCCAATTTAAAGTACTCATTGAGATATTTTGAACGATGCAAAATAAAATTAAAAAATTAATTCTGAAAGTAGTTTATTTTTCGAGACTGAGGGAGTATATTATACCAATGTTGCTCCACTTATGCGTATGATATTTTTTCTATGGTTTAAAAAAAAAATTGAACTGCCATTTGTGGGTCTCTTAATGAGAGAGGTAGAAACAAATGAGCATGCTGAAATGTAGCAGTAGGTATATCTTGGTGGTATATCTCGGAGTGGTCGGCGGCCACTTCGAGGTCTCATTCGGGCGCGGGGCCAGCAGTTCGTTCTTTTGGGTTATTGCTATTGATGGTAATCACTGGTGGAGATCGAGTTTGTGTTGGGGTTCGTTTGAGGCTTGCTGTGTTTGGTGGTGGTTTGCTCCCCTTTGCCTTGATTGTTTTGATTTTCATTGTCATAGGCCGGTTTCCGCCGCCGGTCTCTACATCTGGGAGAAACTGGCTTAGCTTAACGGCGAGGCTGGTTTTCCGGTGGTTTGTGCGGCGGTGTAGATTGAAGTGGTTAGGGTTTGGGTGCTGGTTTGGGTGAGCCGGTCTTTGGGTGGACCAAATTAGGGTGTTTGGGCTTTTATCTGTTTATTTAGGTGTTGGGTTGAGCTTTAATATTTTATTGTTTTGGACCCTTGTAGACCTTTGGATGGTTTGGGCTTTGCCCTTGTGATGCATCATCCAACTTATTGTTGGTACCCCTTCCTCTTTTCTCATTTTTTAATAAATTTCATCTTTTGTCGATAAAAAAAAACAACATATAACTTTAAATAAAAATAGCATGTGTTACCTCACCAATGGAGAAGAAAATCTAGAACTACCCAACACATATAAATAAAAATTTCCATTCAACTAATCTCTACTCTCTAGGGCACCAATTTCATCATCTACTTGAGGGGGTCACTCAAAACCAATTAAGACCGCATAGTCTTGTATTGACCGGCCCTTCAAGAGTTCATATCAATTATAAGGTTTTGAACCTCAAGATTTAAGAGGTAGAGTGTAAATTCTATCCGGATGAGCCGGAAAAAGGGGGGTTTATGCCACCCCGTGGTCCCCCTTCGCGCATTTTTTTAGGTAATCTAAACCTGCATATTATAGGACCTATAAAATAATGTATCTACGCAAAAAATCAACTTATTCGGACATTGATAGGTATGTCAAAAGTTTAGTTTTTAGACGAAAAAATGAACGGTTGTGGACAGTTTAACTAAAAAAATAGTTGACAGATCCAGGCCGTCCATTTTTTCGTCTAGAACTCAACTTTTAATATACCTATCAATGTCCGGACAAGCTGATTTTTTGCATTGAGACATTGTTTTATAGGCCCTACAAAATGCACGGCTTGGATTTCTAAAAAAATGCGCGAAGGAGACCCACAGGGGTGCTGGCGGAAAACCTCCTCTGTAATCTCAATTAGAAACTCCTAATTAATCCATCAATGCCACCCTTTGAGTGTCTATGACGTTATAAAATACCTTTGGAATGAAAATCATCAGAGAGTTCTATGGAGCAAGTCTAACATTGAACTACCTAGCTATTTATGATCGCTTTGTGGAGATTCAATCAATTGATCTTTATAATTAATCTGTATATATGAATCGCTCTATCTATTTTTTTGATAATTTTTTTTCCTAAGCAAAAAGATTTTATCAATCCTTGAAAAAGATTACGAAGATTAAACAGATCTTTGGTACAGCAGTAAAACGCCACCCGAAAACCAAAACCACAAGAAGACAAGAAGCCAACCGACCAAAAACCTGAAACCTACAACCAAACCAACGCCGCCAAAAAAACACCCTAAGCAAAACCTAAAACCAATAGCCAAAAACCAAACCAAATGCCAAAGAACAGACGAACCCGAAAGAACACAACCAAAAAGCCGACAATCCTCAAAGTTAAAATTCCAATTTTTTTTCTTTGATATTTTTTTTTTGCTACACTTCAGGATAATGTTCAAGTGGGGATGGGATCTGTTTGGAAGTAGGGGAAGACCTGAAACTTTCACTACCTACGAAATGGGGATCCCACCATGATATACTTCCTGTGGTTGTGCATGGTTGTGGTTGCTGTTTTCACATTAGAGCTAGGAAATTCATGCAAGCATTGAGGAAGAATCTGATCAAAGTGCTTTCAGACAAAAGATCTTTCAATTTTCCTATTATATATGGTGAACCTTGTGGGGGTTGATAGTGTTCCTGACATGACCTTTTTATTTGTTTCTTTCAGCAGAAATGGAGTGGCCTGTGAATTTGTTCATGTTCTTTTTTAGATAATGGATACAATAATTCGCATATATTTGGAGAACAATGGGTAGCTCAAGTGATAAGGTGCTCCCTCTCTATCAGGATAAGGTTCTGGGTGCGATCCTCATCGTAGGGTCCCATACCCTCTTAGATTAGGTTAGTGTAGATTTCTGGCATGTACTCAAAAAAATAATTTGCATAATTTGTTGATGTAGAATTGGATATTGATAATTGGGTGAAAAACTATTTCATAATCAGTACAAATTATTGTAAGATAAATTAATGGTGTGCTACTTGAGACTTTTTCTCTCCTTTATCATCTATTTGTAACATTCAACCACCCAAATTAAATGAATAGCACCATGTTTTGTCTTTGAACCTTTGTGTATATTAATTTGAGTATAGTAAAAATGGGAACCCAATCAATTTGATCAAAATGATCTTCATACATATAGGCGTTGAATCTTAGGATCAACATACGTTGACTTGATTATGCAAAACCTATTTAATAATTTATGTACGTAGGGCTATAACGAAGTTTGAGTGAGTTACAAGTTGTTCAAATGTAACTTTAAACTTCCAAAAATGCCCTTTGAATGTGATTAAGTAATCTTTCGAATCAAACTCAAGCAAGCTTTAATTTATAGAGCATGATGAAGCTGATGGTGCATTAGGGTGCTTAGTCATTTTCCAAGACCCCACAAACAATACAAATTGACATGCAGCAATAAAATGATTTGAAAATCTAGCTAGTACGTGACAATATAAGTGACTTAATCCAGGCCCTTCCATTGCAATTGGAGATTGTTATCTCCCTTTAAAAGAAAGCAAATTCAAAATGCTTGAAGCAAAGGATAGCCCAAGCGGCAATAAGGATGACCTATAAACTAATTAAATATTCTGAGTTTAAAACTTGGTAACCTCCTGAGATCAAACCGCATGCAAGAGAGGAATCTCTTGTGAATCTCCTAGTCTCGGCTTAGATGATATGACTTTAAGCAGACCAAAGAGGAAAATAATTGAAGTGTGCATAAACAGATTCGAATATCCCTGATCGTCGAAATAAAAAAATTCCAAAATGTTTGTGGGATGGGTGTGGCCCTGCAGTGTCGTGGTCAACCAAATCAAAGTCCTGGACCACCCATTACTAAACTTGAGCCCTACCCCACCCTCCACCATGGTAGACTCCAATTAGTGAAGTCAACTTGGGACAACCATTACAAATAAAAGCAAGATCCCCCAACAAACCAAAGCCATGATCAACCAACTGGTTGTATGACCACTCATTAATCAATTAACTAATTGGTTGTATCTTTTGTTTGTTAGCTAATACTTTGACCTGATAATTGGAAGACAAAATGGATCGACGACTGGATATTAGGAGATGATGTACTATTATTATTATTATTATTTTTTTATAATCTGGAAGATGATGTACTAGATGTACTAGTTCGAGTCTTACCGTTATAATTTGCCATCAAAGATAGAGTCAACATTTTGATCTAAAAGTGGCGAAGGTATAAAATTGGCGATGTGAGCTATTGCAGTCCAACGCAATTCTGTGTACCTTCTTTTTGAGCCTTTAAAATGCTATGATACCTAAAAATTAGTATACAAGGTAAATGACCACATTTACCGTTCGTGTTGTGCAGTTTATGCACTTTTAACTCTCAAAATTATTTATTTTAAGACAAGTCATAAATTAGATACTTATAGTTTGATGCCAAAAGAATTTCAGTTAAATCTCAGTATATAGCTTGAAATTATCTCATATTGAAGAATTACTATTTAATCTTTTCACAATATTCAAACTCTAGAGGTGGAGGTCCTTTGTAGTTTTGCACTATATACAAAAATGCTAATAGAAGTAAGGTAGTTTTATGAAAATCTCAAGGGTGGCAGCTGCCATTCTTCCATTAGCTCCATCATTGTCTTCAACCATTCCTTCTCTATTTCCATTCTAGTAAATGTAAAAAGGAAATGACAAAAAAAGACCCTTCATAAACACACTTTAGTTAGACACTACATCCGAATTACCCCATATGTTCATGCACTTTCTATATAGATATTCTGATGCACATGTAAGTGTGGACTTTAGGCACGACCTTGAGGCAAAGTTAGCAAGGCGATCGTCTCGAGCACCTAAATTTTGCCAAAAACAAGGGCCCAAGATTAGTTTTGTCAACTTTTTTTGCTAGAAAAAAATCACAGTTTGAGTAGCCATATATTTCTTTGCTTGAACAATCAGTGCCTGCTTCAAACCTCAGTAAGTGGATTTCTCTTTAGTATCGTTTGCTCTGGGAGGTCTTGTTAGGTATCCAAGTTCTTGTAGTTTTAATTGGATTACTTTCAGTTCTAGTGAAATTCTTGGCGCATGCAAAAACAAACAAAAAGGTCGCATTGGGTATTTGATCTTCTTTTAGTTGTAATTGTGAGGGGTGTGATTGGTTCGTACGGTTCGGTTATTCAGCATTTTTACTACCAAACAGACCAGTTTGGTTTTCCGATTTCAAGCACTGAGCGACCAAGTCGTCTAGCCAAAACGGTTCTGTTTATTCGGTTCCAGTCAGTTTTATCGACTTCGGCTTTGGTTTTTTGCTTATTTAGGCTTTATTTGGGCCTAAAAAAAATAATAGCAAGAAAACAAGGGAAACAAAATATTGGGCCTCCTTTGGGCCGAAAAAACCCATTGCAAATCCTAGGGAACAACCGAAAGCTCCAAAACAGAAATCTGATAAAAACCATATTCGCCAATATAAATCCCAGGATAAATAACCAAAAATAATTTCCAAAGTACCCAAAAAGAATAACCAAATTTTTAGGCCTTAGGGTTTACCATTTTTCTCATTATCGATCTTCCAGGGCGCATGAGAGAGATGGAGTCGATCGACCTTGATTGCTGAAGAGAGATGGAGTTGGGAGATATCGGTTTGTTACGATTAATTGTTTTAGTTTTCAGTTTTATCAAAAAACACTTTTGTCAAAGAATTAAATTAATACACAACTTGAAGAGTGAGAGTTATCTAACCTAAAATTAATTGGCAATAGGTGGAGTATCCTCTAAAATTTATTAACCAAACTTGGGTGACTTAGATGACCGATGTCGGATAAGTCTAAGTCTAACACTTAGAGACTTTCCCACGAGAGGTGATGCCACTCAAGACCTAGCTCTGATAGCATGTTAGATTTCTTAGAGGGTTCCAATCAAACTAATTGACAATAAGTAGAGTAGCCTCTAGAATTTATTAACCAAGTTTGGATGGTTTAGATGAGCGATGTGGGATAAGTCTAATACATAGTTTGCATTTGATTTTGCAACCACATTGGGAGATGCTCTAAGTGGTAAGAGCAACCGCAACAGGAGTCTTCAAATCCCACATGGCGAAGCAACACCACTTTTAAAGCAAACCCTAGCTCCAACCTAGTTGCCATATGCAAGGCCATATCCCCATGTGGATTTGGCATGGCCTTCATCCTGCCAATTTTGAACATAGTGTTAAATCTCTTTTTGTTTGAAAATGAGACTGTTTGAGAATAAAAATACCTTTAAAACAATTTAACAACTCTAAATTTGAAGTTAAGATTGGAGAGGGGAGATTTTCTCGATGCCAAATGTAAATATTACAATTTGTCACATAAGCCTTCAAAAAAATTGATACCTCTAACGATAAAGTCCAAGTCAAAGTTGGAGATGCTCTATGCTTGTTTAATATTTTTCTAAAAGATGTGAATACGGTTTCAGAAAATAAAGTGGATGTCGATGTGATTTCAGTTTCAACGGGATGTAATACTTCAGTGGTGTTGGGCTGATAAACGAATGAAAATGCTTGAGCTCGTGTTTGCGTGCTAAAATCTCGTTTGAGGTCGATCTATCACATAAATAAAACAAATTTAAATATCTTTTTGAACAAACAACTGCGCGGCTCGTTCTACTTACCAAGATTAAGAAATCCAAGCTACTCGAAAACTAATTTGTGGTTGGCTCAATTAAAACTCGTTTGAGATTAACTCATTTCATTAAATAAGTCAAGTTCAAAAATATTTTTAATTTTCAAATTGAATGTGGACAATTGATAAAAGAAATACTTAACTCGTTGGGGTGGTTTGTTTTGGTGCGGGGAAAGGCCGCACAAAACCCACTCTGCCTGGGTTGCAAAGCCCTCTGGCAAACGTAATTGAAGTGCTTCGCTTTCAAACCATGGCTTCTCGCTCTCTATCCTCGAGAAATCTCTCTCATCTCTTCCGCACATCCAGAGGTACTCTCTCTCTCTCTCTCTCCCTTTTTGGTTTCTCTAACTATTCACTACTGACCTTGACTGCAGTGAGTTATTGTACATCCTTATCTCACCCACCTCCTGCATTCTTCTCCACGCACATCGTTGGCGACACCCCCATTCTCGTAATCTCTCTCTCTCTCTCTCTCTCTCCACACCCACCCACACCCACATTACATAAACAGTGTTTCTTTAGCTTCTGCAACTGAAATGATCGTAGTTGCCTGAAAATTGCTATTTTTGACACGCAGGTTAGGGATTTTATAAGGTCAGCATTGTATGATCCAAATCATGGCTACTTCTCCCAAAGATCGGGTTCGGTTGGAGTGCTTGAGAAAAGCATTAAGTTCAATCAGCTCGAAGGTATTCTTCCTCTTTCTTGCATTTCTCCATTTATGGGATTGGGGCTGAATGAAGGTATGTGTTTGTCAGAATTGTTGTGATTTGTCTTGAATTTAACGTAATCTCAGAGTTATTGCAAAGACCCTCTTATTGAGGTGGAGGCTGTCTGAGAGTTGAGCATTGCAAAAAGTATAGCATATGGTAATGTGCACAGCAGCACATAGATTGATTTTGGTCACTGGGCCTGCCCTCTCTTATGCCTTTTGACTTTGATTTAGGGGCATGGTTATGCAGCAAAACGTCACTTTAGCTCCTTAGTTATTGGAGGTATAGGGGGAGCAAAACATCACTTTGTGCGGATATTGCCAAAGGTTAGAACCGTTTCCAATCCTCCCCCACCCATATCCAAAATGATTGGGGACTAGATGGGTTGTCTTGTTGTTGTTGTTGCGTAAGAACAAAAAAGAATCAAGGACCAAGGGTATAACCTTGAGAATCCACACAGACAAACAAAATGAGCAAACAGGCCTAGCATAAGAAAGAAACAAGCCATAACCGAAAAACTAGAACTATGTAAGCAACACACTCAGAAAGAATAACTAACTCAAGCCATGACAGAAACTGAAGAATTACAAATCAAGCACTCTACTAGAAATCCCAAGACTCGCAAAGGTGTCTATTCTCCAATGAAGGGGGTCTCTTTCCAAGATGAGACACAAGCTTTCACATCCCCTTCTACCTTGCCTGCAACTCCAGCAACATCCAGACCAATTTGTTCATAGTTACCGTGGCAGATTCTCCATGCTCTGACCAACCCCCCCAAGACATGATATCATTTGATTTCATAGGGGGATTGGAGTACCTTCATTTAGCCACGATGCTGCCACACATGGAGGTAGAACCGGCACTCCAACAACAGTTGACCATGTGATTCAGTTGGATTAGAGCATAGGATACGCCTGCTGCAACCGACATTCCCCAAGAGCATAAATTGCCCTTTATCGATAATCTGCCTTGAAAGGTCATCCAGTGAATGATAGACCACCTAGGGATATGATGAGGGATCCATATGAGTTTAGACCAAAAATAGGAGCCTATTCAGTTCTAATAGCTTGAAAGTTGATTTGCACTGAATTCCCCATTTGCATGTGGGATCCAAATTACTTAGTTGGAAAATGCAGGATCTGGGACCAAGTTGTTAGAATTTATATTGTTTTATGTATTAGTGAGTGAGGATATTTCGGTCATGGTACTCACACTATAAACGTAAATGTCATATTTCTATTAAGGTTAGATACTGACTATCCTATGAGCACTTTTGTCCTGTTCTTGTCTTATTTGGTAGATAACCTTTCTTGCTCTTCTTATTGGACATCTTCCCTTTGCTCTAAAAGAAAACAAGTATTAACTGCTGTTGTGGATAAATGAGTGTATTAAAACTTGTCAGTATATGTTGATACCTAACTTATTCAGTACAGGGAGGAAGGCTTATATGCAGTGTTTGGATACTACATACAAGAAGAATGACATATCATGGTTTACTCCGGTGGAACTTTTTAAGGTAATGTCATACACTTTGGTACATTCAGGTTGCTTGGTAAATTCGTTTGATTTTCAAAATTTTGATTTATTTTTGTGGATCTAGCTTGCCTACTTTATGATGTATTTAGGTTGCATAAAGCCTGTAATAGGGAGGAGTACTTTCAAAAAATGTACTTGCTTGTGGTTCTTTAGTAAGCCAGCTTGCTTTCTAGAGCTTACTTTCTAGATGATGAAAAAAGGGCTCCTGCTGAAGTTACATTAGTTGAATATCTTTTTCTTGTGCTCCTTCTTTCAACAGAGTGGCTCAGCTGGCTTCAATTCATCATTTGTCCTTTATCTTTCCTAGTTTTTTGTTGTGTATCCTCTTTTCTTACTTAGAAATACTTTTCCTTGCAGCCTTGGTATGCCCACGGCATTGCTGAATCCATATTGCGAACCGCAAATCTTTCCATTCCATTAAAAGTAAGTTCCTTGTTTTCTTGAACTACCGCACAATTTGTCTCTCAAAAGCTGGGATATTGGTTTTGCCTATGAGCTTCATGCTGAGTCCTGGTTGGCTGTTTCATTGCAAAACTATTCTATACTTTGGCATTGCTCTATTCTGGGCCAGTCACAATCTCGGGGAAATAATGCAAGGGTATGGTTGATGGATAATCGAACCTGAGTGTATTCTTTAGATGCACACATGTTGTCACAATGGTTGACATGTAATGACTACACATCTAGTGCAGCTTAAATTAAAGACTGCTTCAGAATTATAGACATTGTTTACGTGAAGTAGCTGTACTTGGACTGGAACAGTTTACCATTGCATCAGGCAACGACAAGATTATACCATTGCATCATTTTCTGTACATAAATAGTTAAAACTTGCTGCTCTTGTTCATTGTGAACAAAAGTTATTATGTGGTTGCTGGAGTGTCTAATGCTGTAGAAATTTCATTGAAGGAGGTGATCATCGGTGAATACTCCTACCGTTAGTTGCACGAAGCGGGAGCAGGTACGGGAGAACATAGAAGCTCCCAAGATTGGGATTGTGAAAGGAGTGTGTACATATATTACGAAAATTATGTAGCATAGGATATACACTTTAAAAAGTACAATCATTTAAGGGAGTAAAAACATGGGCTAGTGTTACAATATATGCTTTTGTTTTCAAGATATCATGACTTGGGCTGTACATATGGGTTAAATCAAAGATCCATTTATAAAGCCAAGTGATAAATCCTTCCCTTCCCCCCCCTTTTTTTTGTGTGTGTGTGTGTGTAAAGATCATGCAAAAGCTCCCATCTTTGTAAGGAGTGTGCTCCCGTCAAGCTCCTTAGAGGGGAGTGTGCTCTTAAGGTGGGAGCGGTACCACTTTAGGAGCCTCCCTGCTACTGAGCTGCCAGATTGTACTGTGTTACCCAAAAATGGCATAGAGGGGGGTGAATCGGGTTGCTTAATAATCTCTAACAAATATATCCAAGATAATATGAGCAAGTAAAAGAGAGAGAGTTAGAGAGATAAAACCCGATTATAGTGGTTCGGCCCGGATTTGTCCACGGTCCGGCCTAGTCCACTTCTCCTCAAGCAACTACTTGAAGGTTTCTTTAATCTTCAAAAAGATTACAAACAGTAAGTCTTGCGGGTGCTTACAACGACCTTATCCCCTAGCTTTCCCGAGGAGCTAGTGCAACCGCAAGAGTTTTCTCCGAAAACCTCTCAAAAACAAAAACACCCAAATTCAAACCCGAATTTGGTCTTCTAAGCTTTCAAGTGTTTGACTCAAACACTCGCTTAGGAATTACAAGTATGTGGAGAAAGTGTGAAAATTATCGCTCACGACTTGTACAAATTTTCTCTCAAGAAAAATATGAAAGTGCAAGAACAAGGAGAATTTAGGCTTTGATCTTTGGAGAATTTTCTCTTGGAATGATATGGAATGATGTAGCTTGGATTGGTACTCATCAATGAGCTCTTGAAGCCTTATATAGCCATCCAATCTTCTACTAGCCGTTTGTAGAGTGATAGAGCCGTTGGAGAGTTAATTTAGGAAAAATATAGCCGTTGTTATTTTACTGATCTGCAGAAATGTACTACCGGTCGTCCGGTCGGTTGACCGGGAGGTCATCCGCTCTCTCAACCGGTCTGCCATTCAGTGAAGTCCGGTTGACAACCTCTTCTGTTCAGATAGCCGGTCTGTCAGCCGGTTCGTCAGCCTGTAGCTCAAAATTCATCTGCATAATTCCGTTAAAGCATGTATTGAGCTTACTAAGTCTTTGTTAATATTAAACATTGAATCCAAGAGACTTTATGCAATGTTTCAAGGCCTAGAAAATTTAGTCCGAAAAAGACTTTTCGATAGTATAGCATTTACCGAAACATCATCAAAATAGATGATATCATTTTTTTCAACATTCATCAAAATAAATATATAATTGTATTACATATAATTTTCCAACAAATTAATATGCATACATTTTTCCAACAATCTCCCCCTTTTTGATGATGGCACAAAAATGATAGATTTTTATGCAAAGCAAAGATTATGCCAATAAATCTCCCCCTTAGTATATGCTCCCCCTAAATAAGATCTTTTAAGGAATATGAGAGGCATATGCAACAATATGATCGCAAAGTGATCCCTGCAAGGTTAGTTTCATATAGGCAAAGTAAATATGAGAAATTCAAGCCCTAAGCCATAGAATTCACAAACTTAAACGATAAAAACATAAAACCAAGATTTTTCTCCGCCTTTGAGACGTCATCAACATGGGTGTGAGGAGGGAAGGTAGGAATGTCATTGCGGTGGCAAAGGATAATATCTTATTTCATCTTTCTCCCCCATTCTCATCTTTGTCAAGCTTCGTTGATGTGCTCATTGGCTTTGATTCTTCCATGTACTTTTCAAGCACACCTACAATCAAGTCTTGACTTTTGGTACCCACATCATTTTGGGTCCTTGAAAGTTAGCATTGACATGGTTTTTAGGAACCCAAGTCTTTCTACCGTTTGGAAAGATTTTCATATGGCAATTTGGAGAAATATGACCAATCTTTCTACAAAAATGACAAGTGAGTTTAGGATGACTAGTTGGAGGAAGATCCTTGTCAAAAAGATTTTTGTGTTGGGTGGGATTATACCCAATTCTGGCTTTGTGAAAAGAAACCATTTGTTTTCCAAGAAGAATATCTAAGCCGTCTTTACCTTTGGTAAGTTTACCGAGAGAGTTTGTCAAATCATCAACTTGCTTGACTAGAGATTCATCTTGAGGAATATTTTTCAAAACTTCCTTTTCCTTTTCCAAAGAAATTTTCAAAGATTCATTTTCTTCTTCCAAGGTATCTCTTTCTTCGACTAGATCACTCATTTCTTTTGAAAGTTCTTTGGCCATTTTCTTAAGAACTTTGTTTTTTGAAACAACCTTTTCAAAATCAACTTTCAATTCTTTATAAGCAATAAGCAATTCATTAAAAGAGTAAGATGAGTCGAGATCTACCTCATTTTCTTCGGTGGCCGTGAAGCACAAGTTGGCGACTTCTTGTTGTTCATTCTCCTCATCGAAGCTACTGTCATCGCTATTTTCCCAAGCGGCCATCATAGCTTTCCTTTTGTCATTATTTGAATATTTCTTTGTGTATGGACATTTGCTTTTGATGTGGCCGGGCTTCTTGCATTCATAGCAAATAATTGGATCCTTTTTGCTACTTTCTTCTTTGCCCCCATCCTTCTTTGGAAATCCTCTTCCTTTGCGAGATGCTCTATTTTTGAGGAGTTTCTTGAGCGACTTTGTGATGAGTTCAATTTCGTTGTCCTCGCTTTCATCATTTGAGTCATCTTGGATTTTGGACTTGCGTGAGGTGCTTTTGAGAGCAAGGCTTTTGACTTTCTCTTCTTTCTTGTCTTTGAGATTGATGTGGATTTCTTCGGTCATGAGAGATCCCATGAGTTGATCCATTGTATATTTTGAGAAGTCTTTCGATTGAAGGATGATTGAAGTGGTAGTATCCCACTTTGATAGCATGGACCGGAGCACCTTCCTCGTCATCTCGGATTGACTATATGTCTTGCCAAGAGCTTTCTAACCGTTAGTAATACTAGCAAATCTAGCAAACATTTGAGAAATAGACTCTTCCGGTTTCATTTTAAAAAGCTCATAATTATGCACAAGAATATCAATCTTGGACTCCTTCACTTGACTATCTCCTTCATGAGCCATTTTCAATTTATCCCAAATCTCCTTAGCGGTTTCACAAGCGGATACACATTCATATTCACTAGGAGTAATAGCACAAAAAAGAAGATTCATGGCTCTAAAGTTCTTTTCTATATTACTCTTATCTACGTTGGTCCATTCGCTCTCTTCCTTAGGAATACCGGATTTCTTAGTAGGAATAATAGGACCATTTGCAATAATTTTCCACAAATCGTAATCGGTGGATTGGATAAAAATTTGCATGCGATTTTTCCAATATACTGTTAGGAATCAGGTTTGCTGCAAAGCTGTCTACTTACTTCCTCCCCCAGGGCCTAGACCCTGTTGTAAGGCCTTGTGCAGTGGATACGACTTTTTGAAAGGGGGTGATTTTATAGACTGTTTTTCTTGAAACTCAGCACTGGTATAGCTGTCCTTGATCTTTTAGTGTTCCCTACTTCAGCATTCAGCCAATTGAGTGTATTAGTATTCTGTTCCCCAGTTACTCTAAACTGGTATGCTTGTAATTTGTATCCCGCTCTTCATTTTCTCCAATCCTCCTATTTTTGTTATTTATTTTTCAATTGTACAGGTCATTAAATTAATTTCTATGTGCAGCTTTCGTATGTTAGTTTTTTTTTCCCCAAATAATATGTGAAAGGGAGGGGGGATTTTTTTGAGCTTTGGATCTAGTTTTTTGCAGGTTAAGACTAAAGATTGATCATGTTCTTTTATTA
Source organism: Rhododendron ovatum (assembly GCA_019656835.1). NCBI lineage: Eukaryota > Viridiplantae > Streptophyta > Magnoliopsida > Ericales > Ericaceae > Rhododendron > Rhododendron ovatum. The sequence continues at coordinate 29,251,053 of CM033799.1, forward strand.
TCTGCATTCAGATATATGAAATTGGTGGTGGATCAGGGACTTGTGCGAAAGGCATTATGGATTACATAATGTTGAATGCACCTACAAGAGTTTACAGTAACATGACTTACATGTATGTGCACTGAATTTACCTTAGTTACTATGTTACTGCTCACCACTTTTACAGAAGACAGCCTTAATAAACAGAATAGTGCGAAATGTATATGTTTCATACGCTCATTGTATGATGTGTTATTGCTTGGTATGTTGCCTACGGACTATTCATACTAAAGAATATTCCGACTACATTTATTTTGGTTGGTCTGTTGCAGTATGGTTGCTCTTTTTTCATTAGGTTTCCACTTTTTTAGGGGATTCTTTGCCATTCTTTTTACCGGCAATGATCCTCCTTCTCTGCTTTCCATCTCCTCATTGGTTGCTGTATATCTTCTTTCCATGCACCATTATGATGCCTCTTTCAATCTTTCAGAAAAAAATATAGATATTATTGTGCAATTGAGTAAAAGGAATATAGCGGAGTTGCGCTGTATTTAAATGTATAGGCGCTATAGTTAAATGGATGCTAAAGGTTTTGTCTCGATGAGTTCACTAGTGAATGTGTACAGGTAATTTGTATAAATGGTGGAACCTTCTCCTGTCCGGAATAGCAAAAATTTCTAACTGCTCCTAAGCTTTGCATACTTCTTTTTCAACAATATGATTTGAAAATTGGGCAAAACAAAGATTACCTTTCTACGGCTTGGAAAGAAGAATATAAGATTTGAATCTTGGAGCACCTGGTAGACATTGCCTAGCTTGTGGCCCATACCTGCCAATTCGTCCAATCTTGACGGTTAATTCATTCATGTTATAGACTTGGAGTGAGAAACCATTTGGCCTAAATTCAACTTGAATGTCAGCTAAACTCTTGTTTAAGTTTGGGTGTAGCTTCAAATTATATCAAGATTTAGTTTTATAGCATCTCTAGTTTGTTTCTCCTAATTCTCTTCAAATTACGGGTAGCTAGTTTCATGGTTTTAGATCTACTTGGATTTTACCTGAATGGAAGCTGCCTGAACATTATGAAGTTGTTGGTAGCTATTGTGTGGCATGGTAGCTTGCAGGTATTGATGTGAAGGGTTTTTCTGTTCACTGCAGTTCAGTGGAAATCAGTTCTTCACTGGCCAAGAAACAATTAGAAACTGTTGGAGAAGTTCACACTCATTTATCAAAGTTTAGAGTAGAGTGTCGTGATGCTGCTGACCAGAGCGGGTGGGGTATCGATTCTTATTTCTCTGGACTTTTTCATTTTCTATCCCCATTGAAGATATGTTTGCTTTAATTCCAGAAATATGCTGTCTTGGTTTGTTTTCCCAGGGGCCCAACTGATTAGTGATTTTACCTTGGTTGAACTACTTGAATGAAGACAAATATGCTTAAGAGGCTATTACAGCTTCATAACCTATTGCTGTATTTGTGCTCTCACTATTGGATTCTTTTTCTGTTATCCTTATTTTCTTCCTGTTACTGCTATTGTTGTTGTTATTAGTGATATTTCTTTTATTAGGCATGCATAAGAAGTGTGTGGTAATGCTACGTACGAGGTGGCTGTCTTTTAGTGAGAAGCTGGGTTTGACTTCTAAGATGAAGGAAAGAAATATGCTTCATTTCATGCATCCTGAGCACACGAACTTATGGCCTGTTGTATGTCATTATTTTCTTTAGGCCTGAAGTCTGAGTGAACAAATAACTGTTGCTCAATTAATAACAGGAATTTCTATTTTTATGTGCACGAGCTCACTTGTGATTGGATCAAAAGTGCAATTGTTAGTTTCATTCTGCTTAGGGAATCAAAATGAAAGCCTGAGAAAATGAGCAAAAAAGGGAATCAAAATGATAGCTCGAGAGATATGAGCTATGAAGCACAGACACCTCTAGACGTCGAAGAATCGTAGTGTCAGGACACGGAGACACGGCGGGACACCTCGGAGATACGTACGGGACACGCCATGTGGCATGCCCCATATTTTAATATTAAATTTTGAGGGGGACATGGCAAGGGCCAAACTGCAATTTTTTTAAAAATTTTGGAGGCCAAACTGTAATTTTTGAAAAAAATGGGGGTCAAACTATAATTTTTTTAAAAAAATTGGGGCCAAATTATAATTTTTTTTAAATTTCTGGGTGTTAAACTATAATTATTTATTTATATATATATATAAATAAATAAATAAATAAACACGTGGCGTGTCCCCCGCCGTGTCCATGTCCCCATTTTTTTAGAATTCCCGTGTCCCGGTTTCGGTGTCCGTGTCCGTGCCGGTGCATCATAGGATATGAGCAAAACAATAAAGGAGAAGCATAATCCAGTTGCTACAACATGCTCTGAAATTGGAAGCTTATTCAAGAGCCATCTAATCTTTAGGTTATCAAGTTTGGGTGGATGTCTTCAGAATATCCGAGTAAGATCTTCATGGAAAGTCTGGAGCCAAGTTTTGGATATATGCTTGCAAAGAGAGGATACAAAGAGCTTCATTTGAAGTTCTTTTTTCTAGGGAAGGACCCGCAATTAACAAAGTTTATTTGAAAGGATCATAGACTTTAATTGGATGGACGTTCTACTAATTGATCATACTTAAATGTTTGAAATACATTGCCAAGCCTTCATCAAAATGAGACTTATCCTCATTATCTCTGCCTAATTTAGGTTTAGGTGTGTTTACATCCATTTATCTGTTGGATGTTTGTTTTATTTCCTTTTCATTCGCTCCCTCGATGTATCCATTTCGAGTTTATAAAAATTTCGTTTGCCGAGCAAAAAAAAAAACAGTGTTTATCTCAAGTTTTAGTAATGCAAGACCCATATCCCCGTTGCTATTTCTGTAGCTGAAAGTTAATCAATTTCAAAAACATGAAAGGGTGCAACCCCAGACCATGCAGTGTTTCCTGTGATATATGATTAGTTAGATGAGAATGTATGGTTCAGCAATCACATGCAGTTTATACCAAATTATGAACTCATAAGAACCTCTGGTAATGTGGAATTAATACTTCTAATGGATCCTGTCATCTATCCTGCAAAACAAGAACACCATCAACATGCTCACCAGCCAATGGGTTTGGCCGGAGGTGCACTCCGATAGTTAAGTCGGCAACGGGAATTTGATGGTCAGAACATGGTTGATCTACTCAATGAAAGAAGTATATATCACATAGGTGGATAATATATTGCAGTGATTATGATTGCATCATCTCCCTTCTCCCCTACCTGAACTTCACCTCCCATTTATAGGCGTGGCAAGATTGTCCTCCAAGCTTTGTTTGGCTGACAATGATGCTGGTCATTGGGTGCCAGCCATGGTTAGTGAGATCTCTACCCTCTTTACTGGAATTTCTTCTTCGTGTAGCAATTAAATTCTTATTATTGGTGGACCATTACCAATGGTTAACTGCCACTGTGCTCTTTACACCTGGTCTGCTTTACCGAAAAGGCATGCATATGCTCGGCTAACTCACTTGCTGATAATCATCTTATCTGGTCGGGCATATGCCTTGCAGACCGCAGAACTCTTTTACCCTGTGGAAGGATAGCTTTCAATAGTCTTTTGTATGGCTGACAGCATCCATAATGTACGTTCGATGCATTGGCACACATGCTAATGACTACAGCCTTGGCCAACTGTTTGGCCGTTTTCATGCTGTGACATGTTAAGGATCTCTTACCTAAATCCCGGCTCCTAGAATTAACCAAACTCTGCATCAAACAAATGAATCCTTTAAGTTGATTTCACCTCCCACATTGTGCATCGGTATCAATTTGCAAAAAGTATGGAGCCCTAGCTTGCAACTCGACAAGGGACCTATCACCCAAACCTAGATCTTCTGAGAATATGGTCTACAACTGACCAAATCTTATGATCCATGTCGAGGAATAAAGACTGTGACTTATGGTAGGTTACCTGTTAAGTAACTGGGACATAAGTATTGGACTTTTTTAGGTCCAAGGATGACATGTGGTTCCTTGGTTGCACATGAGATATAACCAGATGGTACATGATGTCAATCGCTACTGCAAACTGCAACCAAATCATTACTTGCTGCCCTCCAACCTCTCGGGATTACTGAGATGAGCTATAAATCTTCACAGCAACAGTCCCAGTTGAATGAACCTAGACAATCCAAATCATCAAATCACAAAATTTAGCGCCGCATTAAAATTTAGCATAATCCCAAATCTACTGAAGTTTAGAATAAGTAGGTGATCACGGGAAAAATGCCAAAATAATGACTGCCAAATGACCAGAATAGTGGACTGAACCATTTTTCTCCACGAAGCCTAACACTCTGTGCTTCGAACTTCTCGGGAAACCTCCCAAGTGTCTATTTGGTGCCCTAGAGTCCCATTTGAGCCAAAAGCAGCCCTAAAAAGCGCCCAAGATGCAAAATCCAGAAAAAAACCTGTTTTTCCGAAGGTCTTAGGAACATTGGGAAAACATAGCAAATCAATTCATATGAGGTATGATTATTTTCCTGAAATCAGCGGCCTTACATGCTAGTCTGTTGATAAATTTTAGGATTCATGCTGGGAAAATAAAATCACATTAAGAAGCTGCGGAAACCATTGTGCAGAGCAACTGATTGCAGCTCCAATTCCTGGCTAGATCTAGTGGTGAGAAAAGAGAAAGGAGGGGGGAAGGAGAAGAAAAAGAAGAAAGGAGTAAATTAGAGGGAGTAACTTGTGGTTGTTTCCTACGTACAGTGCTATTTAGATTAAACTAGTTCAGGCTCCAAAATTACCTGGCCTCTAGGTACATGAGGCATTACGCAGCGTCATTAAGTTATCAACTGTCCAAACTTTTTCAGGAGTGGTTGGCTGAGGAAAATGCCCCAAAAGGAATTCTTCTGCTCCACATTTTGTTCCTTTGATGCTCCCACCGTACCATGGCCCCTTTTCCATTTCACGTGTTACATCTCACATCAGCCCTTCCAGATAATATATGAGTATGCTTATTAGCAGATAGTTGCACTACTCACTTGACCTCTCAATTTTGAGTTCCTCCTGAAGTTTTCATTATATTGCCCTATACACAATGCTGATCATTAGATAGTTAGCCACCATCACCTCCCTATGTACTATATGATCCTATCCGGCATAGGGTAGGGAAGGCCTCCATAAAAGAATGACCAGCCCACTGTGCTTGAAGTGTCATAGAAAATTCCACTTTTCCTTTCTCCCACTGCAAAGCAAGTATGCATGGCAGACCCGTCCCAACCTCTCCAAACCCCTTTGGCAAATACTGACATATCTTTGTGGCAAAGGAAGCTAAGACATAAGCAAGGTTTTCAAAACGAGATAAGCAAAATGTATCATTATTTCCATTTATATTTTATTTTGGGATACGTGTTGCGGATCATAAGATACGTTAACAAGCGTAAACATAACTTAAAGTAATAGTTATACCCAATATAAAAGACAATATTTACTGCACATAGTCAGTAAAAACGTTGATGATACAAAAAAAATTGCCTTCAACATGTAACATGTTCTAATAATAAAAATATATTGCGCATTGCGTAATGGATCATGTGGTTATCACAAGAATATTATTTAAACAAAAGATACGTTTATAGGTCTGTACTGATTTTACTTGTAAACATACCAATCATAAGACAAGTACCATCTCGTATGTGTATTGCAAGATTTATTTAAACGTGAGATACCTTTAGATAATCATATTGATTTTTCCTTTAAACGCATTAAATTGTACACGGATCGCATGTCATAGGATTTTGATAACATTAGGCATAAGAACTTACAGGCATCCAGTCCCTTTTAAGAACCCATATTTTTCCCTTACACTCTTTGTAAAGGATCCCCGCTGCTGCAAATAGCCAGTGTGTAGTACCTTGGTTTTTTGCAGATCTCTTTTGCACTGTAATTGAGTTCTTGAAATAAAGTGGTTTGTTATTTTGATCTCTTTGTGATGTTACTGTTCATGCTGTTCTGATCCTCATTTGATTGATTTCTCACTGTATTTACTGTTCATATTTCGAATCAGTAGAGACAATTTTAATTTTTTATTCCACTTTTCATCAATGTGTTAGAGTCCTATTTTCTAAAGGAACAATGTGTCTGTGTGTCCGTGTTATGTTGTTTCCATGTCCTTTGGTGCTATCTAATACTTCATTTTGTCTTCTTGTGCAACATTTTTATTTCTTTTCGATTTGCCTTAGTGGATTTTTGGTTACAACAGGAGATGCAGACCAACAACCATGCTGGGTAATAATGCTGGAGGTATCTTATTTCCTAACCCTTGTACTTCATCTTGCTAGCAAACCTCTGTTAGAAAAGAGAAATTGATCGTCCTCTAAATGATTGTCCCCTTGTACTCATAAGACTTATCCTCAAAATGTTTCCTTATGATCTCTGTTTTCTTCTTGTGACCAAATCTTTTACAATACACGATTCGCTTCGATTCACAATTTAGAAAATGGTCATTTCGATTCACGATTTGACAACCTTGACTGACAATAGCAACTCAATCACAATTGCTACTTCCTTTGCAAAACCCGATCCTTCTTTTACTGCTAGCCGCTTTTTTTGCCACAAATTGGCATTAGTCCACGTTGATTGCCCTGGCCATGCGGATTACATTACGAAAATGATTTTGGTGCCTCAATTGAAGTAATCATGATTGATCTGTGATTTATTTCACCTAGAGAGTGAAACAGGGGGTAACAATATCTATTGGTGTGCAAACATGTCATATTAGAGAGGTATCAGTCCATATACACCTCAGTTGATGTCACAAATGCAATTAATTGGTAGGTTACCAGCTGGGAAAAAATGAAAAGAAAACAGAAGTTTTACCCGCAGATGATTCTCAATGCTGAAAACAGATGTAATGGGGATTGATTTATTGGAATTTTGGCAATTTTAATGCAAAACGTGAGTTTTTAACCAAAGTAGAAACTTAAAAGACTTTGCTTAGATATTTGGGGGTGAACTCTGCTTTACCTCCTGGTAGTTTAAGCCTTGTGCTGATTGTCTACCTGACTTTTGTCCTTGAACACGTAATCCCATTACGATCTAGAGTGAAAAGGGCCCTTAAATATTTCATCCATTTTACGGTCTGTATAACACACGCCTAAATAGAATGTTTCTTTTCAAAATGCATCTTTCTTCGAAAATAACAGCTAAAGTGCCCTTAAACAAATAAAAGAATACTCTCTCTTCCCCATTCCTCTGGAATAAACACCCAACTCTCTATCTCTCTACCATGGCTGCAGCACCACCATTCACCACCGCTCTCCTCTCCGTCCACTGCAGCAGTCGCTGTCCAATTTAGATGTGTATCTCGTCAGCGTACTTCTCCAGAAAATTTTGATGTGCATCTTGGTAGGGAATTGATGTGGGCGTGCTTGTTCCCACTTGCCACTATGAGTTGGGTGTTTTTTGAATTTCTTAAAATTCTCCCTTTTTTCCTAAACATCCAAAGGTGGGTAAGTGTGTGAACTCAGTTTGGATATGTTACTATCGTTCAACACTAATAAGATATAGCCATTCAGATCCCTAGGGCGACAAAACAACTGTGTTTGTAAGTAAGTTATTGTTTCCATTGCATACATGCAGTTTAAGTGGTATTTTTACTTTTCTATTTACATGCTTATGGGGGAGATCTAATTGGGATAGATTTAATCTCGGCTAATACTTTGTGAACTCTCTGTAACCCAATGACGGAGATGGTCTCTTTGGTGAGATGTTATAGAGTTAATAGAGTCAGAAAAAATCTTAGACCCATGGAAAACTTTTGTGGCGATGGCGGCTGGGATCACAAGGGGCTCGTCTCAGTTGACGGAAGAGAAAGAGAGCAAAAGTGCGAGAATTAGAGAGTTGATTCCGCAGCTGACAAGTTGTATGCATGGCAGAGGGGTGAAGAATTGAAGTAGGCTAATCAATCGTAGGGTTCTTTCGGACTTTACTTTTTTTCGGTAAAAGAGTCACATGTGCTTATTTGGCCAAGTGTAGAAGGGAGCCAATCCACATGAGGCCTGAACTACAGGGAAGTAAAGTGGACATTACCCTAGAATCCATGGAAATCTGAGATTTGTTTGATATTATCTGATGTGGTGGTCACATCAAAATGTGGTTTCTTTGAGGAAAGGAGGAGTTGGCAGGTAGTGAAGAAAAGTGGTGGGTGGTGATGAGTGCAGGGCATGAAGTTTTTTACATTGCATGTATATATGACTACATGTATACACATACATTTTTATACTCTGTGTGTGTGTGTGTAATCGAGTTCATTATAAATGAAGAACGACACTTCTGTTTTCTTACAAGCACCATTAACGGAATCGACGGTGCACTTTAAGACTCTTAGTCCACAAAACATGGTGGTAATGTACAAGTTTTGAAATGCCAAGGGAGGAATCCGCATGAAGTACAAACCAAAGGGGGGTGGGGGTGGGGGTGTGAAAGTGAAGTTTGTCCCCTTTTTTTTTTTTTTGGTTCTTTCTCTTGTGCATGAGCTCATCCCCAATTAATTGGAACAAAAGGCTTACTTTGGTATGTTTTGGTTTATGAGAGGTCACATTATGTACTTTGAGTCTTTGACTACATTGTTAGTCGGTGCTCAAGGTTATTTGCGTGTTGTGTTAATATTCATTCTACTTATTGATTAATTTGGTCAATTTGTCTAGGTGCTTGATAATCTTCCACACGATCTTATCTATTCAGAGAATCAAGTTTCACCATGGATGGAAGTGTGGGTTGAAAAGCAACACGAGAGGTGAGTGACCACATTCCACTAGTGTTGTAAAATTTTACTGCGACATATGTATCCACATGGACCAACCACATGACATCTTATTATGTACGACTGTCTAATATTGTGTTCAACAACTCTTATGGTGATTATTAGCAAATCTATATAATTATAACACATCGTTATTTTTAATATGCCTAAGCATACGAAGGAGAGAACCTCTGCAGCTGTTGATCGCCTTTTTCTATCAAGGTTAAAAAATTTAGAAAAGGAAAATCTTATCACCTCTCTCTGCAATATCTCCAATTACCACTATTGATGCGTTTTCGAATTGAGAAAGAGAAAACTCTACACATTTGAAATCTGCCTCCTCACTTTTTACGATATTCACATCAAACACATGTGACTACGCATTTAAAATTCAGAGCTTTCCCTCCGTTTTTTGCAATACCCATCAAAACAGATAATCATACACATTTAAATTTGAAGGACTATTTTATTGTTAATACTGTCATTTTTGACATGCCTCTTTTATGTAAATTTACCATTGAGCAGATTGTAAATTTTATTCCTGAGTTTTATTGACATGGCGAAGTTGATGTGAATTTGATTCTGAATATAAAAAAGGCGAGACAAATGTGTTCATGTCTAAAGAAGGTCTAGATGTTTTTAAACACCATACACACGGGTTAAAGACAAATCATAATATTCATGTTGAAATTGCTTTCAGGACGAGCAATCTTCTAGTACTACTAAAATTTCCTTCTCAGAAATACACGTGGTTTGAAGTATGGTTGCCTAGGTAGAGACAATTGTGTTTAATGATCTGTTGATTGTTTTGACGTTGTTAGCGTGTGACTTTGTTAACAAGTCTTTTTTTTTGCTCGGCGAAGGAAGATTAATTTGTTAACAAGTCGTTATTAAAAGGGAATCTATGTAATGTTATTGATCATCCTCCACTTGCCATTTTGAGGTTTTTCTCTATAGTCAAATAACCATTTAATTTTCTGTGTATACCACTAGGAATGTAAGTGTGACATATGAGACTTCTAGGGTGGCAAAAGTTATATTCCCGTTGCTGACTATGTTGTATTGTGATTTGTGTCATCCGGAACTTCTAGGGGGGCAAAAGGTATTTCCCCTGTTGTTTGACTAAATAAGCTCGTCATCATGGTACAAAGTTGAAAACAGAATCATGATTTGTTAACTTAGTATTAGCTAAGTGTTCATCTCTAGCTTAGCTTCACCCACCTTTCTCAGCTTTCACCGTTTTCATTTCATTTTGGACTAGTCTGTTCACGGCTCATAGACAGGTCACAGGACATTATTTTGTTTAACCGAGATTTGGACTTAGTGTCCTAGTTGGTGGCTGAAAGTCCGATTTTTATAAAGTCTTTTGTCTAACACTGCAGTGTTCTAAAATAAGGAATTAATATATCATTGGCGGGGCCTATCTGATTAGGTCCGACTAACGATTTATCGCCGATTACTAATTAATATGCACTGATTGATCAGATTAATCGCTCGAAGGTGGCCGACCGCCCGACTAGTGCCTAGCGACTTTTAGAAGAACATTGTCTAACAGCTGTTTCAAGCTTGAAACAGTTGCTGTTCAAAAAGACAACTGTTTCAAGCTATTTTTTTTTCCCTGTGCATGTGGGAAGTTTGTTTTTTTAGAATCCGTTCCATCTCAAAGAGTCCTGGAAAGTGAATATGGATTGGGTTGCCTCGCAACAGAAGTCCAAAAGCTAATTTAAGTTATTTAGTTTTGTTTCTCTAGCCTACAAGAAAATGAGTCTTTTATGTATTCAAGCGTTATAGTGTTAGATGTGGGACCATTCATTTTGCACATGATACTCAGTAGCACAGCATTCTGGTTATTTATAGGTCTGAACTCTCTGAGTCATATAAGCCATTACAAGATCCACTAATTAGAAGATGTCTGGAGATCGTCGATTTAGACAAAGATAATACAACTCGAGGAGGCTGGGCAACTTCCACAACCCGAAATATCATGGCTAAAGTTTTTCCGAAGCCTCGAAGATGCTGGCTTCCTACTGGTTGTTTGGTAAAGCATCAAATATGATGATGGAATAATTCTTTTTTCCCTAGTCCCACTTTACTTACACTGAAAACCACTTTATTCAGAAACTTCTAGAAGTTTTACATGGAGCCCTACCAAAGATGTCTTTGATTGCTTCAGATTTCAGTTACCTTCCTGATGTGAAAATACCTGGTGAAAGAGCTCCATTGGTTTCAACGAAGGTGCATTCTATTTCTGGCTGCTTGTTTTCATGCTTACTTTCTCTTTCATCTTTTTCTAAAGAGTTTCCGAATGATTGACACAATGTGTTTATAAGTGAGGAACATGGGGAACACAACAACATAGTTAAACCATGACTTTATGTGGTTGCATTCATATGAAACACTTGTAGGGTTGGATGCTGCTCCATGATGAGTGGAAGAATGGTTAGAGATTGGGTAGAGCAGCTTAACTGCTGATACTCCAGAGGAGTTCCAAGTGTAACTCTCTACGCGACAACAATTTTAATCTAAAAATATAGATTTATTTGGCTTTCTTGTGTAATTCTCAAGGACCCTTGTTCCTATGTTTGCAACCATAATCTTGCCAAACTGGGGTTTGTTTTCAGTAAAAATGGCAAGAAGAGATTAAGTTTTACTTGATTTAATTATATCTGTGATTTCACTTGGTGTTTTGTTATTGGATTGTAGACAATCATGTCAAATATGATTAACAGTCTGACAAGTTCGTATTCCTTTCTTCACCTTTTATCTCTGCAGAAAGATGGGAGCAGTGCAGATTACAACAGTTATCTAAATGCAAAGGTGCAACTCCATCCCTTGAGACAGTGTGTGTGTGTGTGTGTGTGAGAGAGAGAGAGAGAGCGCTTTTCTCTTGCAACTATTTTGAACTTGTTTTCAAATTGCAATCATACGATGACCAAAGCATGAGAGAGAGAGAGAGAGAGAGAGAGAGAGAGAGAGAGAGATTATGTGCTTTTCTCTTGCAACTTTTTTGAACTTGTTTTCAAATTGCAATCATACCGTACGATGACCAAAGCATGTAAGATGTTGGATAAGAGTAGTATACTGCAAAGCTTAGACATGAGAGAGAGACAGAGAGAGAGAGAGAGAGAGAGAGAGAGAGAGAGAGAGAGAGAGAGAGAGATTTTCTTGCAACTATTTTGAACTTGTTTTCAAATTGCAATCATATGATGACCAAAGCATGTAAGATGTTGGATAAGAGTATAATACTGCAAAGCTTAGACATATCATAGGTACGACCGTACGAACTATGTAATGTAGGTGTTTTAGATCTAAGGTCTAATTGACATATTCCTTAATGGACATTGACCTATGTTGTGCTAGCATGTCTACTGATATGAAAGGCCCGTTGTATGTGGAGATAAAGACACATTTTCATGTGCTAGGTAAAAAAATGATTCCTTTTTAATCTCGACTAAGAGATGTGCAAATAGATTATTTCCATGAACCCATCCGGTGTCCAGAGCACCTGATGGTGCAACATTTTAATTTAATCAATGAACAGAAAATCTTTTATATCTTCCTCACTCAGTGGTACATCTCTTTGTTATCATCTGCTACTGTACCTTCCGACCATTGCAATGATACAGTAAGACTGACAGATACTGTCCCTATTTGGTATTGCAGGGTGACGCTGACATCTTTTTCCCAACAGACTTTTGGCTTTTGGAACGCATTGATCATTATTCCTCTGGGTGGATCAAGCTGCAAAAGGATAAATCATCCAAGCCAGGGAAAAAGAGGCGGACGATTACGGTAATTTCTTCTTGTCTAAGGAGTAGAAGTGTGTTTTCTAAAAGAATTGCCTTCAAAGGCTGAGCGCTTTGGATATGTTTGTATGGGTAAAATTTCTTTCTATGTTTGTAATGGTTTCTTAATGTTTAAAGCAATTGTATTCGTTTTGAACAAGGTTATTTGGATTTTATGGATAGTTAGCAGCAATGATTTTAGCCTACCCCAATTGATTGGGACACAAGACTCGGTTTGGTTGGGTTAGAAGTACCGATTAAATTTGCTTCCTGATCTATTGTCCAATTGGATGACCAAAACACTAGTAGATTAGAAAGATGGGCAAATCGGTCTCACAACTTGAGTATAAAAATCTAGGGATTTGGAAACTGGTGCCTATTTAGCACAGATATGGAACGGACAAAGCGGGGTACAGAGGCGTAGCATCTGTTCTAAAAATCGGTCTAGGCGGGATCCAATACCCAGATAAAAATCGGCTTAGGTGCCGACTAGTTGGTTGGCTAGGGAGCTAGTCGGCTAACTAGCACCTACCGACTTTTAGAACACTGGATACAACAAGGTAGATGGATTTTTTTTTGAATAACTTCTAAATTATGCAAACCTACATTATGACTCCAAATATTTGGGTTTGACTCCTACCAAATGCATTATTTATGGATACTGTATGCCTATACGCATTCGCATACTGTCTCCATCCAATAAAGGATGTCTATTTTCAGTATTCACACCTTTCATAAAATTGTCTGTACTTTTTAGCTTATAATATTGTTTATATGCAGTATGGAATTTGTTTGATGTATCTCACTTAGTTTCATTAAATAAAGTTTTGTGTGAATAGTAAAAGTGGACAATCTTTGTGGGAAAGAGGGAGTATAATTTCTATTACACTTTTGGCACAGTACTTTAAATTAATAAATATTTTACCTCAAGAGTTATTAAAATTTATAAAAATCACAGTGTCGTGTGTCCATGGCGTGTCCTCCAGTGTCCCCTGCATGTTGCGGCATAAACAATACTAAATATAATGGACATGCCACGTGGTGTGTCCCCAGAGTCTCCAACAAGGATATGGCGATCTCTATTGAGTGTCAGTGCATCATAGATCGGCGCTATTTGAAAAATGCACCACCTTTGGGTCGGCCTCTTGACCATTAGTCTAACCATCAACAATGCCTTCTCTCTCTCTCTCTCTCTCTCTCTCTCTCTCTCTCTCTCCATAGAGCCAGGTTTGTGCGCAATGAGATAAGTTTTGAAGGTGCGTTTGAGTCTCTTGCAGAATAGCGACAATTTTAGAAATTGAATATTTACGAGTTTAAAGTCAGTGTTTTATTAGGAGTCCTGATATTGAGATAAATTCCTTGTAGGTATTAAGTTGCCTGATTTGAGTTGATTTAGTTTCTTATTATAAAGGATTAGGTTGAATTTGCTGTAAGTAGCCTTGGAAGTTAGAAGCCATGCGGCTAATTTCAGTTGCTGGAGATTGATAATTTGAGAGTGTTCTGTTTTTAATTTTTTTGGAACCAAAGAGTGTTCTGTTATTTGATTATTTCCGCTTTCTTTGATGCCCTTATTCATGGTGACTTTGTGAGGTCTCTTTAACAGCTTATGAATCATGTCTGTGTTTGTCCATCTTCTATATGAATCTGATCTTTTGGTGTCCTATGAATTTTTAATCTTGTAATTCATGTTCTTATGTGTATTTATATGGCCGATTCTTTCCAAATTCACAGATTCCAAATCCTTGCCATTGTTTTCATATTTATGCAGTAAATAGATTTCAAATTCATTCTCAAATCTGAACTTATGCTTCCGCAAGCCACCTAATGGCTGCTCCGATTTTTTTTTTTTTTTTCAAATGCTTATTTTGTTAAAGACATGCTCGTGTTTTGTCATATGTTTATCATTTCCACATCCCCTGATGGTTTAGGACAAGTTTGTGTTACTCCATTACTTAGGAAACAAGATTTGCAGTAACAGACAACTGGAATCTTTTTACAATGCTTTGGTACTTTACCAGTCTTGTGCAATTACGCGGGCAGAAATGCTTTATATGTATTCCTAGAGAACGTTTTCCACTTCACGATACGTGGCATTCATGTTGCTTTCATACTGAAGGATAAAATCTGCTGCTCTTTATTTTGTTCTTTTTTTTTTTTTTTTTCCAGCTCACTCCTTATCTAGTGCTTAGATTTTTATGCTCATGTTTTGTATTGGGTGCAGCTTGATACATCATCATTCATGGAAGAGTTTGGTCAGCCCTCGAGAACTAGAACCAAAGATGGATACAACCCTCTTCTCGATGACTTCAAGAATACAAAAATTTATCTGAGTGTTCCAACACACAATACCAAGTAGACATCTGGCATGGTAAATTCTCACTCTCCATGTAAACATTCTGGTGGAAACACTTGGCAGAAAATTTCTAGGGCATTAAAGCGGCAGATTTTGGAATATTAAGAGAAACGAGATAATACCAGTTAAATTATATCCAAGGCATCTGAACAGTTTTATGAGCTTTGCATTAGCGCGTTTGATGATGTATCTTGTCCTGTACATTAGAATGTTACAGGGGCAATTTTTGGAAGCATGATTTAGGTCCAAATGATGCACTGAAAAGTCATCTGGGATTTGCTGATTTTTGTATGTACAATAATTAGTGCCTTACTAGGTGACAGTTATTTTTCTTTTCTGGGTACGTGAAATTGACTAAACATATTGTGCTAAAAAATGATTCCAAAACATTATCATAATTCATACCTGTCCTTCGTGAAATGCTTTGCAATTTTTCCTTGTTTCATTGATTTCTCGTAGCTCAATCAGAAGTCTTGGTCAAGACTGGTCCTGCGAAAAATAGAAGTCGTACGTATCAAGTGATGTGAATTGCTCAGTAGTGGTTAGTGGCAAACCACTACTGTAGCTGGCAGAAATAGCTTAATGGTAGAGCATAGCCTCGCCAAGTTCTTCTAAAGTCCCCCATGAAGTACCCACACGGGGTTCCATCGTTAAAACTTTGTTGAACTTGCTTTCATCCTTGCTTGCAGAATTAATTGTATGTTCATGTTGCATTGTCTTCATTATTTTGTATTTGTGGTAGCAAAAGAAAAGGTAAGGAAACAGAGTTGGATTTTTGGAGGTAAATAAAGACCTTTCATTTCCCATCACAAATTCCAGTACAATGTCAAGATGCAAACACCCTTTAAAGGCCTGCACGGTTATAAAAGAAGGTTCCCATCCTGATGTCTATGAAAGGGTGAAAGCTTAACGTGGTAAAAAATGAAAAACTAAAAGGTCAAAATGTAAAACTGCAAAGAAATGGCACTTTAGGGTTTCACATCTTCATTATTGCCACATCTTGAGGTCAATGAGAGTGTATAATTGAGATGCAAACTTTAGCCCGTCTAGTGGTACCCCTTGGCTTTCAAAGGAAAGGTATGGGGTTTAAGTCTAAAGAGAGACGTCAAACTCCTTTTAACTGTTAACCTACTGATTCACCTCTAACTCTCCGCTCATGTATACGATTTTGATAAAAACAGAGAGCGTATAATTGTGATTTGTGTGGTAAAAGAATCATACTCTAAAGATTAGACTGTGATTTTAAGCTCGATAATTAAGAGCGCTTGTTATCTTGAGTTTTAGGGGATGGTGGAATATCGTAATCATATCATGGTTTGATTACGTTTGAGTATGATTTCCGTTATTTCGATTTGATTGTAATTAAGTAACTAGAATGATTTTCTTTCCATGGTTATGCTCTCTCCCCTTGCATAAATAGAGGACTCATTTTGTAGTTAAATTATCGAAACGAATACACGTTTCTCTCTTCCTTGCTTAATTTTAATAGTGGGTAAGGTCAAATTGGACAAAGACATTCTTTTCCAGACAGGTTATATAGGTGTTTGTGTTACCGGTGTTTCAGTAACAAAATACAATTGGTCAATCTTTCGCAATAGGTAACTTTTGTTTGATCTCAATCTTGTCATATGCTTGTCTTTTCTTCTATGATCCATGATACACAGATAGTGTCTTGTTTCTGTATACGACATGATTTTACCATGGCTAGAAAGAGAGAATTTTATTCACGGAAGAGACGTAAATAAGGTTTTCGGTGCTTAATCTTAGTTGTTCAAAAATATTTTGGACAATCCAGATTAAAAATAATTTAGTAACGATAATAGATCTATTGCCGTTAATAAATTATTTTGAATCTGAATTATCCAAAACACTTTTAAACGGGTGAAATTACGCAAAATCTTAAATAACTTATTCACGTCTAAAAAATATGGTCCAAGTACATGACTAAAAGACAACGTACGTAGTCAGGTCAATAGAAAAGTCATAGTACTTTGTTGGGACTTCTCCATGCTAGGGGAGGCTTAAATTTTGTGGTCAGGTCCTGCACTTAAATTTTGTACTTCTTATTATGCTTTTTATTTAAATTTAAAGAAAGAAAAAAAGTTGTACTCTACAATTTTTTATGTAAATACCAGTGACCAATCAATATTGTTTTTGACATATTAAAAATCAAATACTCATTCCGTCATTTTTTAAATGTCCCAGTTTGGCTTTCATGCAGTTTTAAGAGTCAACAGAATTGTACCTCAAAAATATTGGTTTTCATACTTACCTTGTATAGAGACATTATCATTATATGCACTTTTACTCATTAACTTTTTAAAAGGGAATCTATTTTTAGAAGCAAACTAGAAAATATATCAATTTTTACGCACTGACTTAAAAAAAATACTTATTTAGGAATAATTCAAAATAGAATATAGAACACTTTAAAAAAATGGAGGAAGTAATTCGAATCTACTAATAGGCTTGGAATGAGAGAGCCTGGCCGAAAAGCACTCCCCATAACTAGTGTCTATTTAAGTCACATAATCCTTTAGTAGGATTCTGGGCTTTCGTTTCGATTTCTCGCTTTGTGCTTCCACTTTTACTTTTTGCTCTCGCAAATTTAAATGGTTTGAAATATTTCAGAAGTCGCTTTTACACTCACTTACCCGCTTTTGCTTGCGCTCCCGCACGCACGCAGTGTCCCAGAGTATGTGACTAAGCTATCCACAACTCAAGTCGGGACCCAATTCCCCAATTAAACGTGCATGCATGGATGCGTCTTTGTTTAGTACCACCAAGGTTCCCACTCTGACAGGTCAATCCATGGCCAACAACAAGGTACGATGCTCGTTGACCTCCCCTCGTACACTACTAGCCAAATTATTTTAATTGATAGATCAAAACACCACTGCAGTCTGCAGATGTGATGTCCCCAACAGCCCTTCATATCGAATAAAGAATGCAAAAAGACAGTAACAATTTTGTATGGAAATTGATTTTTTCAAATCCGGATGCACTAAATAGACCGAACTTGTCGGTATCAAATAGACCGGATCCAAGTCCCTTCTTTTATGTAAAAAAGAACTTTTTTTTTTGTTCTTTAGCTTTTGAATTTATCAAACAGTCCTTGAAATAATGCACTTATCATAAGTTACAGGGACTGTTTGGTAAATTCACATGCTAAAAGACAAAAAATAGAGTGTGTAAATCAATTTTATTTTGTATTTTCAGAGAGAACCTAGGAATTCTGAGTCCCAAAATAAACTCTCATTCCTTTGAGCTTTTTATTTTATTTAAAAAAACAGGGCTTTTTTTTATTTTAAAAAACCCTTATCCAATCATATTTGGTTAAAAAAATTTGTCAATCTATATCTTGATGGATATTGATTGTGTGGCTATCACATCATTCTGGATTAATTTCTATAATTGCTACTATAATCCTTATTAGCAAGGATAACGATTGATCGGTAATAATTTTTTGGCTTTCTCATACCGTACCCACTACCCAGGTATACCACTCAGAGGGAAAATTGCATGAGTATCAGCCGGTTCTCATTATGTATCGATCAGTTTTCGATTCACATACCTATTCACGCTTGTAATGAGTATCGGCTGTTACGGGTGATTTCGGCACTTAATATTTCTCTTGAAAAATGGATTTTTAAAGATTTACAACCACGACAACCGATTCCCATTACATATGGTTGATACTCCTAGAGTCCCAATACGAGTATATACTTGATTTTGAATATTTTGGATAATTATTCGTGTATAACTACTTATAATCTTAATAATTTTGGTTCGATTTGATAAAAAAATCAATTATTTTACATTCTCATTTATCAATTTCTTTCATAAATAAAAAATAAGCATGTGATAGGTAATATAGTCTAAAGAATCATTTCAATGTACAATTGTAATGAATTGAAAAACAAAAACTTTATGATATAAAAGTATACGTTCCGATAAAAAAAAAAGTATCGATTAAGCCAGCCCCGGGGTTAAATTCATTGCTCCGCCACTGATCCCGATACTGTTATTATGACATAATCGTAATTATAAATGGTTAATTCAGATCATCAAGTACTGAGCCCTAGGTAAGCCCACAAGAGAAAAATCTTACGCGTTATACAGTCCAGATTTAAACGGCCATGATGTGACTATCAAGATTTAAAACGGCCATGATGTGACTATCAACATATGGAACTTAAAAGGACTGAAAATTATAGGGAGAGAGGATCGATCCCATGCATTACTTAAAGAAAATACTAACACAGTTGTATTTGGTCCCGCGCGCCAAAATTCATGAAAAACTGGAGATGATCATTTTATCACATGGTGTTGTTTGCATGGATAAAACTAAATATCTGTTGAACTGAACTCGCTATATCATCCGCCGAGAATCGCGCTTCACTTGTAACCTACATATACAAGCAGATCGAAGATAAGTTTTTCCGGCGTGTATATATAATCGCAACATAAAATATGCACACTTATAGTTTGCTCGGGCTTTAAATTAGCTCCACTAGTAGACAGTAGAATTAATCCTTGAATTAGTTAGTGCATTAGGCCGGATACAAACTTATCAAGAAGAACATGGTTCTATGTATTAATTTGTGTTGCCCTATGCAGGAACCTATAAGTGATGAGAAAAACTTATTTACGGATGAGGCTGCGTAAATAAGTTTTACGGAGCCCAATCTCGCACATCTAAAAGTGTTTTGGACGATCTGGATTAAAAACAAACTATTACCAGACGGAGATATTTATTATCAGTCAAAGTTTAAAAACAAGTCTCAATCATCGATTGCCGAGACGGATGGATGAGATTGCGCGCTTCCGTGAATAACTTATTCATGGAGGATCCTCCATGAATAAGTTATTCTCATAAGTGATAGTGCATGCAAGATTTTGAAGGAGAAAGTGGTATACCTTGACATTGAAAGAGTAGAGCACAGTTTGTTCAATAGTGGTGATATTGGTGTGGAGGATAATAAGCTGCAAATCCTCCAATGCAGCAATGGTCTTAATGAGTTGCCCTGGCCTTCTTCTTGACAAGATCTTTATCATGGCATCAAACCCTAACATCTTCACTTCGACATCGGCCAGGACCGACTTGCTCTCTGCCGTCTCCTCCCGGAGTCCGGCCGTGGGATCAAACTCCACAAGTTTAAGCTGATTATCATGACCATTTGGGAGCAACGACGGCACCACCGGAGGAGGAAAGAATGGCGGCGGGGGTTGAGATGGTTGCGGGATATTTGCAAGGGAGGAGGTGGAGGAGTCTCCCATTGGCCGAGGCGGCGGCGGCGGATCTCCGTAGAGCCTCCGCCGCTTCTGGGATTCGAGGCATTGCAGGAGTTGCTCTAGCTCTCTTACAAACTCAATAGCTCCTCCAATGATGGATGCTTGATCTCCCTGTGAAATTCCCACAAACCCTTTTGAAGGTTTAGCTAATAGAAATGCTACAGACATAGAAATCATTTTAGTAATTCCAATGAAGGGTGCGCTTCGTGTAGAAGGGACCCTAAAATTTGTAAAACTTTGGAGGTCTAAAACGGCCATGCCTCAAGTAGTTTTGGCTCAAGACCGGTTCTGGAAAGGACTTAACTATACATGTTCTGCAACCGGAAAAAATATCAAACTGGGACTTAACTATTCATGTTCTACAACACGGAAAAAAAAATCAATGGCTTATCAAATTAATTCAGTGCTATATTGTTTTCAAGACAACTTTTTTCAAAACCTTATTTCGAGATTGGTATTTTTTTTTTTCAATCACAATTAGCTTAAATTCAGCTTGGTATCGTTATCGTTTCCTTTTCTTGCTCAAATCTTCGTTTTTCCAAAAAAAAAAAAAAATTATTTTCATAAGTTGTTAGTGAAAATCGAAAACATTTTCTGAATATTTTTTTTGGAGACTATATTCTTTGATTTTTCAGTTGTAGTTCACATAACAAATGACCAATCGACTAGTTTTTTTCCGAAAAAAAAATAAAAGAAAAGAAAAAGAAAAAACCACACCAAACAGGCATAATATATAAACTAGCAGATCTATATAGGAACATGTAAAATATACACATTTGCATACCCTCTGGACGTAAGAGCCAGGCATGAGAGACCTCAAAACCCGAAGATGCTCATTCATTTGCTTCCTCCTATTCCTCTCCACAGCAATATGAGTCATCCTTTGGCTCTCCACTTCCTCACTTGTCTTCACACTTCTTGCTCTCTTCCTCTTGTTCTTATTACTCACTCCATGATCATCTGCTGCCAAATTCTTCTCAAAATTCCCCCCAACAATCCCAAGCCCCTCCGACGTGGCGTTATTGTTGTTTTCCGAATTACCCCTGCCCTCTCCGTCTCCTCTCTCCTCACCTCCTCGTTCTTCGCCCAACCCTTTATACCTGTCTTCATTCAGAACCGGAAACCTCAAGAAATAAACCGGGTCGATCCCAGTTTCTACTTCTTCCTCTTGTCCTTCCTCAGGTATCTTGGTTTGATTGATTAGGCCCAACCTGGGCCCGAAATCTGCAAACTGCATCACATCCGCGAAGCTCAACTTATCGGGAGAAGTTGAGCTTCGCGGATGACTCGTAAGGGAGGTGTAGTCTGCTATTTGGTTGCTGGTATCGACGTATGTTTCTTCGTTAATCCTTGGCTTCATGAGCTGGTGGTGATGGTCGATAGAGTAGTCTGCTCCTTGGAAATTACCCTGCAACAGGAATTAGGGTTTTAGAGTGGGGAAAAAAAATTATGTGTGGGAATGAAAAGATTTATCAAGAAAATATGGTAGACAAGGGAAGTTATGGGATTTGAGTTATATGTACTACCGGGTAGTTCCCATCTTTGTCCATTTCTAAGAATAGAAGTAGCTTTTATCAGAAACCCTCAAAGGGAGCTCAGTTCATGCAAATAAAGCCCCACTGAAATTTCACAGCTTGGGTCCACCTCCTGAAAAAAAAAAAAAAAAATTACTATCATAAATTTAGGAATTTACAACTCGTAATTAAATTTTGAAAAATTCCAACCTCCTTTTCGTACAAAAATACATCGCAATAATGAATGGTCCATTTTTCAAGTTTGAAAAAATAAGGACAACAAAATAGTGTGTTTGTACACAGTATAATTCCCTGTAAGAAAATGTTAAAAGATAATTAGGTTCCGTTTGTTTAATGTCAAGAACTGTTTCTTTCTTTAAAAATAGAATTCAAATTTGTGTTTGTTTAGTTGGTTTACAGTTATACCCCAAAAACAAAATTTTTCCTCCCAAAAAATAGAACAAAATGGAATTTCCAAAATATAAAAAAAATTGTTTTGTAAAATTAAAACGAGAAATTTTTTGAAACAAAAATAGTTAAAGTGGTTTTCGAAATACAAAAATTTTTGGTAGAAATACTAAACGAGCATAGCCGAGGTTATTATCTCGCCCAAAAATTTGGGGGTATTTGTAGAAAAACAAGTTATTATAGATATATATCTCTTGTCAATCAAAAAACAAATAAATATATACATCTCTCTCTCTCTCTCTCTCTCTCTCTCTCTCTCACATAAGAAAATATATGATATAGTTGTGGACAAACAAGTTTAGATGGCAAAAGCTAACCTGATTGGAAAGAGAAAGAGAAAAAAACAAAGAGTCAAAGCTAGTGGGGTTATGATGCTTGAAGAGCAGAAGCATCCATATATATCAGCTGGAGTACAACCCTAAAGAAGTTGATAACTGAAGGGTCTGAAAATACAAAATGGAGTTCTGGTGTGTATATATATAAAGATACTGGGCCATGCACGGTTGTCTTGTTAGAGTTGGCTTTGACTTGAGAGAGAGAGAGAGAGAGAGAGAGAGAGAGGAGCTGGGTGGATTAATTTCCACCTCACAAGATTAACACTCATCACCTTCAATTTCACCTCTCTCTCTTTTTATTAATGGGAATCACAGGCCAGTACCCAACGCTCTTCCACTCCCACTTTGCTTTACCCACCTCTCCACTTTTCATGACACTCATAAATTAATAAACGCTCAGCATTTGATTTTGAGGTTTGAACTTTCAAAATGAGATACTAATTAATACATTTGATTTTGATCCAATTCACAACCACTTCTCTCTAGATATATATACTTATCACAACAACAGAACCGATGTAGTTTCCAATCAATCTCTCTCTCTCTCTCTCTCTCTCTCTCTCTATATATATATATATATATATATCACAGCGGCTCCGCGCAATCTCGGCCGTCCGTTTCGACCAGTTCGGATTTAAATGAAACTTTTTCAGGAATTTTTTTTTTATTAATATCCGGACTGTCCAAAACACTTTTGGACAGTCGTGATTGACTCCGTAAATAACTAGTTATTCACGGCTCCACTGTTAAAAAGATTTTCTATTTTTATACTTTTGTGTGATTTGTCTTGGAAGAAAGTGGGGTAAGGAAAAAGTATTTCCGTAGCAAGGTACGTACATACACACATAGACATAATTATCTGTAGGAGATGTAAAAACAAATTGAAAATGCAGGAATTGTGGTAAAATTTACTCCCTCCATCCCACTTTACATATCCTCTACGGGAATATACATCCATATACTATTATTTTCATTTTTTTTTACACCAAATTAAAGTACTCATTGAAATATAAAAAATAAAAAGAAATAATATATGGAGATATGTTTTTTGGAAGTTTGAAAATGCACGGATTAGCGTTGGGGACATTTAAATTGGGACGGAAGGAGTATTACACAAAATAGTCGGAATATAAGAGAAATCAATTATGACTACTGTAAAATAAATCATAACAAGTTAACAACTATGAACTGAACATTACCGTATAAAGTATGTATGTACACACGTGTACATATACATAATTATCTGTAGGAAATGTAAAAACAAATTGACGATACAGGAATTGCGGTAAAATTTATTGAACAAAAATTGTCGGAATATAAGATAAATCAATTATGACAACTATAAAATAAATCATAACGACTATGAACAGAACATTATGATAAAGATTTCAATTTACCCAAGTCTGGTTCCATTCAGATATGATAAATTTTTTTTTTTTTTTGGTGGGAAATCGAAGATTTCAAAAAACACTAGAAGAAGCAACTCCTGGGGTACTTGACTGCAACATCATCAGCTAATTGTTGCGTTAAAAAACTAGGGTGATCCAAAAATATAATAATATTGCAATTACTAAAGTTAAAAGCTTGTTTTGCTAAAAGCTCGGCACATTTGTTGGCCTCCCACCGCAGCTTCTTAACCATCGATCATGACATTGCATTGAGCCACCAAATTTGATAAATTTACTGTAATGGTTAAATGTACAAACACAATGCCAATATGATAAATTTATTATAACATCGGGAAATCTTTGCAATTAGACATGGTAAATTTACCATAATTGTGAAACGTACATGTTTCGGAAAAGTCATGGAAAAATTCATTTTGAATCATAATACTACAATGAGGTATAAGCATCAATGAATATTGCAACTGCTGAGACAAAAATAAGTACATATCTTATCTTGTGAAAAATGATGGAGCAATATTCACACCGACTTTCTAGAATGAAGAATGCCAAAATTAAAGGATGTCAATTGGGATTTCGGTGTGGACACAATATTGACCGGAAGCCGGTGATTTTGAAACAATATATATGTACATATATGTATTCGTATATGTGTCACAAAATAAGGGCAAATTGGTAAATCAATTGGGAAGAGGATGAAAAAACATATGTGGTATCTGTAATTAAGACCATAATTTAATTGATTTTAAAATACAATAGGTTAATCTAATTATATACGCTATATAAACTTATGTATGTTTTAAGAAAGGGTAAATTACCAAAAAAACAAACCCATAAGCTAGGTTTCTAAAGATTACAAATTGCCCCCACTTTTGAAAAATTACAACGTATCCCCTATTGCATAACAAATTACCTCATGTCATGATATAGCCATAAAAAAATTTGGCGGAATCTGTTTGATAACATCAAAATCTAATTACAATGAACTAAATTGTCCTTTTATAGCTTGTGAAAAGCTATTTTCACACTTCTACAGCCTTTCACAAGCTACAAAAGGATAAATTGTTATTAGGATTTGATGATATCAGACATATTCTGTCGAAATTTCTAACGGCACAATAGGGGGTAATTTGTTATGCAATTGATGGGGCAATTTGTAATTTTTAGAAATCTCAAGGGTGATTTTTGTAATTTACCCTTTAAGAAAATGAAGATATTCATTGTAATACCTGTTTCCAAGGGTGCAGCGGCCTCTGGAACTCATCATGAATTTTGATCGAAATATGATTTGTGTTTGGATTAATCAGGACGGTGTTGTTACGACGGTCTTTCATAGGCTAGAGTTTAAAGTGATAACGGTTTGTTGTTTTATCAAGAAATAAAATGAACTTCGCATCCTTCATGTGTTGTCCTAATTAGTAATCAATAAGAGCACTTATATAATAAAACATACTATGTTTTTCCCCAATTATTATTTTCTATCTCTCATCATGTTCAATTGGGTTACATGATCTATAATGTGGTGAGATAGGGGCATATATAGACCCTTGTTTGTTAAAGTCAAAGGGTTCAGGTCTTTGAGCACAAGCATTTTTCCACGAAATCCTGTATCCTTAATTTGCATGCCTCTCTTCCTCTCTTTCATTCGTATATCTCTTTCTCTCTCCTCTCTTTCCCTTACTCATGCGCACTCTCTCTCTCTCTCTCCCATATTTCTCTCCCTCTCTCCTCTCTCTTCCATCACACACTCTCTCTCTCTCCTTTTTATTTTAAAGCTTAAAATCTTATAATGGTTATAACTTTTTTGTGCATATCCATTTGTAATGAATTTATATTTTTAAATTTGCTCATAGAGATCTAACTAATGAGATCAATATTCAATATTATAAAATTATGAAAGAGTAAAATTTTTAACGTTTGTTTCATTTTAACTCACAGTTAAGAGTCTTAATTCACAAATTAATAATTAACAATCTAAATTTACAATTATCAGTGTTAAAATTGGTAGTAACAGTGTAACTTCACAAGTAACAGTGTAAGTAACGGTATTATTTTTTGTCTAAATTAATAATTAATAGTATTAAATTAACAACTAATGTTCTTACCGATAAACAAAAAGGTTTATTGGAAATAATTGATCAAGTAGAAGATTCCCAATTAAAAATGAGTATCATTGAGACCTGTCTCTCTTCTACCAATATGGAAGAAGAAAGAAAACAACCTCTTATACCTAGTAAGACTTACAGTCTTAAGAATATTTTGGATAGATTGGAGTAGGAAGATAATTTTAAACCTGTTACTATTCCTGAATTAAAGAGTGAAATCAACACTCTAAAAGCAGAAATTAAATTGCTAAAAACTTTCCAGAGCAAGGCTGCTCAGGAATTTTATGACATAAAGACAAGATTGGTTGTCTTGGAAAATAGAGGTGAAACAAGTGAGGATGATGGCTTAGCTTACTTGAATAATATGAATAACATTATTCACCAAAAATGGCATGTTAGAATAAACCTTGTAATACATAAGGAATACACTATTAACAATATCATTGCTTTGGTTGATAGTGGTGCAGATATGAACTGCATACAAGAAGGAATTGTTCCAACACAATATTTTGAGAAAACTTCTCAAAGTCTCACTAATGCTAGTGGGGCAAAAATGATGATTAAATATAAACTTAATGAAGTTTACATTTGCAATAGAGGAATTTGCCTAGAAACAACTTTTCTATGCATAAGAAATCTTCAGCAAGAGTTGATTCTTGGTACTCCTTTTCTGTCAATACTTTTGCCAATGCAAACCAGTACTGATGGTATTACAGCTCATATTGATGGGCACGAATTATTTTTTGAATTTGTTTCTCCTCCTGTATACAAGGAAATAAATGATATTATGAGAAAATTTTTCAAAAAGGATAAACAAATAAATTTTCTCAAAAAGGAAATTCAAATAATGAATATAGAAGAGGCATTACAAAAACCTTTTTTAAAAGAGAAAATTTCTCAAATTGAAGAAAATTTCAAAAAAGAGATTTGTAGTGATATCCCAAATATTTTTTGGGATAGGAAAAAACATATTGTTTCTTTACCTTATGAAAAGGATTTTAATGAAAAGAAAATCCCCACAAAGGCTAGACCTTCTCAAATGAAATAAGAATATTTGATTATGTGTCAAAATGAAATAAATAGTCTTTTGACAAAACAACTAATTAGGAAAAGTTACTCCCCATGGAGTTGTACAGCTTTTTATGTCAATAAAAATGCTGAAAAGGAACGAGGTGTTCCAAGATTGGTTATAAATTATAAACCATTAAATGAAGTTTTGATGTGAATTAGGTATCCCATCCCCAATAAAAAAGATTTACTGGATCGATTGAATAAAGCAGTCATTTTTTCTAAATTTGATTTAAAATCTGGATATTGGCAGATTCAAATTAATGAATCTGATCGATATAAAACAGCGTTTGCAGTTCCATTTGGTCATTTCGAATGGAATGTAATGCCGTTTGGTCTGAAGAATGCACCTTCAGAATTTCAGAATATTATGAATGATATATTTTATCCTTATGTGGATTTTGCTATTTGTTATATTGATGATGTTTTAATATTTTCTGAGAATATTGATCAACATATTAAGCATCTTAGAATTTTTAAAGATGTGATAAAAAGAAATGGTTTGGTAGTATCTGCCCCCAAAATGAAATTATTTCAGACTCATGTCCGATTTTTGGGGCATAACATACATCAGGGGAAAATTATCCCTATTGATAGAAGTATAGAATTTGCTCCTAAATTCCCGGATGAAATTAGGGATAAAACCCAACTGCAAAGATTTTTAGGTAGTCTTAATTATATAGGAGACTACTATAAAGAATTGGCACAGGATTCTGCACCTTTGTATGAAAGGCTTAAGAAGAATCCTCCTCCTTGGTCTGAGCAGCATACTAGAGCTGTTCGAAAAATTAAGCTCAAAGCAAAACAATTGCCATGTTTAGCAATAGCTAATCCTGACTGGAAAAAGATTGTGGAAACGGATGCCTCAAATGTTGGTTATGGAGGTATTTTAAAGCAATATAGTATCAATTCTCATAAAGAAGAATTGGTGAGATTTACTTCTGGTTTATTTAAAAATGCTCAAACCAATTATAGTACCATAAAGAAAGAAATTCTTTCTATCATCAAATGTATTCATAAATTTCAAGATGATTTGTTAAATCAACAATTCTTATTAAGAGTTGATTGCAGTGCAGCTAAGCAGATTTTAAAGCAGGATATTAAGAACCTGGCTTCTAAGAAAATTTTTGCTAGATGGCAGTCCGAATTATCTGCCTTTGATTTTGAAATTGAATATATGAAAGGTGAAAATAATTCTTTACCTGATTTCCTCACCCGTGAATTTTTGCAGGGATGAATCATGCTAATTTTGTCCAGCAAAGGACGATATTTGAGAAATGGCTCAGATTACAAAGAGCTGTTTTTAAATCTCATACTGAAATGGTTATTCAAAAATTGCCACAAACACGCAATAATTTGTTACGATGGATTCATGCTAGGGAAGCATTATTAAGACATTATCAACATTATGGTGTTGATGACGATGAGCAATGGGATATGGAGTTCCTTCAATTATCAATTCATAGACTTCAAATGAAGTTAACGCTTTTGTCTACTGCTTAATTTTGCAGCATGAACAGACCACCAGATCGGGGTCGTGGACGAGGATATTCACCTCGAGGCAGGGGTCGGCCAAAAGTGACCCAAGCTGAAGTAGAGGCTTATTTGAAGGCCCAGAAATTACAATATCCGTCTCTACAGGAGGCAAATTTCGCCTCATCATCATCACCCTCTATGGCGGAGGTTGTGCAGTCTGAAAAAATCTTCAGGACTTCGGATATAACCGAAACAATTATGATCTTAGAATCGCAGGATGAACAATTCAAAGATGATCCGTGGGAAATAAGGTCCCGCTACATGAATATTATGGGATATTCAACACCTGAATTTAAATACCGTTTATGCTATGAACAAATGCTAGTTCAGACAGGATCTGTGGAATTTAGCCACACATTCGAGAAAGCTGGTCATAAAGAGGGACCAATTAGTTATAGTAAGGCCATTATAAAGATGGTCATTTCAGTTGAGAAATGGGGTATCCACCCACAAAGGTCAAAATCTTTGACCATGAAAAATAAGGATGGAGTAACCACAGTCCAATATAATTATTGAGATTATATTGAGGCCTGGAATAAAACATTTTATTACCAAAATCCGAGGAAGAAACACTCGTGGTTCTTTAAAATCTGTCCACAATCGGTCGGGCAAAATAATTTTCCAAATTGGTTTATTTCTTGGTGGAACAAATTTGGGCCACATCCTGATTATTTGCCTCAGGAATTACAAAAGGATATGAAGGTCTTTATGGATTACCAGTCTCAATTATGGGGACAAAATTTTCCTAAAGGAAAATTATTTCTTCAAGCAATGGCGACTTGTGGGATTCCATGGATTTGGCAATGGAATATACAAGTTGCAAAGAATAATTTTGGCTTTCCTATTCTGGAAAGATTTTTCCAGCATAAATGGTGGAAAGGGCTCCAAATTGAGGAGCAATTATCAACTATTAAGTTGAAAAATCAAGATCTGGCCAAGCAGGTGCAGCAGAGGGAAAAACCCTCAATTAAAAATCCATTTTTAGACATTTCTGCTCAGATTAGGGCCAAGAATCCTTCCCTAACTGATGAGGAAATTATTGTCAAAACCATGGATTATATGAAGGAACAATTTTTACAATCCGTCAATCAAGTCTCGGATGATGCTTCAATGACGTCAGCCACCAGTAATGAGGCTGATAATAATCCTTTCACTTGCCTTGCTGGTGAATCTCAAGACTCTTATGAAGAGGATCAGAATGAGCCCACATTAGGCGACTTTTGGGACAGCATGGTTGAAATGGTGGCAACCCAATCCCGTAAAGGCAAAGAAAAGCGGGAGCAATAATGAAGTAATAATGAAGTCTTTGGCTTAAAGCATTAATAATGGGAGCTTAGCTTCAAAGGCATCCAATGATGGAGTGCACATCTAATTTTCGGTCAAAAAGCTCAATAATGGAGTTGTTTTTAAGTTACTCAATAGATGAGTCATTTTCATCTTTCGGTGGAATATTTATTTCCACAGTTGTATTGTAACTTTCGGTGGAAAAATTAGGTTCCACAGTAATATGTAATAATTTGTTTTACTATTTTAGTCCTGTTGAGTCCTCTATATAAAGGACGCGTTTTCCTTTTGTAAGGCAGGTTTTTATTTGGTTTTGCCCTCTCTCTGTAAAAATCAAGCACTCTGCCTTTCTTTCTCTCTCTCTTGTAATAATTGCAGTCTCTTTCCTTCCATAATAAAAGGTTAGTTTCTTTTCCGATCCATCGTATTGTTGCATTTCAATACTTATTTGGTATCAGAGCCATAATGGCTTAATTTAATTGTGTTGGTGTACAAGAATGTTAAACATTTTTGTGAATGCAATCTGGTTAGAAGTTTGTTTCTATTTTACAAATTCTTAGAAGTAAGAAAACATTTATGATAGTGGGACGTCACCCAAGTCGCGTACGGATTTGTCCGGCCGTTGAAACCCGGGAAAGGGTGTGTAGGCCTTGCTCCGGTAAATCGTTGACAGACGTGCTATCAGAAATGTTTCCTTCCATTTAAAAGTTTTTAAAATAAAAATAAAGTTTGAACCAGAAGGCATTTTCATAAATGATCAACATAAATGTACACTAACACAACCATCTCAATATGAGAAGGCTATTTCGTTCTGATAACGATAGAATTAAAAATACTGAACTAATTGAATATGCCAATGTGCAAGAACAATTAAATAACTGGACTATTCCTCCAGTCTGTCATTCTGTTATTTACAGACATGGTATGTTTGAATTTAAAAGTAGTACGGCTATAAAAACTGTTGAAAGAACAGAAAGCCTAGAATTAAATGATAAGACAATTAATCTTATGGATCGCACTGATCTACTTGCACACATGCATAATTATCGTTATGTTCATATAGGTTTAGTGCAAATTGCTCTTAAACCTTTAACTCTTCTTGGAATGGACACCTGTTTGCAAGTCACACTGCGTGATGGTAGGTGTAACAATTGGAGATCCTCCATTATAGGAGCAATTGAGACTAGTTTATCTCATGGTCCTGTATATTTTAATGCTTTTCCTGATTTATCTCTGTCTCTTACTGATAGAAATATAGGGGAAGCCTTGAATTGTAGAATCCAGACTATCGGGTATGATTTCTTGCCTGGATCCGAAGTTATTGCTGTAATTTATAGGATTTATTACAAAGTGATGAACACTATGAATCCTAGGGTACGAATGTTGCGTCCCACAGACAGAACTGTTCTAATAGAATCAAATATGTTGACATCAAATGTTGCAACCAACAGGTTGATTAATTGGGAAGAAATTACTTTCCCAGATAGCTGGACTATGCCTAATGCGGTTCCTCCCAGACCCATTAGTAATACAATTGAACAAATAGTCCAAGATAATGATGGTACTGTTTTCCTAAATTTTAGAAATTCTCAATCTAGTAGTTATACGAGAAGTTTAAGTTCTCGGAATAATCAGACACCTTATAGGGTTAGCATACCTAACACTAGTCGACATTCGACTTCGGAAGTTCCTGAGTCACATCATCCAATTGAGGATGAAAATTTAATTGGGATAAGGTTATCTCAAAACCAAATACCCCATGGTGTTTATACACATCCAAATAACCCAGTAGAATCACCTACTGCCAGTGAAATGGCGTTTTCTATTAATAATATTAATGTTAATAGGACTTGAACTTAGAAAGGAAATTAATGCAGAATTTCAACTCCCGAAATATCAGGAGTTTAGGAAATGGTATTTTGATAATTATGATGCTGATCAATTGCAAAAATTCAAAAAGGAATTTTATGATTGGCTTGAACGTTACCAAATAATATTACCATTCGTTGAATGGTTTCAGGGAAAACATTGGACCGAATTAGATGGGTCTATAAATGTTATAAAAGATAATAAGAGGACTTGGAGATCAATCTCGGGAACTCTGATCTCTTCAATCCATCCTCCAACTATCCCTTTGACTGTCGAAGGAAGTTCTGATTCTGAACCTTCCTTAGAAGCAGTAGCTTTTGTGAAACCTACTACTACAGATGTCAATAGTAGGATTCATTGTCAAAATAATTATACTAACTTGATTCTTAATACTGTCGGTGACCAATTAGGCAGAATAGAAGAACAAGTTAGTCAAATAAGCGGTCAAGTCATGGAACTTAGACCCAAAGACAAGGAAAAAGATGATATCTCCCATTCTAATATTAGACCACTTGTGTCTATTACTGGATTTAATTTAATTATCAGAAGTTGAACATTCCAAATTACTACAATTACAATTAGAAGTTTCTTCTTCCGAAGTAGAAGTAGAATCTTCTTCTTGGTCTTGGTCAGATACTTCATTTATCTGATCCTCCTGTTCCTCCTGTGATTCAGAATCACTGGAATCTAGAAGTAATTTGAATAATTGTTGCTTCAATCCCTCATCAATTTGAAGCTCATTGAGTTTCTTTTTAGTTTTACACTTATTAGCATAATGACCTATTCTGCCACATTTAAAACACTTGGCAGTGACTTTCTTGTCACCCTTTTTATTCTTCTGCCGCTTTGCAAAATCCTTAGGGTTTTTTGAGCTTGATGGCTCATCGCTATCCTTATGCTTTTTCTTTTTTCTAGAATATTGCCTAGTAATCTTATTACTATTTTTCTTCTTAAAAGGTTTTGGGTATTGAGTCATATCATACCCAAATTGGTCACAAAACTGGCCTAATTCCTGTTTTCCAGTCAAATTTTGCTTCTTTAATTGATTGTGTAGCTTAATGTCATTACACAAGGTTAATCCTTCCTGGATAATGATCGCAACAATCTGACCATAAGTATAACTATCATAATTAATAGTCAGACCATTATTCTGATCTCTCATTTTCTTCCTAATTTTCTCAGCAAAGAAATGAGGTAATCCATCAACAAATTTTGACTTCCAATGCTCACTATTAGCATCAAATCTTTGCATAACCTTAGCAAGAAAAACATCTTTATACCAACGAAAATGAGTTAACGTTGGACATTTTAAATTTTGAAGTAGTTCCCTACTTCTCTCACGTTGGCTATCCCAGTGACCAACAAAGTGTAAAATTATTGATTGAACAAGTGTATAAACCGCATCTTGCACTTGCTCACCCTTGTCATTAAATTTTGTAGCATTCAAAATTTCTGATCGTTGGTTGGCTGTAAGAATATTATCCCACCAACCTTTAATCATGCCAGTAAATCCAACTGTAATCCAGCCGGCTACTTTCTGGTCTTCATTGTGATTATTAACACAAATAGTACTGTACATCAGCATTTGATGTACCACAGCAAAAATTTGATATTCTGTCATACCATCTATGTTCCATTCATAAATGGTACCACCACTATAGGACATTTGTTTTTGAAAACCAGATTCTTCATAAAGCATATCATGAGGAGTTGGTCGAGGATAGTAATATCTATCAGCTCCTACATAAGGAAATTTGGTTGGGTATTGAATTTTATTAATAGCCTCAGGCTGAGATTGGATGAAAGACTTTTCCAAATCAAGGACTTCTTGATCATTCATATCTTTCGATCCTACATCTTCGGCTATCGTGTTTAAAGATAGATTGTGCAGTCGTTTCTGCAACTCTTGAACTAATTCAATGTTTTCGTTTGGATTTTTTAAATTAAATCCAGTAATAGACACAGGTGGTCTAATATTAGAATGGGAGATATCATCTTTCTCCTTGTCTTTGGGTCTAAGTTCCATGACTTGACCACTTATTTGACTAATTTGTTCTTCTATTCTGCCTAATTGGTCACC
Organism: Rhododendron ovatum; assembly: GCA_019656835.1. Lineage (NCBI taxonomy): Eukaryota > Viridiplantae > Streptophyta > Magnoliopsida > Ericales > Ericaceae > Rhododendron > Rhododendron ovatum. Next base: position 29,284,925 of record CM033799.1, read on the forward strand.
GACAGTATTAAGAATCAAGTTAGTATAATTATTTTGATGATGAATCCTACTATTGACATCTGTAGTAGTAGGTTTCACAAAAGCTACTGCTTCTAAGGAAGGTTCAGAATCAAAACTTCCTTCGACAGTCAAAGGGATAGTTGGAGGATGGATTGAAGAGATCAGAGTTCCCGAGATTGATCTCCAAGTCCTCTTATTATCTTTTATAACATTTATAGACCCATCTAATTCAGTCCAATGTTTTCCCTGAAACCATTCAACGAATGGTAATATTATTTGGTAACGTTCAAGCCAATCATAAAATTCCTTTTTGAATTTTTGCAATTGATCAGCATCATAATTATCAAAATACCATTTCCTAAACTCCTGATATTTCGGGAGTTGAAATTCTGCATTAATTTCCTTTCTAAGTTCAAGTCCTATTAACATTAATATTATTAATAGAAAACGCCATTTCACTGGCAGTAGGTGATTCTACTGGGTTATTTGGATGTGTATAAACACCATGGGGTATTTGGTTTTGAGATAACCTTATCCCAATTAAATTTTCATCCTCAATTGGATGATGTGACTCAGGAACTTCCGAAGTCGAATGTCGACTAGTGTTAGGTATGCTAACCCTATAAGGTGTCTGATTATTCCGAGAACTTAAACTTCTCGTATAACTACTAGTTTGAGAATTTCTAAAATTTAGGAAAACAGTACCATCATTATCTTGGACTATTTGTTCAATTGTATTACTAATGGGTCTGGGAGGAACCGCATTAGGCATAGTCCAGCTATCTGGGAAAGTAATTTCTTCCCAATTAATCAACCTGTTGGTTGCAACATTTGATGTCAACATATTTGATTCTATTAGAACAGTTCTGTCTGTGGGACGCAACATTCGTACCCTAGGATTCATAGTGTTCATCACTTTGTAATAAATCCTATAAATTACAGCAATAACTTCGGATCCAGGCAAGAAATCATACCCGATAGTCTGGATTCTACAATTCAAGGCTTCCCCTATATTTCTATCAGTAAGAGACAGAGATAAATCAGGAAAAGCATTAAAATATACAGGACCATGAGATAAACTAGTCTCAATTGCTCCTATAATGGAGGATCTCCAATTGTTACACCTACCATCACGCAGTGTGACTTGCAAACAGGTGTCCATTCCAAGAAGAGTTAAAGGTTTAAAAGCAATTTGCACTAAACCTATATGAACATAACGATAATTATGCATGTGTGCAAGTAGATCAGTGCGATCCATAAGATTAATTGTCTTATCATTTAATTCTAGGCTTTCTGTTCTTTCGACAGTTTTTATAGCCATACTACTTTTAAATTCAAACATACCATGTCTGTAAATAACAGAATGACGGACTGGAGGAATAGTCCAGTTATTTAATTGTTCTTGCACATTGGCATATTCAATTAGTTCAGTATTTTTAATTCTATCGTTATCAAAACGAAATAGCCTTCTCATATTGAGATGGTTGTGTTAGTGTACATTTATGTTGATCATTTATGAAAATGCCTTCTGGTTCAAACTTTATTTTTATTTTAAAAACTTTTAAATGGAAGGAAACATTTCTGATAGCACGTCTGTCAACGATTTACCGGAGCAAGGCCTACACACCCTTTCCCAGGTTTCAACGGCCGGACAAATCCGTACGCGACTTGGGTGACGTCCCACTATCATAAATGTTTTCTTACTTCTAAGAATTTGTAAAATAGAAACAAACTTCTAACCAGATTGCATTCACAAAAATGTTTAATATTCTTGTACACCAACACAATTAAATTAAGCCATTATGGCTCTGATACCAAATAAGTATTGAAATGCAACAATACGATGGATCGGAAAAGAAACTAACCTTTTATTATGGAAGGAAAGAGACTGCAATTATTACAAGAGAGAGAGAAAGAAAGGCAGAGTGCTTGGTTTTTACAGAGAGATGGCAAAACCAAATAAAAACCTGCCTTACAAAAGGAAAACGCGTCCTTTATATAGAGGACTCAACAGGACTAAAATAGTAAAACAAATTATTACATATTACTGTGGAACCTAATTTTTCCACCGAAAGTTACAATACAACTGTGGAAATAAATATTCCACCGAAAGATGAAAATGACTCATCTATTGAGTAACTTAAAAACAACTCCATTATTGAGCTTTTTGACCGAAAATTAGATGTGCACTCCATCATTAGATGCCTTTGAAGCTAAGCTCCCATTATTAATGCTTTAAGCCAAAGACTTCATTATTACTTCATTATTGCTCCCGCTTTTCTTTGCCTTTACGGGATTGGGTTGCCACCATTTCAACCATGCTGTCCCAAAAGTCGCCTAATGTGGGCTCATTCTGATCCTCTTCATAAGAGTCTTGAGATTCACCAGCAAGGCAAGTGAAAGGATTATTATCAGCCTCATTACTGGTGGCTGACGTCATTGAAGCATCATCCGAGACTTGATTGACGGATTGTAAAAATTGTTCCTTCATATAATCCATGGTTTTGACAATAATTTCCTCATCAGTTAGGGAAGGATTCTTGGCCCTAATCTGAGCAGAAATGTCTAAAAATGGATTTTTAATTGAGGGTTTTTCCCTCTGCTGCACCTGCTTGGCCAGATCTTGATTTTTCAACTTAATAGTTGATAATTGCTCCTCAATTTGGAGCCCTTTCCACCATTTATGCTGGAAAAATCTTTCTAGAATAGGAAAGCCAAAATTATCCTTTGCAACTTGTATATTCCATTGCCAAATCCATGGAATCCCACAAGTCGCCATTGCTTGAAGAAATAATTTTCCTTTAGGAAAATTGTCCCCATAATTGAGACTGGTAATCCATAAAGACCTTCATATCCTTTTGTAATTCCTGAGGCAAATAATCAGGATGTGGCCCAAATTTGTTCCACCAAGAAATAAACCAATTTGAAAAATTATTTTGCCCGACCGATTGTGGACAGATTTTAAAGAACCACGAGTGTTTCTTCCTCGGGTTTTGGTAATAAAATGCTTTATTCCAGGCCTCAATATAATCCCAATAATTATATTGGACTGTGGTTACTCCATCCTTATTTTTCATGGTCAAAGATTTTGACCTTTGTGGGTGGATACCCCATTTCTCAACTGGAATGACCATCTTTATAATGGCCTTACTATAACTAATTGGTCCCTCTTTATGACCAGCTTTCTCGAATGTGTGGCTAAATTCCACAGATCCTGTCTGAACTAGCATTTGTTCATAGCATAAACGGTATTTAAATTCAGGTGTTGAATATCCCATAATATCCATGTAGCGGGACCTTATTTCCCACGGATCATCTTTGAATTGTTCATCCTGCGATTCTAGGATCATAATTGTTTCGGTTATATCCGAAGTCCTGAAGATTTCTTCAGACAGCACAACCTCCGCCATAGAGGGTGATGATGATGAGGCAAAATTTACCTCCTGTAGAGACGGATATTGTAATCTCTGGGCCTTCAAATAAGCCTCTACTTTAGCTTGGGTCACTTTTGGCCGACCCCTGCCTCGAGGTGAATATCCTCGTCCACGACCCCGATCTGGTGGTCTGTTCATGCTGCAAAATTAAGCAGTAGACAAAAGCGTTAACTTCATTTGAAGTCTATGAATTGATAATTGAAGGAACTCCATATCCCATTGCTCATCGTCATCAACACCATAATGTTGATAATGTCTTAATAATGCTTCCCTAGCATGAATCCATCGCAACAAATTATTGCGTGTTTGTGGCAATTTTTGAATAACCATTTCAGTATGAGATTTAAAAACAGCTCTTTGTAATCTGAGCCATTTCTCAAATATCGCCCTTTGCTGGACAAAATTAACATGATTCATCCCTGCAAAAATTCACGGGTGAGGAAATCAGGTAAAGAATTATTTTCTCCTTTTATATATTCAATTTCAAAATCAAAGGCAGATAATTCGGACTGCCATCTAGCAAAAATTTTCTTAGAAGCCAGGTTCTTAATATCCTGCTTTAAAATCTGCTTAGCTGCACTGCAATCAACTCTTAATAAGAATTGTTGATTTAACAAATCATCTTGAAATTTATGAATACATTTGATGATAGAAAGAATTTCTTTCTTTATGGTACTATAATTGGTTTGAGCATTTTTAAATAAACCAGAAGTAAATCTCACCAATTCTTCTTTATGAGAATTGATACTATATTGCTTTAAAATACCTCCATAACCAACATTTGAGGCATCCGTTTCCACAATCTTTTTCCAGTCAGGATTAGCTATTACTAAACATGGCAATTGTTTTGCTTTGAGCTTAATTTTTCGAACAGCTCTAGTATGCTGCTCAGACCAAGGAGGAGGATTTTTCTTAAGCCTTTCATACAAAGGTGCAGAATCCTGTGCCAATTCTTTATAGTAGTCTCCTATATAATTAAGACTACCTAAAAATCTTTGCAGTTGGGTTTTATCCCTAATTTCATCCGGGAATTTAGAAGCAAATTCTATACTTCTATCAATAGGGATAATTTTCCCCTGATGTATGTTATGCCCCAAAAATCGGACATGAGTCTGAAATAATTTCATTTTGGGGACAGATACTACCAAACCATTTCTTTTTATCACATCTTTAAAAATTCTAAGATGCTTAATATGTTGATCAATATTCTCAGAAAATATTAAAACATCATCAATATAACAAATAGCAAAATCCACATAAGGATAAAATATATCATTCATAATATTCTGAAATTCTGAAGGTGCATTCTTCAGACCAAACGGCATTACATTCCATTCGAAATGACCAAATGGAACTGCAAACGCTGTTTTATATCGATCAGATTCATTAATTTGAATCTACCAATATCCAGATTTTAAATCAAATTTAGAAAAAATGACTGCTTTATTCAATCGATCCAGTAAATCTTTTTTATTGGGGATGGGATACCTAATCCACATCAAAACTTCATTTAATGGTTTATAATTTATAACCAATCTTGGAACACCTCGTTCCTTTTCAGCATTTTTATTGACATAAAAAGCTGTACAACTCCATGGGGAGTAACTTTTCCTAATTAGTTGTTTTGTCAAAAGACTATTTATTTCATTTTGACACATAATCAAATATTCTTGTTTCATTTGAGAAGGTCTAGTCTTTGTGGGGATTTTAAATATTACAAGATTTAAAATGAGAGAGAGAGAGAGAGAGAGAGAGAGAGAGAGAGAGAGAGAGAGAGAGGTAGGGGATTAATGCACACATGAATGGGTAGGAGCGTTGGATTTTTGGGGAGGACTTAGTGAGACATAAAATTTTATGAGGAGGATCCCCTAAGCCATGAACTAAAAACATAAGACCGGCCCAGAATTATCTCTAAAGTCAATGCCTTGTTTGTATTTTGTATTTGGGCTAAAATAATTATGTTTAAGTGGGCCATAACTTGTACTGGGTCATGTTACCTTATTTTTTAGTTGGCCTCAAGTGAAAGATTAGGCCCATGTTGGTATGTATAAATATCCTTGTAAAGAAAACTCTAGGACGAATGTGAAAAATACTATAAGTTGTCCCCGACTAAGCTTGCGACAATTAATTAATTGCTTGCTTGTTTCTTAGTTTCTCTGCTAATAATAATCAAGGATCGAGGTTAATCTCGGCCAACAGAAGATGCACTAATAATTGGGTTTTTTTTTTTTTACAACTAGATGTTCGGGTCAGCTTGTGCGCATCTCAACTAATTCCTGAGTCCTGAAGAGAACAACCGGAAGTGGCTCCAAAGTTTGAAATGTTTGACCACCGCAGGAATGAAACCTGTAACCGAGGAACACTTGTTTCTTTCTCACAATCACTTGACTAAATCGCTCAGGGTCATCAATGGTTGTGTTGTCTCGAACTTGAAAGAGAAAGTAAAGCTACACGGTATTACATTTTTTTGTGGTCCTGTACTAAACCTTTTACAGTCTAGATAGATACGAATTTCTGTGTATACAATAGAAAAGTGTGTACAAATCCCTTTTTGTCCTGTTTGAGTCTCAAAAACTTTGTTTACGACTCTTACGAAAAATAAGCTCAATCCGATATCAATTAAGACTGTCTACAGAACGTCCAATTTTGTCCTAAAATTCAAACCTGAATTCTAAAGCAAAATTTGAATGTTTCGTAAATGCTCTTACCGATACCGGATTGAGTTTATTTTTTGCAAGGATTATAAACAAAATGAGCAATTCCGATCATTTTTCTAAAACCCAAAATGGGCCCAAAAAGGGGTGTACCATTAGACTTTCCGAAAGTGAAGTTATGCATATTTACAGTCGGTTCCTAACTTTACAAGCCTCCTGCAACCACCAACTAAAGGTTTCCGATTTTGCACCGATGGCGACACGAGACCCACTATGGTAATTAAGTAATTTTTACATTATCCACTCACTTTTATTCACTCATTTAACTACTATTCAAACCAAGTATAAGCTAATCCTTAACTAATTCCCCCAACATAACATATTTATCTCTTGTCTATTTGAAACTTTATCCGTCCGATAAACGAGCCTTAAGAGGCTTCACTCAATAAGGAATCTAAACGTATGAAGGGTCAACTGTCTTCAGATGAAGATAATCATGACAAATATACACTGCACATGACATAAAAGCTTGACAGAAGGCCAAGACAGCCAAAAAAAAAAAATGAGCAGAGGGAAATGTGTCATCTTTATTCACAGTTGCATCATTACATGTACAGACAACAACTGGGGAAGGGTAGATACAGGAGAAGACTAAATCTAAGTAAATTTCTGTACCCACCTACCTACGACTGGACCTAATTGATTCAACCCTAACCGAATATCCTGATTCCCTTCCCCATTCTCAGTTAGACAAGGACCTTGTTGTACTAGTACAAGTTTGTTATGTTACAGGTCATTGGTCTACACTCTTTCACCTTCGACAGCCGTCCTACTTCGTCGTTCTTTACAAGTTAATAAGAACGGAGATGGAAAATAGCACCATCACCAGTACCATGTCAACTAAAGGCCAATTCATGCAACTGTTTCCTACTACGATAAATTATTTTGTTCATTTTGCAAGAAAAGAAGTCTTGATCAAACACGAACACCTATGAATCCAGCTTCGACCACTCGTACCGTCCAGGGAGAGGTGTGTCATTCACCAGATCAAAGTTGTACCTGCCAAAGAACTCAATATTAACCTAGCTGTCAGGAAAACAAAGAAAAGCCATGTATTTTCTTTATTAAGTTAGCAGGACCGCAGTAGGACCACCATATTCGACTTTCCCTTGAGATTAGCCCCGTATAACCTATTAAAAAAAGTGCAATAATTGTAGGAATCTCAATAAAACGTTTCCTTGGCTACTTCCTCCACGATTGAATGACCATGATACAATAGAAGGGAATTCCATATGGGCAATTTATAAACAAATGATGCTATACAATCAGGAAAAACAAAACTAAAAACAGAGATGAGAAAAATACTTCTCAATAAATTGTCGTCGTTGCTTTTCTTCTGCACCAGCGAAGAACTCATCCATTTCATTTGCGGTCGGTATGTGTCTTGGCATGGAATTCTGCAGTCTCCTGTTAGCTTCAGTAGCCATGGTAGGCCTTGTAGTAGAACCAGGGGTTCTGATGCTCTCTGGATCTCTTATTAAACTGCATGGTGTGCTTTCCCTGGTACTCCTGTCACATAGTAGATGCATTTCCCTCTAGCATCAAATAATGTACACACACACAGAGAGACCGAGAGAAAGCCACAATAACCCAAAGTCTCCCTCCCTTATCATGAAAAACTGACACTAAACTATCTGCAACTGACATTGATATAGCAAGAAATTCATAGCCAGTGGCAGCTTTCATCATGTGTTTCATATCTGATCCCACTACTCCATTTAATAATGACCGGTACCCCACATACAACTTTAAAATTAGGAAAAGTGCCCTCTCAATCATTTATAGTTATTCCATTAGAAACGCCAAAACAGAATATTAACTTTCTGGATCCGGATCTTTTCTTGCGTATCTGAGTTCGTATATACACAACTTTTCTGCATTATTTGTCAATCTGTACACCAGGATCAAGTAAAAGGCACCTATCTTTCAATTTTTATTACGTACAGTGAAGAACACAAGACCCAGAGTTTTTTTGCACCTTATGTAATTTCTTTCAACAACTTTCAGCTAGGCTATATCCGTAGGACCTTAGCACTAATCACAGAAACCTTTCCCATGCATATATACAGCACCAAATAAAATAAAAGTAAAAATAATCAATTGGTATCCCAAGGGCCCTTATACTAAAATGAAAAATGACAACTAATCTTGGAGGAATTGGTGGTTGTACTTGAATCGGGGGTTGTACTTGAAACGTAACGGACGATAAACTCATGACTAGTCACTTTAACCAACAAGGAGTAAAATGTGTGTTTAAAGGGTCCAATTATGCCTTTCCCTGTCAACAATTGCCTAGGTGAGTTGGTATGTGAAATTACCCTCTTGCCCTCCTTCAAAACAAGGAGTAAAATGTAGTTCAATGGGGACCTGATAGAACTACATCCTGTTTGCAGAACTAAACACTTCTCAGACTCAAAATAAGTTGAGATCCAACCAGAACTGTAAAAATGACTGCAGAATGTCACTAAACACCAATATTTTCAAATAATTTCCCTCCACCGGATTGAGAAGTGATTTGAGGGACAGAACTGTGAAATTGTAACACCCAGAATAACCTGGTTTAAGTGAACAAAGAATAGCAATTAGAAGTCCAATAAACCCTGAAAAAGAAATCAACCCGTTTAGGATATCCCCATAATAGAAATGTCACCTTATCACCAGTCAAGAAAGGCTTGAAAGAAGGCTAGTACATAGTTTCTTCAGTCTAAATGGAGAAACAGGGAAAAGGGGGAAAAAAATACGAAAAAGAAGAAGAAATTGTTTCACATCGAAAACCTTACATAAGCAAATGGGCAAGCAAGCATTTTATTTTCATCCTACATTCTTTGCCCCCAATTTTTTTTCCAGAACAGGGACTTCATTAACATTAAACAGAGATGGGGCCTTGAAGCCGATAAACAACAAGCCCCATGGTTTCAGCAACCCAACAGCCCCCAAAGGCAGTCCGGGATTAAACACCTAATCAACAAAGATTGAGGCGTAGTAATGAGACAATCTATGTTTCAAAAAGCGAGTAACAAAACAATAATGTCAAAACCAAGTCGTTTTTTGGGTAATGTAGACACCCCAGACTAATAATCTCTACAGCCTCTCCCAGAGGCTTTTCACACACTCACACTTGGGGTGAGGGGGCCCCGACAGTTGCTAACAAAGGGAATCGAACCTAAGACCTCAAGTGGGAGCAAACCCCAAAGTACCAGGCCAACCCTTGGGTAGTCGAACCCAAGTAAAACCGAATTTTCCTTTTCAAACAAATGAAACCACCAAAACATTTCTAGCCTCGGATATTCGAAAAACGATAAGTTCCAAAAATCTGCTTCTGTATTTTTTTTTCCTAAATAGAATGGAAACCAGGGTTATCGACAATGAGGTGCAAAATCGGTTACATTTAGAAAGAGGGGCTTTAAGATCCATAATCTAGAAAATCCAAAATTCTCCAAACGGACCCTTGGATTCAAGCATTAGTAATTGAGAATGAAGTAAACATTTTGCAATGAAGTTTCGCCTTTGATAATGGAGTTACATGACATGCCTTACATTCATCTACTAATGTTAGGACCATAGGCCACGGTCTCTCTTTGTTGGCAAATTTCACAACAAAACACACATTTAATTGTATCCCTATTTATCGAGTTGTAATTTATTTTCAATTTATTTCTAGACTGTCTATTTAGGAAGTGGAAGGAAATCAATGAAATTTTGTAACTGAGTGGTAGAGATTTTAAGTAATTGAAGTGGAAGAAAATCAAGGGAATCAAGGATTTCAATATATAACAACTTCAAGAGGAAAGGAAGCTAGGGAAATCAATGTTTTGATATATGGCAACGTTTTTCAAAAAGTTGCTTGAGCAACTCAAACAGACTTCAGAAGTTGCTCTAGCAACTCTATCAGATTCTGCAGCTTGTAAATATGCGGCTTATTAGGGTTTTGTGGTTACCACATATGATATAGCCGCCCCAAATCTCTTCCTAACCTAAGAAAACATTGAAGGGACTTTGGCTTGAATCTTGGAGTAAGGAGAAGATCCATGGATCATTGAGCAACAAGCATAGCTCCAAGAAGTTCTTACAAACTTTGATTCAACTTACTTGAGTTGGCCGTGGATTTCTGAAGGATAGTGGAAGGCTTGTGGATTCAAGGCAGTGACGGTCAAACACTGAGTGAGGTGAACGTGGATTCAAAAAGTAAATCTTACGCGATTTGTGAGGATTCAGAATCGTAGGGTAAGATTACTTGTAACCGCACAATATTTCATAGTGTTTGATTCCTTCCCGTGGTTCTTACCCTTCCAGGGTTTCCAAAGTATATCATTGCGTTCATTGTTTGGTTGCTTTCATTTGTGTGATTGGTTGAAATATTGATTGGTGGTTTGATGGTTATTATAAGAGATTAAAACATAGCAAATCTATAAACCTAGGCGAACTACGGTTTTTCAAATGGTTTCAGAGCGGGTCACAGAGTGCTCGCAGGGGTGGCATTGTGTAACCAAATCCATGGGACACTCCGGGCCCAACAACTAACAAGTGTGGAATGGGGGGCTTTAAAATTCATCCCTTAGGCCCTGCTTCAATGGAGTCAAAAGAGGAGTGAAATAATAGGAGAGGGTAAATGGGTTGGGGCCAAAGCTGTTGCCACTACTTGGATGCACCATTCTTTCCCCTCTTTTCTTTTCCTCCGTTCTTCATTTTGACGCTACCATAGGTTTTAGCCATGAAACTTTTGGGCTCCTCTTGGGTTGCCCAAATTTTATCTGGATGTAGAGCGGTGAAATTTGGACGAAATCACCCCTGCTTATCCCATTTTCCCAACCCGAAAACTCCTTATTTAGTTTCAGGGTTCTCTTAGGGTGCTCAATGAAAGGCTTTAGAGCCAAAAATCTATTATGACTATTTAAAATAAAATGATCAAAAAAATAAGATTTTCGCACCGGTTCAAACAGCTTGAAAATTGGAACACTTATTTTTTTACACCATTTATATATTAAAAAATATAGTTAAAAAACTTTTTTTAATATAAATTTTTTAGAATAGACATTTTTTAATTAATTTATTTTTTTATACTTCCAATTGTCCAAAATTGATTAAATATATTGATTTTCAAATTTATATACTTATTTTAATACATAATCAAATTTAACCATGTGCAAAATAGTCATTTGACAGTTTTTCCATCATTCACCCCTTCTTATCTCCCCATTCTATAAAAACCATCCAAACAAAGTCAAATTTTATCTCTTTTTAATATCTCATCCAAACCACATAATATTTTATCCCCCTCCATAAACATCAAATCGATGCGAGCCAACCCATCAAAATTAATACCCTACTATCTTATCCCCTTCATATTTTTTACCCCCAATTTTTTACCCGCATCCAAGTGGGCCCTTACATCTAAAAAGAGGGGCTTTAAATTCTTACTATTTTTTTGCTTTCCCCTACTTTCTCAGCAACCAAACAGAGCAAAGACAATCTTTTTTACGGTTAAAAACAGGAAAAAGCATAACCATCAAATACTGAGACTTTTAACAACCAAAAACACAATTAATCGAAAACCCACCTCTCTGGCGTCAAATTTCAACACGCTTTCACCATTTTTTTTTTTTGGAGGAAAATGTTGTGCACAATACTGAATTTGTTATTTTCTCCCCTAAAACCAAACAACGGAAGAGAAATTTCTTATAAATTTTCCCTTCTTTTCTTTTCCATAAGTTTGGGTATCCAATTTGGCTTCGTTTCTTTCCAAAATTTTGAAAACCATTTGACAGGATAAAAACAGGAAAAACTACTTACCTATCAACAACTGAAGCTTAGAAAACAATTAAAAAAACCAAGAAAAGGGTAAATAGAAAAACCCACCTCTCTCTACCTTCAAATTCCACCACATTCTCGCCAAATGAAGCTTCAATTCCCTCATCAACATCTTCGCGCTTCTTTTCCTCTGTCTCCAAACGAGTCCCTTCATCGGCCACCAAATTAGGGTTTTTGGGGTTAGATACAGGACTTTCTTTGGGCGTTAGCTTCTGTCTCTTGGAATCGCAGATTAGGGTTTGTTTCTCTAGTCTACGGCTGCGGAGCTGGAGGTAGGACCCCCCGCCGCCGCCGGATTTCTGGAGAGCTAGGGTTTTGGCGCGGGTACGGACGCCGAGATAGGAGTCCATGAGGGCCACCTCTCCTGATGTCTTTGCCTTCTTCATGTATTTACCCATCTCTCTATGTTCCTTTCTAATTAATTACACTTTTTTCCATGGAGAGAGGAGAGAGACAGATGTTCGAGTCGAGGGGGATAAACAGATGGCTGGACAAGAGGGAGAAAATCTAGAGAGTGAAGAACAGGTGGAGAGAGAGAGAGAGAGAGAGAGAGAGAGAGAGAGAAGGGGGTTCTGTCGTTGGGCCCTGTTATTGGAACTTGGTTAGAGAGGGAGGAAACGGGGAATGGGGAAAAGGGGGGCGGTTTGCAGTTGTTGGTTAGAGAGAGAGAGAGGGAGAGAGAGAGATTAGGGAAAGGTGGGGCAGGCGGCCTTTTGGAGAGGAAAATTTATAGAAATTGCCCTTTTAGTTTTATCCAAGTCTTATTTACGTCTTTCAAATATTAATTGTAACTTTTTAGACCTTTAAGTTTGATTTTTGGATCAAGTTAATAACGTCTATTAGCCAAACTGAATGGAAAAAATCAAATTGAGGGCAACCGTATCAATTGGACCAACTTGGTACGAACTGAAACGTCCAAACTGATATCAATCTAATTTTTTCCGTCCAGTTTGGTTGACAGAAGTTATCAATTGAACCAATTTGATACAAAAACTAAATGTGAAGGTCAAAAAAATTATAATTGATTGTTAAAGGAAGAAAATGAGGCTTGAATGAAACTAGAAGAACCATTGATATAAATTTCTTTTTGGAGAAAGAGGAAAAGGAAAATAAAATAGTGGAGTGCGAGTTGCTAAGATTTTTGGGTTTTTTTGGGCTTGTTTCGTTTCGTTGTTATTCTTTCTTTCTTTTTGAGAAAACCTTTTTACTCTTATAGGTTAGTCTCAATTAGAGAAATCGAAAAAGTAAAATATTTTTTACTTTGGCTTTTTGAGTTTTATCTTTGATACTCCCTTTGTTCCAAAAGGAGTGACATTTTTGGAAAAGCGCATCATTTTTAATTACTTATGTATTTTAATATGAGTGTTAAAAATATGCAATATGGATCTTATTTGATAGATTTTAATTAGTTCTATAAAATAAAATTTTTAAAATCACATAAAACTTTATAAATCGAACGATATAAGTATTTTAAAATAACACGGATTCCAAAAAGCTCACTCATTTAGGAACGGATGAAGTATTATAAAAAAATATTAGGGTAAGAGTCATAATTTTATTTTTTTGATTTCTGTCGTTGAAGCGAATCAATAGGATTTTTTTTTGTTACAAATCGAACAAACGTGAAAAAATGTTAATAACAAAAAAGGAAAAATTTTATCCTTATTCAAAATTTTGCGCATCTGTTAGTTTTTTATCAAATTTTATGGATTATTGATTCATCATGACAGGAGAAATCCAAAAAATAAAAAAATGATCGAAACCCAATTTTTTGAATAAAGACAAAAAATAATCCAATGATTTTTCGTCTTTATTAAAAAATTGAATTTTGATCATAATTTTTTACATTTTAGATTCGTCTAGTCATAACAAAGCAATAATCCACTGCACAAGTCTACTGCATGCCACGTGGGGCCTACTCTGGGCCTCACAAAAAACGAAAAAAAATATCCATAAATTCTAAAATATTTTTTTTATGGGATCCCATAGAAATTAGCTCCAACAGAGATATCGGTAGATATATATATATATATATATATATTTATATATTGAAATCATAAGGACAAAATTGAGCTAGGCCCCAAGTAACACACGGTGAACTTGTACGGTAGACGTAACATTGTTGCAATCACAATTAGCCGTTTAATCTCGATACAACCGGAGCCACCCTAACTATCTGGAGTACCCTTGGCCACATTTTTTTATCTAGTATGAAGTACGTGGCCTTCCCCACCTACCAATCTTGTTGGCAGGTGGTACTATGGAATTTGGGAGTTTGGACTTTGGATGGATGCTTCTTATAAGAGAGTGATATGCTTTTAATGAATCAATGGTGTATTCATTTTTTTGGTGATTCTAGAACTTTGGAATCTGTAGAAGGCCGAACATAGCGGCTCGGATCGGACTCCCTCGGGCACGGTCCGAGCCCAAGACGGCGCTTAGATCCGACGTCACTGGAAGGGCATGCTCAACAGTAGACCAAGCTCGGAGAAGGGTCTCATCCCAACGACCCGATGCCTCGGCCATGAGAGAAATTATCCGGCTTGTAGACACCCCAATTCGGCCTAACGATTATTTTAAATCCCACCTTGGGGACCATCCCGATGATGAATGGATACAGTGATTGTTGATTGAGTTCTCGTAAACCTATGGACTTTTGTGAGTACTTTTAGCCACGTAGAGGACCTAATTCAAAGCCAAACAACCTTTCAGACAGAAATACAGCATCCTAAGAAAATACATTTATCGGCTGCAATATCGATCTCACGACCTCCACTTCTTTTCTTCACCCGTAGCATATGGTGTTTGAAAATCTCCCTGAGAGACCAATTCCTCGCCCGCGAGATGAATTCCTCGGCCGCCAGATCTTTCTGGAGGCTGCCAAATCGTCTTTTTCCCGAATTCTGGAATGTTCTGTCAATCGTTTGATCCATGCTCAAAACCCTAGTAGCCATTCTCCGATTCTTTAGGGCTACGAAAGCAGATTTGGAATACAGATATTGTTACCTTAAACTATCTTATTGATTCACATTATTTGATTGGTCGGAGTGAGTCACCCCATGCCTATATAAATAGGCACTTAGGGTTCGAAATGAACATAACAACACACTCTTTCTAGTCATGATACCCTGCAAAAAAACTCTCTCATACCCCCTCTACAAAAGCCCTAACTCTCTGTGAGTAGCCGCATCCCAAGCAATCAAACCCCGAAGTACAAACCCTAATCCTAGGGTTTCGAGAAGAAGGTCAGTCAATCACCATCAATCCAAAGTAGTCAAGCAACTGAGGGATCAATGTGGTGAGACCCAGGGGTCTATGGTTTGATTTATTTTTTGTTCCTACATTTTTATCATAGAGTTTTGATTTTTTGATTAACAGTTTGAATTCTAGTGTAAGGAAGAATATCAGCTAGGACATCGTTCCTAAGGCCAATACATTGATTCAGAAAGATCCCTTGGCTGTGACATCTATTCACCGGTCATGGGATCCATTCTCCGAGACAGCCTTGCATGCATTTACTTACTGCTCTAGCTCACCATATTAACTGCTTGAAGGTTAAAAATAGTTTATTTGTTTAAAATTAAATAGAGCAAACATATATCGTATGTCGAATGACTATGGGTTAGTCTCGTGATTGGGTGAATAGGGGTGCCTTATACCTTTCCCTTATCATACCTTTGGCTCCTGTATCCGAAATCTCTACCTAATTTTCCTAGTTTTTATAAATTGGGTGGCAACTCTATTTTGATGATAACTGTTATCATGTGGAGATGTTTCTAGCCATGGGAATGTCCACGATTCTAGTTTATGAAGTGAAATTGAAGAGTGAGGATATTTGTATGGCGATGCCCCATTTAGAAGGTATCTACAAGGCTCGGCCAAAAATTGGGGCTTGTAGATGGCCCCACTACTTTTGCGTCTTTCTAAGCGTTCCCCCTGTGGCTCGGTTAAAAACAGGGTTCGGCCCACATCAGTACCATGCTCCACCCACACGCACTGAAGCGTTTATGCCAAAGGTAATGATTGGCGCGCATGGGGGTGCCAGCTCACACCAGAAATGGTTACCAGATTTTATCGGTGACATCACAATGACATTAGCGACCCGTGTAAGGCACATGCCCGTACTTAGAGAGCAAGCCAAGGAGACTTTACAAATACCAAGCAAAGCTGCCCTAAAGAGGTACATGCTTCTCCACCTTAAAACCCTAGTCTTTTGTTTTACCCTCTGCACATTCTCATTCTCTCACCGGAGGGCCTTGTCGGGCAACCCCGGCCATGTCTTAGTTATGCTTTCACTGTGTAGATTAGGGCAAAAAGGCTAGGCAACTCTCGAACCAATTGAAGAGGAGCTCAAACCAAGGATCAATGAGCCACACAATTGGTGAACCCGATGTGAAAACGCTTTTGATTCAAAGCAGCTCGAACTTCCTTCAAACCACCTCCCTTTTCCCAAAAAATAGCCACAATCTCAGCCAAGATGGGCTGAGAACTGACAGACGTTACCATTTTAGGAGCCAAGGACACCAACGGAAATCCAATCCTTCAACCTCTAGAGAGACACATATCCATTTCAATTCCTGCTAGCTCTGTGCTATCTCCGGCTTAGGACGATGTGACGATGGCTTACATCCGCATGTCACAGTGACGGGATGATGAAAGGGACAATGAACTGGCGGCTCTAAGGGCGGAAATAGCTCAAATGAAGCAGCACATGCAAGAGGTTACACCAACTACATCTAGATCTGGTGGAGATCAGTGGCGACGACGGCAAACACCTCCCCCACCACCAACGGAACAACCCTTTAAAATGGGCTACTGTGGTTCCATGAAGGACTGCCTTGGCTTCACACCCGAGAAGGGCGACGCAAGGAAATAATCCTCTACCAATAGCCGACCACCTCTGTGATGCATCCTCAAGAAGCCACCAGGAGCGGAGCAGATCTAGGGACACCGCCAGATCGTTCACAAGTACTTACTCTACTGGTCGGGCAGAGTATTCTCGCACCATGGCTTCTTACCATAACCAAGCCTCCCTGGAGACAAGGCGGCACGTTTCCGAGCATCTCGGAGAAATCCCACTCGAAAACCTAGAAGCTGGGAATAAGGTTTGGCTGGACGGTAAGGGCGCTTACGTCGAAGGACAAAATGATGACCCAAAGGTCTATCGTGAACAAGAAAAGTCTATTGACGGACCTTGCCAAGCAGATGTTGAGATGAAGGAGAAGCTTTGGCATAAAGACCGTGATAAACCCTCGGACAGAGATTCCAAGGATAGAGAACACAAGAGGTCAAAAATCGATGGACACGGCAAGCCACCGCACCCAAGCTTTGAACGGCAACTGAAGGACCTCGGCGTCATGCCCTTCACACCTCATATAATCAATACGACAGCCGAATCCACCTTCTACTTGCCGAAGGTTACTAAATTCGATCCAAACACCTGTGAAGCCTACACGCATCTAATCCATTTTTGCCAAACCATCGAGCTGTGTACCACGATAGATGAAGTCAAATGCAAAGCATTCCCCGCCAGCCTTGGCTCCATTGGACTCCAGTGGTTCAAAAAATTGCTCACTAGATCCATACGAAACTTAGCCGACCTTGAACGGACATTCAATACCCGCTTCATAACTAGGAATAAGACTGCCAAGGAGCACGAATCCTTGTCTCAAATGAGGAAGCTCTTGACTAAGATGCTCAAGCAGTACTCCGAACGTTTTTGGCAACTATTCAACGAAATCCCTAGGATTGACGAGTATTGGGTCACACGTTCTTTCAAAAATGGCTTAGAATCTGGCAGCAAAATCTTGGACGAATTGGTAATCCATCCTCCGCACGACAAGGGCAAACTAATGAGAATTGTGGAGAGATTCTACGCCCTCCAAGAACTCTACGCAGACTAAGCAACTCTGGGGATTCCCAACGCAACTACTCCACTACCGGCGGGGCGCACACCCCTCATCTATGGACGGCAACACGAGTTCGGGCACGATCGATGCAGGAATCGCCTTTGTCAAGTTTATGTTGGCCTCCTACTGTAGCACGCCAGCCGCATTGGCAACCTCGTCCTTGTACCCCGTCCTGTATAGGGATGGCAATCTCAACAGAACTGATGGGTATTCGAACCGTAATAGCTTTTTTTCCACGAACCTTAACCGAAAAATTCCCTGTTGGTGCAGATATGGTGGAGGTTGGAAGATAACCGAATGGATTCGGTTCAGTTACGATTGAGCTGATAATCGAACCATTCCCCGAACCGAACCGAAATAGGTTAATTACAAAATACCCTTGTATACACACACACACACACTTATGGCACTTGGGGTTTTCATTTCCCCTTAACTCAGCCACTCCTCTCCAAACTAAACTCCACAGCTATAGTCTCCATAGCAGCGACTCGATCTGGACTCCACTCCTCTCCGTGAGATCTCTCTCTCTCTCTCTCTCTCTCTCTCTCTTAGTCTCTCTCCCAATCTGGATTCTCTAATCTCTATTGCATACTCTCATCGTCTCTGTAACTCCATTTTTGCAGGCTGCGATTTCAATTGAGACAAGCGATTGTGAGATTTCTCTCTCTCTCTCTCTCTCTCTCTCTCTCAATCTTGTCTCTCATCTCTCGATTTTTTCAGGCAATCGATTGCAGCGAGTCCGTAATCCACAGTCGACACTCTTCGGAGCCCAATTGAATCAGTCGACTATTATGATCTCTGGTTTATCTCTTTCTCTCTCTCTCTCTCTCTCTCTCTCTCTCTCTCTCTCTCACATGTGCTCGAAAATATAATTTGCTTGAGAGATCTATGTGCTTGAATTTGCTGCATGTGGGCTAAGTGTTTGATTTTGTTCATAGACTAGTGTACCAGTGGATGAGTTGATTGGACTAAGATTGTTCATGTGTTGTGAAAAGTGACGAGTTGATTGGACTAAAATTGTTCATGTGTCGTGAAAAGTGAAAAATGCATCTACTTTCTTAAATTTGTAATTGTTTATATACACATCTATAGTTCTTCTATTTTGTACATCTATGTTTTGGCTTTATCTTTTGTTATTTCCACGAAATAGTTATGCAATTGTGTATGAAGGTAGGGCCTAAATCAATTGATTGGAGGGACTTATGCTCTGATCTCTGAACATTGTTCTAATCTTTGGTAATGAAGAGGCAATTGTTCCTTGCTCTGTCGTTCGTTAAATCTCCTTTATTTGGTGATTGCACCCTATGGCACAAGAGATTCCCTTCCCCTAAGGCACAGTCCTGAATTAACCTAGTTCCATAAATTATGACATTTTAGAAGCTTCGAACTAGTCTTTCGGTATTTTGCAAAACCTCACACTCTTTGGGAGCACGCTTGTGATATAATTGTAGCTTGAACTGAATATTGTAGCTTAAATCTGTAATTGTAGCTTGAATCATGTCTGAATCTGCTGGTGTTTTCTTAGGACTAGATTAATTATGTCTGAATCACCTGTCGGTTCGAGTGCTCAATCAACAAATCCGATTGATGGTTGTGGACCATCACAACCAAATGGTAGCCCCGTACCATCATCATCCTCTTGATAACCATGCAAGTGACAATCCTACTGATGAAGTTGAAGTTGTATCAGAAAAATCCGATGATGATGATGGTGGAAAAAGGTTAAGAAGTCCTTATTGGGCTCACTATAATAGGGTGAAAATTGGTGGGATTTACAAGGCCATTTGCAAGTATTGTGGAACAAAAAAAAATGGAGAAACAAGGAATGGAACTTCGCATTTGAAAGAACACTATTTTTCGTAAACACCAAAAGAAGGATAACATGAGGCAACAAGTTCTAACAAACAATGTCATGAACAAAGACCGTCCTCCGCTACTAACTTCATATAGTTTTGAATATGAGACGGCACGGAAAGAACTTGCAAGTGCCATAATCATGCATGAGTATCCTCTTTCAATTGTGGACCATGTTGGATTTATGAGGTATTCAAATGCTCTTCAACCTTTATTTAAGGTGCCGTGTAGGAACACAATGAAAGCTGAAATATTTAAGATTTATGAGTACCAAAAGGGGAAGACAATGAGTTTGGTGGTGAGTAATGCAAGTACATTGGCTATCACAACAGACATGTGGACTTCGAGTAATCAAAAGAAAGGCTTCATGGCTATCACAGCACATTTTATTGATGATTCTTGGACTTTGCAAAGTCGCATTTTGAGGTATTTCTAACTTATGTCGCTATATTTATTCCTTTATGCAATGTAAATCTTCATTTTTCCATTTTTAACTAAATATCAATGTTGCATGTTAGGTTCATATATGTGCCATGTCCACATACAAAAGAAGTTCTATGTAACCAATTGTTGAATTGTTTGATGGATTGGAACATTGATAGAAAGATTTTGAGTATAACGGTTGATAATTGCTCTACCAATGATGCTATGATTGATCTTTTGTGGGACAAACTTGATAGTACATCGCTCATGTTGGGTGGGGATTTGTTTCATATGTGTTGTTGTGTGCACATTCTTAATCTTATTGTTAAAGATGGGTTGGATGCTATCAAGGTAGGTATTGAGAAAATTTGGGATAGCGTAGCTTATTGGATAGCATCACAAAAAAGAGCGAAATTTTTTGAAGAAACAATCCGCCAATTGAATGTGACTAGTACTAAGAAATTAGGCCTTGATTGTGCGACTAGGTGGAATTCAACACTCTTGATGCGTCAAACAGCCCTACTTTATGAGTCTGTGTTCAATCGCTTAAGCAAACGGGATGCTCAATATAATTCCTTATCGAGTGAACGTAAGTGGGGGTTTGCTAGAGATATTTGTCAGAAGCTTAAATTTCTTTTTAAGGTGACAGAGTTATTTTCTGGAACTAAATACCCCACTACTAATCAAATCTTTCCAAATATATGTGAGATTAGACTTGAATTGAGAAATTGGTTCTGTTCTGAATCAAGTGATTAGGCAAATGGCCAAAAGAATGGTGGAAAATTTTGACAAGTATTGTTCTGTGGTACATGGTGTTGTGGGGGTTTCTGTTATGTTGGATCCTAGGTATAAGATCAACGTGTTGGAATTCTACTTTAAATTATTGTTTCCGACAACTTATAAGGAAGAAGTTGAGAAAGTTCATGCACTTTGTTATAAATTGCTTAAGGAGTATCAAATTCCTAGTTCAATGATGGAGGATATTGGTGACTCTTCTTCCCAATCAAGTTCCATTGATGAAAAGTCACTATCAAAGTATGATGTCTACATGGTTAGGGAGTCGAAGAGAAGTAGGACAATCGATACTACAAAATTGGAGTTGGATCATTATTTGTTGAAAGTTGTCTTGCCAAAATCCACGGGATTTTATGTCTTGATTTGGTGGAAATCATATCAACCCAAGTATCCAATTTTTACAAGCCATGGCTAGGGATCTGTTAGCTATTCCGGTATCGATGGTTGCTTCTGAGTTCGCATTTAGCATGAGTCGTAGGTTGGTGAGTCCACATCGTAGTAGACTTCGTCCCAATACGATGGAAGCGTTGATGTGTGCTCAAAGTTGGTTGTGGGCTACCGAAATGGAAGGTAATGAACTTATCTTGTATTTTTCTACTTTAGTAAACTAAAACTAATACTTATGAATTTCTTACTTTATATTTGTTAGGTGAATCAACATCAGGGTATGCCACTATATTAGATGACGTGGAAACGAGGGATTCGTGCGTGACTCGTGAGGTAATTGGCATTTGTCTTACGTCTCTCGTGGTTTTAACATTACATATTGCTCATATTAATTGAACTTTTTTTATTGATATTAATTCACTTTTTCTGCCCTTCAATTTAACAAATATGAACTCAGCAAATGGAAGTTGGTATTTCAAGATGGAAATCAGAATTGATTCTATTATTTTGTTTTTCCATCTCTTAATTCTGCAAATGGAACTTTGTATTATTTCAAGATTTGTGATGTGGTAAGATGTGGTAACTGAACTTTGTATTATTTCAACTTTGACCAGACTGAGTGGTGTGCATATCGTGACTGGACTGATTGAACTTTGTATTATTTTTACTTTACTTTGTAGTTGTTTTGTGGTGTTGTATGAATCCATTAGTAAATTGCATGGCAGCATGTGGTAGGTGTTTTGTCGTGAATGTTGGTAGCTATTGAGAATGTTGGGGTATAAAATGGTTCACTAATGGCTATCAAGGGTGTATTAGTTTTTTGTTTTTTGTCAAGAAAAGGTCAATTATTCGTTTACAAGGTTATTTTTGCTTGATTATAAGGTGTTATTCACTATAAACTTGGCAGGATCAGTATTTTTGCTTGATTTCGGTTATCCATTCGGTTCGGTAATTACCCGATATTCGTTTGGTTCAGTTATAGTTACCCAGTTTCCTTCCCGTTCAGTTATCGGGGATGGAATACCCAATATCCACCCCGAATGCCATCCCTAGTACTGTAGGCGATTGGGATTTTCAGGATCAGCTCCTCGTTCACCATCTTCCTCGCCTCCCTCTTATACTCCTCCCATGCCCGTTTAAAGCCATCCTGATAGCCTTTGGCGTCGGCCACCTTCATTTTCCTCTTTCTTCAGCTTTTCCAGTTCTCGCTTGGCAGACTTAGCTCGTTTCAGAGCGTCGTCCCTCTCCTGCTCCAACTTCTCAACCTTTGCCTCAACTACCTCCAGTTGCTGCTCCACCGCTTTCACCTTCTTTTGCTCAACCTTTATCTCTTCCAGTAGCGAGACTTCTCGGCGGTTACGAGCATCACTTTCTTCGTGGCGTTCAGCAAAGCTTGCCCAGCCTACATAAAGAAGACAAGTCAGACTCGGGAGAATAAAAGGAATCAAACCAAAAAGAGGAAAAATAAAGGAAACGAGTATCTGAACCTAAACTAAATAAGCACTCGCATGAACGAGACTCGGCTGAAGGTTTGTGGGAATCCTCTCCATATCCTTCAGCAAAGAAAGCCCTTGGAGCATGGTGACGGCAATACCAGGGTCACTTTTCACACTATCCTCGATCGTCACCAACCTCCCGTCCACCGTGGAAAAAGAAGGGGTGAACTCCTAGGCGACAACGACCTTCGCAGAATCGACAGCCTTAGGAACCGCCCTCGAGCTAGAGACTGATGCTGTCACAGATTTATCCTTCTCCTTGGGATGAGGAGTCAGTGGCCTTATGGTGGGAGTATCATGCGTCGTCTTCTGTCTCTTTTCCTGTGGCACAATCAGATCCGACCCGCTCGGCGGCACCGAAGTGTTCCCCCTCAAATTGACACTAACTGTGTTCTTCCTCGACATTTCCTTGGCAAACTCAGGTACGATGGTCTGTAGCGGGATATCGAAGCCTAGGAGTGCTGTTTCTTGACTTTCACCGAACTAAAAAGCAGCCAGCTTTCTGAACGTGGGCAGTTTCACCTTCAGTTCCTTACTCTGCTTGTCTCCTCCCCTCTTCAAAGGTCCCGCTTTCTCGCTTAACGCCTTTTTTTTCTCCCTTCTTTTGAGCATACCCTTGTAGGACAGGACGTAGCCAAGCAATGTTGGCGCATCTCGGCAAGCTTGAGACCTCAAAATATCTCCATTCTTCTCCGAGGAAATGGCGTTCAAGTTCTTGGTGATGGATTTGTGGTCTACAAACTGTTACGAAGAATCAGCGAAAGCGAAATTATAAAACAAAATTAAAGACAGCGAAGTGAAGTTAAAGACAAGATGCAAAATCTCTAAAGTCCTTTATCTTTGGCACAAAGTGCCGATGGCAGACTTGGTCTCACTAAACTCGTAATTACCATTCACCTGAACGTAAAAATTTGCCGATTTGTCAGTATCGGGAAGCTTAAAGATTAGGGGCTTTTTACCCCTACGAGTCGACAGATATATATACTCGGGGTGCCCATGCCGAGACATGATATACGTATCGAACAAGTCGGCGACGGAGAATTCCAACTATTGGCTTTCCTTCAATGCAATTACGGACATGGCTATCCTGAAACTATTGATGACAAACAAGTGAGAGGCTAGATTAAACCGAGTCAGGAGCACCCTGAGAAATGGGTGAAAGGGGAATCACAGCTCAACCTCACAAATAGCCATCAGGGGTACGGTGATGTGCTCAAGTCTACGTTTGGCTTTGTCCTTTATCTGGTCACTAGCCGAGTGGCTAACAACCACATCAATGTCATACTCTTGGCAGAACCTCTCGTACTCCCTAGGGTCACCGGAGAAGAAATGGGTGTGGAGACAAACCTAGCCCCTCTCGTAGAGATCAGCAACCTCCTTGTCCACCAATGGTTCAACATGGCCCCCCGATTACGCAGATGTCAAGACTTCGGCTCCAGAATGAAACCTCGATTTGGCCTCCATTCCTTTCTAGGGGTTAGACTCATATGGGGTGGACCACATGAATGAAATCTTGGGTTCGGTGAGGAATTCCTCGTCTTCATATTCGAAGTCACATTCGGCGTTTGAGTCTTTGGACATGTTTGATGCGACAGACATGTTCGAAGAAACGAAAGAATCGCGGTGTCGGCTCCTACTCCTATTCAACCACTCCTGAATCAATGAATTGACAGAGTCGTCTCCCGAGCCTTCGGAGTCGAAAGAAATGACAATCACCGGGTGAGCCAGACCAAACAGAACAAAAGAAACAGAATGAAAATTCTTATCGTCGTAAATAAGATGAGGGACTCACTAAGTTCGGCTACCCCTACTAGTTCACCCTGAACTAAGCTACAATCACGGGTTCAAAAATCTCTCAAAGACCCAGCTTTCGAAGACAATCCACCGGCGAAAGTGCGCTTTGTTTCACTTCAGAGTTAGACTCAGGGTCAGCTAGAGCCAACCAGTGCCAAGACTAGGGCTCGAAAGAATAGATTAAAGGCAAGGATGAACACCATTATTCATCCCCAGTTTCCCACTGTTCACAAACAACCACCCCCACCCCCACAGAAAAAAGTGAGTGAAGCGTATAGAAACTAAAAAAATGAAAAGCAATATAGATTAACCGCATACCTGGAGATTTCTGGAAGATCTGGACGCTGAATCTGCAGAAGATCGAAGCTAGAAGCTGAGAGGATGAGAGAGAAGCTCTGGATATCGAGTTCTAGAGAGAGAAAAGGTTTGTAACCCCTCTCTCTCCTCTCGCCACCCTTTATATAGGCGAGAGGAAAACAAATACTTAAAAGATAAGAAACTTAGCGGAACGGGGCCTACTAGGCATCCAAATACAATAGTTCCCACAATCAATTGGAGGAAAATATAATACTGATAATTAAAAGAGTAAATTATACTATATGCAACGCCCCAATTTTCCAAGGAATTTCGAAGGCATTAAATAATAATTCTTTGATTAAAATAACTCCAGAGCGATCTAGTCTTGATATAGATCCCAAGCATATTCGATCTCCGCCCCTGGTATTCCTCCTGTGTCAAACTGCTCCACCATTGAATCTTGCACCCTCTGACAAATTAATCACCGAAGTAACCGATTTACCATAATACAGATGTATCCATGAGTGATAATTCATCCATTAGAATAATTTAACCCAACTACCCGTCTTAATTTACAACTAACAGGTAATAAGATAATATTGATGCGAAGAAGTAAAATAGAGATTTTACACATAAACCGATTTATTACTATCCGTTAACCTAACGTGTGATCTAAGATCTCATCTGTTAGATCTTTCCTTCCTAATCGCTAGTCATGTCCTATCCCATGAGATCACTTCCTTTTGTTGTCGCAAATACACCTAAGTTATATACCAAGCGTGCATCCAAATAACTACAAACAAAGGGAAAGTTTATCATGCCATGACATAAATAGGGTTCACCTATCTTAATCATCACTTCACAATCATCACTGGACTCCTGCCAATATCAAATCATCATTGGACATTCCGCCAGTTTGGAGATTGGGTCTTTGTTAACAACCATCTCAATTCACATCTCAAAAACCCACTTGCAAGCAATCTTTAACGTCATAAAACTTTTCAATTTATCCATTACCTAGCACTGTCTAGGTGAATGTTATTCACAAATCAATCTATATCTCTAGAGTCCAATCTAGCATATAAATCAAGAATCAGAGCAATATAAAAATAATCAAAATGACAATTGAATCAAATAAAAAGCGAGGCAATCATGTAACTTTTTATGAACGGGCCATTGCCCTTAGTCTCGTATAGCCAATAAGTCAAATTTTAATACAAGAAATTTTTATCAAAAGAAAAAAATCGTATTCAATTAATAGTAAGCCTAGGCTGTATTAGTTTTATTTAAAAATATAAATTGATTAATAACCATAATAAAAAAATAATAGATAAAAATATTTAAAATAAATAGCATGACCTTAAAAGGAGTCCTACGGTCCTACGTATCATGTTCGGGTATCAAAAGTCGGGTCCGGAGGGTCACGAGGTTATTTTAAATAAAGATATTACCGAAGGTAAAATAATTAGGTAATAAATAATCTAATAAATAAAATACATTAAGGTAAACAAGATTTGATCTTAGGAGTGTAAGGAGTCTAAAAAAAATTATTCGGGCATTGATAACATGGTTCGTAAGGTTGCAAAGTTGTTTTGATTGAAAACTTTGTAAAATAAATAATAAATAGCTAATAAATAAAAAATATTTGATATTAACAAGATTTCATCATTGAGGTGCAAGGAGTCTAGGAAAAATAGTTCGGGTGTCAAAAATGTTGTTCGGAAGGTCGCAAAGTCATTTCGAACAATTTTTACATAAATCGAATAGAGTTCGCGGTGGGAGTCTCCGCCGCAAGGTTTGACCGAGTCAAAACTTGTGGTCCGCCAGAACTTGACTGGTCCTTGCGTCCAAAGGTTACGGCCGCAAGGTTGAGCCAATTTTTGCAAAAAAAATTTATTTCTCCTATGGTTTGATGCATGGGACCTTATGGGGCTACGGGTTGGGCCTAAAAACACTTAAATATACTTAAAGAATGGTTGGATAGGATTATAATACTTTGTGTTGGTCGAATTGAATCAAAAACCAAAACTTCTAATTTGGAGGAGATGACTTTGGGTTTGGCTATGGAGGAACCTTGAGACCGAATTGAATGTTATTTGGTGATGCTTTGGGGTGTAGGAGGTGATTAGAAATGTTGAATTGGATTTCAGTTGGGTCTATGTACAAAACCCACTTTTCTCTCTGGAACTCCAATGATTAGAGCTCAAATTGCCCACAGTTTTCTCTCATCTCTGACTCTTTGGAGTGTGGGATTGTTGTGTGTGTACTCATAGGTCAATGGAGAAGTGTTTATATAGGTGAATTTGGGAGATGTTAGATATGATCGAATTTAATGGAGGTTGAGTTCTTTGGATTTAGAATAGACAAATTGGGCTCGGTTTAAGGTCAGGGAAGAAGTAGGAAATGGATAGGAATAAATTGAATTCGGATTTTCTTGGGTATGAAGGAAATTTTTTGATGTGTGTGAAGTGAGATGAACATGGTTTTCTTGGAGGTTAAGAAAGAGAGAGAGTGAGTTATGAGAGATGGGAGAGAGAGAAAGAGAGAGACAGTGCAGGAGAGGGAGAGGGTTAGGAGAGATGCATGCATGCCGATGCATGCATGTGTGTGTGTGTATATGAGATTATAAATGCATGAATGTATAAACATTATGTAAAAAAAAATTAGACCTAATAATATTAATGCTATTATTATTACTATTACTCTCTCTGTCCCTATTTAATTGTCCACTATGGTTTTGCGTGCATTTTTAACGGCTTATATCTCTCGACGTATATTATGTTTTATGTTTTTTTAAATCATTGTCTTATAGAATAAATTGAGCTCTATCAAACGAGATCCATATTGCATATTTTTAATAATATACATCGAGAGATATAAGCCGTTAAAAATGCACACAAAACCGTAATGGACAATTAAATAGGGACGGAGGAAGTATTATTATTAAAAAAATTAGGGTCGAAAATCCAGGTCGTTACAACCTACCCCCCTTAAAATAATTCTATCCTCGAAATTAGGGCGTACCTTCTGGTGGAAATAGACACGATTAGTCAACGTGCCTAGTATCTACCATTTTCTAAGTTGATTCCTCAATTCCTCGATATCATCAGAGGACTCAGACGAGTTGAATGGTTTTGCTTCGGATGTACTTCTCACTATAATCCTCGGTTTCTGCTGGTTGTTCTTCGAAAGTGGTGTCTGTAGAGACCCGTATAATTTTAATTCTTGAAATGTTTATTAAATGGCTAATTAATAGTATATAGTTTATTTGGTGATTAATTAGATTAAGGATTTAAGTGATAAAATGGAAACTTGAGGGAGTATAAGTGTGATATAAAGATATAGGGGTATATATAGGTGTGTGTGTGTTTGTGTGTGTGTGTGTGTGTATGGGATCATTTCATCTCTCTCTCTCTCTCTCTCTCTCTCTCTCTCTCTCTTAAACTCCACTCCATCTCCCAAGAAACTCAAGAATCAAACTCCATTCGGCCTCCTGATCATGTTCTTGAGCTCGAAAATCCTTGGGTCAAGCTTAGAGGAGAGATTTCTTTGATTTTAAAGTTCAAGGAGGCTAGGGCTTGCTCAAATCTCGTAGATCTTGGTTTTCGTCGCAAGGTAGGGACTTCTTTACCTCTTTATGTGTTTATATGTTAATTTGGTGTGAAAATCGAACCTTGATCGTCCCCCTTCGTTCTCTAGAAAGCTGTCAAAAAAGTGCAGAAATTGCCAAAATATGGATTTTCCACCTAGGGTATTGATCCCCATGAGAGAAGGGATCGATCCCTCCCCTCTCTGGAAACTCTGCTCGTTTTCTAGGTTTCAGTACAACTTTAAACAACTATAACTTCCTCATCCGATGTCCGATTCATGCAAATTTTATATCGATTCAATGGTCTTGAAGTCAGCTTTTCATTGCTACTTAAATCATCTTAAAACTCTGAGTACACAGAAAGTTATGATCATTGGAGTGGGAGTGTGTTAGTCTGCCAACATCCGCTAGCTACTCCTAAGATTTTTGTTGTGTCGTTATGACTTTCTATGATTAGTGGATATTATTCTTGACATGTTGGCCTTCTATTGGTGAGGAACGAATAGGGAATTACTTGGTTAAAAATTTGTTGAAATGCATCTTATTGATTATTGGTTACTTGTGAATATTTGTGTCCCATTTGTTATGATGTTGGCATATCATATGATGTTTCACATATGATTGTGATCTTGTGAAGGTCTTAGTTTGCATATTGAGTAAATAAGCAGTTGTGTGAGTTAGAAGTAGGGATAGGGAGTCTCATAACGCAATGGGTGGTAATACAGAGATTCGTGTGGGTCTCGTAACGCAAGGAGTGGTAATACGGTGATCCAGGTTGTCGGGGTTCACTGTAACACAAGGGGTGGCAATACGGTTACTCTCGTGGTATTATACTGTAACGTAAGGGGTGGAAATACAGATAGTGGAGATTCGGGATACCGAGTTGTGTCGATATGATAGAGTTCCTTGAGTTTTGGGAGTCATGTGGCTAGTTGTGATATCTGGCATGTTTTAGAACGATTGTAATGAATGTTGGCATACTTTTGAGTTGATTGCTACCCATCAATTGCCTTATATTCACTTGTCTTTCTTCCATTGCATCTTTCTTCATATTTACACATAGAATTGGTAAAGATTTTCTTACTGGGCTAGTGTAGCTCAACCTATCTTTCTTTTCAGGTTCAAATGCTGGACAATAGTTTGCATGCATTCATGTGCTTGGATGTGGAAGACTTTTGGAAGCTAATTTCATTGAGTTACTCAGTCAACTTTGTAATGACTTCCTTTTGATCAAAATGAGTTTGTAACTAATTATCAAAAATTCCTTTTGACTAAATCGTTTTGTAACTTAGTAATTGGTTGTACTTGTACTTGAACTTATTTGGGGCTGAAGTGCCAATGTTGTATATTTTTAAACTTGGGGACTTGTTTGTAAAGTTAAACAGGTGGAAACTCTTTTGGGTATTATTTATCTTATGCGAGAAACTTTTATTGAAATGGATTATTTATTTATGTTGAAAATCAAGGGCGTGACAGTGTCTTCATTAAGTTCGATGTTTTTCCAGTCTGAAAGTTCAGCGGTCTGGTCCTTTTGTCGGCGTAGCTCTTTTGCTGACTCTGCACAGCCAAAAGTCGTTGGTGAATGATCTTGACCTTTTCTGCTATCTCCCAAACTAATTCTGGTCCTAATAAACTTGCTTCTCCCAATTTAGTCCAACAAACTAGCGAAAGACAGGGTCGCCCATACAAAGCTTCGTATGGTGCCATTGCCATGCTGGATTGATAGTTTGTTGTTGTTGTTGTTGTAGGCAAACTCGACTAGAGGCAGATGTCGTTCCTAGCATCTTTTAAAGTCCAAAACACCGGCACAGAGCATGTCTTTTAAGATCTGGATTGTCCTTTCGGATTGTTCGTCTGTTTGCGGATGGAAGGCAGTGCTGAGATGAAGATCGGTTCTCAATGCTTCTACAGGCTATCCTAAAAAGGTCAACGTGAATCGTGAATCACAATCACATATAATGGATACAGGTACAGTATGTAATCACACGATTTCTCAAATGTAGAGTCGAATGAGTGTGTCCATCGAATTCGTCATCCGCATTGGCAAAAAGTGTGCGAATTTAGTCAAACGTCAACTATCACACAAATGGCATTGTTCGATTGTGGGGACCTAGGTAGTCCTGTCACGAAATCCATGGTGATGTGTTCCCATTTCCACCCGGGTATAGGTAATGGTTGTAAGGTCCCACCGGGCTTCTGATGTTCTGTTTTTACTTGTTGGCAGGTGAGACATGTCGAAACGTACTCGGCCACGTTCTTCTTTATTCCACTCCACCAATATTGTCGGTGGAGATCTTGGTACATCTTGGTGCTCTCTGGGTGGACGGCAAAATTGAAATGATGAAACTCCTTAAGTACTGCTTCCCAAAGTGTACCGATGTTTGGTACAAAAATTCTTTCCCGAAAGCGAAGGCTTTTATCAACGTGGATTGCCTATCCGACTGTTGCTTTTTTAGTTAATAGTTGATATCTTTTGTGGTTGGCTGCAGCTTGAATCCGCTTATGGCTTTCCATGATCTCCCATTCTCTAGTAGCTAAACTAGCCACTTATCCTCGGTTCTTGCGACTAATGCATCAGCGACCACGTTTGCCTTTCCTCAAACTACATTCTTTATAAATAATGCCGCCAAGACTCTAGGGCGGACACTACTACTGCCAGCTCCAAATCATGATTTGGATAGTTCCTTTCATGTAGCCTCAATTGTAGCCATCCGTAGGTGATGACCTTTCTATTTTGCATGAGTATAGCTCCCAATCCATCTTTGGATGTGTCGCAGTACACTGTATATCCCACATTTTGTTTGGGAATGAATGATTAATATAGGGGCGCTGGTTATTCTTTTCTTAAGTCCTTGGAATGATTTCTCACAGGCTTTATTCCATTCAAACTTAACCCCCTTTTGGTTCAGTCGAGTCAATGGTTTACCCAAAATGGAGAAATCTTGAATGACCCTCCTGTAGTAGCCAGCTAATCCAAAAAAACTTCTTATCTTGAACACCATTGAGGGTCTTTTCCAGTCCATGACCGCTTCTAACTTGCTATTATCAACTGAGATTCCTCTCTCTAACACTACATGTCCTAAGAATTTGACTTCTTTCATCCAAAATCCGCACTTGCTTGCTTTTGCATACAAATGATTATCTCGGAGTACTTGTAGGACAATTCTGAAGTGATCTTCGTGTTCTTTCTCCAATGGAGAGTAGATAAGAATGTTATCTGTGAACACTACCATAAATTTGTCCAAGTATGGTGTGAAAAACTTGTTTATCAGATAAATGAAAACGGCGCGGGCATTGGTTAGACCGAGCGACAAGACTACAAACTCGAAGTGTTTGTGTGTGGAACGTCGTCTTAGATATGTCATAATCTCTGATTTGCAATTGGTGGTATTCGGATCTTAGATCAATCTTTGAGAAATAAGTCGACCCTCTCACTTGGTCAAATAAGTCATCTATTCTCGGTAGGGGGTATCAGTTCTTGATTGTGACTTTGTTGAGTTGGTGGTAGTCGATACAAAGTCGGAGCGTTCCCTCTTTCTTCTTGACAAATAAGGCAAGGGCTCCCATGGTGAGGTACTAGGTCGAATAAAACCCTTTTCTAAAAGTTTTTGCAGCTGTGTTTTCAACTCTCGTAGCTCTGCCGGAGCCATCCAATATGGGGCCATGGAAATTGGGGTCGTACCGGGTTGTAGCTTGATGGTGGAGTCCATTTCTCTTGGTGGCGGTAATCCTGGCAATTTCTCAAGGAACACATCCTCATATTCGCAGATGATGTGAGGAGGGCCAACTCCATATGATTTGTTTCTTCCAACTTGAGGCTTGCTAACCATCTAGAAGGCTTATCATGCTACATTGCTTTGTGCGCGTTGGGTGTAGAAGGACCTAGCCTAACCCCTTAAATGAGTAAGACCTCGCTTGCGAAAATGATCTTTCGCTTCTCTTATCAATTCTTTTTTTTTTTTTGCTAAGCTTATCAATTCTTTTTGTGACCTAAGAATCACAAGCCAAACGTAGGCCTAAGACTCCTTCTACTATAATCTATCCATCTTTAGGGTCAAGGGGCGTTCAGAGCTTGAGGTTGGAGTGTAGGTGTAGTCGTATCGGTAATCGCTCGTATGAGTTACACAACCTAATTAATACTCCGTCTTGCTTTGAGGTTTGAGTTGGCATTGATCTCGGGATTCATGTAATCATTATTGTCGATGTAGGCAACGTTGTCGTTGGCATCGGGGCTATGCGTATCGTCCTTGCGGGTGGGGTCGACAAAATGACCGTAGAGAATGACATCGTTGACCTTTTGTGCCAATCTTGTAATGATTGCTCCACGAAGTTAGGTTTAGGGTCTTGAGGGTTTCTAAATACCTAGTTCTCAAAAAGGAGTGCATGCAACAACGTTCTCACACTGGTCCCTACCAAATTTGACCTATTGTCGATCGTTTATCTACCTAGAGAAAGGAAATTCTTCTTCGACATGTACTCTATTTACTGAGTAACTTCTTTCGATTGTACATTTTCCTTCATTGTCGAGGTTTGTCTCCTTGTCTTCTTTGTACTGGGACTCTTCATCTCGTTTGATTGGCCAACCAATTATAAAAGGAACGGCTCCTTTATCGTTTTCTTCTAATCGGGGTCAATGTTGATTTCATAACTCCTCGGAGTCTGAGTTGCGACAGGTAGATAAATATTTATATGATAAACTTAGGTAGGATATCTCGTGGTTTTAGAGAAGTAATAGATACGGTAAACGTTTAGATACTCGGATTTACGCTCTTAGAATGTGATCTACCCAATCTACCCAAGTTCGAGGGGTTGAATCTATGCTCTGATACCATTTATAATGCTCCAATTTTTCAAGGAATTTCGGAGGCATTAAATAATAATTCTTCGATTGAAATAACTTCAGAGCGACTCTAGTCTTATACAGATCCCAAGCATACTCAATCTCCGCCCCTAGTATTCCTCCTGTGTCAAACTGCTCCACCATTGAATCCTACACCCTATAGCAAATTGATCGCCGAAGTAACCGATTTATCAGGATACAAATGTATTCGTGAGTAATAATTCACCCAGTAGAATAATCTAACCCAACTACCCCTCTTAATTTACAACTAGCAGGTAACAAGATAATATTGATGCGAAGAAGTAAAATAGATTTACACAAAAACCAATTTATTACGATCCGTTAACCTAACATGTGATCTAAGATCTCATCTGCGAGATCTTTCCTCCCCAACCGCTAGTCATGTCCTGTCCCATGAGATCACTTCCTTTTGTTGTCGCAGATGCACCTAAGTTATATACTAAGCGTGCATCCCAATAACTACAAACAAAGGGAATGCTTATCATACCATGACATAACTAAGATTCACCTATCTTAATCATTACTCCACA
This sequence comes from Rhododendron ovatum, assembly GCA_019656835.1. Taxonomy (NCBI): domain Eukaryota; kingdom Viridiplantae; phylum Streptophyta; class Magnoliopsida; order Ericales; family Ericaceae; genus Rhododendron; species Rhododendron ovatum. The sequence continues at coordinate 29,318,816 of CM033799.1, forward strand.
ATCATCACTGGATTCTAGCCAGTTTCAAATCATCTCTGGACTTTCCGCAAGTTTGGAGACTGGGCCTCTGTTAGCACCCATCTCAATTTACATCTCAAAAACCTACCTGCATGGAATCTCTCACATCATAAAACTTTTCAATTTATCCATTGCCTAGCATCGTCTAGGTGAATGCTATTCATAAACCTACTTATGTCTCTAGAGTCCAATCTAGCATATAAATCAAGAATCGGAACAATATAAAAATAATCAAAATGATAATTGAACAAATAAAAAGCGAGGCAACCACGTAACTTTTTATGAACGGGGCGTTGCCCTTAGTCTCGTATGGCCAATAAGTCAAATTTTAATACAAGAAATTTTTATCCAAAAAAAAAAAGCAAAAAAATCTTATTCAATTAATAGTAAGCCTAGGCTTGTATTAGTTTTATTTAAGAATTTAGATTGATTAATAACTATAATAAATACAATAATAGATAAAAATATTTAAAATAAATAGCATGACCTTAAAAGGAGTCCTATGGTCCTACGTATCATGTTCGAGTATCAAAAATCGGGTCCGGAGGGTCGCGAGGTTATTTTAAATAAAAATATTACCCAAGGTAAAATAATTAGGCAATAAATAATCTAATAAATAAAATATATTGAGGTTAACAAGATTTGATCTTAGGAGTGTAAGGAGTCTAAAAAAAATTATTCGGGCGTTGACAGCATGGTTCATAAGGTTGCAAAGTTGTTTTGATTGAAAACTTTTTAAAATAAATAATAGCTAATTAAATAAAAAATATTTGATATTAACAAGATTTCATCTTTGAGGTGCAAGGAGTCTAGGAAAAATAGTTCAGATGTCAAAAATGTTGTTCGGGAGGTCGCAAAGTCGTTTCGAGCAATCTTTAAATAAACCGAATGGAGTTCGCGGTGGGAGTCTCTGCTGAAAGGTTTGACCGAGTCAAACCTTACGGTCTGCCAGAAATTGACTGGTCATTGCAGTCCGAAGGTTGCGGCCGCAAGGTTGAATCGGTTTTTGCAAAAATAATTTCTTTCTCTTACAGTTTGATGCATGGGACCTTATGGGCCATGGGTTAGCCCTAAAAATACTTAAATATACTTAGAAAATGGTTGAATAGGATTATAATACCTTGGGTTGGTCGAAATGAATCAAAAATCGAAACTTTGAATTTGGAGAAGATGACTTTGGGTTTGGCTATGGAGGAACCTTGAGACCAAATTGAATATTGTTTGGTGATGCTTTGGGGTGTAGGAGGTGATTAGAAATGTTGAATTGGGTTTCGGTTTGGTCTAGGTACAGAATCCACTTTTCTCTCTCTCACTTTCTCTCTTTAGAACTCTATCGATTGGAGCTTAAATTGCCCACGGTTTTCTCTCATCTTTGACTCAATGGAGTGTGGAAATGTGGAGTGTGTGCTCGTGGGTCAATGGGGAGGGGTTTATATAGGTGAATTTGGGACAGGTTTGATAAGATCGAATTTAATGGAAGTTGGGTTCTTTGAATTTGGAACGGACTAATTGGGCTTGGTTTAGGGTCAGGGAGGAAGTAGGAAATGGATATGAATGAATTGAATTCGGATTTTCTTGGGTATGAAGGAAATTTTTCGGTTTGTGTGAGGGGAGATGAACATGGTTTTCTTGGAGGTTAAGAAAGAGAGAGAGTGAATTATGGGAGATGGGAGAGAGAGAGAGAGAGAGAGAGAGAGAGAGAGAGAGTGCAGGAGAGGGAGAGGGACGAGAGAGATGCATGCATGTATATATATATAAGATTATAAATGCATGTATGTAGGAGTATATATATTATGTAAAAAAAATTAAGACCTAATAATATTAATGCTATTATTATTACTATTATTATTATTAAAAAAAATTAGGGTAAAAAATCCAGGCCGTTACAATATACACCAGCAGTGTAAATATTTGTTTCCTTCAAATCAATTACATTGCCCCACGTTATCAAAACAGTTGTTCCAATTAATAGAACATGGTGACGTGACGCAATGTAATTAATTTGAAGGAAACAATGTTTACACCAGTGGTGTAAATAATTTAATCTCAATAAGTAAACCCATCTAATAGTATGAACCCAACAAATGCAACAACCAATACCCAAAAGAATTGCGAACAAACCCTCCATAGATGGCACATTGGCACCGTATTAATTAGCAAAACAAAATCATTTAAGTTAGTTAGAATCCAATAAAAAAATGTCACCATGGAAACAAAAAGATGAACCCTAATTAGGAACATAATTGCACCACCTTCTTTCAGAGAATTGAAAGAGGAAAACCTGCAAGTGAAGTGAAGTGAAGTGCAGCTGGTGTCTTTCTTTTTAAAAAGCCTTAAAAGCACTCTTTAATAAATTAGGGGCTTACTTAGTAATCTTTTTGGTATCTCACTTTATTATAAAGTAGCCATTATATGATGGCTGATGCACTTGTTTACATCAAAATTATTTGTCTACATCCAATCATACATTTTCTTTTACTCATTTTTTTTAAAAAATTATTGAACAACTCGGATCATCCATACGGGACCTGGAGTGAACCTCACACAGCGTACGGTGGCCAAATGTGCGGTGGGCATATCATTATAATATGACACGTGTACTCTTTTGTACTGCATATAACATGGTTATGTTATTATCCAACTTTTTGTTGGATTTCCTTCCATACTTCCCGTTTTTTAATAAATTTCATCTTTGCCGATAAAAAAAATGGTCATGTTATTAGCAGTTGAATTATCCTAATTTTGCCACTGTCAAATTCAGATCATGTTGCTGATCCCTGCTTCCTGTTGATTTTTTTTTTTTTACTCGTGATGGAATAAATTTTTTTTTTTTTGAAACAATGGAATAAACTATTAATAGCCCCGTTTCACCAACTAAAATAAATATTTATTTTTAAATAAGTATTTATTTTTTGAATTAAAAATAATGTATTGTGAGAGAATCACATGTCTCGTAAAATGGAAAAAAAATTCTTAAAAAATAAGAAATTTAACAGAACAGGGCCTGACTAGGCATCCAAGTACAACAATTCCCACAATCACCTGGAGAAAAATATAATAATACTAATAATTAAATCCATCTAATAGTATGAACCCAACAAATGCAACAACCAATACCCAAAAGAACAGCCAACAAAACCCCCCATAGATGACACCCTATTAAGTAGCCAAAAATAAAATTGAAATTAATTATAATCCAAGAAAAAAAATTCGTTCGATCAAAAAGATGAACCCTAATTAGAAACATAATTGCACCACCTTCTTTCAGCAAATTGAAAGAGGAATATTCGCAAGTAGAGTGGAGTGGAGTGCAGTTAGTGTCTCTCTTATACTTTCATGCACATGGGTAGGGTTAGATTTCCGTAAGCACTCATCTCCCTCCCCAAGTACGCTAGGATAGAGTTGATTAGGATTAATGAACGACAAAAAAAAAAAAAAAAAAGGAAGAGGAATATCCTGAACGAAAAGAGTCCATTCTTAAAAAGCCTTAAAACTTTAATATTAGAGGCTTACTTAGTAATCTTTTTGGTATCTCACTTTATTATAAAGTAGCCACATTATATGATGGCTTATGTTACATCAAAAATATTTGCCTACATCCAATCATACATTTTCGTCCACTCCTTTTTATTACGGCTGATGTAGAAACCATCGACCCTTGCGACCCAATAGCAATCGTAATTATCATTGCCAGGCGAACAAAAGTGATCTATCTTGCGATTGAACACGTCAAACACTCGGTCTTTCGAACCCCAGTAGAAATGACAAAAGAAAAGCGTGGTTTGTCTGATGTTGTCGTAAAATGTCCAATTGAATTCGCCACCATCGTTGAGTGTCCGCATTTTAAGATCATCATCTCCAGATTTACAATGAACTTGTAAATGGCCGATGGGTTTGTCAGGCACATTGCTAATGACATGCATCGTAATCTGCCCTGAAGTTGCACAGACGAGGTGAAAGATCACGATGACTAAGGCAAGGAAGACTCGACTCATTTTGTATAAGTAACCCTTTGGATCCCAAAATAATTTGGTTTGTTTTGCTTATAGGTATTGTTTTCATTCAAAGTTTATGCACATAGAGGTATATATACACGCTGTGACTGTATGAAATATATACATGTGCATACCCGTGCTCAAAGGCACGGCTCGAATTTGGTATTTAACAAATTATTCAGTTTGTCCCTCTAACCTCTAGAAGGCCAAAACCCCATTCGCAAAATTCAAACTACACAACAACCCGTGCTATACATCAATCCTTTGTATTGGAGTTAACATGCATGAACTCTTTTCATAGCGACTACATAATGCATAGTAATACTTGAAAAAAGTCTAATATATCAAATGAATGTTGCTGACCACCTCGCCAACCAAGCCGACTAATAGTTAAATATGTTTTAAATAATTGTGGCACACATCAATTCAAAACACCCTTTAAAAATGTATAAAAGTTGTAGTAAAAATACTTCAAACATAAGCAAATATGTCATGGGAATACTAACAGGTAGTAAAATGAAACAGAAAATAAAATTTGGGATGTAGGTCGTTGGTTGTAATGCCTCATTTCCAGTTTCTTTTTTGTTTTTGAAACCGTATCCTTTTGGAGAGTAATGTGAATCCAGAGATATGCACCATAAATGTAATTAGTTCTTTGCAATCCAGAAGTATTGTGGAAATCTTGACTTGATTTATCTATGACAATCTTAAGAAGTGCCTCATGATCGAAGACCCACAAAAGTGATTGAATTTCCGTTTGACCTAAAAAAAAAAAAGACCCACAAAAGAGCTGAAAGATCATAATGACTAGGGGAAGGAAGACCCAACTCACGGTACATAATTAACTCTTTGGATCCGAAACAATTTGGTATATGTTGCTTATATATATATTTATTGTTTCCATGGCAAATTTATATAAATATATGTATATATACTAGGAATAACTAAAATAAGTATTTTTTTTTTTTGGATTTAAAGGTCATGTATTGTGAAAAAATGACATCAGTCTCCTAAAGCGAAAAATAAGTACTAAAAAAATAAAAACCTTAGCTTTTATCTATTTACTCTTCTATAACTCATCAAATTGACCCCTTTAATTAATGTTACTTAATCTGTAACATTTTGGATTAAATATTTTTTCCATTTAATATAAATTTAAACATTCTCTACTTTACTTTCCCACCAACAAAGAATTAATTGAGATCTTTAAATTGGTGTCATGAATTTGATGAAATTATGTTTGAAAGTACTTTTTTTTTATATTCAATAATTGCACATCTTTCCCCGAAGAACCAACAATATGAGATAAGTGTAGTATTAAATTATATCCCTCTTCGACCATAATAAAGACAATTAGACCTAATCCACACAAATGAATTCCCACATCAGCAGAATCTGTAATAGATCTGCAGAATCTGTAATAGATTTGCAAAATATATAGATTCCCATCACTTTACGAAAATATTTAATTGTTTTGTAATATTTGTAATCCCTTACAAAGGAAAAGACAATTTAATTTATTGCTTGAGCCTGTGAGATGTATATATATGGGTAGTACCTTAACCAAAATAAAAATAATCTTCATTATAAAATGAATCGATCATCCCTTCTTTTAGCTTTGTTGATGACAATATTTCACCTCGCCTATGCAAGAGATGATATTGTGCTTCATATCACCAGCCTTGTACCAAACGACCCGCCATTGCAATTTCTTTGTCATTTGAAAGACTTCTATTTCGGACCGTACTCTCTCTCTAAAGATCAAGAACGACAAATGAAATTGGCTCCCACCAATATTACCGACGCCGTCACCCTCTTCTGCAATTTCACCTGGGGTCACAAAGTTAAAAATTTTGCTGTTTACGATAAAAATATAAATGCTTATTGTGCAGGGTCTTATGATTGTTATTGGGAAGCAAGGCCTGACGGCTTTTATCTCAGCAAGGATAATAGTACTTGGAAGAAGTTCAATACTTGGACTTGATTCCTGTTCTTTTTTTTCTCTGGCAAGAGTTGATGCATGAGTCATCAGCTTTTGTTTTGATTAGCAATACCTAAATAAAGAATAACAATGATAATTAACTTATTAACATGCCTGACGTTGCATAATCAATGATTGCAATAAATTACTACTTTTTTCGATGCTTCGAGGTTGTTTATTTGTTTAGAAAGTTTTAATTTGTCGCTGTTGCATCCATATTTATATGCGGATCCTCTACTACGGAAAATTCAACTTTTTTTTCTCAACAAAAGATATTTATTAATCTTTGAAATAGAGATACAAAGATTAAACGGATCAAGGGTAATCATTTTATATCCTTTCCACTGTCCGGTAACTTCCACAGGGCTTAGGGAAAAAACAAGGATAAAATTGATTATGTAGTTTTGTTCTCAACTACCTTAGGGGGTGTTTCCGGTAGAGGATAAGTTAAGGAAAAAATGTTGGACAAATTGTTAGTTGTTTCCACTAACCAATAAGCTATTGATTAGTGTGAACGAGATGCTTAATAAGTTGTTTATTGTGAGTTGATTAGTGTGAATTAAGTTGTTGATTAATACGAATAATATGCTAAAATGCCAGAACTTAATAATAAGTATGAATAAGATGGTAAATTGGCATAAGTTGCTGAAAAATCTTAGTGGAAACGCCCCGTTATTGTTCCTGTTTCTAACGTCTTTGAACCTAACAAATTTGCATTTGTCTCATTCAAAAGGTTAGTTGCAGAAACTCAACAACTACTGTAATCTAATTACTAAGATTCTTCTAGTAGAGTCTAGTAAGTACTACGAAGCAGTCCCACTATTTGTCTTCAAATCCTCCTTGGGGGACCTATATATATATAGCACAACAAGATTTAACCATGGTGGGATTTAGGGATGAACATACATAGAGCCAGGGACTTAGGCAGGCTGTTGTGTCCTCAATTTAGGTCTTGTCTGAGCTCAAAAATATGATCCAAACCGTTACCTGCTTAGAGTTATACGCGAATAATTTTGGAAAAAATCAAGGCGATCGGTCATTGGTAATTAACTGATCACATCCGATAATCTTGTTGAGTATTTTGGAAATTAGATTTGCTATTACCTTTTATTTTTCACGGGATTTGCTATTACCTTGCTTGATAAAAACGCAATGTGCTTACTAGGTTAACGATGTGTAGTTGACTCGATTTTTCATTCAGTTGGTGTTCACGTCTAGTTCAGATTGAAAAGTTCACATCTAGTTCAGATTATTTTCAAGTTCGAGATAAAGCCCAGAGTCAAGGCGCAACAGTCTATTGTGCCCTAAGGCACAACAAAGCCCCGAGTCCTAGACCCCAAGTCTCCTTATCCTTGAAGTAAAAAAAAATGAGATAACCAAAGCACGAACCACAATATCAGTGTCATTCATCTTTCAATTCCTTATCGGATTAGCACAAGAGGTTTTGGGCACATAAGTTCAAGAACTCTTGTGTTGGACCCCAGCCCTTGACTAGTATCAAAACCGATTCAGGCTAGTTTTGGATGAATAAGTCACTTTTGTCTGTATTCCATTTTATTCTTTTTGCATTTATTAGTTTTACGTTAGAATTTTTTTAAGATTTTTAGCTTATTTTCTTCTTTATTGGAATAATTATGAGTTTTCAATAATAATTTTGGGAGACTTAAAGAATCATCCTTATGTGTCACTCTTCGTAAGTTTTCATCCTTCACTTTTTTTGCACTTATGATTTCATCCTCTCCTCTATATATATATATATATATAGCACAGAAAAAGGGGACAAAAAAATAATTCTTTGATCCTTCGCAGTGAATTCGGCGTCTCCATCCCGAAATTTCCGGCGGGATTTCCATATCCAGTTAAAAGCAAAACAACTCCCCTACCACAAAACCATTCGCAGGAAATAAATCGTCATCCTCGCCGCTGCTTTCATGCATCCTAATCTGCTACTGCTCCGTCCTGTTGCTGGTCTGTCGCTTCTCTGATAAAGCCGCCGGTCGCGGACGAACAAATGTTTTAAGAAGAAACTGCTCCGTCCTGTTGCTAGTCCGTCGCTTCTCTGATAGAGCCACCGATCGCGGACGAATAAATGTTTCAAGAAGAAACTGCTCCGTCCTGTTGCTGGTCCGTCGCTTCTATGATAGAGCCGCCGGTCGCGGACGAACAAATGTTTCAAGAAGAAACGTCGACGCTCACCTGCTCCACCGTGAGACGCTCAGTTGATCGGGAAGAAGAAAACCTCGCTGCTGCTCACCTGCTACTGGTCCAATGCTTCGAGATCGGGCAAAACGCTGCATCGGCCTTCCTCCTCACCGACCTCTCCCTCCTTCTCGGCTGTCATCGGCCTCCTCCTCGGCTGCCTCTCTGCCCAAAGCAACGACCTCGTAGAAATCACCGACTCCGTCTCCCTCTTCCACACCCAGATCGGCCTCCTCTCTTCCTTCGAGATCACACTAATTTCATGGTTCATTTATGTATTTTTATTCATGGTTTGTGTATCTATGGATTATTTTTTGTTCATGTATTTCATGGTTTATTTTTGGATTTCATGGTTTATTTTTGGATTTCATGGTTTATTCGTGTATTTCATGGTTTATTTATTTACAATTTCATGGTTTAGTTATGTATTTCATGGCTTATTTTTATCATTCATGAAATCATGGCTGTAAATATTTTTGACTTCTCAATCTCCTGTGGTTGGGAGGGGTGGTGTTGGTTTTAGATTTCATGGTTTTTTAGGATTTCATGGTTTATGTATTTACGATTTCATGGTTATTTTATTCATGATTTATGAAATTAAGTAGAGGAAATGATTTAGAATATATATCAATTAAGAATTTGAAAATTTGAGAATTCAAAATTTTCCCATTTTTATCCATTAATAATCTCGTGATTTTAGGTAACTTAATTACTACAATCTCACTAATTCAGGAAAGAAATATATACATATATATGAATATCTTATTAAAAGGATAAGATAGGTAATTCACTATGTAAAAGGATGAAAATATAACTGTTTAAAAAGTACCGGATGAATACTTACATAAGATGAAGAATAAGGATGTATATTTAAAAACTCCAATAATTTTTTGCTTTTCCGATTTCTACATTGAGATGAATCAATAATTTACAAAAGTTTGACACAAAACTAACAAATACGAAAAAAAATGAATAAAAAAGAGGTCACTTTGACTTATTCATCCAAAACCAACCTCAATCCGATTCTTTGTCGATGTCACGCTAATTTCTGGACCTGTGTGTTGGGTGGAAAGCGCTTACAATCATCGGCTCGCAATCCCGCATAAGCAACGTGTTACGCTAGTTTTCAGATTGAGCTTGGCTCATGACACAAAGCTTAGCCTATTTTCAGCCAAACCCCACAGGCTTCCGCCTGAGCGCCGAGATTTCCTTCCTCGGAAGGAAATCTCGGCGAACCTAAGGTTTCAAACAACTAAATTCTATCTTACCCACGTGTTTGTTGTCATAGTAGAGCATAACTTATCCAGGGCCGTCCTTGAGCATAAGTCCACCAGGTGACCGCCTAGGGTTTTCCGTTTTGAATTCAATAATTGAGCCCCCAAATATTGGAATAAATTAAATATTATGTAAGCAAACTATCATACAACTGGGCTAACACAATGTGGTGGTAACGCACGGGAGTTTGGATCAAGAGGTCGTGAGTTTTGATCCCCGGCACCTTCACCTTTTTAGTGCGACAACCTTTAAGAAAAAGCAGCTTTTGGTGCTATAGTGTGGCTCGAACTCAAGATCTCAGGTACCAAAAATGCAGTCCAACCACTTTGCCACCGAACCATGTTGCTGGTTTGTATCCAATATCAAAAAAGTAATAAAGCCTCCGTTCCAGTTAGGATTCTTTTTTCAAAAGTTATTTTTCTTCAATTTTTAAATTCAAATATAATGAAAATAAAAAATAATTTTTTAATTTTTTTTGCACCATTTAAAGAATCTCAATGAGATCTATCAAACAAGATCCATATTGATAGAAAAATTATTTGCATAAATATATGATTTTTGGGTTTGAAATTACCTTCTTTTTTAAAAAGTACTTTTTTGGAGAAAACGAAACGGCCTCTAATATAGTAAAAATTAAGATGCCCTATTTTTAAATTCCACCTAGAGCCTCGAAAATCTCAGGATCAGGCCTGATCTTATCAACCAGCAACTAACACGGTTACAAGCCATAACTTGAAGAACTTCTTGAATTTGGGACCAAGGCAGCCCAGGGTCCCAAAACCGCGGGCAGGGCTTGGGGCTCCCCCAGCACTTCCAGTATCATCACCAACCATTCTCATAAGAGGCTAAGAGTGACCAGTAGGTTCAATCAATAGGGAATCTAAACAGATGAAAGGTCCATTGTCTTCACATGAAGATAATCAAGCCAAAGATACAGAGAGATCAAAGGTCCATTGTCTTCACATGAAGATAATCAAGCCAAAGATACATAGATAAAAGGTCCATTGTCTTCACAGGAAGATAATCAAGCCAAAGATACACTGTACATACATGACATAATTGCTTGACAGAAGGCCAAGACCAAAAAAAAAAACCCACACATGAACAAAGGGAAATGGGTCATCTTTATTCCAAAGAGTTGGTTCCATCAGAACAGTATAAACAACAAAGGGGGAGGGAAAATACAAGAGAAGACTAAATCTAAGTAAATTTCTGTACCCACCTAAGACTGGACCTAATGGATTCAACCCTAACCCTAAAAACACTAAAACCCTAACTTCTAAAACACTAAACCCTAACTCCCTTCCCCATTCTCAGATGATCTGTTAGACAAAGGACCTTGTATTAGTAGTTTGTTTTACTGACAAGCTTTTTATATTTTGCAGATCATTAGTCAACACTCTTTACCCTTTTTGACAGCCCTCCAACTTATCTCTTTACAAGTTAAGAAAGGAGATGGAAAATGGAAAATAGCACCATCACCAATACCATGTTACCTAAGGCAAATTCATGCAACTGTTTCCAACTACACTAAGTTATTGATCACTACACAGTTATTCTGATCAACTGTCAATTTGCAGGGAAAAAAGTCTTGATCAAACACGAACACCTATGAATCCAGCTTCGACCATTCGTAACGTCCAGGGAGGGGAGCGTTGTTCACCGGATCAAAGTTGTACCTGCCAAAGAATTCCATGCTAACCCGTTTAGTTGTTGGGAAAACAAAAAAAGAAAAGAAGAGTCTTATATTATTCTGATTAAGTTAGCGGGACAGTAGTGGGATCACCAGATTCGACTTTCCCCTTAAGATAAGTTTCACCACATGACCTATAAAAAAATGTACAACCATTTGCCGGATTCCAGAATTTTTGGAGTTAATAATTGTGGATAGTTTGTTGTTTTTGTGTATAAGTAAGGTGTCTCTATTTTTGTAAAGGGAGGCCATTGTAGTTGGTTTTGCCTTGTTCAAAGGGATGCCCCAGCGATTTTGTAGCTTGTTCGTGTTTTTTGGTGAAATAAATTTACTTACCCAAAAAAAAAAATTGCATATGGCCCATTCATTAACAAACGGGGTTGTATCATTCTCAAAAAACAAGAAAAAGCAGAGATGAGAAAATACTTCTCGATAAATTGTCGTCGTTGCTTTTCTTCTGCACTGGCAAAGAACTCATCCATTTCCTTTGCAGTTGGTATGTGTCTTGGCATGGAATTCCGCAATCTCCTGTTAGCTTCGGTAGACATGGTAGGCCTAGTAGTGGAACCAGGGGTTCTGATGCAGTCTGGATCTGTTATCAAACTGCATGGTGTGCTTTCCCTGTTACAGATGCATTTCCCTCTACAATCAAATAATGCTACTAAGATTACAATATCCACACACACACACACAGAGATCAATACACAATGCTGCAATAACCCAACAGTCTCCCTCCCTTACCATGAAAACTGAAACTAAACTTTCAGCAACTGACATTGATATAGCAAGAAATTCATAGCCATTGGCAGCTTTCATCATGTTTTCCATATCTGATCTCACTGCTCCATTTAATAATACATGGTGACCCACATACACCTTTAAAATCAGGAAAAGTGCCCTCTCAAACATCTGTAGTTACTCCTTTCAAAACACCAAAACAAAATATTGATTTGATCTTTTCTGAGTTTGCATACACAAACAACTTCTCTACATTATTTGGAAAAAAGAAGTTCCTGATCATTTGTCAATCTGTGCACAAGGATCAAGGGAAAGGCTAAAGAACCCTGTTTCAATTTCAATTTTGTTGCACTTTTTGTCATTCTTGTAACAACTTTCAGGTCAGCTAAGGCTTTGTCACTAGCACTAATCATAGAAACCTTTCCCTTGCATATATAGCCCCAAATTTAATACAAGTTAAAATACTCAATTTGCATCCCAAGGAAATAATAACAAATCTTGGAGGGTAAAAGCCATGCATCTTATATATGCAGTGTTAGGCATGTTGAAACATAATGGACGCTTAAAACATCCAAAATCACCAGATTTAAGTAAACATTGAAAAGCAATTAGAAGTTCCCTAAACACTGAAAAAGAAAATTGAACCCACGTCTCACCATAATTAAAATTAGAAGTTAACAAAACCTGGTATTCCCATAATTTAAATGAGTATCCTCAAATAGGTTCACCTACAATTCCATAACCCTCCACATGCAAATGGCTAAATAACATTATTTCCATCCCACATTCTTAGCCACCAAAATAGTTTTCAGAACAGAGAATTAACTAACAGAAATGGAGCCTTTAAACCAATAGTAAAAAACACGAGCCCCATGTTTTCAGCAACCAAACAGCCCCCAAAGGCAGTCCCAAAATTAAAGACCTAATCAGCAAGATAAAGGGAGTAATGAGACAATAATGTCAAAATCGAGTTCAAATCCTCTGTACCGAAATCCTTCTTTACCTCTATACCGGTGCATTTCCGGCCGTTGGATCGCACAATAATTTCTTCTTTAAAATCTCACACAATCTAAGGACCCAAAATACATGGATACATGAAATTTTTGGTGCAGATGATTTGAGGGGGGTCAAAATCATGTTAAAACCCAATTTCCCAAATTCAGGAAAATTCAATTCTTCACTTCAAAATTCTCAAAACAACAGGCTTCAAAGTTGTGATTTTTGTTCTTTCCCCTGCTTTTTCAGCGACCAGAGCAAAGACAATCTTTTGCAACAAAGAACAAGAAAAAAACACCAGGCATCTAACTATTGAGACCTCTCACAACCAAAAACACCAAAACATAGGTTACGAATTTTGACTTGTTTCTTTCCACAATTTCCAAGTCATCAACAACTGAAGACCAAAAAATTAAATTAAATAGGAAAACCCACCTCTCTCTGCCTTCAAATCCCACCAAATTTTCCCCAAAAGAAGCTTGGATTCCCTCATCAGCATCGTTGCACTTCTTTTCCTCTGTCTCCAAACGAGTCCCTTCATCGGTCACCAAATCAGGGCTTTTAGGGTTAGATACAGGACTTTCTTTAGGCGTTTGCTTCTGTCTCTTGGAATCGCAAATTAGGGTTTGTTTCTCGAGTCGCCGGCTGCGGAGCTGGAGGTAGGCCCCACCGCCGCCGGCGGAATTGGCCGGCGGGGGAGATTTCTGGAGACGCTGCTGCAGAGCTAGGGTTTTGGCGCGGGTACGGACGCCGAGGGAGGAGTCCATGAGGGCCACCTCTCTTGATGTCTTTGCTTTCTTCATGTATTTACCCATCTCTCTTTTTGACTAATTTTTCACAGAGAGAGAGAGAGAGAGAGGTGATTTGAAGGCCGGGGGGGGTCTAAACAGATGACTGGACAAAGGGGAGAAAATCTAGAGAGGGAAGAACAGGTGAAGGAGAGAGAGAGAGAGAGAGAGAGAGAGAGAGGCTTCTGTTGTAAGTTGTTGGTTAGAGAGAGAGGGAGAGGGGAAAGGTGGCGGTTTACAGTTGTTGGTTAGAGAGAGCGAGAGAGCGAGAGAGAGAGAGAGGTGGGGTAGGCTGCAGTGTACTACTGCCTTTTGGAGAAGAAGGAGGGAGAGGGAGAGGGAGAGGGAGTAGGGTTGGCCCGTTTTGGGGGTTTTGACTCTTTCGAGAGAAGTGTTGTTCCTTTTCTAATTTCTCAACCGTATTAATCCATCCAACCAACTTAGAACCAATTTCTTCCAACGAAATCTCACACATCCGTTCAAAATGTTTGTCCAATTTGTGAAATGAGATTTAAAATAAAAAAATAGCTTCAAAAAAAATTCAAACTTTATTCATAAATTAAGAGAAATCATTGGTCTCTAGTAAATTGTTAAAAAAAGTTTAAATTTTTCTTAGAAAGTGTATGTATTTTTAAGTCATCGTTTTGCGGATTAGACTAACATTTTAAACCGAAGAGAATAAAGAATTTTTAAACTTTTGAGAAATACACTCCCTCTGTCCCAAAATACTTGACTAATTTTACTATTTACAATTGGTTAATTATAAATTATATTTACACTTTAAATTTTTTGGATAACAATGCTAGGTGAACTCTATGAAACAAAGATTCAAATTGCATATAAATGATAAGGTACCCTAAATGATATTATTAATTAAAATTATATGTATTATTGTAAGAGGTCCAAATAGTGCACTTGGGATAATTTTTTTTAGACAAAGGAATATGAATGTTCTATATGAAACTCATTTTAGAGTCGTATGATTGTGTTTTTTTATTTTTTATAAATACAAATTTAATATCAATAATTTAAAAAATTGCAAATAATATTATTGCTCTGCAAGAAAAGTGAAACTTCAGGATCGTATATCATATAGTAAAAGATTAAAAAAAACGCAGAAAAATTAGACTAGTCGTACATACTAGATGATTTCTTGTGTTGCCTAAATATTGATGGATTACTTGTTTGAATTATCATGGACTAGAAATAGAATCAAACTTCTTCTAAATCTATATCTTAATATCTTTTGCTTTTAAAGATTTTTTTCAAGGATATTTTTTTCTTATCCGTTGACCTTCTCTTTAATTTCTATAGAGCATGATGAGAGAGGAGAATTAATGTGACGTGAGATAACGCCACATGAAGTTTTAAAACTTTTTAATCAAGAAAGGAAGAGACATTGCTATACTACTACATACATAACGAGAAACGCTGAGGTATCTCCAACTCATTGTTGTAGGGCGAGAGCACATACACCACAATTGATTAATGATAAAAAGCATTTAAAAAGGTAAAAAGCACAAAACCAAAAAAATAAAAAAAATTGCCTAGTTGAAAAAGAACTAATTTAATTTATCCAAAGAGACCTATAAACAATGCTCTTAATAATCTGTGCCTTGCACGGACGTTGTTAGTTTAGTAAAGTGCAAGAGTTGAATATATCGCATGTGTCCAACATGTACTATAGTTTAAAAAAATCATGCAAAGCTCATGCATCTTGGACTTTTAGAAAGATCTCTCATCAGTAAAAGAAATCTGGTTCGGCCATGGATTAGGTATATATATAGTAATTAATTGGTAAGAGTCAAACTTCCATTTTTGGTGCTGTGGTAACAGTCAACTTCCATTTTTAGTATTTTCACCATCCAAACCGTTCGTTCGGCAATTCAGTGGTCCAGATGCTACACTCAGAGCTCGTATGGTTCAAGCGCTATGTGCCAAGATGGACAATCATCAATGGATATATAGCTGTGGTCCCGAGGGGGTGTTTGCAATAGTTTTTTCTTAGATTTTCAATCACGTCATAGAATTCATTCACACTGTCTAAGGAAAACGTGAAGATCGAATTGCCATTTTTTGAGCTTGTTTGTAGATTGGTAATTCAATCTTACATTCTATGTTTTAGATTTTAGATAAGTTCTTATGAAGAGTGCTTTTTTTTTTTTTTGAACAGATGAAGAGTGCTTGTTGCAGCTGTTGATTGTGGATTAAATGTTACGGAAGATGAAGAGTAGTTTTTACTTCAAAAGCTGCAAGATAAGCTTTTGTGATGAATTAGTCTATTTTGCTCTTGACCAAGGGTAATTGTTGGAATGGCAACGAATACTTTTTATGCCAATCATAGCTTCTCAAAATCAATAAAAGCATCTAAATCGTAATTTCTCAAAAATCAGCTTTTATGCCTTACAAAAATTTCAAAAAACTGGTAATTTTTAAAAGTTGCTCTTAAAATCTATAGCAACACTTTACTACAATTTTCTAGCCAGAATCCCAAAATCTGCCCTCATAATTTTTAGCAAACAGACACCGAGTGTCATGAACATTTATTTTTTGCTTATGTGCGAAGAAACCCTAGCAATTAATTTGTTGCAGGAATTGGAATGAATTGATCTAAACAAAAGGGGAAAGGGTATGATGCATACCTAGTACTATAAGTTGTCTCTAGCTGCCACTCTGTGCCATCAATGGAGCTAGATAAATTTCAGGGTCTTCAGTTGAAAAAGGAACTAAGGAGTGGAAGCTGTGAAACAACCAATTTTTGTTGAGATGAGGTCCTACATCAGTCCTTGGAAGAATGTTAAAAGATCTTCCGTTAATCAAAGTTTATGCTTGAATTGACACATTTCTTTTAAAATGTCTGCTCGTTCATAGGTGTTACCTTTGGCTGCAGGGCTTAGTTTGGTGCTACAGGTTGGGGTGTTTTGTGTGTTTTTTTTGAGTCTTCGGATGCATGGGTTAGGCCTTTGGTTTGATGATTGTTTGATTTCTAGGGGTATGCCCCGTGGTCATGTATTTTGATTAGTTCCAATTAAAAAGCAATTACATTTATATATCAACTTGTCAACAACTTGCTCAAAAACACCAAAAGAAGGATAAGCCTCACATGCTTGTCAGCACCTCTGGCCCTAGTAATATTCAGCCAGCAAAACACTCATAATGCACCGCTAAAAGCAGCCAACATGCACCACCAAAAGCGGAAACAGAGTTATTGGATTCTTTCCACTAGCTCTTCAGTCAAAGTTCCTACTCGATTGATTTTACTTTCCGTTTCTATCTCTATATAAAAAAAAAAACCTTCACTATTGTAAGCATGAAAAATACCAGACTAGAATGATGCAAGTGCTACACGAATAAAAGGCTCGAGGGTGGGTCTATAATTTCTACTACCTCAAAATGCTATAAACATGTAATTCACACAGGGGGTGGGACTTAGCTCTTGGAAGCCAATCGGTTTTGCTGACGGATTTTTGAGCTTTCCGATAGTGACGTTGAAGACATCTACAGCTGATCCCATTTTGATCCTGTGGCGAAAACTAGCTCCCCACTCCAGATATTCATGAACTCCACCCAAATTCTCGAGCGAATCGATGAGTCCTAACACCGAGCAAATCGATGAGTTCTAACACCGAAGCTGATTCCCTTGCGGCTTTTCTCTTTATTTTTGTTTTGTTGTATATTGTTTGGTTTGTTATAGTTGTATTCTGTTTTCGTATCAATATAAATGAGACAACATTTGCTCCAAAAAAAAAAAAAAAGGAAGGGTACTTCTGAAAACTAAAAAAGCTTATAAATTAAATATTTCCCTATACTTCAATAATGTTTGTTATATTAGTTTATGATAATTAATTTCGAACATTATAAAGCACATGTAAAAATATGTTAGTATTTTTTTTGGATGGCCCATTAAACAAATGTCACGTGCACATAAATAAATCCTACTACATTGTTGAACACCAGAAAAGCCCACGCAGGCACGCACTAGTCCTCCGAGGCCATTACTTACACATATGTGCATGTGCGTATACAACAAGTTTTGACTTTTCAAAAACTATTTCAATTTATATAAAAGCGCCATTTACGTGAGGGGAATTGATTTTCACACTCCCTTTTTTGATTTTTAGTATTGAAAGTGTACGTATTTTTTTTGGTTAAAGGACAAAAAAGGAAGTGTGGTTATATAAAAAGAGAGTGTGAAAATCAATTCCCTTAGGTGAAAGGCCTCCTAAAAAAAGATCTTTTGTCAAAATTTCGTAAGATTAATCTCTCCCGTATTTTACATTTTACATAAATACTATAATTGTGGACGCTAGAGACTTGAGTATTTGTTGAGTAATAACTTTACATCTCAAAAAGAAAGGAAAAAAAAAAAAACCTATTACTTTCAAATAAAACAAAATTTATGAGAGTAAAAAGTTCAACCCTTAAAAGGTCTCAAACTCATATTTCGTCGCCTCCAATTAGGTTGGGCCGCCCCTCTTGAACACAAAAAGGCCGTGGACATCTCGTTCATAAAAGAACCTCCTCAATAAACTACTGCACCTAAATCTAGAAAACCTTATGAACTTACAAATACAACACATCCGGTGTAACTACCCTCATCAACAGACTATTGCATCTGAAAAACTTCAGTTAGCACACCTATGTAAGAGTCCTCAAATTGTGTTTTAGACGCAGGACGTGAGAGTCTGGTGTCCAAGCCGTATCCCTTACGTGTCCGACGTGTATTTGATGTCGGGAAACCGCAAGCAGGCCAGGCTTAAATTCAACAAAAGTTTCCTGATGAGCAGCAAGTACATCGACAACATGGGGGTTTTCCAAAACAAATGTACAGTCTAAGAAAGTCTGATGCGAAATGATTTTGACAGACTTACCATCAGCTTACTGGTATAATACTTTGTAGACAATCCTCGCTCACTGTACAGGATTTACACATGAAACCAACCATCAAATGGGAAATGAAGAATCTTGGTACCTCAAACAAATGACTGGAGCTCTCAAGATGCCTCCAAATACGACCCATGCATCGAGAACTTGCAAAGGGCTTTAGATGGAAGAGTGGGCATCTTCATTTTCTGAAGTATCATCGGAGGACATGTGGGATGCTGAATCCTCTCTAAAACACGTGCAAAAGGACTAAAACCTACGTCATCAGGAGAATCAGATTCATAATCATCGGTCTCGAGACATCATTGGCTTCAAGATGCGGCTGCACATTCTCAAGTTTGTGGTCTGGCGTGTGCTGTCGATTAAAGCAGCCTGGAAGCTTGGAGGAACTATTATAGCAGCCTTCGCACAGGTCAAAGCCGATTTTCTCCTTGCAGTCTTTGCATCTGTATCGCTCCCCAATTATAGGATACATTTGCGTTAAAAGTAGACAGAAGATTTGCATGTGTTTGATTTGAAGGATCTTGCACAATCAATCTAGAAGTAGTTCAGAACTCATGTTCTCGCAAAATTAGAGCATGGAACATATTGGACTGGTTGTGATAAACTGAGCACCAAACCAACTTTTTACGGATTAGAAATTTCGTGAACCAAATCAATCCGTGAAATTCATAGAACAGATTCAACAGATCGAATCAATACAATCCGGTAGACTACCATTCGGAGCTGGTTTTGAAGCACAGTTCATTTCAAACTGAGATACCCTATTTACAAACTATTCAATGCACTCAAAAATTACATTAAAAAAATCGGAAATCATAATTATTTTTGAACCAACTCCACTGAAATCATCAAAAACCAACGAAATCCATTAAAGTACACCATATGACTGAGACTCTTTTAAGTGTGATGTTCCCCACTAAAATTATCATACTACATATATTCATGTATGTTTATACCCTGTCATTGAGGTTCAGATTGATTTGGAACCCGAACCATTAGCATTGATTTGGAAACCAAACCGTTCTTCCAGTTTCCTATGTTTTTAAACCACCGAGACCAAACCACCCACCTAAGAACCGAACCAAATTGCTCGGTAGATTCGGACCTGCCTAGCGCTGCGAAGCTGAGATTCAGTGCGCTTCGGTCTCTCGATTGACAAGGCCGTGAATCACATTGATCATCGGCAAAGCTTCTTCCTGGGGGTTTCAGCCCCCCGTTGTTCAGATTCCTGTACGGAGTCGTGGCCCTGTCAATCCATTGGTCCTGGGCCACCAGTTGCTCCAAGAAAGTCTTGTATGGCTGGCAAGCGGCACTGTAGTGTCCGAGCTCATCGTGATACAAACACTTTTTCTTTGGATCTCGGTTTTGTCCTCCCTTGGCCGTCCCTAGTTTTCCCTCCGGCCAGCGGAAGAAGGGTTTCCGCTGAATGGTCCGGAGCAAGACGTAGATTGGTTCGGTGAAAACTGTCATTTCGGCTACGAAGTCGTGCTCTTTCGGTGCCCTGCGGCTGCCGGACTTGATGTTGTTGAAATCAAGAAACACAAAAAGATGACTTCAAATTTTCAAAACATGTTTTCGTCCGAAACTGAAGTTAGTATCTGACTTTTCATTGTTGTTATTTCTGTAAACGCGAAAGCAGAAACAATACCACACCAACCAACCTTCGAAATTTTCTTCTCAGGAAAACTACCATTATTTTCTGCAAACGCGAAAGCAGAAAATTTTGTTTTGGCTCTCTCCCAAGTGATGAAGCATCAATAGGCTGTGAATCTCATCAGGCACATAGAGGATCCACAAGAAGCTACAGAGTGCTTAGCTAGAGAGGCTTTAACTAGAATGAGCGAAAGCAATATTTCCTAAGGCAGGGCCCTTGGCAAAAATATAACACTTCACACCTCATTCCAAGGTGCATGAATGAATCAAATTTCCTTGAAGTGACAAATTAAATATAGCGTCGGATAATAATTTATTTTCCAAATTGCTCCATCAAGCACCAAGATCATAGAAACGCTTCTTTTTAGTGACATGGAAGAAAACATGAGTGAAAAACTGAACTTTTCGTTTTCCAATCATTGAGTACAGAAAGTGGTTGAAAAATAGCCAGTTCCATCATAAAGAACTTTAGGCCTCTCTTTTAAAAGGAAAAACGGGCCAGTTAGATCAAAATTGGCTAGCAGTATTTACAAAGCCAAAGGAGATATTCTACTTTTACCAGGCTTTGGTGATTCAACTCATATTCGTTAAGCTGCTGTTCTCTTCCCGCCCACATCCGCTTGTCCGATTTCTTACTTTTTTGTTTTTTTTCCCTGGGGGGGAGTGTCTCGATTTTTTGTTTTTTTTTTGTAAAGTGTTCGAAGAATGTAGACTACCATGATCCCAACCCAACCCATCAACAAAGTATCGACATCCTCGATTTGAACCCACAGCCTCGCCGTTACTATCTTTCGTGTTCTATACAATAACTTATATATAGGTTTCCAGCCGGGTATATGCGCATCCATTAAGTTGGTGATTAAATTCATGAGGATACCTCATTCTTCATATAACCACTACACAATAAACTCCGAAATTAAGCCCCTTTTATTTGACTAAAGTTGCAAGCCAATAAACCTAATACTAACA
This sequence comes from Rhododendron ovatum, assembly GCA_019656835.1. Classification (NCBI taxonomy): domain Eukaryota; kingdom Viridiplantae; phylum Streptophyta; class Magnoliopsida; order Ericales; family Ericaceae; genus Rhododendron; species Rhododendron ovatum. The sequence continues at coordinate 29,340,008 of CM033799.1, forward strand.
CGAATCTCGAAAAGGAAAAAGAAAAACCTCGGCACAAAGAAAACACGATAAAAAGAATACAGCAAGTATGCATACCCACACGGAGAGAGAGAGAGAGAGAGAGAGAGAGAGAGAGAGAGAGCTTACCAGAAAACGCAACACTGAAATTCCTCATCGGTTTCAACTCCAGCAGATATCTCCTGCTGGTTTCCTGTGCTATTAGATGCACCTCCATGATGCACTCAAGTGGTATGGGAGCATCATACTCCCAATGAATATGAACCATTGGATTGAAAATACCCAAATCACAGCCCTTGGATCAAAACCAAAAATCAAAAGTTGAGTGGTTTTGATAAAACCTAGATGGATTCTGTGAACTTTGACCAAAAAAACCGGAAGATTACTTACCACTAAACAGGAAACACTTACCATTGACTAAGGCAACACTTACTATCCATTGCATAAGGTAACACATACCACACAAACAGACAACACTTACTACAATCTGTTGGTCAGGTAACAAGTTACCATAAAGATTAAAAATAAAAATAAAAAAGAGTTCCTGATTTTTTGGCGGGAAAATTTGCAGATTTTAGGGATTTATATATTAGAAGAATTATCTAAAAAATGGTGTTCATTTATAAATCTAGTTTAAAATTTTAATTTGTTTTGAAAATATAAGAATTTGAAAAATATTTTCCATTATTTCCAAACAACATTATAAATGTATTTAATTAATTAATTTTCAAATAATCATTTATTATAGATATATTTAAGTAACTTAGTTTTAAATATTATGAAAAAAACAAGATATTTATTAATATTTTGATAGCTTACAAATTTAGTTAATATATATTATAAAATAACGCTACAAGTTGATTATTACAACAAAATTAAACGATAAATATATTTTTGTTTAATAGCTATTGAATAATTTTGTAGAATTCTCAATTGAATTTGTGGTAGTACATAATGAAATAAGGCTATTCAATTTCATTAATATAGTTTATAGTGATCAATATGATATATTTTGCAAATCTAACAACTAATAATGTTGATACTAATATACTTGGCAGCGATCAATCAACGAGAATTGATTCATTTGTAATTGATTGATCTGGTTATATGTTCAACCAATTGATCAAATGATTTGAATCGATTAAGATCATATTTGACAGATGTGATAGTTAACAATGATGTTGATTGATAGTGATTAGTGAAATTAATATAATTGGCTAAAGTAGGCTAACTAATTTGTTTAATTGCTTAACCACAGACTTATCTATTTCAATCATTCAAGTTACACAATTAGCAAATTTCAAAAATAGTTATTTGATGGTTAACATTAATCACTTAGCAAATGAAGGAGTAATAGTCTTTGAGGTTAACATTGATCACTTGGCTAATGTAGGAGTAACCACTAGTGAACCAGTAAATTAAAATATCTCATTTATTTGATCTTTTTTTAAAAGTAATTTTATTAATATAAATGCTTTTATTTAATTTATCATAAAAGTAATACAATAGATCCAAATAAAATTTAATATGGTAGGTAATATGACATTAATGAAGATATACATAAATGTATACTTACCCGTCATTAATGTCATACTTACTATAGAATAAAGCTTACTTACCAAAGCATAAGGCTAGAGATATCACACAAATTGAATTTTTACAATGGACAAATATTCGTTGATAGAACTTACCACGTGGTTGACAATACTTACCATGAATAAGGGCAAAACAACTATATGCTTAAACCAGTCTTACCACACAAACTGATTCACGTTTTGCCAATTGTCTTGTTTACCTACTACCAATTATGACATTAATGGTACTAGGTTTCTCCATACCTACCTTAAACCCTGCAAACTTATCCACTCTAACTTCTCTAGCCCCCATTCATCTCTCCTTTTGTCCAAAAAAATGAAGATTTAAGAAGTTCACCAAGCAAGTATTTTTCAAGAACAAACTGAATTAAGTAATGATTATTACCTTGTACCAACTTATCAAAAAACCATAAGTTAAAGAATCTCGAATAGGTGTTTCACAATAATCTAATGAAACTTTCCAGGTTTTTTCGTTTTTTATGGTTATACTTACCATTGATTATGGCTATTTATACCATTTTTTATTGTATTTTTATTATGGATAAAAACTGTATTTAGGAAGTATTTGGAGAATAAGTTCTCTGTTTTGCTTGCCATACCATAGGTAATATAGAAAATGTGGTAAGCATATCTATGTTAGTTGTTACCACTAATTGTGAACCTATTTGTCTTGTTCACAAACACTTACCACGTCTTTACTATTTTTTACTTCGTTGAAAGGTAACGATGGCTATATGCTGAAACCACATTTACCACAGAAAGTTAGCATGCCTTCTTACCTACCACCAATTATGGCATTAATGGTACTAAATTTTCATACCTACCTTAAACTCTTCAAAGCTATCCACTCCAACTCTTATCCATCTATCTTCTTCTCCAAAAAAAATGAATATTGAAGAAGAAGCTTCCTAACTTTCAAAAGCCAATAAGTTGAAGAAGCTAACCAAGTAAGTTTTTCTCAAGAACAAACTAAATTAAGCTGTGATTAAATTAAGTACAAGATTTTTAAGCATTATTTATGTCAATTTTTACCACTAATTGTGATCCTATTTGTCTAGATCAGATTTTGAGAGATAGATGACAATGTTTAAAAGAGAAAGGGAAGACTGTAGTGATGGCATCATGAAATGCTATTGCTTGAATTTAAGTCAATTGGGTTACCATGTCAACATATGATATCAAAAGTGAAAATAGAGCATTTGAGAGAAATCCCTTCTGGTTTGATCTTAGAGAAGGGGATAAAAATGGCAAAATCCTTCTCTCTACATGGTAGCACACCCATGTTAAAATGTCCAGTGTTTAGTAAATAAACCATTTTTCTGTGTTAAGTATGGTTATGGAAATGATAAGTATTACCAATTCATGCCATACCCACTATAATGTACATATAATTATTTTTCCTTTTTTGGTGGGAAGTATACCCAATTTTTAGTTAGCACACCCTGTTTATATGGTAATTATGGTATTTGAAATGGTATTGCATACTCAACAACAATGCCACAAACATACCAAACAAGATCACTTTATCGAACAACAAGAGCCACCAAGGCACATCACATTCATAAACATTTGATCAAACAAAAAACACCTTCTATCAAATTCATCCAACATTTGATCAAACAAAAAGGCAGCATTTGCCATACACGAGCCATCTACTGTTTACATAACATGTCAAGTTTAATGTTTACATGAGTCATATCACACAAATGCAGCATTTGCAACTTACATCCAACAAAAAGAGACATCTATCATTGTTTGTCTCCATGAACCATACAACAAAAATAGCTACAATTGTCATCAAATTTTCCTTCTGCCAGAATATTTTTGTTGAGCCTTTCGGATAACTTCATTCCTGTACTTGTTCTCCCCAAAAAGGATAACTTCATTCTTGTACTTTTTCTTTAGAACTGAATTTTAGCTACATTTAACAAATAAGTGACGATTAGAAACAATGAATGGGCCAAGAACTTGTAACCGCAAGATCAAATTCAAAGATTAATCTGTTACCTTAGCAGATTCTTCCTCATTAAATTGCTCCAAATCGAATTACTTGGAGGTGTGCACGCCACAATCACCACTACCTGGATCTACATGGATCAACACATGGACTAAACAAAGTTGCATGCATAAAAACCAGTAGTAATCAAGACTGACGTTCCAAAGCACTGATTGTGCTCATCTGAGTCAAATTAACAAACAGGTGAGCATTTGCAAAATGAAATGGCATCTCATTGAGTAAAATAAAGAGTATTTGGAAGATAGCTTTTTCCTTGATGAACCACATATAAAGATTAGAAACAGGAATTCCCAATGAGAACAAATTGGCCAGTTAAAAGAACCATCCATTTTAATACTCTACTGATGCAGCCCATAGAATTAAGTGAAACAGAGAACTATCTAAATTAGAAGCATAGGAAATAAAGGATACCAGGTACTGCAGACATCAAACATATGCAGACCCATATGGCTTACCAACTTTAATACCTATGATTTTTTGAAGCACCTACATCAGATTTCAATAGCAAATGAAAATGGAAGATTCACAACGTTAGATTATTCCCACCTTAACAAGTCGTTGCTGTTGGTCCTCTAATTTTCCTTTCCCAGTAAATATTGGGTTCAAGTCATCTTTACAAAAAGTACAAAATACTGTGGCTAGTACAAATTAAATAGAGCGAGCATTGTGACGCTATAACTGTTCAAGGATTAGAGCATTCATAAGCAATTGTCTTGAATTGAGTTTTCGATAAGGTGGATTTTTCACAATCTTTGGAACATTTTATCGAACAGTTACCAAACAAAATCTTAAGAAAGGACTCCATTCATAAGATTGCATTGCATGAGGGATCTGTTGCCTTCATCATAAAGCTATGGGGAAACATAAAAACTAAATAAATTGTGTAATTGAAGCAAGAACAATCATCTTACCTTTGAAATGGCCGCGACGCAAAAATACCACACTCGTAATGGTGGCTGTGTGTTCGAGAGAGAAAGAGCTGGAGGAGAGGGCTTTCCGTTGTGACTATCTGTTAGGGACGAGGGAGGGCTTCGTCGTTTGCGGCTGTAGAGGTGTGGAGGTGGGAGAGCTGTGGAGGTTTGGTCGACTGTGCAGAGCGCATCCGGCTCTGATTTCGTCGTCTGCGTTATGGAGTCGTGGAGGTTTCGTCATCTGCGTTATGGAGCCGTGGAGGTGCAGAGGCCGTGGAGACGGAGGAGCGAAGGAGAGAGACGAGAGGGCGACGGTCGAGAAGAGCAGAGAAGATAGAGTCGGGGCCAAAATATTAGGGCTTTCAAAAATTTTCAGGTCAACTGGTAACCGGTAAGGATCAGAGATAACTGGGAATAGGAGGTAATTGGGAGGAAGAGAGAGAAGGAATTGTTTGGCTGGGATTAAAAGAAGTTGATCCAACGGTTTCGACATAATGAGAGTATGATGCTCCCAAAACTGTTTAGGAGCATCATAGCCAGACGCGTGCTATAAGGGGTGTTTCATTTTTTAAAAAATAATAATTTCAAACTTAAAAATTATGTATTTACGCAAATAATTTTTCTACCAATATAGATCTTGTTTGATAGATCTCATTAAGATCTTTTAAACGGTGCAAAAAAAATTGAAAAAATATTTTTCATTTTCATTATACTTGAATTTGAAATTACCTCTTTTTTTCAAAAATTACTTTTCTAAAAGTGGAAGACTCCTTAGAGCCCGTTCCAGAACACCTTCTTAAAAAATAAGTACTTATTTCACATTTTTAAACTCAAAAATAATGCAAATGAAAAATAATTTTTTAAATTTTTTCACTGTATTAAAGATCTCAATGAGATTTTTCAAACAAGATTCATATTACATATTTTTAGATTTTAATAAACCCATTATTTTTTAATTTAAAATTACCTTCTTAAAAAATAAGAACTTATGTAACGTTGCGGAACGGGGCCTTAGTCGAAGATAAGTATTTTTGTGATGTATACTTTTATATAAAAATAGAGAGAGAGAGAGAGAGAGAAAGAGTGTTTGCGTGATAACGATATAGGTGGCGAGGATCAAGGTACCACAAGAGAGAGAGAGAGAGAGTGTGTTTGCATGATAACGATATAGGTGGCGAGGATCAAGGTATCACAATTGATCAACCGAAACCTCAAAACCCGCCAAAGGCCTTGCTGCCAATGATATTTCCATGTCCTTTGTGAGAAACAAGGATTTGTTTCTAATTTTTTAAAAATGTAATTTTAAACTCAAAAATTATGTATTTATACAAATAATTTTTCTATCAATATGAATATTATTTGATAGATCTCATTGAGATCTTTTAAACGGTACAAAAAAATCAAAAAAGTATTTTTTATTTATATTATTTTTAAATTTAAAAATGTGAAATAAACTGTTTATTTTTTAAAAAAGTTTCCAGAACGGGATATTTACCCTCGTAACATTAAGGCTCCGTTCAGTAGCCAGGAATGTTGTACCGGAAAGTTATTCTCAAGAAAAGTAAAGTGAAATAAATGAAAAATAAATCTATTTTTTCGTGAGTATTCATTTGACAATTTTTTTTTTTGTAGAAAAACTAAAGTTTAGTGGTTCATTCGCCAGGAAAAAACACTTATGAGAAATTTCTTTATTTTTATTCTCATGGCTATTTAAATAAGAGTAACTTTGAGAGCTAAATAATAGGCTATCATATTTCAAAAATTAACACATACAGAAAATGTATTTTATCTAATGCAAAGCCTTAACATAAAATGAAAAAATCGACTTGTAATTCCCTATTCAATTTGCTATATTCTAAATGGTCATGCAAATCTCTTATTTAAATTGACATTCTCTGATAATCAACCGTACAAATGAAGTTTAAAAAATAAGTAGATGATAACTAAATAAATAAATACTAAACAACTATGCTTGATTAGTTGTCGATACAAAAACTCACTGAAAATTAGTTAGTACAAAACAAAATTAAAAACTAATGACAAGATAAATAAATACTTCCAAAAAAAATAAACTACCAATCTTTTTCCACAACAATTATCTCAGAAAGCACCATAGTAGTCAAAATTGTTGTTACTCACGTAAATCTCAAAGTGTCTTTCTAAGAACCTAATTCGTATTTTTTGGGTATTGGCGTCATTCACTTTTTTTCTTATCCGTCAATTATTTTGGCCCCACAATGGAGAAAACTTTTCCCTTGAAGCAAAATCCTATGCTTTTGGCCGGACCACTTTTGCAAGAAAGTAAATCTTGCAGGAAAACTTAAAAACATGTTTCTCACTACTTTCCTACCAACTGAACACTACAAAAGTAATGGGAAAGTTGATTTTTCCATCATTTCCTGTGCTTTCCTGACAATTGAATGGAGCCTAAGGTAAACTATAGAGATGCCAATTTGAACCGAACCGATGGGTATCTGAACTGTAATCGAAAATTTTCACTGAACCATAATCAAAATTTTTCCCGCGGGTTTAGGTATGGTGGAGGCTATGAGATAACCGAACGGGTTCGGTTCGTTTGTGGTTCGTCTGTTATCTGAACCAATCCCTAAATCGAAAATAACCGAAATCTTGAAATTACAAAATTACCCATGTATATATATACATACATCTACAAGTTTTAGGGTATTTCTCATTTCCAGACTGATGCCTCCACTCCAGAGGCGATCTGAGGAGACCAGAGGTTTCTCTCTCTCTCTCTCTCTCTTGCATGAGAAATTCTTCAATGTCGAGCGGACATGGACAGCTGGTGCCGAACACGTATCTCGACCGTCCAAACTTGTTTTGGACAGCCCAGATTTGTTTGGGCTTGAGAGGGTATTTTGGTAATTTTACACTTAAAAATTACCCAAATAGATTTGGGTCGTCCAAAACACGTTTGGACGCTCGAGATGTGTGTTCGGCACCAGCTGTCCCGTGTCCGCTCGGCACTGAAGAATTTCTCCTCTTACACACACAAACTCGGCGAAGCGTCCATCTCCAGAGCCAGATCCATCACTCCAAGCGCCTATTGCCGTTGTCGGGAAAATCTAGAATTCAGAAACAGCAAAAGGGTCTTTGTAATTGACGCATGTAGATGTGTGAGATGGGTTTTTATCTGTTATATCTCTGAAAGCATTTGGTAATTCACATTATGTTTTCGTTGATACACGTTATCATGATATGATTTGGATTGACTGTGGCGATTTCTCTCACAAAGGGGCCTCATCTAAGCTTCTCTCTCCCCTGTTCTCCCCTCTTTCTCTCTCTTTTTCTCTTTTCGTCTTGTTCGGTTACCCATTCGATTCGGAAATTATCTGAAATCCGTTTGGTTCGGGTATGGGTAGCCACTTCTCTCGCCGTTCGGTTATTGGGGAGGATTCGAAGTGGGTAATTATTCGGGTATTGGGTACCAAGTACGGAAATATCCATATCCGCCCTGAACGCCCCGATTGTCATCCCTAGTAAACTAGACGGTTACCACCGACCACAGCCACAGACGACACGTGGGGCTTACTCCCCGCACGGATGATCCAATTTGTTCAAAAAAATTTTAAAAAGAATCCGAGTGAACTCAGCTCCATCCGATGTGTGTAAATACTTGATCCAATCATCCTATTTTTCAAAAATTAGAATGAGCTCCAAAAAATGGAATGATTGGATCGAGCTTTTACACATATCGGAAGGAGCTGAGCTCTCGCCAGCCCACTCGAAATTTTTTTTTTTAAATTTTTGAATGGCTTGGATCATCCGTGTAGGGCCCGGAGTGGGCCCCGCATGCCGTCTATGGCCATGGTCGGTGGCTCCCGCCAGTTTCTTTAGCATTTTCTGTCACGACCCAAAACCTACATTGGAAGTTGTGACCGGCCAAGCGGGTGTTAAGCCGCCGAAGGCCTGCACATATTCTAGTTTAGGGATTTCTCACTTATCATTGTCAATTTAAACCATATAAGCAAAGTATGCGGAAGCGTAAAATAAATAACATAATCCCAGAGCTTCTAAGTGTACAAGTATAAAAATTACAAACCATTAGACTACACATGATTCCCCACGGTTATTCTAGCACCTCATTCAGTCCGCAACTTGCTATCTACCTTAACCTGAAAAATTGGAAAAGGTTTTCATAAGCCGAAGCTCGGGTGAGAAACGTATACCAAAGTTACAAGTTTGACCATGGAAATACCCCACATTATAAAATAGTTCAAAGCAACAATTCAAATATTTCGTTGACCATCCAGTACATGCATTTTTGTCTGAAAGCTCATTTCTTCAATCCAAGAGATGGACCCTTTTCATTTCATTTTTCTTTCAACTTTTGCACTTTTAAGCGATGATAGCATTCAACGGTATTTTTGCCAGTCTGTTAGGGAGCGACCCCATTGAAAAGTGGTAATATATCATTACCCAATGATGTCTGGCTGCATCTCCTACCTTATTACTTCACACCACTAGTATCTTTACCCGTCCCCTAGCACTCGGGACACCATTTGAATGAATCATATTATCACAAGCATGTACCAGTAACAATTCCAGTTTTCAAAACATATTGCCATGATCTAGTCTTTAATCGTAACAAGCAAGATTTATAAACAAGCCATCGCAAGTATTTCTATTTAACAACAGTAATTAAACCAAGTAAGAAGCTCAAATCCCACATTTTTTGCATATTCAAGCAATGGCATTTTATTCCAAAAATTTAGAAAAGACATGTAACTAAGATATGCGCAACTCACAAAAAAATAGCGTCTAGCTCATCACGCGTGCGAACTACTCCATTGAATTGATACCAGTTAAGTTTTCTTGACTTCCGAAAAGAAATTGATGTTAAACGGTGATGGCCATGGCTGGACCAGACCTTAAAGGAGAAAAATGGCCGCCTCCTTTTCCTTTGCTCTCTCTCTCTCTCTCTCTCTCTCTCTCTCTGTCTCTCTCTCTCTCTCTCTCTCTGCGCGTGCATAAACCGTGGAAGAAAAGAGAAGTGGGGTCATATCCTAATTACTAAGTAAGTGTCATTAACTAATATAATATCCTTATTCAAGAATATATATACCTCGGTGGATTCAGAAGTTGAATCAGCACCCATTTCACACATGCATGCCACATGTCACCACAAAGCACCATGTTGCAACACGTGGCACTTCGCGCCCGATCATCGCTATTCTGGTCTGTTCGCGTACAAATTTCAGTCTCTAAAAATTCTCATAATTTCAACATAGACAAATAAAAATATGAGGATCATTGTAGCGGTGTTCAATTTTCAAGGAAAAATCCTAAAATAGAATAACTCGTATCATTTATTAGATGTAACTCAATTGTCCCTTAGTATTTACAAAATTAAATTAGAATTCCCACATTCATTTGGATCACGATACACTTTGCGTAGCCTAACTTACTATTACAATTAAATTAGAGTGCCGAGTTCCTATTCGGATCACGTGACTAGAATTTTAAAATTCAAGATTTTACATTTCTCCCCACCTTAGGAAGTTTGGTCCTCCAAACTTGAATATAGTTGATAATAATCGAATAAGCAATGCGTCTTCCCAAAGCTTGAGTAGCATTTTTTTCCCCTCTTTTGCGAATTGCATGGTCAGCTTTCTTGTATCTTGATCAGCTGCTGGTTACCTGGTTCAACGCGTTTGTCACATTTGGTACGCAGCGTTCTGAGATTCACTCGAATGGTTCCTCGCATGCTATCTCCCTCCCAATCGTTGCTCTTTATGAAGCATATCAAGATTCTGCAACACTTTCCGTATAAAGCTTTGAAAGACATCTGGCTTACACTTGTCTGATAGCTACTGATGTAGGCGAATTCCGCTAATAGTAGATGCTGCCTTGACTTGAAAATCCTCGAATAAACTTGCATCGATCATGTCTTCTAGAGTCAGAATCATTTGCTCAAAAGTAATGAAAATTTCTTAATCCTAGACTTAGATTCTAGATGTCTATCACTTTTCCGTTTTTCATTGATACACTTCCTATGTCTTGTCATTCAGCCCAAAAAAGTAAAAGCGAACATGACCAATTGAACAAAGGTGCTACAGGTACAGTAAATGTTGTACAGCAACCATGCACAGATTGTTTTTGCGCCCGTCTCGGATACCGCAAAGATAATCGGAGCCACTCATTTTGTTCAAAATATCTTCTTTACTATCCCTATAAAAAATCATCTCAATCCAATACCGGTAATGGTATTCAACAATCATCCAACTTTACTTCAGAAATTCAGGCCAAATTCTGAAGCCAAGTTGTATGATTCGTAAATGCCCTTAGTGATATCGGATTGAGATGATTTTTTATAGGGACATTAAACAAAATATTTTGAACAAAATAAGCAACTCCGATCATCTTTGTGAAACCCGAGACGAGCACAACATGGATCTGTGCATGGCTGCTATGCAAGGTTTGCTTCACATGTTGAAGTATGCCCATCTCAATTTTTGTTCTTTTGGTGTTTACCCTAGTGATTAACTTATGCAGCATAATTTTTTTGGTTTGTCTACATTCAATTTTTTTCGTATTTGCTAGTTTACGTCAAACTTTTATGTGATAAGGGTTTGTCTCGACGAGAAGAATCGAATAAGTAAAAAATTATGACTTTTACACAAGTATTTTGAAAAATATCAACAAAAAAAATATATAAAAAGTTAGTTTCTGGACTTTTTCTTTGATATTTTTCTAAATACTTGTAAAAAAGTCATAATTTTTTACTTTTTTGATTCCTCTCGTTGAGATGAACCCATATCACATAAAAGTTTGGCATAAAACTAACAAACGCAAAAAAAAAAAAATTGAATAAAGACAATCAAAAAATTATGCTGCATAAGTTAATCACTAGCTCAACGAGTAGACAGTGTCGTGATAAATTATGCATTCTTTGATATTTTTCAAAATACTTGTATAAAAGTCATAATTTTTTACTTTTTTAATTTCTCTCATCGAGACAAATTCGTATCACATAAAAGTTTGACATAAAACTAACAAGCGCAAAAAAAAAAAACTGAATAAAGACAAAATAAAAAAATTATGCTGCATAAGTTAATTACTAGCTCAGCGGGTAGACATTGTCGTGATAAATTATGCACATCTTGATTAAATTTTAGAGTAACAATATGTAGATTAAACAGAACTTTGGGATCTCATAGAGAGCAAACTTCTAAAGTTGGTTTGACAAGATAAACTTGCAGCTATTTCTTGCTCTAGACATTTTCTATGTTTATTTATGTGTTTATAATTTGTTTGCTAGTTGCTACTTAAGGGGGAGAGACAATGAATTATTTTGTAAGATAACTAGTGTTTGTCTGTGTTTACAGTACTACGCATCTCGGTTGAAATTGTCTTTGCCCAAGGCACTTGCTAGTGGCTCAAATACTAAATCGATTCATTAGTGTGCAGTATGTGATCCTCTTCTTAGCGGCATGAAAGAGAATTACTCGTGCTTATGGTACTCCTCAACTAAACTTTTAAGCTAGCTACAAAGAACTATCAATTTGCGAATAGGATTTTGGAATGGGAAGATCGGTGGCATTTGTGCAATTACTACAAAGAATGTGGGCACTTACATTACATTTGCAAAGTTCCTTGTCAACCATTGGGTCAAATGAATCTCAGCCATTCTTTTAATTTGTGTTTGTGTTGTCCTTATACCCTTGTGTTTTATTAGGTAGTTTATACTTTACACATTTTTTTCTATCAATATGGATATTGTTGATAGACCTAACTGAGATCTTTTAAATGGTGAAAAAAAAATCAAAAATTTATTTTTTATTTACATTACTTTTGAGTTTGAAAATGTGAAATAAGATGTTTATTTTTTAAAAAGGTTTCTAGATAGGGATATTTACCCTCGTAATATTAAGATAAATTATACTTTACACCCCTCAAGTGGTATTAATTCTTTTCATGCCTGTCAACTTCAGGTATTTTCAAATGAGTCCTGGAACTATTTCTTGTTTCGATGCCATGGCCCTGGGAAACCCAAAACGGACGCGGGGGGGTGGGGGTTGGCTCAATAAGAACATCATTTATATATATAGAAACATAATGAAATACATGAGTTCAACAAAAGCTGCAACATTGAGATTACAAATCAAAGATGACTGATACTATCCCGTGACCCACAAGATTGTATTAAAACACCAACCTGTAGACACCCCATTCTGGATTGTCCAGATAATGTTATCTGTCGATCTTTTATCTCCCCAATGATGATTATAGTCAAGAACAGTCTAAGGACATTGGTGGGTTTGAAGTTTTGAGCGTCCCGAACCCCTTTCAAACCCATTTCAAACCCTTCAAATCATAGCCAAACGGCCCCAGAAAAACCCAACTCCCATACGCCAGTACATTGGTGACGTATGCCAGTTAGCTGCCACGTGTCAGTCATCGGCCATTGGCCCAGCTTTTACTGGCGCACGCCAGTTAACAGTGGCGCACGCCAGTCAAACCCAGTCAAATCAACTTTATTCAGCCACATGGGCAGGACTTTTGTGCCACCCTGACGTCGGCCACAGTGTCCCTGATGATTACATTCAGCGGGGGCGTTCCCTCTCTCTCCTACACCCCCCATCAAGGCAAGTCCCATGCATTTAATGCATGAGAGGCTCCAATCCTCTTCCTACCATCCAAACAGCCCTTTGGCCTTAACTGATCTCAGTCTCTCTCCTCTATAAATACCCCCCTTGCATTCATTTACAAGGGGTTAGCCACATTAAGAGGAAAAAAAAGTTCCCTTCTCCTCCCTTGTTGCTCTTCTTCTCTTTTCTTCCATTAAAAGAGAAAAGAAGGCCATACACTTCCATATATCCTGCTGAAACCCAGTTATCATACAAGCCACCATCTTCAACCTTTGAGTCCAAAACCACCTTCAAACCCCCATACAAAATGTATACCACCTTTACGTTCTTTTCTGTTTTCAGCTCCTGAGGGGGACCAGCAGGGTCCAGGCTAGTAAACAATACTAGTCCTGGTCTTGAACTGGTAAAATATGACAATCATGTGAGATGCTACATGGCGCAAGCCAGTAAGATCATGTCGTACGCCAATTATGGTAGTACGTGCAATACTGGCATGGGGATCATGGATCGTCCCTTTTACTTAGTTTCATTCCTGTCAATCACCCTCGCATGCTAATAACCAGCTTACTGCTTTCTGTATTTAGAGCTGTTTAGTGGTAACATTCCATATTTGTTCATATCTGTTATAAAAAGGCCTTTGGGATCCTTCTGGTCATGATCCAGAGCCCAGATGATGTAAAGCCAAGCATTGAATCAAGAATAAAGTGGCGTACGGTCGTATATCACTGGCGTACGGTAGTTTGTACCTGATTCCAGTGGCTGGCCCTTACATCGTAGTTTAGTCTTGGCCTATTTCCTGTCCCCACACTATTTTTGGGGTATTCTGTTTTCTTTCATGGCCTAAAGCCATTTCTTCTGCCTGTTATTATATAAACTGTAATATATTGATTGCGTGGTTTGTCCTGGGTGTGCGCTGGTCCTCTTCCAAAGCCCAGAGGGTTGCAAACAAAGACTGAGTAAGTAAACGAGTGGAGTACGCCAGTTATGAGTGGCGTGCGCATGTCTAAGTCAGCATGTAGTGGCTCGGCCAGTGCATGCTGGCAGGATCTGCTCACGTCACTTTGTGACAGCGTACTGCAGTTTGTTCGGGTTGCTCAGTGCTTGTTCTCAATCTATATTTAGCATTGCAATCAAATTATTCATAAACGTTTTGTCATATAAACTGCAAGTTGTTACAGTTTTAATCCCCAGTAAATGTTCCCCCGCCCTAACTGGCTAAAAATGATGAAATGAGAGAAAAATGCAAACATTTTTATAAAATGCCCGAGTAGAGACCGATCTCCGGATTGGGCGAGAGGGGGTGCCATAAAACCCTTCCCCTCTCGTAACCTGGCTCCCGAACCTCAGATATCGAAGGTGACGACGGACTGGTCCACGCCTTTTCAAAATCAAACAAACGTGGCAAACGTTTTCGAGTTCGGTTCCTTGGGTACTTCACCGCTAAAACCTGAGTGGCGACTCCGAATCGAGTCGTTTCGCCGCGCATTTTCAAAAGAGGGCCGCGCCTAGTCTTTAAAAGGGAACCCAAGATCTTGCGATTTTCAGGGCGCGTGCCCACAGTGGCGACTCCGCTGGGGACTCATTGCGTTGAGTGATATTTGGCAATTAATACATAATTGAACAAATTTCAAAAGCTTGTCAAAACAGTACGCTTCGCGCTGCTGAAGAACGGAATGGTAACGTAACAGGATCTCAGCGTCCGACCAATCCGAACTGGGGCTTTTTACTATTGTTCACATGTGTAATTTTCTCCAAGTATTAGTTAACAAAAGTGAGCCAAGCTTCAAAAGGCATTTTGTTCCCAAAACAGTTGCATTTCTCTCTCGTCAAATCATTTTTGGGCAATTCCCCGTTCGTATTCGATGGTTGGTTAGCCTCGTTGAGGTGTTTTGGGTAATCGGCACAATTTATTGGAGCCCGGGGTCCTCGAACGCCCAACAACCTTGGACGATGATGAGTCGTACTACCGTTCGACCATTGCTTTGCTCCACGCATCGCAGTGGGACGTATATCGCGGCTCTAGTCAGAGGAACCCCTTTAGCCAAAATCGGCCTCTACAGCGCTTACAAGGCACTAGAACCTTTCAACCTAAGACAGGAACCCGCAGGGTAGGATTACTTGCTTCTAACCCTATATCCTGTCTATGTGTTACTGTTTTCCATATCGCATGCTTGTACATACATTCATGACCGTTTTGCGTAGGAGCATGCTAGGGCGGCTTTTAGGGTTTCTATCGTCGAGTCTGTCTCGCGCCCTTTCGACGTTGCCTTGGACCGATGACGAGTCGTGCATCTCGATGTTGCACGTTACCGAAAATTTTCAAGTCCTTAATCAATGAGGTTTTGGGAAACCAAATACTTTCTAAGTCTTTATCTAAGGCCCGATCGAGGTTTCAAACCGAAAAACTAGGAACAACGGAGAGAATGTCGTGATGCTTACACCACTCAGGTTAAAAGTGCTAATCACTTACACCGCTCAGGCTCCGGCACAGTGCTGTTTACACCGCTTCGGTTACAGTATCACGCCATCTACACCGAGTTGTTCCGAAATCAGAACTTTGAAACCTCGATAAGGATTAAGGTCAAAGGCTTAGGCTGTTTTGACATTCCTTAGTAACGTTCGATTCAATCAAGGATACACCGTCGAAAAGAAAATCCGAGGATTCTATGGCAATTGTCTGAGTGTCGTGAGGCGGACTCCCTCTAGTTTTAGAGTCTAAGAGGACACCGACGACGTTGGCATGGTCATTTTCCATTTTTGTCGATTCTTTCAAATAAATTGACTGCAGGCTGTCACTGAGCTCTTATACCTTGTTGTCTAGTCATGTCGGTATCCAAGCAGAATTCCGAAATCAAGAGCCAAATCTACTTGGGGCCGTCCGTCGAGTCCGTTTGAGGGTTTGATTTGGGATTTGTCTCTTGGTCAACCGCAACGGAAGCTCTGGTCTGCACTGTGTCACGGGAGGATTCACCACCAACCACTCCACATGAGTCCCCTCCGTCAACTCTGTCCCCTCCAGCATCTCCGAAGTGTGTCAAGATAGAAGTTCTAACCATGGCGGATGTCCCACCTCCGAATCTTGCAACTCTGTTGGCCGATCTCCAGCACAACCTGGCTATAATGCAGCAAAGGGCCGACCAGGCCAACGCCTCTATGGCCAATCTCCGAACCTTAATCGAGGAGTGACTTCCCCTTGCAGCAGGAGGGGAAGGCGATGGAAGGCGTGAACAGGGAGCCGCTGCCGAAGAAGAGCCACTAGTTGAGAATCCCGCTGCAAGCCCAGAAATGGAAGCTTTGGTCGCCAAAATGGCCAAGTTGGAAGAGACAGTTGCTAAATCCGAGAGAAAAGGGTCGGGAGTGCTAGACATGGACCGCCTTTGCCCGTTCCCGAATGCCAGGCTTCCCGATTGATTCAAAATGCCTGACTTTGCAAAATTCGACGGTACCGGAGATCCGAAAACTCACTTGTTGGCCTATCATGGAGCGATGAAACTGCATGGTGTGGGAGAGGATGCCATGGCTCAGCTATTTCCACAAACTCTTGCCGGGCCCGCCTTCCAGTGGTTTCTATCACTCGACATCTCCAAGAGACGAACGTGGGAGGACATCGGCACGGCCTTCAACACTCATTATAGCTACAATGCCCAACTCAAAATGACCACTCGGGAGTTGGAATCCACCAAGACGACCGCAAAGGAGTCCTTTGCGGACTTCATCCAAAGATGGAGAGCCAAGGCCGCTCTCATGCCCGATCGCCCGAGCGAAAAGGATCAGATCCGCATCATCTCTCGTAATCTACAGCCTGACTTCGCCAAAAACCTCGTGTTGGTTCAGGGCACGAATTTCGAAACCTTCTACGACTCTGGTATGGCCATCGAAGAAGCCCACCAAATTGGTGTTCTGCCCAGGAATGACGGTTCCTCCTCTGCCTCAGCCTCAAAATCCAAGCCTCGTGCATACACCGGAAACAGCACTGCTTTGTTCGGCGGCAATAGCTACGCCAACGCAAACTCTGCTAACAATCTCTCTGCCCAAAGCTCTAACCACATCGCCGACATCAATCAAGTTCAAACCCCTCAAAAACCCCAAAACCACAACCAACCCCATAACTTTGCCAATTTCGAGGCACCACTTTCCTCGGTATTGGAGAAGTTAGTCAAAACCGGACATCTCAGGCCTTTAGCCCCGACTCCACTTCCTCAAAATCCACCCCCTAGCCATAACGCTAGTGCTTTCTGTGCTTACCACCAAATGCCCGGCCATTACACCGACTCTTGTTATCACCTCCGTCATGCGATACAAGATTTGGTGGACAATGACACCCTTCCAACTCCACCTACCAAACCTAACGTCATCTCCAATTCCTTGCCTAAACACGAACCTAATCCTCAAGTAAACCAGATAAACCTCAGCTCCACCATATTCAACCCCACCGACCATATTACCTCAACCATTAACCCTAAGCTGATCATACCTTTCCCTTCTGAACCAAGCTGCTTCGTCGCAACCTAACCTCTTAGAAAGGTTCACACCCCAAGCGTAGGGCTAGGTCGTTGAAAGCATAATAACCGGTAAGACCGGAATCGTTCCCACAGAGAAATCTTCTTTAGCAAATTTGGAATAGAAGTTGCGTAGAAAGTTGTGGCGTTCAAGCGGCCAACTATGGTTTTTGATTCGATTGATGAAATTTAAACTTGAAATTGAACTACGTTAAGATGGTCGAGTCAAAGGGATCGATTACCCACGACTTAGCCGTCAAACGGTTCCTTCATCTAACTCATGAGTGGACCGAAACCGTCCGGATTCCACTAGAAGAATTAAAAGCTGAAGACTACTAATAACTTAATTCAAAGCTCTAATTCAAATTGAACTCATTTAACGCAAGTGAGAGACGAAAATAGATCGTTCGCACGCGTAGGATTATCAAGCTCGTAGCACAAGGCGATAGACTTCATTGATCAAAGAAGCCACCAACCCCATGATCAAAGCTAGAAATCATGGGTTTAATTCATTCAAAACCTTGAGATTAAGCTAAAGTTAAGAGAAACCATTTAATGGACTAATCCATAGGGTGAACCTCACCCCATGACCTAACCGTTAAACTACTCACTCATAATAAAAAGACTAGAAAACATGCAAAGAAATGAAAACATGATTAACTGATAGAATTGAAAACAAACTTGATTTATATAGAGATCTCACTAGTGGCTACAACATTAACAAACGAGAATTAATCATCCAACCACTACTTACTTGAGTTGTTGAGGAATTGAATGCAAGAACTTGAAAACAATAACTAAGGAGCTCTTAAAATCAAAAGACTTAAAGTGTAAAAGAGTACCTCCTGGCCAATAATGACTTACAAAGCTATTTATAGGCCTTATAAATCAGCCATACAATGGACCAAAAGGTCCCTAAAATATCCCAAAAACATGCCAAAAGTGGAAACTTTCTATTAATAGAAGGTTGAAATATTCAGCAAAAAGTGTACTGGCCGAAGGGCATTGGTACCAATACCTAAAAAATGAGGTATTGGTACCAATCCAACTGTCTTCTAATTCGGCATGATGGTACCAATACCTAAAAAAATGAGGTATTGGTACCTCTGTGTGAAAACTGCAAAACAGGGTCAGCTTGGGCCATCATGCCTTCTCGTGCCCCGACGGCCTTCCAATACTTGATTTCTTGATCAACGGGACTTGACGGAGGTATGCCATGTGGCCTTGGTCCCACGGATGTCCTCGGAACCATCCTCGATGCATTAGGCTCGCTCCTCGCCAACTTTGCCACCAACCGACCTACGAGGCTCCATATGGTGCCGTTAGGATCCGGTGACGATGAAATGTATACCACCGGGCACTTGAACACTTGGTTGCACCCCGAAACGTCTCTTGGCGTTCAAAACCGCCTTATTAGCACGTTTTTCCTGAAATACACACAAAAATACCTTACGTGCATTATGGGATAAAAACGACTACTTAAACATATAAAAGCTACAAATTAGAGGATTAAAGCCCTAAGATTATACAATCTTAGGTGCTAATCACAAGCATTAACGTGATGGCAGCTGGCTGGGCTATGGAAGACAAAGTCAAAGAATGAGATGAGCTTTGCAACGATTGGATCGAACAGTATAACATGGGGTTTCCTGCTCACCCCCAAGTTATCAGATGTGGCTGGATTAGTGGGTGGGCTGACCCTCTGGACGACCTCTCTTTGTTCGCACTCTTTTACCAGCCCGAGTCGAACCAAGTCGAGCAAGAAGCCGAGGAGTATGTGTGGGATCCGCAGCCCGATGGATGGCAAATAGGCCAAGATCTCAAAACTGATTTGGACCAAGAAGGCGTCAGTGATGAGTACTGGAACCAATTTCAAGAAGAGAAACTCGTGCCCAATATCCGCCGCCCGCTTGGCGCCATGCTATCATTGGTGAATTCGATTGATGGCGTGATCGGCCGCTGCGCCCATGAGTTTGACCCTACGCGGGACATCGTTTCTGCGAAACAGCCTCGTCCGTTTGTTTCGGTTCCCGGAGATGATTGCTCTATCATGGTCTTGGATGCGCCTCCCGCCGACCTTTGGGACGCAGGGGAAACCGTTACGACTCCGCCGCCCGCGGATGTTTGGGATGTGGACAACATTGTCGACTTGGACATGGGGAACGAAGTGTGGACCGTCAATACTGCTCTGGTCGACAGGGGATTCTGGGACGTTCCGTTTGCCACTAATCCGGGGGCGCCCTTAGAAGAAGAAGCTGCACAGGATCCGACTTTCTGGGAAGGACTGGTAATGGAGGACTTAGAATGGGACACAGCTCTAGGGACAGACTCGTCTGCAACGGTGGCGTCAACGGACAAAGGAAAGCGCAAGCTAGAAGAAGTGTCTGCCGACCTATGGGATTCCATTGACTCGTCGTTTTGGTGGGATGTGGCCAACGTCACTAGGAGCAGCCGAGTATTTCAGCCAGCCAATCTTCAGGCTGGAAGCTCGTCCAATCCGCCCGCTCAGAAAACCACCGCTCCCGCTGCTCAAAGGAACGATCCACTTTTTCCGAATGAAGCTCCAGAAGAAGACGCCATTCTGAAGCAGCTTGAAAGGATTCCGGCTGCCGTATCCATCTGGGGTTTGATATCGTCGTCAAAGGAGCATCGTGAGAAGTTGTCCTCCGCTTTGGCCCGGCTCACAGTACCAATTGACATCACCCCCGAGGCCATGATCGCTTTGGTGCTGCCACTCCTCTTTAAACACTCTGTCATGTTCACCGAGAAGGATCTGACCATCGAAGGGACTGCTCACAACCGCCCGCTCCATATCACCGTCAAGTGCCGGGGACATTGGGTGCTGACCGTACTAATTGACAATGGCTCTACTATCAACGTTTGCCCGATGAGGGTTGCCTACCGCTTGGGGCTCGCCAAAAGTGACTTAACACCTTCCAATCTGGCCGTCAAGGCATATGACAGCACTCGCCGTACAGTGGAGGGAACTCTAATGCTGAAACTTAACGCTGAGGGCTTTGAGATGGATGTTGAATTTCACGTAGTCGATGTCCCTGCTACCTTCAACCTGCTGCTGGGCAGGCCATGGCATCATAGGGCCGACATCATGGCGGTGCCTTCAACTCTGCATCAGAAGGTCATGTTGGGGCTCCCTACCGGAACTTTAACAATCTGCAGAGATTCTGGAATCCGCCCGCTCACAGATGATGGAACGCCTGTCTTGGGTATCATGCACGGGGAAGAAGACTCAGATTTTGGAGGTTTCTCTTTTGACACATCTGGCTCAGTCCTCTCCATTGCCATGGATGATGATTTCACCATAAGCTCAACCGTCCTCGAAATGATGAGTAAAATGTCATTCATGCCTGGCCTAGGACTCGGGATCAACCAACAAGGGATCGCCGAGTTCCCTGTCTTTCCTTCTACCGAAGGCCGCTTTGGCCTAGGTTACACTCCGCCGACCAAAGATGCCAAAAAGAGGAAAGACACGGGAAAATCTCGAACCCTTTTTAGTAACCCCGATAGCTACTTTGTGCGAGAAGGAGGAGGCTCTGCTTACTCGGGACAGATAGAGCCATTTTGGGATCCGGAGACTTTCGCTTGGCTGCCGGGTTTCGAGATCTTTGCTACGGACACCTGGTCTGACGGTGAAGAGGAGGTAGCTGAAAAGAAGCTTGCTCAAAGGGAATTCGAGAAACAGCTGGGGCAAACCAAGGAAGAATTTGACTGGCTGAAGACTTTTAATCAGGGGGGTTTGGAGATGCTGTTCTCCCAAGTAGGTTTGGTTGGCAAGGGCGAGGATGCTGAAGTGCTGATGCTTGGGCCCGACTCATCAAATGCTCCCGAGGATCCTACTTCTCTCATCGTCAAGGCACAGGGAAGTATCAATAATTGCATTTTCACTCCGCGTCTAACATGCATTGACGATGAGTCTGAATCTGACACAGAGTCTGTCAAGTCTAAGTCTAGCTCAGAGTCGGAGTTTATGCCTCTTGGCCCTCCACGTCGTAGCTTTTACTTCGAGTTCGAGTCTGTTGTACTTGGCAACCCTTTTGGGTTTTATGAAATGCGTGATCCTACTTCTGACTACTTTGCTAGCTTCTATATAAACTGTGTCGACCCTGACGATGAAGGAACAGACTTCGACGGGGACATCCCGGCTGAGTTGCGTTCCCTCATCGAAAAGGAAGACGAAAGGCGTGCTCAGCCTCTAAAAGAAGAAGTAATTTTTGTAAATTTGAAAGATGAGGATGACCCCCGTATGATGCAAATTGGTGCAAACCTGTCTCCGGAAAACCACGCCGAAACGATTGAGCTTCTCAAAGAATTTCCTGAGGTTTTTGCATGGTCTCACAAGGATATGCCCGGCATTGATCCTGAAATAGTGCGGCATCGGATCCCGTTGGAGCCCGGGGCTGTCCCCGTCAAACAGAAACTCCGCAGGATGAGGCCGGATTGGGTCCAGAAGATCAAGGAAGAGGTTACGAAGCAGATTGACGCAGGATTCATCAGGGTCGCAGAATACCCCAAATGGGTTGCCAATATCGTGCCTGTTCCCAAGAAGGATGGAAAGATCCGAGTCTGCGTCGACTTTAGAGACTTAAACAAGGCAAGCCCCAAAGACAGTTTTCCCTTGCCTCACATTGACGTGCTTGTGGACAACACGGCGGGGCATGCCTTGCTTTCTTTTGTTGACGGATTCTCCGGATACAACCAAATCTCTGTGGCACCCGAGGACCAAGAGAAAACGACGTTCGTCACGGAATAGGGCACTTACTGCTACATGAAGATGTCGTTTGGGTTGAAGAACGCCGAGTGCACTTTCCAACGGGCTCAAACGACCTTGTTTCATGACTTTATCCATAAGACCGTTGAGATCTACATCGATGACATGATTGTAAAAGCAAAAGAGGAAAAGGACTATCTCCCCTCACTCAGGCAGTTTCTTGAAAGGCTTCGCAAGTACAACGTGCGCCTAAATCAGCAGAAGTGCATGTTCGGGGTCACGTTAGGAAAGATGTTGGGATTTCTAATCACCGCAAGGGGAATCGAAGTGGATCCTTCCAAAATCAAAGCAATCCTCGAGATGGAGCCGCCTAAGTCTGAAAAAGGCGTGCGAAGTTTTCTAGGGAAGGTCCAGTTCATCAGCCGGTTCATCTCCAAGCTAACTCTAACCTGTGAACCGTTGTTCCGTTTGCTCAAAAAGGTAGTCCCGTTCGAATGGACGGAGAAATGCCAGGCTGCCTTCGAGTCTATTCAGAGGTATTTGCAGAACCCGCCTGTACTGATGCCGCCTACGTCGGGTCGACCTTTGATTCTCTATCTGTCCGTCTCTTCAATAGCCATGGGATGTCTGCTAGCACAGGAAGGGAACAATGGGGTCGAGAAGGCTGTCTACTATTTGAGCAAGAAGATGGTGGGGTCCGAGGAGCACTATACCCCTCTGGAGAAGACCTGTTGGGCGTTAGTTTGGGCTACCAGAAAGCTTAGACACTACATGCTAGCCTATTCGGTGAGACTAATTTCTTGAATGGATCCTATCAAGTACCTGTTCGAGAAGCCTGCGCTCACCCATAAGCTAGCACGTAGGTTGCTTCTGCTAGCTGAGTTCGAACTCCAACATGTCACAAGGAAATCTGTAAAGGGGCGAGCCGTGGTCGAATTTCTAGCCGATCACCCGATCAACGGCCCGGAAGACGTGGATTTCACTTTCCCCGACGCGGAGGTTCTAACAGTGGTCGAGGAAGTATGGACGCTCTATTTTGATGGGGCTGCTAACTAGAAGGGATTTGGGATCGGAGTGTTACTGATCACGCCCGCCGGCGCTCACATTCGGCTCGCTTTCAAGTTGAATTTCGATGTTACCAATAATCAAGCTGAGTACGAAGCCTGCATCGTCGGAATGGAGGCTGCTATTGCCTTAGGGGTCGAAAAGCTAGAAGTGATTGGGGATTCGAACTTGGTGGTTTCCCAAGCCAATGGAGATTGGAAGGTTCGTGACGAAAAGCTGAAGCCTTATCACCAAGATTTGGAAGAACTGATTCCTCGCTTCAATAAGGTGACTTTCACCCATGTCCCACGCTTGAAGAATCAGTTCGCCGATGCTTTGGCGACTTTGGCTTCAATGATCGAACTTCCAATAGGTGTTAAGCTGCGGCCGATCGTGATTGAACAGCGGGACTTGCCTGCTTATGAGTATATCAATGCCATTGATGATGTCGATGATGGCCTACCATGGTACCACGACATTTGGAACTTTGTGGAGCGCGGGGAGTTTCCTGCCGAGGCCACGAAAAAAGATCGGATTGCGTTGCAAAGGCTAGCTTTTCAGTACATCATCTGTGGGGGGGAAACTGTATCGAAGGTCTCACTGCGGGATGCACAAGCTCTGTTCAGTGGCGTCGAAGCAACAAGGATAATGGAGGAGATTCACGAAGGAGTCTGCGGGCCTCACATGAGCGGCGTCATGCTCGCTAGAAAGATCCTCAGGCAGGGCTACTTCTGGTCTACAATGGAATCTCAATGCATCGAGTACGTACGGCGCTGTTACAAGTGTCAAATCCACGCGAACCTGCAACATGTCCCTCCATCTAAACTATATGGCATGACCTCGCCATGGCCTTTCTCTATCTGGGGCATCGATGTCATTGGGATGATCAGGCCGTCTGCTTCGAATGGTCACAGGTTCATACTGGTAGCAATAGACTACTTCACTTAGTGGGTTGAGGCCGAATCTTACAAGACACTGACAACGGTCCAGGTTGCTCAGTTCATTTGAAAGAATATCATCTACCGGTACGGGGTTCCTCAGGCATTTGTGTCAGATAACGGAAGTCATTTCAAAGGAAGGGTTCTGGAGCTCTTCGAGGAATTCGGTATCGAGATCCACCACTCAACGACTTACCATCCACAAACAAATGGAGCGATCGAAGCTGCGAACAAGAATGTCGAGATAATCATCAAGAAAACCACCGAGTCTGCAAGGGATTGGCACGAGCAGCTGCCTCTCGCCCTTTGGGGGTATCGAACGTCAATTCGCACTTCAACGGGTGCAACTCTTTTCTCCCTAGTCTATGGGATGGAGGCAGTACTTCCCATCGAGCTTGAGGTACCGTCGCTGAGAATCATGGTCGAAAGCGGTCTCGAAGAATCTGAATGGTTGAGTGGGAGGTTTATCGAGTTAATGTTGTTTGATGAAAGACGGCTCCGGGCGTTGTATCATGTTCAGGGGTATCAGCGTCGAATTGCTCGGGCGTTCAATAGAAAGGTGAAGTCCAGGGGCTTAGTCGAGGGAGACATGGTTACAAAGGAGATCCGGGCTCTAGTGTTTGATCCTCGCGGGAAATTCAGGCCGAAGCAATCCGGGCCCTATATCATCAAGACTATCTTATCCGGGGGCGCTACTAAGCTCATCGACCTTGACGGCAACGAATTTAGCACCCTGGTCAACCTGGATCAACTCAAACGTTACTATCCCTGAGAGATGCTCGTTGGGTCGAAAACCACAAGGGTGGGCGATTCCAAGCAAAAGTTAGAGCGGCCTGCTAGACCGAAAACCTAAGGAGGCGGTTCTAGAAAAAAATAAATAGGCACAAGTCGAAAGCTCGCTAGTCCGAAAACCTGAAAAGGCGGCACTAGGCAAAAATTAGAACGTAAAAGGAGAGGTAAAATAAACGAGCGAACCTTGGCCTGAACTACGTTCTGACCTGATTCCTTGAAAAGGGATACGTAGGCAATCTCACCTTGAGATTCGGTCACATTCCATCAAGAGTTCGATCCAAGTTGGACATTTTGGGTACACATCACAGTTTGGGAAGGTCTAGCACAAGTCAAGGTTGCATTGAAGTGAATCAGGAAAGGGGAAGCCCATCGTCTTTCAACTTTATTGCAAATTACTACTTCTAATACATAAGCTGAGCATAAAAGCCTTAAAAACAGTTGAAGCATGAAAAACAGAACAAAATGCTTGAAAAGCCTAATGGCTCACAGTTTATTCTAAAGCATAGCAAGGTGGCCCGGAGTCAGTTAATATTTTCTCTTGCATTCACATCCATTCTGAGCCACTGTCTGTAACGGCTCCTTAGCCCTGTGGTAAACTCCAGCGTCTCGGCCTGAAGGACTCTAAGGCCCTAGCGCCTCTGATAACCGTTGAGTGTTTGAACGTTGAAATTCGGGACACAGAAATCCCCAATGCTGACACGGTGATTCTCTTGAGAGGCACCCAGCTGTCGAAGGACACGGCCGGGAATGTAGAAAGTGAAGCTCGACAGTCCTGCAATCACCATCCTGTCAAATCCGTCGGAGTGAACAGCCATATCCGGGAGGTCCAACCAGGGGCACCTCCAAGTGATCTCATCAGGCTGCATTTGCTGCATGAATTCATACCAGCCTTCTATGTCCATGTCAGGGTACCGCATCTCCCTTTGATGGATCCTCTTCAGAAAGAGATTCCAGCCCGCCACTGGAGGATGCAGTAGGTTCAACTTGTCCGACAGCCACAACTACATGAGCGAAAAGACAAGTAAGAAGCCAGATAAAAGCCTGAGCGAAAAGACAAGTAAGGAGCTAGGAAGCAGCCTAAGCCGAGTGTCGAGGTAAAACGAGAACGTGTGAATAGCTGGAAAAAGGTAAGCTGAGTGAGATTACCTGAAGCAAAAGCGGACTTCCGCTGAAGACGGCCGACTGGCCCGTATACACCAAATTCAAGCCCAAGAGCATCTCAGCCAGGACTAAAGGGATCACGTTCCTTCGTGCCCCCATCTGGGCAGCAATGCTCACAAGTGAAGGGCTGACCTGCCCGTGGGCCGGCACGAGCAGATAGGCGGCAAGCAGGCAGATTACCAAGGCAAAACGGCGACGCGCTTGAGCCTTGTCGTTATCCAAATCGCCATCCGGGCTGTACATCTCAATCAAGCGCATGATGTTTATTTGGCCGCCCTCAAGGATAGCGCTCGCCAAACCCCGAGAGATATCGAGCGAGCTGGCCAGCAGTTTGGGCATGCTCGCTTGATAAGGCGGGACAACGAGTGTAGAGGACGAATAGGTTCGGAGGTACGCCAGGAACTCCTCGACAGTCGGGCACAGCTCGTCATCACCGAAACGAAAGACATGGACGTCAGGGTCCCAGAATCTGAGTGCGGCCCGTAGGAGTGCCGGACGGAGCGGCACATGTCGAAGAAAGCGAAACAAAGCAAGGCCGTGGTATTGGAAATTGAGCCAGTCAACGCTTAGAAATTGCGCTAGCCAGGGCCTAAGTAAAGTTGGGAGGGGGTTATCCATGGAAGATGCTGCAATATACTGATGAAGATAGGGAGCAGAGCAAGCCGTAAGGGCCATAATGTAGAGACCCGTAAATTTCCTATTTAATTTTAATATTTGTTGTGAAAGAAAATAAAAGAAAAGAAAAGGACGAAAATGGTTTAATTATGAATGTGGGGGTCTTTTGTGTAAAGAGTTGAAAGTTGTGGGTGCTAGTGTAATTGTGCATGTGTGTGCCGTGTATGTATACCAGGAGAACTTTTTCTTTTTCCCATTTTCTTCTTCTCAGCTCTCTCTCGGTCTCTCTCTCACTCTCTCACCCAACCACTCAAAAACCCATACCAATCAACTCCCAAACCATCTTTAATTTGCATATTCGAGCTTGTATCGTGTTGGACAAAGCTTGGTTCAGAGTATTTTTCGCTTGATTTGAATTTCGGAAGCTAGGGCTTGTACAATCTTCTTGATTGCGGTTTGGATACTTGAGGTAGGGAATTCTACCTCTCTTTATATGTTATTTGGGTTCTCCTATGTCTTATCTGAGTAATTCCATGCTTTGTTTGAGCTTGTGTTGGTTGTTGTTTGGTCTGGATCAAAATCTGTTAACTGATGAAAAATCGCCAAATTCCAGATTCCTACCGGTAGGATATTCTCCTCTACCGGTAGAACCTTGTTGTTGTGAAAATGTGTACCCACTGTTTTGATTTTGTACCGGTAGAAACTATTTCCTACCGGTAGAATTATTAATTTTTCTTGGACTCCTACCGGTACCATTTTTCCTCCTACCGGTAGAATCTTTGCGAGCCAAAATTACGTCCCCTCTGTTTCCAGTTTGTACCGGTAGGTACCCATTTCCTACCGGTAGGTAACCTGTTAAAAGTGAAAATTTCCCTGACTCCCATTCTTTCTTTTCTTCCAAAACCTTGGACCATTTAAGGGTACTTATATTATTATATACATATATAATGAGAAGTCAGGTGGTTTTGCTTGTCCCATGTGCTACGTGTGATGCTTTGGAAATTGTCCAAAGTGATGGAACTATTGAATGATAAATATGAGTTTCTAGAACGACATTTGTACGAACGATACACTTGAACTTGTGAATGACGCGCGAACATTCAGGGCCCATCGACGGGTGGGTGCCTGACAGGGGATTTCAGGGTCCCATAATTAGCCTGGCAGGAGCTAATGCTCAAAATAATTTTTCAAGGCCTAACCTTCAAGGTGGGTGCTTGGCAGGGGATATCGGGGACCCAAAATTAACCCGGCAGGAGCTTCGGCTCAGACACACAAACGACACGACATGTTGAGACACGAATTGAACGGATATGTTTTATGGGTTGAATAAAAGAAAAATTGGAGATTTTGGGACACTTGTTCATAAAAATTGTGCTTCCTCCGTTGTCTTGTGATCTTTTATCATTCGTTCATTCGTCTCGCTCATTTGCATATAGAGTTTGCGTAGACTTTTCTACTGGGTTAGTGTAGCTCAAGCCTTATATTATTTTCAGGTGCTAATCCGGAACCATAGCTTGCATGGCTTGGCGTGCGTGGAGTGTGGTCATTATTTTTGAAAGCTAACCGAAGGAGTTACTTATTCATCTTTGTAAATTTATTTTGAAAGATGTATTCGTAACTTAAATTGTAATTCTTTTGATTTGGAATATTGTAACCCGTAATCCTTTTTGACATTTGATACTTATGTTGATTTGGGGCCGTTGAGCCTATATTGTAAGATTTTGGAAACTTTGTGAACTTGGAAGCTTAACTAAGGAAATGAGAACACAGTGATCTTTTTGGTACCGTACGGATATTTGTGAGTATTTTTATTATGTAAATCCTTTATAATTATGTTTAAAATCGAGAACGTGACACATAATGCCTTTGCCTCTGCTTTATAGGCCTTGGCCTTTTCATTCCATCACCAATAAACCATCAAAGCATCATGCTAGCTTCCAAGCCCCACCTCTGCAAAGGACACTGCCTGCTGAGAGCCCAGAAATCGTGTGAAAATCGTATGAGGGTAAAAACAAAGTGGCCCCTGAAAAAGGACAGTTGGTCAGTCAAGTGGATCTGGCGTTCAGAAACCTGGCGTACGCCAGTTTATAACTGGCGTGTCCGTGTCCCCCACCTACTGGCGTACTGCCCTCAACTTCTGGCGTACGCCAGTAGGGTTCACCAAAAACCAGTTTGCAGCAGCTACTGCCTTCGCATGTTCATTTTCAATTCCGGGGGTGGCTTTGGTCATTTGTTGGTTCCTTCAAGTCACAAATGTCATTTAAGACTATGGCCAAGTGTCAGATTCCAAAAGCCACGCTCGATGAAGATGTCGGACTCTCGGTGGCCCGTTTCAACCCAAAATCAAGGATACGGGAGGTCAAATCTCATTCCAAGGGCTTTTGCCAAGTGTTGTCATGCCATACGTGTTACATAGGCCTTATGTAACTGTGTGGGGGTGTCGGTTTCAGTCCGGGACTATATCGAGTCATCCTTGGCGTCTTATGCCCGTTTTTGTGGCACTTTTAGCTTTTTCTTGGTATTTTCCTCGCACCGGAACATTTCTACCGATTTTTGAAGCTCGCGCAAGTCATTATACATCTATATTACCTTTCAAAAGGGTCAGTTTCTGTCCCCGGGGAGAAACTCGGAGTTTGGCTTGCTAACGCCCAAATCTCCCGTATCCTCCGCGTGTCTGGGATACGTGTCGTATCCTAGGGCTTTCCTGTCCATTTTTCCTTCGAGCTAAGTCAATCATGTACATATGTAAGTATCTTTTGTCGATTCAGGGCACTCATCAATGCATGTTAGATGTTAGTGGAGGGTTTATTCAAATTCCTTTATCCAATCTCATCAAAGCAAGGGAAAAACGATAAACCGAAAATGCATATGTTATATACTACTGTGTCAAAAGCCTAACGGTAGGAATGTATCAAGTATCAAACGGCACAACGGCCCGGGCAGAACTAAAAGTAGCAGGGCACACTCGCCCAAAGGTCAAGAGGCACGCAGGCCCCATCCAAAACATCAAAGTATCAAAGTATCTGTCTCAAGAGTATCAAGTGTCAAATACCGGCAAAATAGACTAAGGCTCGGTGATAGCCCTCAGTCGTCAAAAAGGTCCTCCTCGTCGTCGTCCTCCTCGCTGTCCTCCACCTCTCGAGGGTCTATGCGGAACCTGGGATCGCTCGCTGAGTCAGAGCCGCTGCTGAGGGACGTCTCCTCTTCTTCTTCTTCTTCTTCTTCTTCTTCTGCTTCTTCCTCCTCTCTCCTCTTTTTCTGTGAGGGTCCCTCAGCAAGCCTCTTCTCTGCCGGCCTCTTCCTCAGCTCTCAACGGAACTAGAGCCCCTCACTAGCCGAAATGGTCTGTGCTCCCCGTTCCACCCTAGCTGCTGGCTGGGAGGAGCTCGAAGCTACCTTCTTGGCTGGAGGAGGCCGCATGCTCTTCCTCCTAGGAGCCGCCCTAGTGCGTCCCTGCATGGTCATTCAAGTCATTTAGCATACATTGTGCATATTGTATATATTGAAATGCAAAGTGCAGGAAAGTTCAAAAGCAGCCTTATTCAAAAGCAGAACGAAGAGTTATACCTGAGGCTGCACGGCAGGAGCCGGAGCTGGAGGTGGGTATTGCAACTGCAAGGAGGTGCCGCCCGCTATCTTATGGAACTCCTTCTCCATGGCCTTTATCAGTCGAGCCGCCTCCCGCACCCATTCCATCGGAACCTGTGATACAATTTTCGTGCAAAGTCAGAATACGAGCCAAGTGTACATACTGAAAGCAAAATACGGAAACTACCAAGGGATAAGGAATGTCTTACCGGCCCTGCAATCTCTGCCGGGTCTGTCCTGGCAGGCTCGAACTGGACTACGGCCTCCTCTCCTCTGGCGTCCCGCACAGCTAGGGTCCAAGAAAGCCGAGGCAGCCCGGTCGCTGTGGCATAGTCGCTCCTCTCTCTCGGGCGAGCTGCCCTGCTCTCCCGGCTCCGCCTCTCCTCGCCAGCCTCAAGCGCCTCGCTCTGCACGGCGACATGC
The DNA here is from genome assembly GCA_019656835.1 of Rhododendron ovatum. Taxonomy (NCBI): domain Eukaryota; kingdom Viridiplantae; phylum Streptophyta; class Magnoliopsida; order Ericales; family Ericaceae; genus Rhododendron; species Rhododendron ovatum. The sequence goes on from CM033799.1 coordinate 29,370,926, forward strand.
TCCAACACCCCAAGCGGCCCCGCCAAGCGCTGCCTCCGGTATACAACATAGTCACGCTCAAGCCTCAGAAAAGCAGCCAGCCCGGTCGGAACAGTGAAGCGCCTCAGCTCGGCCAGAGTGTACTTGTCTGTGTGAGAAGCGTGAGGAGGCAATGGCCTTGGAACCTGGAAGTCAAGAGAGCCCAGTGACTGCCGTGTCACCCGGTCGCCCAGGTACCACCGCCACCCGAAGGCAGACTTCAACAGCACCCGACTCGCAGTCACCACCCTGCTCTGTGCTAGGTACTCAGGCCCAAGCACGGCTCCGCTCCATGGGTTCCACTCCACCTGCAAGACAATGGCACAGATTATAAGACATCAGCGACAGCATTAAAGCAATTCTACGGGCAGAATAATCAATTCGACATGTTGCATACCTGAGTGCCAGACAGCTCGTCGAGGTAGGTCCGAAAGGCTAGGAGGCTCCCTCTTAACTTCTTCTTGCCGCTGTACATGGGACCCCAAATCATGGCACGAGGGAGCATCCTCAGGTTCGGGCACTTGTTCTCCGGTGGGTACATCTTCAGCACCTCGTAGGCCCATAGCTGCAAGTGGTCAGACAATCAAAGCATCAGAATACAGTTCATATGCAAATTAAATACAAGTGCAAGAAATGGAAAAGCGGGAAATAAATGACAAGTCTTGTTTCTTACCTCCCACACCCTCTAGTAGCCGGCCGTCGCCTTCTTTCCGTGCGAGAACGCCCCCATGAAGCCATAGCAGGTGCCCAGGGCTGCTCCTCCCCAGTCAAATCTCGGCGCTGTGCTCAAGTCATAGAGGGCCGGCAAGTAGGACAAGTGCACCGTGGATCGCTTGTTCGGGTACAGTGTAGCCCCAAACAAGTACAGCAAGTAGGCCCTCGCCATCTGCTCCGCCTCCAAGTCTGACTCCGGCTCCCTCCCGTGCAATTACCGCTTGAACTGATCACAGTGGACAGTCTCCGCCTCACCTGCCGGCGCCTGCCCCAAAAACCAAGCCAGAGCCTCGGGATCCCTGTGAATCTCTGAGTCAAACGGGATAGGCTTTCCCCTTACCCTCAGGCCGGTGAGCGCTGCAAAGTCCGACGGGGTCACTGTCATCTCCCCAATCGGCAAGTGGAAGGTATTCGAGGAATCCCACCACCTCTCGGCCAGTGCTGCCAGCAGCGCGTGGTTGCTCTTCACGGCCGTCAGCGTGTGGATAAACGGCCGGAACCCTGCCTCGTCAACCAAGGCCCTGACTCGTTCGGGCAAGCTCCGGTACAATTCAAGTGAACTCGCCGGACCTCCATGGCCCCGAGTGCTGGCTGCTCCCCTCTGCACAACAAAGACAGACAACAGAAAGAGTTTCATCAGTAATGGCAATCCAAACAGTTGGTCGAACTCAGAATCTCGAAAAGTAACTCTACAGTCGAAACAGATATCATAAAGGTCGAACAAAGCTACCGGACACTTGTACTATCCTGTCCAATTCTGCTATCAGTCGAATCAATTCAAAGGTACTTCTCAGGCAAGTTCCGAGCCACAAGGCCTTATCTATCTCAGGGTGTATCTCTCAGTCGATTGCATAAGTTGTCAGCTTATCGATATGGTCGATACAAACTACGAGACACGCCATTTGGGCGTCCAACATGTCATGGCAGTCTATCTAGTCAAATTCAATTTCAAAGGACAACCCTATCAAGTCAAGGCCACTTATGGTCGATTCAAGTTTGGCACTAACGGTTTTGTCGAAGTCATGGGCATCCTACAAGTCAATTCAACTACATCAAGTTTTCTATCATTCAAGTCAAAAAAGTCGAGGCATGCTATTCAAAGTTCTACCAACTCAGTCAAGCTACAATACAAGGTTCTGGCCTACATGCATTACAAATTGAGCTACAAACAGTTCAAAGCAACGTATTGCTACAAATGACAAAGCATGAAATATTAAGGCAAGTTCAAAAGAATACCTATGCCTAGTCCACGGACAAGAGCCTCTGGGGGTCTCTCAAAACGAGCTCCGCGTCGTAGCTCTCCCTCAAGGGTGCAAGGCTCTCGACCCCGGACGGGATAAACACGTGTGGCTCGGGCAAAACGTACGTGGCCGCGTCAAACCTAGCACGGGGTGCCAGCCGTATGGACTCTGCGAGCGTCACCGCCCGCTCAAAGGACCACACCTCCCCCTTAGCCTCCTCTGCTGCCCCGGTCTCGCTCACAAAGGCCTCCTCCTCGGCCCTGGCCCTCTCGGCCTCCTCCCTCAAGCGCTCCTCCTCATGCGCCCTCTCAACTTGCCGGGCCCTGTCCTCCCGCGCAGCCAACACAGCAGCCACCACCCCCGGGTTTTCCCGGAGCAGACGACCGAGTTCCTCCTCGGACACGAACTCCGCAAAGTCCCCCCGTGTGATAGGGACATGCACCGAAGACCCCACTGCCGGCCGAAATTCAACCCCTTCCATGGGTACTGCCCCAGATGCGCCCTTCTCAACCACGGGGCCCTTGCCCCTCGCCGGATCTCTCACCGGTGTCTCCGGTCGACCACCATCATCACCACCACTAGGGCTACCACTGCTGCCAGCCCCTGCCGAGCCCAAACCAGTAATCACCACACCCTCTACCCCACTCCTCGCATCCAATCGTCGAACCTGTGGACCCCCTGTACCCTCAGAACCTGGCGTATGCCCCTGCTCTCCTGGCGTACGCCCCTCATCGCCACCGCCAACCTCTGCTGCATGGCCATCGCCACCGCTCAAACCCCCAGGAACCTCTGCACCGATCGCCGACGGGACTTCACCTAGCATTTGATCGTTGATTTGAGGGCTCTCGGGCTCGCCCCTTGGCCGAACCTCGTCACCACCACCTCTATCACCGCCATTGCCGCCTCCACCACTGGGTTCCGCCATGGATGAGTGTGGGAGCGTGGGTTTTGAGAAGAATAGAAGATTTGAGTGAGAGATTGAAGGTTTGAAGGAGTTTTTAATGCTTGGAGTTTCGAAAACTGAAGGAATGGTGGTTCCTGGTCTTCTGTAACTGTTTAGTCGACGTAAAGGGGCATTTGGGCCGGATCTGGGCCGGGTCTGGGCTCGGGTCCTTCACGAAAGTGGCGCACGCCAGTAATGGTATACCGTACGCCAGTGAATGCTGGGCCTGAGGCCCAAATCACCCTATGCGAAGGGGTCTGTTCTCAAAAGGCGTCTTAGACTGCCATGAGTCGTGCTGATACCCGTGTTGGGCCCATCCCCAAGTAGAGACTCGTCCAATTTCAAATCAACGAAATCTATCCGTCCAATTTCAAATCAACGATGACCCACTCGTCCAATTTCAAATCAACGGCGATCTATCCGTCCAATTTCAAATCAACGACGATCCACTCGTCCAGTTTCAAATCAACGGCGATCTATCCGTCCAATTTCAAATCAACGACGATCCACTCGTCCAATTTCAAATCAACGGCGATCTATCCGTCCAATTTCAAATCAACGACGATCTATCCGTCCAATTTCAAATCAACGACGATCCACTCGTCCAAATTCAAATCAACGGCGATCTATCCGTCCAATTTCAAATCAACGACGATCTATCCGTCCAATTTCAAATCAACGACGATCTATCCGTCCAATTTCAAATCAACGACGATCCACTCGTCCAATTTCAAATCAACGACGATCTATCCGTCCAATTTCAAATCAACGGCGATCCACTCGTCCAATTTCAGATCAACGGCGATCTATCCGTCCAATTTCAAATCAACGGCGATCCACTCGTCCAATTTCAGATCCAACAGGTTCTTCAAAAATCCTTGCATCCTGGATAGCCTTGAAGAGGGTGTCTAGAAAACCTTTGACGTTACTTGTCTCCAGTCAATGGTGCTTCAAGTGCCGTCAAAGGGGGGCTTCTGTAGACACCCCATTCTGGACTGTCCAGATAATGTTATCTGCCGATCTTTTATCTCCCCAATGATGATTATAGTCGAGAACAGTCTAAGGACATTGGTAGGTTTGAAGCTTTAAGCGTCCCGAACCCCTTTCAAACCCATTTCAAACCCTTCAAATCAGAGCCAAACGGCCCCAGCAAAACCCAACTCCCATACGCCAGTACATTGGTGACGTACGCCAGTTAGCTGCCACGTGTCAATCATCGGCCATTGGCCCAGCTTTTAGTGGCGCACGCCAGTCAAACCCAGTCAAATTAACTTTATTCAGCCACATGGGCGGGACTTTTGTGCCACCCTGACGTCGGCCACAGTGTCCCTGATGATTACATTCGGCGGGGGCGTTCTCTCTCTCTCCTACACCCCCCATCAAGGCAAGTCCCATGCATTTAATGCATGGGAGGCTCCCCTCCTCTTCCCACCATCCAAACAGCCCTTTGGCCTTAACTGATCTCAGTCTCTCTCCTCTATAAATACCCCCCTTGCATTCATTTGCAAGGGGTTAGCCACATTAAGAGGAAAAAGAAGTTCCCTTCTCCTCCCTTCTTGCTCTTCTTCTCTTTTCTTCCATTAAAAGAGAAAAGAAGGCCATACACTTCCATATATCCTGCTGAAACCCAGTCATCATACAAGCCACCATCTTCAACCTTTGAGTCCAAAACCACCTTCAAACCCCCATACAAAAGGTATACCACCTTTACATTCTTTTATATTTTCAGCTCCTGAGGGGGACCAGCAGGGTCCAGGCTAGTAAACAATACTAGTCCTGGTCTTGAACTGGTAAAATATGACAATCGTGTGAGATGCTACATGGCGCACGCCAGTAAGATCATGCCGTACGCCAATTATGGTAGTACGTGCAATACTGGCGTGGGGATCATGGATCGTCCCTTTTGCTTAGTTTCATTCCTGTCAATCACCCTCGCATGCTAATAACCAGCTTACTGCTTTCTGTATTTAGAGCTGTTTAGTGGTAACATTCCATATTTGTTCATATCTGTTGTAGAAAGGCCTCTGGGATCCTTCTGGTCATGATCCAGAGCCCAGATGATGTAAAGCCAAGCACTGAATCAAGAATAAAGTGGCGTACGGCCGTATATCACTGGCATACGGTAGTTTGTACCTGATTCCAGTGGCTGGCCCTTACATCGTAGTTTAGTCTTGGCCTATTTCCTGTCCCCACACTGTTTTTGGGGTATTCTGTTTTCTTTCATGGCCTAAAGCCATTTCTTCTGCCTGTTATTATATAAACTGTAATATATTGACTGCGTGGTTTGTCCTGGGTGTGCGCTGGTCCTCTTCTAGAGCCCAGAGGGTTACAAACAAAGACTGAGTAAGTAAACGAGTGGAGTACGCCAGTTATGAGTGGCGTGCGCATGTCTAAGTCAGCATGCAGTGGCTCGGCCAGTGCATGCTGGCAGGATCTGCTCACGTCACTTTGTGACAGCGTACTGCAATTTGTTCGGGTTGCTCAGTTCTTGTTCTCAATCTATATTTAGCATTGCAATCAAATTATTCATAAACGTTTTGTCATATAAACTGCAAGTTGTTACAGTTTTAATCCCCATTAAATGTTCCCCCGCCCTAACTGGCTAAAAATGATGAAATGAGAGAAAAATGCAAACGTTTTTATAAAATGCCCGAGTAGAGACCGATCTCCGGATTGGGCGAGAGAGGGGTGCCATAAAACCCTTCCCCTCTCGTAACCTGGCTCCCGAACCTCAGATATCGAAGGTGACGACGGACTGGTCCACGCCTTTTCAAAATCAAACAGACGTGGCAAACGTTTTCGAGTTCGGTTCCTTGGGAACTTCACCACTAAAACCCGAGTGGCGACTCCGAATCGAGACGTTTCGCCGCGCATTTTCAAAAGAGGGCCGCGCCTAGTCTTTAAAAGGGAACCCAAGATCTTGCGATTTCGGGGCGCGTGCCCACACAACCACAATTTGTAGCTAATCAAAAAAGCAAGCACCTCCAGAAGTACTCCTATGACCAAAGTAGAAGAAGAGTCCACTTCGAATGAAGTATCTATGACATGCAAAGAGGACGATAGAAGACAAAAGACGCAACCATATCAAAATAAAGAACGGTCTTGCTAATTTCAGCTCACTAGAAGACAAGGAAAACACGTATTTCTATATATTTTTTATACCCTTTAATACGCATTCACACACTCACTATTGTCAGCCCATTAGACTGATTTTAGAATTTTCCAATAAAGAAAATAGAACTCACTAACCGCACTCGAGATAACATCGCCGAGGGCCTTGAAAAAGATATGGGTTATTGTAACTGTCTTCAATTACATAAAGGTGTAAAATGGGTCAGGTCGGCACGGGCACGGCACGTTTGAAGGCAGCACGGCACGGGCACGGATTAATCCTGACATGGCACGAGAACGGCACAGTCTTAGTGGGCACGCGGCACGCGACACGGCACGAGCACGAAAGTGAGTGGGAACGACACAGGCACAGCACGGAAGTTGGCCTGGCACGACACGGTCTTAGATGGGCACGGCACGGGCACAACACGGAAGTGAGATGGGGCACGAGTCACGACACGGGCACACGGCACGGTACGAACACGGAAGTGAGGGGTAACGACACGAGCATGACACGGAAGTTAGCTTGGCACGGGACGGCACGACACGGTCTTAGACGGGCACGGCACGAGTCACGACACAACATGACACGACACGGTTCTAGCCAGACACGACACGGGCACGACACAAGGCTGCACGACACAGTCTTAGACAGGCACGACATGAGTCACGACACGACATGGCACGGCACGACACGAGACATGGAAAAACCAAAAAATATATGTTATTAAATAAACAAGGGATTTCAGATTATAGTTTACTTGTATTTTTTGATAATCCAATAATTTATTAATCTTTTCCTTTTATTTAAGTAAAATAAGCTTTTAAAATATTTTGTATGATTAAGAAATTTTAAATCAAAATTCAAACATGATAATATACCAATTACGACACATATATTGATATATATTGCGTATTATCTAATAAAGATTTTAAAATATATATATATACAGATAGAGAGAGAGAGAGAGAGAGAGAGAGAGAGAGAGAGAGAGAGAAAATAAATAAGGAAAATAACTAATTTTAAAAAAAATTGGTTTTAAAAAAATAATCTCTGTGGGGTTCAAACCCAAGTCATTAGGGACTTGACACATATCTCAAACCAACAAGGCCAACAATCTGTTTGTGTTTATAATTAGAACAAGTAATATATATTATATAATTTTATTTTATAAAAACGGGCCTCTTGTTCGCTAGCTTTATGATTGCAACACAAGTATGATGGTCCATACCATTCATTTTGTTGTTCTTGGTGTTTTAATCACTCTCGCACATTTTCGGGTCTATCGGGTTTTTGAAACCCTTTTATCGGGACGTAGATTTATTAATAGGAAATTTTTTGTTACGTGCAATCGAGTATATAACGATAACCAATTTACTTCATTTTTTGCACGAATGATATAAATAGTCCCACATAAAAGGTTAACGGTTTCAATTTTCAAAAAACAGCTTGGGCAGCCCTAAAGTGGTGCATTATAGGACTTTAATGGCTTTGGAAGTACCGAATGTGTTCTGATCACGTGGTTTTCGACATCCGATTATCACCTATTTTGGGGAGAATGATAAATTTGATAAGATCTTAAATCGTAACGGTTTAGATCGAATATTCGAAAAAATGAGTCTGCAGCTACCTTTCAAATCTATACATCTAACTTATCTGGTTCTAAACCAATCTATTCCGCAATTGTCTAATGTACGCTAGCCACATGATTGCAACACAAGTATGATGATCCATACTGTTCATTTCATTGTTCTTGGTGTTTTAATCACTTTTGCAAATTTTCGGGTCTATCGGGTTTTGGAAGCCCTTTCATCGGGACGTAGTGATAAGCACCCGACAATGATATTAAGGGTGCGCTAGTTGTCAAGTTGTAGTTATTTCTTTCGTTAATTTAGTGGGTTTTAATTTGCTTTTTGCTCGTAGGGTATTCTGGTTCCGTTTTGTAGGAAATCGTTCTAAGCAAGGGTCTTTAAAGCCAAAGCACGTTAAGACCATGGAGGTTCAAAAGTGACCAAGTTCGAAGTCATCGGAATCAAAGCCCAAGCATTTAGGGACCCGTCGGCTCAAAAGAAGCAAGCCAAAGATCAAAGAAGTAGGTGCTGGACACTAATGGCTTCGGTATTGATACCTTGAGAATTCTCTTATCAATACCAAAATCATCATGCAGCAGCCCCTAATAGCTTTGATATTGATACCAAGTGATATTGTCTATCAATACCGAGTGGCACAATGGTAACTCCTTAACCACTTTGGTATTGATACCACTTTTTGGCATCTATCGATACCGAGGTCATTAGCACAGCAACTTAAGGTCTTCTCCATCGATACCGAGGGCCGTAAGGGTGAATTTTCTGAGCATCTTAGGAATATTTTAGGCGCGGATCCTCGGAGTATAAAAGCTTATGTCATTTTTTGTACAAACAAGTAGCATCGATTCAATAGTACAATTTTCTAGATCTCGATTAGATTTCTTTGCAATTCAAATTGTTCTTGAGTGTTCTTCATTTTTCAGTTTTTAATATTTCAATTTCTGCTCTTAGTTGTTAATTTTTGACATTGTCTCTTTAATTAAAGTTGATTATTTTCTCCCGATCTATCTTAATCTCTAGTTTATTTCAAGTCTTGTTATTTCATTATGTTAAGTAGATTTTTGCTTGCTCCTATCTCTCTAGATATAGGTGAGTAGTTTTCAAGGTTAGGTCATAGGATGATTAGTATCTCATGGCTTGAGCAAAAATTACATTTTGCACCCAATAAAGCTTTAAACTTTGATTTGAAAATTGATGTGGGGTTCGGGTTTGTTTGACAAATTACCGAGGTGTTAACCTCTTTGATCATGTGTAGGTGGGAGCATCGCCTACCCACCACACATGATGCTTAGAGCTCTGTCGCTCAAGGTATTTGCCAAATGAATTCTAGAACTAGCTTGGTTCTCAAATCATTTTATCTTCCGATTTGAGAACTCTAATCAAGTATCTTAAATTGTGTAATTGGGTGAAAAGTGTGATTTAGCTCGGGTCTTGGGTGTTAATAATTCCTAGACCTAGCCTATCTTTTCTCTAGTTAATTTGTTTTTAATTTAGCCCTTTATTTCCACCGTTTAAAGTAAAAGAAAGTTGGCTGTCTAAAAGCCGAAAGCCCTTACTTGCATCTACAAATCCGACCAAGCCATATAATTATTCCCTTGGGTACGATCCCGGATTTCCGGTTTATTATGCTTCAATCGACGTGTTAAACCCTACGCTTGGGGTGTTATTCTACATTATCTCGGAAGGAACGAAGCATTTTTGGCGCCGTTGCCGGGGATTTCTTATTATGGCTTTCTTGGAGGTTCGACAAACCACTGTAAGTATCCCGCTTTCGTCTAGTAGCAGTAGTAGTAGTATAGTAGTTTATGTGTTAGTAGATCATATTTAGTTTGGTGGATACCTCTAACCTAATTCTACTAAACTTGAGGTGTAACGAAGTCAGGCTAAATATCGAGTTTATTCTTAGTTAGTTTAGCATAATTAATTTAGTAAGTTAGCTTAAATTTGATTGCATTGCTTAGCCGAGGTGGTGGCATAACCCCTCGCATATTTTGTTTGCTGAGTTGAGGTGGTGGCATAACCCCTCCAGTCTGGTAGTTTGCTGGTAATTAGTTAGTAGTTGCTTTAGTTTATGCATGTTTATCGAAGCCCAATTTTCAATCGGCTTCATCGTTCTTCTTCACCGCCAAGAATCCGTAGCATTGCGAGGGCGTATCTTGCCCACTCTCCGCGTCGCAAATTAAATCGCAATCGCAAAGGCCCAATGGCAGAAGAAGTTCCAGTTCATACTCTGCGTGATTATCTGAATCCAAAACGGGCTCCTTAAGTATCTCCTATCGTTATTCCGACTCCGACCACTGGGAATACATTTGAATTCAAGGCTGAGTATCTTCGGATAATTCCAGAGTTTCGGGGGCGAGAATTGGAGGATCCTTCTTTACATATCCGGGAGTTCGAGAATATTCTACATTCTTTTGTTACAGTTCCAGGGCAACTTGATCAAGCCCGCCTGAAGTGGTTTCCATTCACTCTCAAAGACAAGGCGAAACAATGGTTCAATTCTTTGAAGCCTTAATCTCTGCGTAACTGGGGAGAAGTTCAGGATGCTTTCACCACTAAGTTCTTTCCAACAAGCAGGACAAAGTTACTTATCGATCAGATTCAATGTTTCAAGCAAAGGGATGGAGAGACTTACCATAAGTATTGGGAGCGCTACAAAGATTTGCTTATGTCGATTCCTCATCACAACCTTCCGTTGTATCTCAGAGTCAATTATTTCTACACAGGGTGTTCTCAAGAGAGTAAACAGCTTTTGGATACATGGGTGGAGGTGATTTTATGGGAAAGACACCGGAAGATGCTTGGGATTACTATGAGTCACTAGCTAAGAAGACCCAGTCTTGGCAATTTGCAGATTCGGGAGATAGAGCAATGTTCAATCAAGGTCCTACAGGTTCAGGAAAATTCTCTATTGCGGAGCATACAGCTTTTGAAACTCGTTTGGAGGAGATTGCTCAAAAACTTGACAAGTTGGAATTAAAGAGTGCTCAATCTCAAGAAGTGAAAGCAGTGCGCCAAGTGGAGGAAGTTTGTGTTATTTGTGAAATTGTGGGCCATTCTACCGAAGCGTGCCCCAATATTCCTGCTCTTAAGAACGTGATTAATGGGATTGCTCCAGAAGAAGTACAAGCCGTGTAACGTTTTGACCCTTATTCTCAATCTTATAATCCGGGGACAAGGCAACATCCAGCTTTCCGTTGGAGTCAACCTGTTGAAGGAAATTCTTCTCAAGTTCCACCGCAAGCTCCTCAAATGCCTTAGAAGCAACCTCAGAATGCTTTCCGTTTCCCTCAAGCTCAAGGTCCACCTGGTTTTGCTCCTTCTGCTCCATTTCCACATGCAAACCAATTTCAACAACAACCTGCTCAGTTCCACCAACAACCACCAAAGCATTCTTGGGAAGATCAATTTAGTGCTCTCTTGCAAGGTCAAACCACTATCAATGAGCAACAAACTCAGATGATGAATAACATTAGAAATCAGTTGGGCAAGTTGACAACTACAGTGGGTTTGTTACAACAAGAGAAAGGGAAGTTCCCTACTCAACCTCAACCTAATCCGCAACCGAATTCTAATCCGACTTCTCAAGGTCTTCACTTTGCTAGCTCTTCGGTGACTTTTCCCGAGCAAGCAAAGGCTATTATTTCTCTTCGAAGTGGCAAGACGGTGGATAACCAAGTGGTGATGCCTCCGGAACCTACCTTGTTACCTTCTCCTATCGAACGTTCAATTCCAATCTTTGGGGAATATCCCAAGGAAACAAGCAAGGAGAGTCTTGGAGAAGAAGAAAAGGATAAAGGCAAAGACAAGAAAAGTGTTTTGGAACCTCAAGTTAATCCAACACCGGCTCCGTTTCCTAATCATTTGAAGGTTTTGGCGAAACCAAATTACAATGCAGAGTTGCATGAGTTATTCAATCAAGTGAAGATCAACATTCCTCTCATGGATGCAGTTAAGCAAATTCCCTCATATGCCAAGTTTCTTAAGGATTTGTGCACTCGGAAGCGCAAGCTTAATGTTCAAAAGAAGATATTTCTTACTGAGCAAGTGAGTTCTATCATTCAAGCGAATATCGCACCTAAGTACAAGGATCCGGGGAGCCCTACTATTGCTATCACAATTGGAGGAAAGCGTATCGAACAAGCTTTGCTCGATCTTGGTGCTAGTGTTAATCTACTTTCATACTCTGTTTATCAAGAACTTGGTTTGAGAGAGATAAAGCCTACTCGTGTCACTCTCCAATTATCCAATCGAAGTGTTCGTATACCGAGGGGAGTAGTAGAAGATGTTTTAGTGCAAGTTGGCCAATTCGTTTATCCGGTGGATTTTGTCATTCTTGACACCAATCCGACTGACTCTTTAGCTACTTCTACTCCGGTTATTTTTGGGAGACCATTTCTAGCCACGGTGGATGCAATCATCAACTGTCGAAACGGACTTCTTAATATGACTTTCGGTAACATGAAGATGGAGGTCAATGTTTTTAATGTGGGCAGTCAAATGGGGGAGACGAGAATATACATGAAGTGAGCCTTATTGATACTCTTGTGGAAGAACATGTGGACGAGTTGCTCTATAGTGATCCTTTGGAAGTTGCTCTTACGGTCGAAGAGGCTAAATTTCTCGAATCTTCTAACGTCAATTATTTGTATTCCTTGCTCAAAGACGGGGATGAAGCTTGTGCTATGAACACTTGGACCCCAAAATTTGAAGAGTTTGAAGAACTACCTTCGATAGAGAAGATGGTTCTTCCCTCTCTTGTGGATCCTCCTCTATATGATGATCCAGGGGGGAAGCGCCTCAACGCTAAAGTTGTCTCTTTCGATCTCCCGTATCTTGATTCTTTCTCAGAGGACTTACTTCTTACTCACGAGATGAACATGCTTGAAATGTCGGGCGGCTACTATGAAGATCCGTTGGAAAAACCTCTCACCGCTAAAGAAATGGATGCCGAAGTGGATTACTTATATTCGTTGTTGGCTAAACAAGATGCTTATGGACCAATCTTTGAAGAGTTGGAGCCTATGGAAGCTACAATTGTCCCTTTGAATTCTTCGTGCCTTAATCTTTTCACCGCTAAGGAAATGGATGGCGAGGTAGATTCCTTACACTCTTTGTTAGAAAAACAAGATGCATGTGGGCCTATTCTTGAGAAGTTGCCAATCATAGAACCAATTGATTTTCTTGGTGTTGACAATTTTCTTGTGGTTTATCATCCTTATATTGTAGATTTGGTCAACAAATTGAAAATTGATTTTGTTTGGGCGATGCACTTGGTAGAACTTAAGTTTTTAAAACGAATTCAGCAATTGCTTTACTCAAAGTATCTTATCTTGTGGCATGGTCAAATTCAATTTTTGGCAAAGTGTGTAGCTTGGAGTGCTCTGTTTCTTCTAATAGTTATTAATGGCATGCTAAATGTTCGTAGTTCTCGTGTGGCTGAACACTCTTTTTCTTTCTCTCTTTTCTATTTCTCTCTCAACGGTCTAGTATAGCCACCCATTTTTTACCCCACCGGTAAGAATTGGGAAGAAAAGTATGACTCGTGAGATCGCGTGATGATCGGGTGGTGCATTGCATTTCATTCTGTTTTGCATGTTTCTATTTCGTTTTGTGTGATTTCTTTGTATTTTCTTTACCTTCTGTCTTTTCACTTTTTGTTTTGTTTAGAAGCCGGATAACACGGGCCGGTGGTTCTAATGTCATTTGTTTTTTGGAAGGTCGTTTTCTTAAGTCTTCTACAGGGTTTATTTGCTACCACACCAGCCTTGGTGGATTGGATCTAAAGCCGGAGTGAGTGAGGCGTTCAGGAGCCCTAAGCATGGGTGTGGCTAAGAGCCACGGTTGTTAGTCCGATAAAGTTTTGGCTATGGCCCTGTGTGACTAGCTATGGTTCCGAGTTAGCAGAACCGAAGTAGTAAACCCTGGAAGCATCTAATCTGGCTGGAGCAAGACATTGACATGAAATCCTCCAACTTGGTCGAGGTATTTAGGGGTTGACATTCCCATTGGACGGTACATTCGCGCACTCTTCCTCTTTTCGCTCTTGTTCTTAATGTTATGAGGGCATAGCATCGCTTTAAGTTGGGGGGAGAGGTTAGCTTATGTGCTATGTTTGATATTTGTTTGATTTTGTGAAAATTTGAAATTTTCAAAAAATATTTGAAAATTGAAAATCCAAAAAAATGAGAAAATGAAAAATTTTCAAAAAAATAAATAAAATATTTTACTTGCAATCATTCCTTTTATCACGGTTTTTGTTCTTTTTCTTGACTTGTTGCATGCTCAATAATTGTTAGTTGGCAAGAGTTCGTAGCAATCCTAAGAAATTTTGTGCTTCTCAATTCGCATGTTTAGTTGACAATTGAATGGTTTAGGTGTTGAGTTAAGTTTTAGAGCAAGTTTTGGCCCATATCCCCATCTTTCAATAAACATGCTTGTAGTAGGTGAATAATCGCATGTCCATCTCTAATTGTGTTTGAATGTCGATTTTCAATCATTTTGGAATCCAATGCGCACTTAGAAAAGGATACAAGGCACTCTTTGCATGATCATACCACATATGTGTCACATAGTCCTATTTTGCATCCTGGTCCTCTTTCCCTTTCTTTGTTTTAACCTAGGCAACCGGATGTTTGGAGGGTTGTATGAAAGTGGTTTTCAATGATTCAAGGAGATTTGGGGGTGGTGTGAATGTGATAAAAGTTATTGAAATGCAAAAAGCCAAAGAATTGATACATGATTCCCTATCTTTCCTCTCTCACTACAAAAGCAAAAGCCCCAAATTTTCATTTCTCTCTCCAAAAAGTCCCAAAATTGGCTCCAATATCTCTCTTGCTACAAATCTCACCTCAAATGACCCTATTTCTCAAAGAAATGAGATCAAAGAAATGTTATGAAAGAGCAAAAGTGAATTCGAAAGAGGGTTGAATACTTTGATAAAAGAATTGGTTGACTTATGGGCTAGCATACATTCTAGATGAAAAAGAGTTTGATGGAAAGGGGGAGCTCGAGGCTTAATATCATGAGAAGCCGGATGAGGATGGCGACTAGGTGTGTTGAAGTCGGTGATAGTAGTTTTAGTATGACTTCTTTAGTAGTTTTCTTTATTTCTTATTCGCAACTTTGTCTGGTGCTTAGCTGGTGTGTGGTCATGTCATTGGTAGTTTAAGGTTGGTAGTGGCCAAGGGTAAATGAACCATGCTAGCATATGGCCACTATACTATTTTGTAAGTCCCTTCCCTTTGTAACCAAGGTCATTACAATCTAATGAAGTCCTTAGTTGATCCTTAGCGCGCATGTGATTCCTTTATGATTGATTGTTTGATATTTGCAGAATTAGTTGCATGGCATGTTTCCTGTCGTTATCCAAAATTCATCTATCAGTTGTTAATTCTGTTGAATAAAAGTGCTTTAGTTGTTTGAGGCATAGTATTTCTTGTTCACTATTGCCTGTTGTTGAGCACATCTTCGGTGGATATGGTTTAGTCTGAATTCGCAGGTTCTGTGTCCCGTATCCTCCCATTGTTCGAGGACACAAACCATTTTAACTTGCTCTTAGACTTGCTTGATGCTTGATCTGTTTAGTTTGATGCTGAAATTGTGGATTGTATAAATGAAATAAAAAGCCGGATTGTTGGAACTCTTGCTAGTATACAACATTGAGCATGTTCTGAGTTATGATAGCGGAATGGATTGCAAAGCTATTAGTTTTCAAATTTCCTATAGTTTATTTGCTAGGGACTAGCAAACCTCAAGTTGGGGGGTGTGATAGGCACCCGACAATGACATTAAGGGTGCGCTAGTTGTCTAATTTTAGTTATTTCTTTCGTTAATTTAGTGGGTTTTAATTTGCTTTTTGCTCGTAGGGTATTCTGGTTCCGTTTTGTAGGAAATCGTTCTAAGTAAGGGTCTTTAAAGCCAAAGCACGTTAAGACAATGGAGGCTCAAAAGTGACCAAGTTTGAAGTCATCGAAATTAAAGCCCAAGCATTTAGGGATCCGTCGGCTCAAAAGAAGCAAGCCAAAGATCAAAGAAGTAGGTGCTGGACACTAATGGCTTCGGTATTGATACCTTGAGAATTCTCCTATCAATACCGAGATCATCATGCAGTAGCCCCTAATAGCTTCGGTATTGATACCAAGTGATATCGTCTATCAATACCGAGTGGCACAATGGTAACTCCTTAACCACTTCGGTATTGATACCACTTTTTGGCATCTATCGATACCGAGGTCATTAGCACAGCAACTTAAGGTCTTCTCCATCGATACCGAGGGCCGTCAGGGCAAATTTTCTGAGCATCTTGAAAATATTCCAGGCGCGGATCCTCGGAGTATAAAAGCTCATGTCATTTTTTGTACAAACAAGTAGCATAGATTCAATAGTACAATTTTATAGATCTAGATTAGATTTCTTTGCAATTCAAATTGTTCTCGAGTGTTCTTCATTTTTTAGTTTTTAATATTTTAATTTCTGCTCTTAGTTGTTAATTTTTAACATTGTCTCTTTAATTAAAGTTGATTATTTTCTCCCGATCTTTCTTAATCTCTAGTTTATTTCAAGTCTTGTTATTTCATTATGTTAAGTAGATTTTTGCTTGCTCCTATCTCTCTAGATATGGGTGAGTAGTTTCCAAGGTTAGGTCATGGGATGATTAGCATCTCATGGCTCGGGCAAAAATTGCATTTTGCACCCAATAAAGCTTTAAACTTTGATTTGAAAATTGATGTAGAGTTTGGATTTGTTTGACAAATTACCGAGGTGTTAACCTCTTTGGTCATGTGTAGGTGGGATTATCGTCTACCCACCACACATGATACTTAGAGCTCTGTCGCTTGAGGTATTTGCCAAATGAATTCTAGAACTAGCTTGGTTCTTAAATCATTTTATCTTCCGATTTAAGAACTCCAATCAAGTATCTTAAATTGTGTAATTGGGTGACGACTGTGATTTAGCTCGGGTCTTGGGTGTTAATAATTCCTAGACCTAGCCTATCTTTTCTCTAGTTAATTTGTTTTTAATTTAGCCCTTTATTTCCACTGTTAAAAGTAAAACAAAGTTGGCTGTCTAAAAGCCGAAGCCCTTACTTGCATCTACAAATCCGACCAAGCCATATAATTATTCCCTTTGGTACAATCCCGAATTTTCGGTTTATTATGCTTCAATCGACGTGTTAAATCCTACGCTTGGGATATTATTCCACATTATCTTGGAGAACGAAGCACGTAGATTTATTAATAGAATTTTTTTTGTTATGTGCGACCAAGTATATAACGATAACCAATTTACTTCATTTTTTGTACGAATGATATAATCACTCCCACATAAAAGGTAGACGGTTTCGATTTTCAAAAAATAACCCAGGCGGCCCTCAAGTGGTGCATTATAGGACTTTACGAGAATTTTTCTTTATTGAGTGCATATGGATTATGGTGCGACTGTTGCACATGATCACGCACTAGTATAAATAGAAAGAGATGAGAGGTGAAAGCCCTAGCAGCTGTAGTGACTCGTAATTTTGGATCGTATTTTTTTTTAAAGAAGTATTGTAATTATTAGTAAAGGCGTGACACGTGAAAATACGAATAGTGTCGTGGTTATATGATTAGGGGGTTGATGTGAAGGAATCATTAGTGTAGGGGTGAAAGTACAATACGTGAATATGGATATATATATGTTGGAACTTGGAACGCGGGAAATCATTTTTCTTTCTCTTTTCTTTCTATTTTTTTCTTCTTCTTTCTCGTCTCTCTCTGCTCCTCCTCCGAAAACACCCCCCCTCCACTTCTCTCCTCGATTTCATCTACGGCGTGATTCCGAACAAAACCCAAGACTTAAAGTTGTTATACGGAGCGCGGGCTTCCTATCCATCCGAGAAAAATCATGATCGGACCTCATGGGGCTACGGTTGACTTGGTCAAAGGATCGGGTTTTGCTCAAAACCCTTGAGGTATGGATTTCTTACTCTTGTTATGCGTTTATACGGTGTTTATGTATCTAGATTGTGCCTTGTTTCGTTGTTTGAGCTTGTTTCTTCCATTTCCGAGAATCTGCAGAATAGGGTCTCGTTTTTGGAGTTTTACCCCTTTTTAAGCTCAAAATTGAATTTTGGTTCCTTCATATGAAATAGAGTAGACTTAAATCCCGTTCTAATGCCGCTGGAATCACTCAAAACTGTTGAGAATTGAATTAATGGTGGATTTTAGAAGTTTGGTCACGAATCTGTCTCGGTTTCTGCTCGTTTTTGGTTTGCTCCCAATTTCAAATGGCTGTAACTTTCTTGTCTGATATCCGATTCATGCAAACTTTATATCGATTTCGAGGTCTTGAAGTCAGCTTTGTATTGCCACTAGAATCGCCTTAAAACTCTTAGTACACCGAAAGTTATGATCATTTGAGTGGAGGTGTGTCAATCTGTCACGTTGATGCGTGACAGATTCGTATTGCTTCGATAAATGCCTGTTTAACCATCCTTAGAGTGCAGATTTGACTAGGGTTCCTTCATACCTTTTAAGCTTCGTTCACTCATGCAACTTTTGGGACTGGAATCGTTCAAAAGTATTAAGAACTCGATTTATAGTGATTTTTAGAAGATTGCCCTGTAATCTGGAAATCTGGGCAGCATACAGAGCTTCGTTTTTCATCGTTTGCTATGATTAAACGATGCTATTGGTTATGGGTCCTTATGGGTTTAAAAGATTGGTAAATTGGTGAACTTTTGGCGTTAGAATCATTGAAAAATATTGGGTATGAAATTTTTAATGAATTGTCGAACACTGATTGCTCTCTAGGACAGTTTTGGTCCGTTGATTCTCGTTCGTCTGTTTTGATCTGTAAGATGGGATCTGTACTCCTCATACTCCTCGAAGCCGGTAAGATGGAATCTGTACTCCTCATACCAAAGCCGGTAAGATGGGACAAAGACCTTCTCTTCTACATGTTTCTTTTTTTCCTTCTTTTTTTTATTTTTTTTTATTTTACCGAATTGTTGGTTTGATCTGTTTTAACAATTGGGTTTTTTTTTTGGGTGTGATTGCAGTACTCGATGTGTGCATATGGGATAGTGTACTTGGATAGCTTTTGTAGCTGTTTTTGATCCAGCAAGTGCTCTTCCAACATTCCAGAATCCATTCTCTCTCTCGCTCTCGGAAGGTGAACAGTGAGTCATTGACTACCCAATCTCTAGTACTTTATGTGTTAGTAACTCGTATTTAACTTGGTGGATACCTCTAACCTGGTTTTATGCCAAACCTGAGGTGTAACAAAGCCAAGCTAAATATTGAGTTTGTTTTTAGTTAGTATAGTTAGTTTTATTTGATTGCATTGCTTAACCGAGGTGGTGGCATAACCCCTCGCATATTCTGTTTGCTGAGTTGAGGTGGTGGCCTAGCCTCTCCAGTCTGTTAGTTTGTTGTTAGTTTGTTAGTCTGTTAGCTGCTTATTTGATTGCATTGCATGAGCGTTGATTTTTTGCACTATAAGAAACATGTGGACTGGGAGGCAACCGAAAATTGAAATTAGTGATATATTCACTTGTCGTGGACTACAATACTGGGGTGTCTTGATGAGAATATATTTGTGAGAGCATGTGTTTTCTAGGGGGATGCACCTTGCACGTAGGACACTGGATAATCATTACTCATTAGGATCGAAATATTGAATACTACGATATACAACTTAAGAACATTAAAGGCACCGACGCACCGGAATGTGTGTTTTTTGGGAAGATTTATTTTTAGACGAAAATCGGTTGCCGGTTGGTGATGTGTATACGAAAATTGATGGCACAACATGGCACGGCACGATGGCACGATTAAGGGTAGGCACAGCACGAATAGACAAAAAAGGCACGGCACGACCCGACCCGACAAAAAAAGCACGGCACAACACAACCTGACAAAAAAAAGGCACGACACGATACGACACGACAAAAAAAGGCACAGCACAACACAACCCGACAAAAAAGGCACAGCATGACACGACCCGACAAAAAAAGGCACGACACGATGCGGCACGATTAATTAATCGGACACGGCACGACACAACACGATTTTATAAAGGCGCAGCCCGACAAAGCAAAATGGCCCACCACGGCACGGCGCAGGCACGGTACGACACAACACGCCATGGCACGATGAAGTAAACGGGCACGGTATGGCACGACACGAAGCACGGTTGGCACGGAAGAAAATGGCACAGCACGGCACGACAGGCACGTTTGACACCCCTACAATTACATGCTCCCTTTTCCGCTTTGTGTTGTTGAAAGATTGAGAAACCTCCATATTCTCACAATATGACCTTGGTGCTTTGATTCTCTGAGATCCAACCACCTTAAAGGACACAATCCGAGCAGAAGAAGAGCCAAGCTTTCCTGAGCTCACTCCTTGCGAACTAAAAGAAAATATATGGCTTTGTGGAGGGGATTTGTCTTCCTCAATGATTGGATCATCTGAAGCAATCCCATTAGGCAACCCATCCACTAGAGTTTTCTTTGATCCGCAATCGAGATTGAAATCACTAGCCCTTTCTTTAGTGTGAAGCTGTTTTTCTTGGATGTCCATTTGGATATCTTCCTGAGGAAACTCTATTTTTCGAAGTTCAACATCTAATAAGCTTGGGTGATGAAAAAAACAAAACTTTTTGCCAACAACTTGAGATTGAGAAAATCCGCGATCAATAAGAAGATAATTTCTTCCCATAAGAACCTTTTTCCTCCTCTTAATTGGTTTTTTGAGGTTCGATTCACTAAAGTCCATTCTCAACCATTTATGACTACTTGGTTTTCCAGAAATCACAGTTGGCTTATAACAATCCGAGTTTTCCTCCCTTCTAGGAATGTTCTGCCCCACCATTTCAACCAATTCATCAACTGGTTTCGTAATCATTTCATATGTCTCAATATCCACCTCTGTAATTCTTCTCAAACAACCGTGATGACTCACCTTCCACCATCACTACCCTCTAGCTAACATTTTGTGTGGAGCTAACATTTTGTGTGTGGGCCCGAGGAAATCCTTCTTCAACATATTGGAAAGGACAAAAAACATGACCAAAAATGACAACAGAGGCAACACAAACAAGATTTATGGACACTAGAAGAAGAAATTTCCTATAGAGTAAAGACCCTAAGTAGATGAGGAAGTTTGCATACCCACAAATTTAAAGCTAAAACGATAAGCCAAAGTTAAACCCTTACCAGCACATGCAAGTATAAATCAAGACTTACCCTCAATCGAGAGATTTTGTTTTGAACAAGATAGCAAAATCCATAAAGATCTTGGGGGTCTTACAGCGCAATCTTCGATTCTGACCTGATTATCTTCAATCAGAACTCAGAAGTGTAATCTGTGATTGGCTTATGCTATTAGGATTCCTTTCCTCTCTTCAAACAGGACAGCATGAAACACTGTTGAGCTTATGAGACAAAATCTACGAGAACAGGGAGATCGACTCTATTTTGACATGCAATAATAGATTAAAGGAGAGGAAGATTGTAAAAGGGAGGGGGAGGGGAGGGGAGATAACGCCCGGAAACTGGTATCGCCGGAGAGAAGGGAGATAGCAAAATCAAAATTAAATTAAATTTGAAGATTCACAAAAGCAAAGCACTTTCCAATAGAGATAGCTTGCTATACTATTTTGGCGTAGCTCTCGTTCTCCTAAAAGTTGGAGAGAGAGAAAGCACTCTTCAAATTGCCACAACAAACACGGCTGGACATGACACAATGCCCACCGGCAAGTCGTATCCCTAACGTGTCCAACAAAAGAATTTATAAAAGAAAATAAGACGGCAGTGGAATGTCCGATGTGTATTCGATGTCGGTGTCTCACAGCCACTATAATCAATTGTCTGTGCTTCATAGACCACAAGCGGCCCAGGCTTTAATTCAACAAAAGTTTCCTGATGAGCTGCAAGTACATCGATAACATGGAGATTTTCCAAAACAAATGTACAGTCTAAGAAAGTCTGGTGCAAATGATTTTGACAGACTTGCCATCAGCTTACTAATGCTTTGTAGTCAATAACAAGAAATGCAGAGTCAAACCACGTTCACTGTACAGGATTTACATATGAAACCAACCATCAAAAATGTCGAATACAAACCAACCATTAAGAATCTTGGTACCTCAAACAAATGACTGGAGCTGTCAAGATGCCTCCAAATATGGCACGTACATCGAGAACTTGCAAAGGGCTTTAGATGGAAGAGAGGGCATCTTCTTGATTTTCTGAAGTATCATCGGAGGACATGTGGGATGCTGAATCCTCTTCTGGAATGGGTGCAAAAGGACTAAAATCCATATCATCTGGAGAATCAGATTCATACTCCTCAGTCTCAAGCCTCGAGACATCATTGGCTACGAGATGCAGCCGCACATTCTCAAGTTTGTGCTCTGGCGTGTGCTGTTGATTAAAGCGGCCTGGAAACTTGGAGGAACTATTATAGCAGCCTTCGCACAGGTCAAAGCCGGATTTCTCCTTGCAGTCTTTGCATCTGTATCGCTCCCCAATTATAGGATACATCTGCATTAAAAATAGACAGAAGATTTGCATGTGTTTGATTTGAAAAATCTTGCACAATCTAGTGGTAGTACAGAACTCCTGTTATCACAAATTAGAGCATGGAAACATGTTGGACTGGTTGTGATAAACTAATCACCAAACCAACTTTTTACGGATTAGAAATTTCGTGAACCCAATCAACCCTTGAAATTCATAGAAAAGAATCAACCAAATCAATAAAATCCAGTAGACTACCATTCGAAACTGGTTTTGAAGCACAGGTCATTTCAAACTGAGATTACCCTATTTACAAACCATTCAATGCACTCAAAAATTGCATTAATAATCACAAATCAAAATTATTTTTGAACCAATTCCACTGAAATCATCAAAAACCAATGAAATCCATTGAAGTACACCATATGACTGAGACTCTTTAAGTGATGTTCCCCCACTAAAATTATCATACTGCACATACACTGCCATTGAGGTTCGGATTGATTTGGAACCAGAACCATTAGCATTCATTTAGAAACCAAAATTTCTTCCAGTTTCCTATGTTTTTAAACCACCGAGACCAAACCGACCACCTAAGAACCAAACCAAATTGCTCGGTTTGGACAAAGTCGGACTGGATTCGTAGTTCAACAAAGTTTCCCTCGCCCCCTAATTAGCCTGATAAGTGGCTGCATAGACACCAGGACATAGTTGGTTTCATGTTACGTAGCATGGATGCTAACACATCACACACAACATGACAGACGCAGTTTCACTAAAATGGAGAACCTGATATGTTAAGGTGTAAGAACTTCATTCATGGATCATGAAAAATGAAACATAACACTAGGCTAAATTAAAAAGACAACAAATTCCATGACATAAAAGACCGAGCGATGGATGGAAATCAACCCCACTCTTTACTATGCTCTTGATGATTGCATGACAATCAACCCCAAGTTTGTCAGTCACGATGAAGAAGCCTTTCCACAAATGAGACGGCCACCAGCCCAAACCAACCTGTCAATTCAATAGAGCCATTTGGACAGTTTGGCGCGGTTATTTCAGAATCTGGCCTAGAAAATCTAAACTTGATCAACGCGCATCAGGTGATATGTCAAAATGAAACCCGACCTGAACTGGCCCGCATGCCCCTTAGTCAAGCCCTAAATAATCAATTTTATGTCAATCCCGAGCTTCCGTTCAGTTATTCAGTTATTCAGGTTAACTGAATATAACGACCCATGCCAGTTGACCCACTAACCCTTATTAGCCTAGCCACGTGGCTCAAAAGGTTAACCTCAGGTAGTAGCTAGTGGGCGTTGTCTTGTATACTATTCACAACTCCCACATTACTGATGTAGGACTACTGCCCAAGGTGGGCTCTCACAATCTCCCCACCTTATGATGCAATGTCCTTGTTGCATTGGCCTAGCAATCTTCCCTGGTGGCCATGGTGTGGCACTTACTAAATTCTAGAGGTGGCCCCCGCCATGTAGACCAGGGTACTCTGATAACAACTGTAACACCTGTGCCACGTGGCTCAAAAGGTTAACCTTGAGTTAATAGTAAATGGTCGGCCTTACCTTATTTAACATCCAAGACTTTCATAACTTCCCGACGTGGGATGTCACAATCTCCCCACCTTGTGATGCAATATCCTCGTTGCATTGGCCCAACAACCGTCCATCGGTGGTCATGAGGTGGCACTTAGTTCTGTATAGCACAATTGTGTGCTTGTACCAGATTCTAGAGGTGGCCCCCACCCTGTAGACCAGGGGCTCTAATACCACCTGAAACGACTCGCGCCATGTGACATGGGGTTTTTTTTTTTTTTTTTTAACGTGGGGTTGTTTGATAACTTAAATTCAGCACTTAAAACTGAATCAATTAGGTAATAAGTGATCCAGTAGGTTTGATAACCACATATTATATTGCTTAACAAATTAAGTACTACTTAAAAATGTAGACTAAAAAGTTGAAAAAAAAAAAAGAGTAGCTTTGAGCTACTTAATTCTGGCTGAATTTTTGTGTACTTGCCTTCAACGATCATACCACCACCACCACTCCAGCCCGCCAACACACCGCCACCACCACTACCACGCCACAACCGCTGCTGCCGCCACCACAATGCCACAATTGCACAACCACCCCTCCGCCGCCACCACTCCATCTCCACCACCACTCGACCATTCTAGCCCACCACCACACCACACTGCGCCACCACCACTACCACGCCGCCGCCACCACAACGCCTTGGTCACTACCATTGCACAACCACCACTACACCATCACCACCACTACCACGCCGCCACCGCGACGCCCCCATTGCACAACCAACACTCCATCGCCGCCCCCCATTACACCACCACTGCCATTCCCACTCCATCCCCACCCTCACCACTCCACCACCACCACCCTCGCTCCATCACCACCACCACAATCACCACTCCACCATCACCATATGTACATTCTGACCATTAGTAAATTAAGAGAGAATCAGAACTAAAATTAATTCATCATTTTTTTAATTCAATGCTTAATATGTTTACCAAACAGTTTTTCAGCTTAAAAAATTCAGCTTTCAGCACTTAATTTTTCAGTTTTTAATTTCAGTGTTCAGTTTTATCAAACAGCCGCCTAACCACGTGGCTCAAAAGATTAACCTTGAGTTATATTATACAGTAGCTACTCGCAATTCGTTATATACCACTTGACTTTCCCGTGATTCCCCGATGTGGGACTTCACACTAAAACTATAAACGGATACTTATGCAATTTACCCTGTCCTCCTAACTACTCAACGAATTAATTTTTCTTCTTTGTTTCTTTATTCTCTGTTCCCCCTCTTCTTCTCATATCCACTGCCATCTGACCACCGTTGCACAGTTTGGTTTGGGCTCACTATTTTCAAAACCGTCTCCCCTAACAGCCTTTACACTTAGTCTCCACAACCCACCACCCCATTTTCCACCACAATAGGCCACAAAAATCATTGACCGCCATACCTCCATATTACAGATTCACTACCAAATCCAACACAACCATCATCGTGATCTTGAATCAGCAAAGACTTTCCTAATCTCTATTATAAATTACTTTGAAATAAAATGGTGTATTATTACGTGCTAATAGCTAACTTATGGTTCTATGAGATCTAATAACTTGGAAGGAGAGGATTACTGGGAGGGGAAGGGAGTGACAGGGCTAGGTGAAGTACTAATGGCTTGGCTAGATAGGAGAGAGATGAGAGATGGTGTTATCCTGTGGCTAAGTTCACGGGGTTGTATTTGGGAGCTGCAATGGTAGGTACGAGATGACAGCAACTGTATCACACCATAGCACATCTATCATGTCATCTTGTGTCTCCCTCCACAAGTGCCCTAACGAGTCCTTAACACTAGCCTCTAATCAAGAAGTCCTGTGATTATGGTGGATAGAGTCCTAGGTTGTGCTCTCAACATAGGTTGACGAAGATCCTGGGTGCTGTTTGCCTATAAGTGAAGAACAAGCAACCGCGGTCATGGCCGAGGGATGGTTGCTCGGTTAGGTAGGTATAATCTTAGTGGGGCAAAGCGGAGCTTGTTTAAGTGAGCCATTGAGCTTGCTGCAATGGTGACCAGCTAGGGCCCTAGCCTACCCTCTTGGGTGAGGGACCATGAGGCTGTTCACAGAGTCCACGCGTGAGCCTACGAGCAACCCGATAAGAGGTCAAGTGATGGCTTGTCACGTAATATGGGTAACACACAACTTGGCTACATGGCACCAAAAGAGCCGTACCAACACTCTTCTTGATGGGTAATCTTTGCTCTTGTATAGTGCTTATCCATTTACCAAGACAAAGGTAATGGTCAATGGGTCATAGACTCGTAACTACACACTCCCTTGAGAAAATGGGCACAGAAGGAAGTCAGCAATTTTCAGTGATCATCCACACATCAATTTGACAAGTACCAGAAAGAAAAGAAAAGAAAAAAAAAAAAGAAAAAGAATTAAGATATGAACGATGTTTCCAGTGGCAACAGGTTTTCAGTATCACAATTTACGAGTACGAAATTCATCGTTTCCAATTGCAAGAACCATAAAGCCAGAAAAATATTGACCTTACCCCACAATAATCACAACCAACTCTGATATGAACCTCGGGACCCCGGCCAGACAACCATGATTGGTAAGGATTGGTAGACATTGACGGTAACATGGGAGCATTATTCAGAGACTGGATTGAACCTAGCATTTTAGCAACAGCAGCAAGATTCAATCACGCAAAAAATATCGCCACAAAACGTAACATAGCTACAAGAATATAGGATGCATTGTTGAACTAATCCAACTATATCTGCAAGAGAATATCCAAAATATTGTGTTGATATTCACACCCAAACATGATCCCATGAGAAAGTGGCCAATATGCTAGGATATTCTCCATATCAAAGGTTTGCATCATTACAAGATGCTCAAAAGCTAGCCATGTTACCCACTCTTTGATTATTGATAGATGACCTGCAGATAAAGAAGCTAGCCCGCGATGGTGCAACCATTTAGCAACTTGGTACAAATAAGTAAAATCTTCAATATACTGGAAAAGATAAACATATTATTGGCGAAGGAAACTTGTCAATTTGAAGTCAAGAAAAACATTCGGACGGAATACTTGTCAACAACATACGATTTACCATCAGTTCATGATATGATTCACCATTCATGACAACTTGATAAAATCTTTAGGTGAAACTTTTATGAGATAGAGTTGGTGATGAATCCCATTAGCTCACAATTCATGGTTTGATTCCCGAATCAATTCATAGTTTACAATTCATGCGATTCCTGAGACGACCAATTCTGAACCTCTTTTTCCTCTTCTTTCAATTGTGAAAAGGCAAGAATATCTTAAGAGTGTTTGGTATCAAACACCAATACGGCAATACCCATGCATAATTTGTTAATCAGATGGTGATTTAGAGTGTTTAATATATCTAGACAAGGTTCTTTCTTTTTCTTCATAACTTTTCCAACCATCAATGAGTAAATAAATCTTCTAAATATGTTAAGGCTAAAATATGTACACTTAGATTGCCTTTACCGATTTGGTGACTGTTGGATCTTGTTCCACATTGGTTAAATATAACCTCCAAACCTAGTATATGAGCATGGCCAGCCTCTTCACTCATTGCCAATTGGTTTTGAGTTGGATGCTTTAACATGGTATCAGAGCTAGGCTTTCGGAGACTTGCGGACAAGACTCTGTGTCGTTGATGGTTGGTTCACCCTTTGTTTGTCGTTGATTGTTGATTGTTGTCGTCTATGTTGAATTGTTTGTTTACCTCACAACGTGCGAGTCAGGGGTTGCACGTGCGGGGGAGTGTTGGATCTTGTCCAACATTGGTTAAATATAACCTCCAAACCTAGTATATGAGCCTAGGCAACCTCTCCACTCATTGGCAATGAGTAACAAAAGGACTCGTTTATGTTGAGTTGGATGCTTTAACAGTGACAATACCCTAGCTTAATATAATGAGTAACAAAAGGACTCAAGAATTTTTGAAACAATTTTCTTTCACCTTTCTTTGAACGTTAATGCACTTCAAAACTCTTCCAACACAAGCATCTAACCTATTAAACAACATAATTGTCAGTCAACACAAAATTCAACCCCAAGGGGTTGGCCTAATGGTTAAGGCCCAGGACTTAGTGGTTTGCCCTCTTAAGGTCACAAGTTTGAAACCTCTAAGCCCTCAGGTGCTATCAAATCTTTTGGAGTCAGTCTATATGGGGCTTTACCCCAGCTGTAATTGGGCTCCCAAGACCCCGGTCTTGGGACTTCCCAGATCACTGCGTCTTTGCAAAATTCGTAAACAAAAGGAGTATATCTAATGGACTGTGGGATTAGTCCCGAGGATTAGTCGAGGTGCACGTAAGCTAGCCAGAACACTTGAGTGATAAAAAGAAAGAAAAAAAACTCCTATAAAACAAAATTCAATATCATAAGCTTAAATGTAGAACTTAAATTTTGAACAAGTAGATGTTTATCTAAACACTTTGGAGGTTGTCACCAAAACTTTTTGACTCATGATTCGGTTGACTTCATGATTCAGAGAAAGACAATTCCAATTCTAGATCTGACAACCATGCGCAAAAGTACTAGTATAATTTAACTTGTCAGATCAGCAAGAATAAAAAGTTAAAAAGTAGGTAAAACATACATGCCGATGGACTCCTATTCTGACTATCAGCGTGCTCATGAACATTCTCCTTTCTTAATGCATATTGCTCAGGGAACTGCTCCTCCAAGAAGTTCTTCAACAACAAACAAACTTTTGGGCACCCATTTGGATGTGCACTTTGACAAACTTGACATCTAGGGACCCTATCAGTGGGGCTAATGATGCAAACTTCACAATATACTGCACAAAAGAAGACATCAGACTTACAGTTTCTTACATAACACTTTTCAGACTTGTAGGACGACTACTTAGTAGTAAGATTTACCATGGCCACAGTTAAGAACTACAGGTCGATAGAGCAGTTCCTTGCATGCCGCACAATGAAAATCAGTGATAAGCAACTGCGGGGAATTTTTTTGCCTACTCAATATTCCTCCCAGCATACTATCCTGTTGGGGGGGCACTTTTTCAGTTCCTTCAATATTTGGTTCTGCAGGAATGGACAGTTTAGCGTCTATATGAAAGACAATAGTACTTTCCGAACCCTTGGTTGTTGAAGGTTCCCCCTCTACTATATAACATGATCCTAAACAAACCATACTATTGCATGAACAGTTGGTAGAATGTGGAGGAAGATGACTGCAAATTCTCAACCCTTTACTGGATTCTGATCTAAAGCAATTAACAAGCTGAGGTGAGAACCATTCTAATCTCTTTTCTTCCTCTGAAACAAAGAAATAAGACAACATAAGACAGTATCAGTTTGAAAATCTACGGATATATCCACAAGATAAATGGTTTGTGACAAAAGCATATATCTAATGAGTCCAGCTGTTACACACGGCTATAAAGTGGGAAATAGCACATCAATGTGTATATTAGGTGTTCTTACTTACAAGTGAAAAAAGCTGCCAAATGGAAATTTTGTTCCATAGAACCAGATGGTCAGTTTAGCTAAAATACTCAAAAAATATAAACACAACCCTTTCCTCAGAAGGGGGTAGGTTTTAAAGCAAATGGTTCTGACATTTCCAATTGTGGGTAATTTTCCATTTCTTGAAAAAATGGACAAAATATTTAATATTCATAAGTAGTTTGCTAAATCAGAGAGAGAGAGAACATCTGTGCAAATAATATTGAGATGGTAAGAACCATTGCGACGCACCTAGCACTTGTTGCTCCCTTCTTTTATAAGCTTGTGGGTACAACTTCAAAACCATGAAATGAAGTAATTGACAGATGCTAGGGAAATGATTGTATGGATGCCGACAAACTGGACAGTGTGACACTAACACCAGCTGCTTCATCATTCTGAATACACACCAGAAGCATGATATATGCCCACAGGCTGCAAACAAAGGAAATGAGCACAGAAATTTATGAAGGATCAAAACTGATTTGTAGTCATTATAATGCCTTCTTACGAATCTTACCTAATACAACAGGCTTGTAGAGGAGATCCCTGCAGACCAAAATCAAATTGCAATCAAACAAAGCATTCACCAGAATAAAAGATAACCACATAGATTCAGTTAGTATGAATCTAGATATCCCTTTGAATTTCAACCCCATTATGCTTTTAATGAAGTAAATATCACCTTACAAGATAACCACATAGATCCAGTTAGTGTGAATCTAGATATCCCTTTGAATTCCAACCCCATTATGCTTTTAATGAAGTTGAAGTAAATATCAACTAAGGCAGGGCCCTTGGCAAAAATTATAACACTTCACCTCATTCCAAGGTGCATGAATGAATCAAATTTCCTTGAAGTGACAAAATATAGTGTCAGATAATAATTCATCTTCCAAATTGCTCCATCAAGCACCAAGATCATAGACGTTTTCTTTTTAGTGACATGAAAGAAATCATGGGTGAAAAACTGAACTTTTCGTTTTTCCATCATAAACTAAAGAAAGTGGTTGAAAAATGGCCAATTCAAAATTTTCAATGTGTTGATGGCAAAATCATAGGTACTGTAAAGTTTTCCATAAACTGTTCAGAAAACCAAAAGATGCAGGAAAGTACCTGCTATTTTCTTCGAGATTTATTGTATATAAAGACGACAATCTAAAAGGTATGAGAGACACAGAATGTGAAAACTGATCTCCTATGAGTGTACTTGGTCGCTTAATAGCTTTTTCAAAAATTTGCTTTTGTTTTATTTTTGTGAGTAGTGCTAAAATATCTTCTTCGCGTTTATTACATGATGTATACCTTTTGTTGAAATGATGCACTATATTAGTATGATGACAAAATCAGTTTTACTTGTAGAGCCATTATAAATTTTTGTTCCACGGCAATGCCATGTAGAGGTTAAGACACAAACAGTCCTCAATCAATTCAACTGCACGATGGTTATGGAGAGTGCAAAATAATAAATACCGCCAAACTAGAGATGTCATCAAAAACTATCTAAAAACAACAAAAATATAGTTAGTAGATTCATACAATCATAGCTGCAGCAGGTGACTTTGAAATGTGCAAGAAAGACCAATGGTTGCAGAAACATTACAAATACGATTAAGGGATACACATTGACAATGACATTGACGAAAGAAATTTGCCTGGATAGATCAAAATTGACTAGCAGAATTTACAAAGCCAAAGGAGATAATTCTATTCTTACTGGGTTCTGCCGAGTCAACCCATATTTGTTAAGCTGAATTTCTCTTCCCACCCACATCAGCCTTAGGGAATGTGTTCGAACTGTCTACATGTTAGAAGAATCTAGACCCTCCCAATCCAATCCAACCCAACCCATCAACATCTTCGATTTGTACCCACAGTCTCACTGCACCTAAGCGCAACAACACAACAGTTATGTACACTAAGACCTCCTTTCATCCAATGAAATCCCATCACCATTGTTCGTGTTCTATACAATACCGTATATATAGGTTTCCCGTGGTATGTATGCGCATCCCTTAAGTTCGTGATTAAATTCATCAGGATACCTCATTCTTCATATATGATATAACCACTACACAATAAACTCCGAAATTAACCCCCTTTTAATTGACTGAAGTTGCAAGCCAATAAACCTTACACTAATACGAATCTCAAAAAAAAAAAAAAAAAACCTCGGCACAACATTGATCTCAGCGGTTTTCACAGTAAAGCATGTGAAAGAAAACACGATAAACGAATACAGCAAGTATGCATACCCACGCGGAGAGAGAGAACTTACCAACAAACGCAACACTGAAACTCATCAGGAAATTCCTCGTCGGTTTCAACTCCGGCAGGAGTTTCCTGCTGGTTCTCCATTGCTATTACTCGAAGATAAGTATTTGCGTGTTGGATACGTATATATATAGGGAGAGAGAGGGAGAGGGAGAGAGAGAGAGAGAGGTGGCGAGGATCAAGGTAAACAATTGATCAGCTCAATCTTAAAAGGGCGCCGTCATTCGCAGCCCTCTAATTACTTTCATAGCCCGTTAAAAATTTTCAATTATACTCGACAGTTAGTTACCGAAATTGAGATATATTTTCAGTATCCAATTACCGAAATATAATATTTTTTTCGACAGATGTTTACCAAAAATGCATGTTCGGCAGTTGTTTGTCGAAAGTTGAACATATTTTCGACATGTAGTTACCGAAATATAATCTTGTTTTCAACAACAATTTACCGAAATGTTATTTATAATTTTCAACGACCATTTACCGAAATGTAGTGGGTTACGGGAGAAAATA
Source organism: Rhododendron ovatum (assembly GCA_019656835.1). Classification (NCBI taxonomy): domain Eukaryota; kingdom Viridiplantae; phylum Streptophyta; class Magnoliopsida; order Ericales; family Ericaceae; genus Rhododendron; species Rhododendron ovatum. Next base: position 29,402,913 of record CM033799.1, read on the forward strand.
AAGGGCTGCAAATAACGGCGCCCATCTCAAAACCCTACCGGAAAACCTCGTAATATTAGGGTAAATGATACTTTACACCCCTCAAGAGGTACCTAATTCTCTCATGCCTGTCAACTTTAGGTATTTTTGAATGAGTCCTCAAACTATTTCTTGTTACGGTGCCCTGGGAAACCAAACGAAGGGTTAAATATTGGAAAATGATTTCTACGCTCCCCTTTTAGTCATCCACACTCTTTTTTTTTTTCTTCATCCATATGAATTTACGATATTGTCCTTGAATGTGTGAAAAAAAAATGCATTGAAAAAATGTCAAAATAGTAAATTCAAGGGAAAAAGACCAAAAAAAATGAGTGTGGATGGCTAAAAGTAAAGTGTGAAAATCAATTCCCTAAATATATTGTTCATTTTGTAGTTTTAATTTTGTTTTTTAATTATTATCCTATTTTTCTCTCAAATCATTATCCTATTTCTCCGATTATTACATTCATTCTGTCTCTGTCTCTAGTTATTACCCATCTCTCCAATCATTATCTTATTTCTCTCTCCACCCGTTACCAAAACAAAATACCCAAAATTAGCAAACAAACAAGGCCTTAGGAGTCTTGATTTTGAGAGAGGGGTTTAAAAAATTTCTCTTTTTTATTCTCATGTTTAAAGATGATTTTTCATATTCTATTTGTTTGATTCTTCAAAGAGATTCTCATTTCAACCACAGTGGTTTCTAATAAGCATACAATATTGAATATTCTTACATTTAATATCTCCAATTTATCCTATTATTATATTTAATGTTGACTGTTTTAAATGATAATGTGTGTGAGATATATTTTTATTAATTTCAGGTAATTTAATATAACGTGTACTTGTTGACACCCAAATATAACTTGACCACTTGCGCGTGCAGTTATTGAGGCCGATGTTGTAGTGGTAGTGTTTGTATGCAAATCGGGTAGCTTAAGGTTGAAGTAGTGGATAATGGGTAATTGACCCGATCAAATAAATACCCGTCACTTATTTTCTCTCCCCTTTTGTAACCTAGGTCTTTAAAAGCTACAAAAGATGGGGACTTTAATGTAAATTCAGCTTGCTCTCTTCTACTATCTCTGAAGCTCCATTCCTCATCCTTTTCCCCCAATTCCTGAATCCACTCTTCATGGCCAAGCTTTGCATAGAACTTCATTTGGTCCTTGCCAATCCCCCATAAGATCCAGTTCTTTTTTATGACCATTGAGTCATGAATGCTTGCTTGTGGGGGATCTCTTAGTCAGTCGAGGATGGAAAGGTCTATCCCTATGTCACCTATGCAAGCAATCCTTTGAGAGCCTAGTCCATCTATTTCTTGAATGAGAGTTTGTAAGGCCTATTTGGTTTGGAGCTGACCTTGGGATCTGCATTTCTGAAACTCCTAGTCTCTCCCTTCCCTTTTGGCTAGGATGGTTGCATAATGTAAGGAATGTCATGGCTATGGATAGTCACAAATTCTTCTCATATATATATTCTATTTTATGGTGTATTTGGCTTGCTAGGAACAAGTCTGTCTTTGATTCCAAAGCCTTTTCCCCCATAGAAGTTATCAGTCATGCTAAACAATTGAACCAGTCCATTTCCCAAGCCTTTACTCTTCTCAAACCAGTCAAATTATACAGCGACCCTGGGAGAGATTCTAGGAAAGTTCAAACTCTCCAAACTCTAGGAGCTTCTTAGCAGATTCCTTGTCAACTTTGATTACTGTAGTTCTGATAAGGCTTCTAATACTGCATCCTTTACTTTTCATGTAAATCCATGTCTATGCTCCAAGGATAAACCAGTCTTGGATATTTTCCGTGCCAATTCTTTTAATGTGCAGCTCAAAAAAACGAGTGTGGGTCTAATATTTATGGTTAACTCTAGGACTGTGGGTGATAAGCACCCGAAAATACAATTAAGGGTGCGCTAGTTGTCTAGTTTTAGTTATTTCTTTTGTTAATTTAGTGGTTTTTAATTGCTTTTGCTCGTAAGGTTTTCTAGTTTCGTTTTGTAGGAAATCGTTCAAAGCAAGGGTTTTTCAAGCCAAAGCGCGTTAAGACATTCAAGGTTTAAAGATGGCCAAGAATGTATCATCAGATTCAAGCACAAAGGTTCAAAGTGACCCGAAGACAAAGCAAGGCAAAGCAGCGAGCAAGACCAATTGCTGGAGTTAAGCACCTCGGCATCGATGGAAGAAAACAAGTTACATCGATGCCGAGCCTTTTACCACACCAGTTCCCTACCTATCTCGGCATCGATGGGAAGTTTATTGTTATATCGTTGCCGAGACCTTTAGCAGCAGCCTAAAGCCTTTCTTCTCCATCGATGCTGAGGGCTTTAGGAGGGCGTCTTTGGAGCATCTTGAAAAATATTCTGTGCGCGTACTTAGAGGATATAAAAGCCCGTGATGTCATTGTATAAAAAAGTAGAATAGATTTGATTGCATCATTTTTAGATCTAGATCTAGATTTTGAATTGTTCTTCGTTGTTCTTCATTTCCAGCTTTGAATCTTTAATTTTATGTCTTAATTAGTTAGTTTTTGTTACTTTCGTCTTCATTAAAGTTGTAGCCGCTACTCCGACTATCGTTTAATCTAATTTTCTTCTAGCGTTGTTATTTCAATTATGCTAAGTAGATTTTTGATTGCTCTTATCTTCAGAGATATTTGTAAGTAGTTTTCCAAGGTTAGGTCATGGGGTGATTAGCACCTCATGACTCGAGTAAAAATTGCATTTTTCACCAATAAAATTTGAATCTTTGGTTCGAAAATCGATGTGGGGTTCGGGTTTATTTGTCAAATTGCTAAGGAGTTAACCTCCTTGATCATGTGTAGGTAAAAGCATCGCCTACTTACCACACATGATGCTTGGAGCTCTGTCGCACAAGGCATTTGCTAAATAAATTCTAGAGCTAGCTTGGTAATCGAACCATCTTATTTTCCGATTTGGGAACCTTAATTGAGTATCTTAAACCGTGTAATTGGGTGAAAAATGTAGTTCAACTCGAGTCATGAGTGTTAGTAATTCCTAGACCTAACCTGCATTTATCCTAGTTTATTCGCTTTTTAATTTAGCCCTTTTTACTTTCCACCGCAAACGTAAAACAAAGTTGACTGCCTAAAAGCCGAAAACCGTACTTACTTCTACAAATCCAGCAAAGCCGTATTAATTATTCCCGTGGGTACGATCCCGGTCTTCCGGATTATTATGCTTCAACTGACGTATTAAGCCTTACGCTTGGGGTGTTATTCCTTATATCGAAGCGAACGAAGCAGTGGGCTCCTCTTTCAAGAGTTACAATTCTCACAGGGATTGTGCCTCTATCGTTTCTCTCATGGTAGCTATGAGTTGAGCCATTGATAACCGTATGTTGCATATAAACATTTACACTAATGACTCTTATTTTTTCTAGTAGTTGAGAAGCTCTAAGGAATTTCCAGCATTTGCAGCCCCTCTGTTTTTTGACTTTTGCTTTCTCGCTCAAGAAGTCCATATTTGCAGTATATCTTTATGTGAGCGCTCCAGAGTTCATCAATCTTTCCTTTTGGCAAGATTTGCGGCCTCTTCCAAGATTCACTCTGAAGTTAACACATCTTATCCCTTCGAAAACAGATAGTTTTTACTCAAAGTGGATCTTTTTGTTTTGGAAGTTGTCTATCTTTATGCTTGTTGATTCTCTCTTATCTAGGTTTAGTTCTGGTAACCTTTTGTAATTGGTGCTGTATTTATTATCTTTGAACTCTTGTAATGACTCTTTATCTATCTATGAAGTTCTTTTTTTATGTCAAAAAAAAAAAAGCTATAAAAGACTTTAGTTGATCTTTAGTGCGTCTCTATTTCATATTGATTCATGTTTGATGTTTAACATATCTTAGTTAATGTTCATGGTTTGTGTGTTGCTTTCCATCTTTTGTTCATAAATATCTCTTGTTATCTAATGCTCTTCCAATAAAATGCATGGCTTTTGTTCTTGCTATTACACACTTCGAGGCACTAGTCTTGGGATATAGTTTTTCTTTTGTTAGAGTAATTTCATTTAAGAGTGTATTTATGTGAAAATTTGAATAAAGTTTTTGTTATAACTTGCTTTAGCTCTCGTTGACTAGTTTGTCATCTTAAATTCACGTAAAATGTAAAATGAAAATGGACATAGCATATTTCAAAGAAAAAAAAATTGTTGAACTCCTGCTAGTTAGATACGAGTAGGCATATGGTTTGTATCTTGTGTTTGTTGGGAGGATTGCCTAGTTTTTAAATTTTGTTTTCTATGATTTGTTTGTTAGGGACTAAGAAAGTCCAAGTTAGGGGTGTGATAAGCACATAATATTGTATATTTTGTGCTTGATATCTCTAATTTATCCTGTTAATATATTTAATGTTGAATGTTTTAGATGATATTGCATGTAATGCATATTTCTATCGATTTCATGTAATTTAATATAAAAAGTGCATTTGTTGACACCCAAATATGGTGTAATACCCATAATCTTGAATTATGTTTTAAGTTAATTATGTGATGTGTTTTGGGCTTAATTTGCTTGCTAAATGAAATTGAAGCATAAGTTGGCATATGGCACACACACACTCAATAATTTTTTTTCTAAGCCTAGCATGACAAAATAGGGGGTTCTATGTTCTTCTTCTTTTATTCCTATCACAAACGTAGAGAGAGAGAGAGAGAGAGAGAGAGAGGCCGATTAAAAGACGAAGAAGAAGGGAGGAAAAATTAGGGAAAATCTTGCTTGGCTTGAAATTGAAGATTTAATTTGGTCATTCTTACATCTCCTACTTGAATTCATGTTTTGTATGTTGAATTCCATGCTTTATTAGTTGAATTTCATGTTTAGTTGATGAATCTTGCATATATTAGATGAATTTGGATTTGGAGAGGAACACCACTTGAATCTCTTGAATTGATGAGTTTAAAGCTTGTTTTGATGCATAAATTTGATGTTCTTGAAGTAGCTCTTCTATATCTATGAGGTTGAGCATGATTAGTGAGGTTTTGATGTGAGTTAGAAGTAGTTTGGAAGGGTAGGGTTGAAAATCGCAAGAGGAACAAGCTGCATTTTTCTGGAAAATCTGCAGAATTGAAAATCTTGTGTCTGTCCTGATTTTGGGGAATTTTTTTGAGGCAGTTCCTAAACTCCAAAAATTATGAAATCTTTATTGAGAGTTTATCTATGAGTCCTTTGTCTATGGTAAAAATTTCGGGATCAGAATCAAAGTATTAAATTCTGTAGAAATTCGTAACCTAGCAGTGCGCAATTTCGTCAGCACAGACACGTGTTGGGGAAACGGCTATAATTTTGAGCTCGAGCGACGAAATAGCGAACCGTTTTCTGATTTTGAAACTAGACTCATAGACTTAAAAAATGCATGAAGATTGTGTATTTGTTATTCCTGTGCAAAGTCAGATTTTGAGCCGAAGTTAGAGCTGCAGATTATGTTCTTTTAAAGCTAGCTACGTAACTTTATAATTTTACCCTAGGATCTTGTGTTCATTAAAAATAGACTTGTTTGACATCCTCTAATTATGTTTTGTTGCCTAATTGTCTTAGGAGGTTGGTGACACATGGATATGAGGTGAATGATTAATACCCAAAACACATAGTTTGTTATAAACTTTTCACTTCAAAGATGTTTTATATTTTGATATGAACTCCATGGAATATCAATGAAATGTGGACATGTCTTATGTCTATTAATGGCATCCTCCCACGTCCCAGCTTGCTAGGGGACACGTGCTAAAAGGCTAGCAAGACATGGCTATTATATCAGATAACGAAAGACGTCTTAATTTATCCACTACCGGGGACGCCTGGTAGACATGAAATGAATAGAGGATGTGCATTACTATGCTATGTTGCTATGAGAAATGATTCGTTTTTAAATGGTTTTATCATTGTCCATGTAAAGCATGTGAATTGTGTATTAATCATTCATACGAGCTTTGGCTTATGAATTTTTCCACCTTTCAGGCACCAAGGAATAGAGTGGTGACGTGCAGTCTCTTTTGGACGTGCTATGTAGATGTAGACTTGTAGATGGAGAGTTGCTCTTGGTGAACACTTTTGACATGTAAATGTGCATAGCTCTGGGTGGTTTGCAATGTAGAGATCCTTGTAAAAACTTTTAGTTTTGGCATATGTAAATAAAATGGGGTTTTGCTTCCGCTATTCGTACTTGTGTCCCTTTTAGTCATTTGCTAATGAGATGTTTAACTTTGATATGGCCTTAGTGATCGAATAACTGGCGCTTTGTTGTGACTAGAGTCTTTAGGGGCGGGCTAGGGTCGTGACATATGGCTCGACCACTAGCATGCGCAAGAAATGAGGCCGATGTCGTCATCATAAAATCCAAGTCAAAGCAAAAATTTGGACTATATTTGAACTATAAGAGCCCATAATGGGCAACAGTCCCACATCGCCTAGAATTGTGAAAAGGAAATAGTATATATCGAACTCCGATCAGCTACTGTATAACTAACGGTTAACCTTTTGAGCCACGTAGTTAGGCTAAGGATTAGCTAGCGCGAATCGTTACACGAACCTTAATCAGATACTGTTAAAAAAGTAATCGAGAGCATCACAGAACAAAACAGTGCATGTCGATGGGCCTTCGTTGGACTTTTACGTGTGGAAAAGTCTTTTGTTGACTTGAATTTTCTCATGTCTGTAAAGGAATTTCAAATTTCAACTGGAAGCAGATCTTGTTGTGAGCAATCACCGCAGGCTATGACCATCTCACTGTCCGTCTCGACAATCAATGGTCTAAATTTTAAAAAAACTCTTAACTCTTTCTTGGAAGAGTGTTTTTAAAATCCACGGTGAGATCGAAGTGCTACTGCACGTTGATGTGACTTGCTCACAGCAGCCTCTGCTTCCACTTCAAATGCCTAAGAACAAAAGAGGAAAAGACAATGATAACTTTGCTAGAGTTTATATTGTGCACACATTAGAGTATGTAGTATGTGCAAGACCTACCGAATTGGGAAATCCTATAGTGCAATACCCTGCAAGACACCTTATAGGGCGCACACAGATCATCAATGTTGACAATATACGGGGTGCACTACAGCACCCCCGATCCAGATCCACCACCCATGTGAGTGTGTATTTAGATATGGTACTATAATTATTGTTAGACAACAACTTTGAGTGTGTATATAAGTGTGTATTTGGATGGGGTTGAAGTTTACTGGGCATCCACACCAACCAAATTGATATCTACTGTAAATTTGGTTTCCACCAAAGTGAAAATATATATTTTTATTTATTTAGAATATAAAAAGAACGACAATCATCTCAAAAATCACATTTTAATTGGGCATGATATATACAATTTCGGTATCACGTCCATTTTTTTTTAGTCGATAAGAGAGATAATGATATCATGTATGAAATACAAATTATGAGACACTATATCAATTGTGTGAGAGTCCACATACAAATTATGAGACACTACATCAATTGTGTAAGAGTCCACAATATACTAAGTCCAACAATTCAACCATTATAAACCCAGTCCAACTACGAGCCCTCATTAGAGGAAGAAATAAGGGAAAATGACGGCCAATGATGTGTTTTGATAATTAATACCCGCCAAGAATATTTTGTTCGATAACAAATATTCTCAGCAGATCATTGGCGAATATTAATTATCAAAACACGTTATAGGCCATCATTTTCCCAAAAAATAAACACAACGAAAGAACACACAGCACATGGGAATACTCGAACTCTTAACATTCTATTGAGAATTTGAGATGCAAGAGATCTAGCTAACTAAGCCAACCCGAATTGGTTGGTATCACCTGGGTTGGGCTCGGGCTATTCGGGTTTTGTTGATCCATTATGTACCACCCGTATACCCGCCCATCTCAGACCCGTCCCCCGCGAGCTCTTCGCTGCTTTTCTAAACAACAGATCATAATTCCTATAGATTTCATCGCAACTCCAAATTCTCTCTCTCTCTCTCTCTCTCTCTCTCTCTCTCTCTCTCCTAATGGATCTTCGTCACAGTTGCTTCCTATTGATCGCTTCATTGCTTCTCTGCAAGCAATCTACGGTTTGTCCTGCTATCCCTCTCCGCGTACACGCACACGTATATCTGTATCTGTCTAAATTATTTTAATTTTGACGAGTATCTGACAATCGTGTTTTCGAATTGCTTGGTTCCGACCCAGGCCGATGGTTCTGGCTCGGTCTTCTTCCTCGACAGCCCCATTCATCAATACCTTCGGCCTCGGTCATCTGATGCTGCATCTGAGGTAACTTCAACACTTGTCTATCCATATACAATTTCGATGGAAGTTGTGTTGCTCATCAATAACGTCCCAAACCCTCAATTGTTGTAAAAATTTCAAAATTTTTGATTTAATGGGTGATTGTGAAATTGGAATTCTGGTTTTCTCTGCTGCGTTTTCCCTTAATAGAAAATGGGCTTCTAGTTGTAGAGCGCAGTGTACTAGTGAAGAGGAAAAGCGAATTGAGATTAGATGCCTAACGACGGATGGAGATTGAGGATAGACATGTTCGGTTCCTCGCCCTTGTCTCCTTTGCCGGAGACTTCAAATGATGGCAGTTCTCTTGATAAAAAGAGGCACAGACTCCCCATTTCTTTGTCTTATTAGCACAGGTGGATGACAGCCACTGAACTTAAAGAATCGAGTTGAGAAAGAGGGCCAGGCCCTCGTAAGGGCTTTCAGGGGCTAGGGAAGACGGTAGGAATATAGAGGTAGGGGCCAATCAAAGGTTTATCCATTGGGATTGGGCATGGATGAGCCTCGACTGGGCCAACATTGGTGAAAAAATGACAAAAGAAAAACATCTCCCATTGCATCATTATCCGGTGTAGGATTAGAGATCGGGAATTGGTGAAAGGGGAAAATTTACTAGTTTTCTCAATTGGTAATGGACAGTGTGAAATCTACTAGTTTTCTCAATTTGTTTAATTAGTTGTCGCTAACTCAAGCAGTACAGTTTAGGTAAAAGACAGCCTTTTTCTCCTAAAGCCCGTTTGTTTGACGAGACTATTAACGAGGATATAATGATTGATATTCATAGAAGGAGGAATCCATGAGACTAATAGTGATCCGATTAGCAATACCTCTCTGTCTCCTTCATTCTGGCATGTCTTTTTTCCGTGGGATTTCATGTAGGACGGATATTGGATCATGACCACAAAAGTTCCAAACTATTGCAGGTATCTGGTTCACTTGTATTTACTATCCAATCCGATTCCCTAATCCATGAAACACCTAAAGTATGTGAACAATTGTGGGTTCTCCTGGTACCTGAGATTTAGCCAATGTGTACGAGGTGCACCTCATTGGCTGATGTTTTGCTCAATGGTGGCTCGCGGGCTCCTTAATTCCATTGTTTTAGGAGAGAATCATTTTTCCATCTTCCATCCAAGTTAGCTAAGCCATGATAAAGCTTCGTTGTTCATGTATTGGAGTGTAAGTAGTAATGCTGCTCCTCCTCGTCTCTCAACCCCTTTTTCTATTTCTTTCCAGCCCTCCTTTAGGTTTTTTTTTTTTAGATTTATCATCCTCTACTCTTTTTTTCTTTCCAAATATATGTGATTAAAAGGCTTATAAGTCAATGGCGACTCAATGCCAAGGTATCATATTATCGAAGGTGGTTTATATCCTAGGGAGAAGCATATCTGCTTATATTAACATTGGGGAAGGAAGAACTCCAGTTTTGAAAAGTCTAGTCATTAATTTGGATAATGTTTTCATTTCTTTGTATTGCCATCTTCTTCTTCTTTTGTAGCTTTACATAGTCCAAAGAGTCTCCGTTACACTCTTTGTTTAAATAAAAGTAGGATGGATAATGTGATTTCAAGCTATTTGTATTGCGGAGATATCTCTGCTTTAGTATGTAGATTTTGGTGTCTAGATTTAGGGACAAATGAACATTTATATCCTTTCGACAAGTGGATTTCCGAACATGCTTATGGACCTATGGTGTTTATAAGTTAAACTGTAACTGAAGTTATGCCCCTTCTGTTGGCGTTGTTTTGCTTTAAGAAGTCATCAGTGCCATTCTTTTGCAGTGAACCCAGGGTGCCCCAATATAATACGAACAAAGATTTATCAGGAAGAGTCGATAATGTTGGATTTTCTCTTTTTCTCTGCTCTTATCATGCTTGAACTGCTCTTTGAAATTATTGTTAAAGACATGGTATGGTGGTTTGACCGTTTGAGTGCCCAATCTATCTCCACATGCAGACTGATCCAATGGTACTCCCAGAAGTTGGTGCTGCCGTGTCAGTATTGCTTGGGTTTGCACCACCTTCTACCCTTTCAGCTGCTAGTTCATCGAAGGTAGGCAAAAGTAAATGAGTAATAAGAAACAGATGTGAAATAACTCCTGTTATCTTCTCATCTTCACCACTAGAACTGTTTTTTATTTATTTATCTAATGATTCTAATCTGGTCAGTAATTTTATTTTTTCTTCTCTCTTTTTGTTTTCAGTTGAATGAGGTGCTCATGCCTAATCCATTTGATAGGCCTCGTGCTGTTTTCATGCTAGCGGTCGAAGGAGCCGAAGGTGCCTGAACTTGGGATCTGAAATGCATCATGAGATGCAAGTTCTAGTCATTCTGAATGAAGTAGATAATTTTTGTGAATGTGTTACCATATGCAGGTTCTCAAGTCATGGTGCAGTCAGCTAATGCTTTCTTTGGTACTGCCGTTAGGAGCAGGGATCTTATAGCCTCAACGAAAGCTGATATTCAACTCCCAGGTTCTTGAATACTCGTATGATTCACAAGTTAACACTTGTGAGAGTTTGTCTTAGTTTCATGTAAATTTTTCTAATTCCAAATATTTTGGTTTCCAATTACATAGGTGAAGATGAAGTCTTGGTAGTTTCCTTGAATGAACCGTTAACCGCTGATACTGACATGGAATTGACTGAAAAGGAAATCAGTGATCTTGTTAGTAGCAACTCTTCCTACTCCCTTTGTCCTCCATTCCAATGATTTTGGTATAAGTTCTGTTCTTACGGGTTACTGCTGAGTGCTGACAATTGTTTGTCTGTTAGGCATCCTGGTTGGGTGGAACATATGTTGCTAAAGACTTGGAGCCAATGACTGGAGAGTTGACTATCCCCTTGGCAAGTGGTGCCAGTCTAAATCTTCATATGTCCAAGGTCTTCTCTATTTTTGGTCTTGCTAGTTTCTTTTACTAATAGATTTATTTGGTAGTAGAGAATTATATGCCGAACATTTACTCAAATTTTGTGATAATATTTTTGGTTGAATAAGCAGAAAGCAGACAGAGAATTCATCGGAAGCCTTGTTTCTCTCATCCGTAATATTAGAAGGGCAATGGATATGCATCAGGATTTGTCTGGAAGTATGAAAAAACCGGCAGAGTTGATTAGAGGAAGTTTTAATGGCATTAAGGTGGTCCAATTTTTTCTTGACTTATTATTTCGTGATTTGAGGTTATAGTTTTGCTCAGTCAGCTTCAAAAGAGAGTTTACTTAAAAGATTTCAAATCAAGACGATCTTTAGGATGCATTTTCTTTTATCAATTTTTTGTACTGTAGGCTACGCAGCCTAGAAGCATTTAAAAGTTAAATTGCATAAACTATAGGTTTGACTTACAATAATTATTATAATAATTTAATTTATTATTATTATTATTATTATTTTTGTGTGTGTGTGTGTGTGTGTGTGTGTGGGGGGGGGGGGGGGGGTGGGGGTGCAATTTTGTACTTTGTTCCTTTAGAAAAATGTAGTCCTGATTCTTGAACGGAGGGAAATTTGCTTTGAATCACCAGTGCCGGGAGCAGACCCATGGTGACAAATCTTTAAATTGTTTCAATTGCTACTAGAACTTCCTATGGTCATCGCTTGTGCCTCCACCATTGGCACCATCATTCCTGGGTTGCAACCACCACCAGCAGCTCACAAGTTGACAACTACAACAAAAACCCCCTGTGCTATCAACACCAAGCTTCCAATGCCACGCCGTCTAATGCCACCTAGTTTTGAAATTTACATACTTGCAGCTAATCAGAAGTCACTTTGTCACTAATTGTATTTTTGTATTTCTTTAGATGATGAGATATGCCATTAGAAGATTTTGTTTTTGTTAATTAACTAAGAGCTTTTATAAGAGAACAAGGAAGACAGAAAACCCTCAGATTACATCAACATACAAAAGATAAGAAGTCTAAACATCTACGAGGAAAGGAACCTATCAATCTAATATACAACTTGGGATCAACCAATTGTTACAAAGAGAATACACTAAATTAGAGGGCCTGATGTTCCTGCTTTGAGAAGCCTTGACCCTGACTTCCACCTTAATCTGACTAATGACTGGTGAAGGGGGCCTGAGGAAGCCTTTGAAGAACCGACTAATCCTTTCTTGCCAGAGGATATAGACCATGGCAGAAAGAGCTAGCCTTCTAATAGCATTTGGAAATCCTCTGCTTTTGAAATTGGAGGAAAATTAAGACACCTTATCAAACCATAGAACAGGCCCAGAGGGAAACAGCACAGCTTAACCACATGATGCCAGACTTGCTTAGAGTAGGGACACTCAGTTGCAGCTGAGAGAACATTTAGTAAAGAATCCCCCAGTTGTGGATCGTATCCTTTGTTCTAAGACTATCTCTAGTAGCCATCTGGAGAATAAAGCTATGCCTAGGAATATACTTGGAAAACCAGACCAGTTGATGCCAGGTTACAGTAGGATAGTGAATCCTTAGGGCATTCCATGTGAAGGAGACTTGGTACTTTGAGGAGGAAGCACCAGTCCATACCACTGAATCAGCAACACTTTGATTTGGAGGAGATGTAGGAGCTGAAAGTGAAAGGAAGGGCCATGCCCATACATCATCATTGATGATGCACAAGATCTTTGCAGTTAAAGGAATACCAGAATTAGCTGCCATTTTTGGCCCATGATAATCCAGAAGATGCCCTAGGGTGCCAATTATCATGCCAAAAGAAGGTGGAAGAGCCATCTCCATTTATAGATTTAACAAGAGGTTTGGCTTTTGATCTGAGGTTGAGAAGCTTCCTCCATGTCCAAGAACAGGAGGGAGGAATTGTCATAGTCCAAATACTATGATGCTTGATAAGATTTTTGTAGCTCCATTTAACCCAGAGAGAGTTTTGCTTGGTACAAATGGCTGACTAGTGTCTAAGCATTGCTGCATAATTCCAATCCACCAGCTTTCTAAGACCAAGACCTCCTTCACTTTTAGGGCTACAAACAACCAAACAACCAAGCTATCTTATTTGAATGCTCATACTTAGAACTTCGAAGTACCGGACCAGCAAAAAATCCCTATCAGCTGTTCTATGTGCTTACCAACTGACTTAGGTAGAACGAAGTGCATAGCCAAAAAAAATTGCATATTGAATAGAATGGACTTACTGATTTGGAGACGACCGGCTTAAGAAAGAGCCTTGCTAGCCCAATGAGTAATCTTAGAAGAGATTTTGTCAATAGGAGGGGCACAATCTGAGGCTGAAAGCTTGGGGGAACTAAGGGGAACCCCTAAATATTTGACTGACAACGAACCAGGTTGGAACCCCAAATGCTGTAGCTTTTAAGATTATCCAGAGCAGAAACCCCACCATTGTTAATTGGCCATGACAGAAATAGATGGTTTGTACTTTGTTATGATGGTTGGGAGAAACATCGAACTCAGAATTGTTAACAAGTTTTTTGTGAATGTGATATAAAAGGAAACTGTGTTCTGAATCTTGTGGGCTGTGGCCCCAAGACCTTAAGAAGGGCTATGGGACAATGTGCGACATGACACTGACATGCAATTTGAGAAAAATTAGGACATGACAACGACAGAGGCACATCAATAAGGGAATTCATTTTATGGATATTCAACAAAATGATACACCTATACGGTGAAATTATTTCTGCCTAAGCATATATACTATCAAGAATAAGATTCATCAGACGTGACCTTATAGAGGATTTATCAGATCAGATGTCTATTTTTATCTCTTTCCATACTTGCATTTTAGAAACTTTACCATGCAGTACTCCATAATGATCCCAATGTTTCCAATGTCTGTTACACCATATTGGGAGATAGTGGTTAATATTTGCTTCCTTCATTGCCATACTTCGATGAGATCACGATATATACAAAGTTAAAAAAACCGTCTATTCTGTTCGCTATACTCCAGTGCCTATGTAGTTACTGAATGCTGGCAAGACAATCTTCGGAAAGAATATATGTCCACATGACAAGAATGAATGACCTACAGTGGAAGCATGATGTATCGTTTGATTTGCTTTGAAAGTATATTTCTTGCTTTGAGAATGACACTCGAAACCTTAGTTGCACTTGCACGATGTGGGAGCAGGAGAGCGGGCAAATATAGAAGCTCCCAAGGTTGGGAGTGTGAAAGGAAAATGTACATATATCACAAAAATTATGTAGCTTAGAATATGCACTTTAAAAGTACAATCATTTTAGGGAGTAAAAACAATAAAACACGGTTCGAGTCCACCATAAGCGTAAGAAATGGGCTAGTGTTACAATATATGGTTTTCTTTTTAAGAGATCATGACGTGGGCTTTATATAGATAAGTTAAATTGATGACCAATTTTTAAAGCCAATTGGTGAATCCCTGTTTTTCTATATAAGGATTGTACAAAAGCTCCCATCTTCCTAAGGAGCAAGCTCCAATTTCAATGGGAGCGGGCTCCCGTCAAGCTCCTTAGTTGGGAGCGCAGGAGCGTGCTCCTAAGGTGGGAGCGGCACCATTTTAGAAGCTTCCTTCTACTAAGCTCAAAACCCAGAGAAGTACCCGGGAGTGTTAAAGATGTCTCTTCTGTTTAGTTAGTAATATTGCTTCATTCATCAATCTAATGAAAGCATTTGCAGGTTCTGCAAGAGGAGTACGGAACTGAAGGCGTTACCCAGCAAGGAGTGGAGTTACTCTTTACTTCAGTTGCAAAGATATTTGACTCCTTACAATCTGTGTATGAAGGTCAGTTTTCTACATGGTTCGTGAAACTTTGACTTGATCTTTAGCTGCACAACTAGTACCTATTCCCACAGCAAATTTTCAGAAGTTTTGTACTGACAGTTTAGGCTATATGTGGGTGTGTATGGCTTCTCTGTACATGCTAACAGTAAGTTATTAAGGTGAACGGGGTAAAGGTGTTACTGGTTTTTGGCCTTAGTCCTTGGCCTATGTTACACGGACTCAGGGGGTCAGGTGTGGATTTATTTCTGTCATTTTCATCTAATTCCCACCCAAGGACACTGAGACACCACCCAGTAATTAGAGTCCTTTATTTATTTATATGTTTAGGGCAGAATGGTGGGTGCAAGAAGGCACAGAGCCTTGTGTGCTTTATATGCAAGCTATATATGTAGTTGTATTCAAAATCGGAGTACTACAGATGCATGCTATGAAATGTCCAACTACACATGCTGGACCCTTATTCAACTGTCCAGTGACAACACTGACATGAGCCCTTACCTCTTGAAATATATTGCACCTGAGTAACACCCTGTTGTTAACAACTGGTGTTAAATATATTCATCCTTTTGAACATTTTATGATTTTTTTAAGTTCATTCTTGGTAAATATATGCATCCTGTCTCATTGTCAATCCAACTGCATGTATTGGTTGAGCAGGAAAAATTGTGGGAGTCATCTTGTCAAATGAAACACCTTCTCAAGAGTCAGAAACAGTGTTGAATGTTATTGTCACTTCTCAGCCCTCTGCTCGTTGGCTGGAGGAAACAACAGGCTTGCCAAATTCAACGGATGTGGCAGCAGTACTGTTGGTTAGGCGGACTCTAGCTTGGGTTGCAGGAATCATTCTTCTAGTTGCCACTATCATGGGGGTGAGTTGCTTATCAAACCCCATTAATTACATTTTTCCTTTGGTCAGGTTGTCAACATTTATAAGACTTGGCAAAGCCCATCTGAATGCAACGAGAAGTTTAAATAACATTTTTATCTCGTTAAGAATACATTCTCAACATTTACTCAAGACGCTAGAGTTTTTTAAGTCTCGAAATTTTTTGTAAGACATTCCACATGTCAACTCACTTGTTAAGCTTTAAGCAAAA
The DNA here is from genome assembly GCA_019656835.1 of Rhododendron ovatum. Classification (NCBI taxonomy): domain Eukaryota; kingdom Viridiplantae; phylum Streptophyta; class Magnoliopsida; order Ericales; family Ericaceae; genus Rhododendron; species Rhododendron ovatum. The sequence continues at coordinate 29,419,015 of CM033799.1, forward strand.
AACTTTGTTTCGGGACAACAAAGTTCGCTCTTTTTTTCTTAGGGTGTAAATATGCACCTCCAATGTGAATCTCTGGTTCTCAAAAGTGGTCAGTAGGTTAATCCCGTCATGGTGACTGACCTATGGATAACATGGAGTAGAATGCATCGCAATAGCATCTGACATGAATGTGTTGTTATTAATAGCTGTATGTAAACAACTCTGGGCTTTAGTTTCCGAGTTCACTATTCTCTCTCCATCTAGAACAATTTGGGAATTAATAGCTGACTCACTGTGCTTTCATCATGATGACAAAGTGTGGTTTTATTGAGTCGGAGAGGAAGAATCAATCTGCGCAGAGGGAAGTAGCAGCATTGGAGCCCACTGCTCTACCCAAGAAAGGAAGTGAAGGCTGTGGGAAAAAATACCTCTAGACTTGAGTATTCTACTTCACTTTGCCTGTTACAGCTTGCAAATTAATAGCTGCCTGAAAAACAACTCTAGCCTTAGATATTCGACTTTACTATTATCTGTTGTGGGGGGTGGAATTTTGTCACTCAAAGCAGGAACTGACTCAGCCTTGGAATTGGTTGAATGGGTGTGGTTAGGATGATGAGCTGTTAGCCTGCTCCCGCCTTGTGCTAGGTCATCCCACATGCTGGCGATCTCCCTAGTACTCTTGACTTCCTGCCACACTGTGCTAGGTCTCACCAGATTACCTCCAGGTCTTGTCGAGCTGCAGCCCAACGTCTGTGGTCTCTCTCCCTCTAGAACTGTGGAAACTTGATTATGAATAATTATTCTCTCTTTTTGGGAATGATCACATTATATAGGATTGAAGAGGGTATGGCTCTAGGATTCTAGTTCGACGAAACACATAGAAATTTTATGTAAAGACAAAATTCTATAAAAAATAAATAAATCTTCTGTTTAAGTTGATAATTTATTAAGCCTAATCTATTTTGTTGTGCCCAGCTATACCATCTATTGATTCACAGATATTTAAGTTTTCATTTATTTTTACTTCATACTAATGACCGAGACAATATTAGAAAAAGATCAAACTAGATATAAAAAGTACAATTTTTTTGTAAATTTGTCGAACCCAAGGGGTTGGCTTGAACCCCCTCATTTGATGGTAGAGCCGCCCTGGGATTGACTATTGAGTATCATGACCGAAGAAGTTTTAAGTATTGGATTTCTTCATTAGAGGCCCGCACCTTCCAGTAACCCCTTCCAGCCAGTGAGGAACAATGGTTTAAGTCCGTTGCTTCAAGGGATTTTCTTTGAATGGTTATATCGTTCACCCATTTTAACTTCACTTAGTAATGGAAAAGTAGGGAGGAAAAAGAAGTAATTCCATTAACATCAGTTTGTATACTACTGAAGTTCAACGGTAGTGATACAATATGGCTTTAGGTTTTCTGTTCTAGAAGCCTTTTTAATTTGGAGCTTTCGAGCTTTATTATCTAGTGTAAGGACTTCTAGGTTGCAAAAAAAAGGGGAGAATGATGGTGACGATGCTAACGGTAATAATAATGATTAAATAATATTAGTAATAATAGTGAGCCTGAAATATTGTTGCGAATAAGTTTGCAATTGAAAATCTTGGTAAGGGTTGACTCTGACATAACTAATATGAGAACTGTTGCACAAAAAAGTATGGAACAATATGAGCACAAACACTTTGTTGGAGGTCACGTACTGGTGTTGGACACTTATCGACGCTCTCCGTACACTTGTTTGTCATTTAAATCTTAAGTGTTGTACTTTTTTTCTACGTTTTTCGTTTGGACACTCCAGGGACACCCTGAAGAATATGCTCTGGACACTCGCAAAACTTTTGGGATGTTAATTGATTTGGTAACTCATTAAAACATAGGTATAATGGTGTGGTTTATTGCTTATAAGGACACACTAAGGCATAAATGGTGTTACAAATTTACAATGAGAGCCTTTTCTTTCATTTTTGATTCATATAATTGTACCCATTACGTGTCTTGTCTTTGAATTTTCAAGATATACGTGTCAGAGTGTCGGTATCGGTGCTACATAGAGTCTACCAGGACCTCCCTTGCGTAAAAGGATTACGATTTCTTTCTGTCCCTGAATGCTTTTGTCAGTGGAGGCATACTTGATGGGTTTTTGCCAATGGCTGTGCAATTGAGATTGGATGTCAAGAGGGCAATTGTAGGTCTTCTTCATTAAACGAAATAGCAAAACCGCACATCCATATAGGAAAAATAGATCTATTCATTTTTTTTCTCTCCTAATGCTTCCAAGTTAAGTTGTTTTGGATATGTGAATGCCCTTTTTTCACCATATGTACTCATGGTGTAAGTTTCGTCTGAAGTGGGGTTTTAAAAAAAGGCCGTTACGTAATGGGATTTTGGACCCACCGATACCGTTATTTCAAATGATATGGCCAATACTGGCCGATATCTGGCTGTAGCACCGATGCCTTTACTTTTTCCATTACCACGATTTAAAACCCTGGTCTGAAGTAGTGTGTCCTCTGTCTTAAGTCTCGACCGGAGACGTTATGCATTATGCTTCTTTGATGGTAAAAAGCTGTGGCTGGCAGGCTGCTAAGCAGAAGATCTGGGCTGAAGTTTGTGGCCTATGATGCGCGGACACGGATACGGACACTGACACGGGGACATCCTAAATGGGGACACGGACACGGCGGGGGACATGCCACGTGTATATTTATTTATATAAATAAATAAATAAATATAGTTTGACACCCATAAATTTTTAAAAATTCACATTTTGGCCCCAATTTTTTTTAAAAAAACTACAGTTTGACCCCCATTTTTTAGAAATTACAGTTTAGCCCCCAATTTTTTTAAAAAAAATTACAGTTTGGCCCCTGACGTGTCCCCCTGTGACCCCAGCCGTGTCCCCATAAAAAATTTAAATTAAATTATGGGACACGCCACATGGCGTGTCCCATACGTGTCCCCGCCGTGTCCCCGTATCCGACACTGTGATACTTTGACCTCTAGAGGTGTCGGTGTTTCATAGTTTGTGGGCAGCTGTTTTGTGGAAAAGATCCAAAGGGTAGCTCTGCACCTATTCTGGTCGACTAGTTCAGTCCTCCAAGTACCTCAGTTAAATGGTAACCAGCTCTTGGGAGCAGACTTCTGGCTTGACATGTTGTCGTCTCAGAGTCCATTTATAATTGTGCTTTTGATATGTCATTGCAAACTGTTTTGGATGATGGTTGGTTCAAATCAAGGCCATTATACCTTGTAGTTTTGACTTTGTGTTTCTTTTCTGTTACCGGGCATTTGTAGAGAACAATAGTTGGGAACTTGTGTTCTTATTGTGGAGCTTTGTGATTTTATAGTACACGTGATGCTATGTTCCTTTAATTTATGATGCTATGCTTCTCAACATTCTCGTCTTTTGGATCACCAGTTGATGTGAATGTTTTATGGATGCATATACCATCTAAACTGTTGTGGCCTAAACTCCTCAGTTTTGTTTTCTCATGAAGGCCAACAATTGCCTACCGTGAGAATGATGCTAAATATGGGTTTCTGTATATGTTGTAAGGACCACAGAATGCTGACCTGGGGGAAAGAGAATGTTTATGTTTGAAAACTTACACACACATTTAAAGTACCTACAAATCTTTTTAAAGTGTTCATACAATTTGATGCCTCCCGGGTGTGAAATTCGATTGTTATTTTGTTTTTCCTGAAGATTGGGTTATTCACTCCTTAACTATCGGTTGGCGGTGTCTTTTATGTTTCCATGCAGATTTACTTCCTTATGTACATGCCGATCACAAGGGACACCCTTCTATATTCCAACGTCAAGCTTGACTGAGAATTACTAGGAGGATGTTTTCTACTTTGATCTGCATATGTATTCCAGGTTTCCGTCACATCTTCGTATGAAACCTCTTTCAACTTCTTCTGTGTTCGTAATGATCTTGTTAACCAGTTGTCTTCTCTTTTGGTTATTCTTCTGCTGGGTGAACAGGGAATTGACATCTAGTAAAACTTCGTGGTGGAGGTGGACTTGAAGCTCTTCTACTTATTGTATCTAGTAAAACTGCAGTAACTGGACTGTTTTGGAGGGTAGGGAAACAAGTGGGGGCTTTTCTGTTATTATGTGTATTCCATGGGTTAATGATAGCATTTTTTTTTTTTTTCGTTTCTCGATTTGTAGTTTTGTATCCGAATACAAAATACTGAATGAGGAAAAGTAATAATTGCAATCGTCGCTGTTCGTCAACGGAGTTCATGTAAGCATGTTAACCAGCGTTGCTTGTGTATGGGGTTGTGCTGTGGGTATTGGGAATGTGTTCAAATTACACACTCCTCTCGACGCCTAACTCTTCTGCATTTAGCGTTTGCTCTGTTTATTTTGTCAAAATGAAGTCGAGGGCATCACTTACTGCAAGTATAATGTTCATAATGTTGGGATTATTACCTTTGAAAATACTTCAGGCACGTGTTCCTAGAGCCGTTCAATATGTGTGGGTCCCGAGAACATTGTGTGAGACTTGATGGCATTGAATGGTTCCGGATACATTTGTGTCGTAGTATTGCTCTATTACATTTTGCTTGATATAGGTGAGATCTCTAAAATCTGATCAATCTGATAATGCAAGCAAGTGATGTATAGCAAATTTGGTCATTTCCAATTTTCCATGAACTTGAATTAAGCATACTTCGAAACGATTAATGCCCATATCCGTGGTTCACGGGGTGCAAAAAAGCCGAATCGAACATAATTCTGTTAGACAGGATATTGGTCTAGCATGAGTTTGGTTTGTCTAAAATTTTCAAATCTCAGGCTCGACTTGATTTGGCCTGTCTATGTTTAACGAACCGAGTAAAGTTGAATTCAAGCTCGAGTTTGGCTTGCTTAAAAGTTTTGAAGTGTGGGCTTGGCTCGTCAAAACTTGTTAACTCAAACAAGCAAAATTCATGTTGGAGTGTGATAATTTTCATTTTATTGCAATATATTGATATTACCTAATATTAGCGGGGGGAAGAAATTGAGAAATACAAAGTTAATTTTCATTTTATCGCAACATAATGAAATTATCAAATATAAAGAAACAAAAATTTAAACATACAATGCATCAAGAACATGATTTTTATGTCATCATGTTATATATGAATAGTCCTCTGAAAAATTATTCCTTATATTTTGATCTCAAGTTCGCGAGCCTAATTGAATCGAATACTCTTAAGTTTGGGATTAGCTCGTTTATGGAATGAGCTTAAAAATGAGGTTTGATTTTGATTCATTTAGTAAATAGATCGAACTCAAACGAGTCCTTGCCAAGTCAAGACTTCAACAGTTCACCAAGGATTTGGTTCATTTGCAGCCTCAACTGGTTTAGAAAGAAGTTCTACTCAAATTCGAAAATTTAAGTTCATCGAAGTCGGTTGTCATTATGATATTTTCTTGAAGCTAAATTGCTAGTACATCAAAAGAAAACAAATAATTGTGCGGTTTTCGCCTTTAACTTTAATGGTATCTTGGAAGAGCAATGTTACACATATTGAAGTATAGACACAAGTTCGAACATAGATGTGTCTGAAAATGGTAAATGCATGGTCTCCATGTGCATCGTGTGAGGTTCACATGCATTAAACTTTTGTGAATAATGAATACGTTTTGTGCTCGGATCTATGTCCAAACTTATGTGTAGGAGCATTATTCTTTCGGGCCCATTGCTAGATTAATCACGTAAAAAAATCATGTTAATTGACTAGCAAAAAAATAAACTTCTTCGGATGGGACTGAGGGATGGTGCTGTCCTGCCAAGTAGGGCCCGCTCCGGTCTCATTCCAATTGATCGAAAACATTCACTTCGTAGAGCTCGTCGCGTAGAACAAGTATGAGAAAAAATCAACTTGATCGAATATTATTACGTGCCTAATTGGAACACATATAACTTAGAAATAATGGGTTCCAATGAGTTTGATATGATGGTTCGAATCTATTTTTTTCAAGATAAAGGGGCAGCACCACCCGCAGCTGATAAGCTACTGTAAATAGGCTGAAGAAAAAACCATCACTAAAAAAGAGAAGATTGTCTAATGATTCGTACGTTCTCTTATCAGGTCAGGTGTGATGTTTGTGTATCAGTATTTCGTAATTGAGAAAAACTTGTTTCTGGTTGTGCTGTAAACACACTCAATTATGATCATCCAAAAGTGTTCTGGACAGTCTATATGTTAATAAAACTATTTCGGGAAAGAGTTGAACTTTTCCCTAAAAAAGTTTCATTAAAATCCGAACCATCAACCTGCTTACAGCACAGCCGAAACAAGACAATCTCTTCATAATTTTCCTTTTACGTTATCTTGTTTCATGTTGAGGCAAATGTGAGTCCGAGCCCACTAAACCTGATAATTGGTACATCATTCATTTTTTAGGGTTCGTTTGAAATTTATGAAAACAAAAAGAAAGTGCATTTTTTTTGTTTGGTTTGAGAGGAAACAGAGAGCAAAATAACAAAAAGAAGAACGAAACATGGTGAATTTTCCTCTACACATTTCTCAAAATTTTCTTTCATTCTTCTTTCTTTTCTTTTCCCTTCTTTTATTCAAGTTCCAAATGGGCCGTTCAATTCATCAAACTATCTCCAGCCTTAGCTCTATTTTAAATGTAGATAGGAGTTTAGCCCCGATTCAAACCGATATCAAATTAAGGTTTACTCAAAGGGTAGTAATTTCCACACTCCATTTTTTGTCCCTTAGTATAACTTCGATGTTTGATTTTATCACCAAAAGACAAAAGGTGGAGTACATTTATCAAAAAATGAAGAGTGAAATCATTTCTCTTACTCAAATCGTAAACCAAATTAAGGATGACTTAATACTTAAATTTTAAAGGTCATTTTCTCTCTCTTAAATTTACAACCATGTCATTCATAAACCTTTTACGCAAGGTTATGCTTAGATTGAAATTTGGCCATTAGAATGCTTCATATCAAATGATATTTTTACTCAAATTAGGTTAGAAAAAATTTGAGTACAAGCTAGAGATGTTCTCAGAAAACATTAACTTTGTTAAAAATCATAGACTATTGAGCAAAGAGACAAAAAAGTAATGGAAAGAGGAGACATTATTCCTTGCTCCTAGAACAATGTCGCAAAGGCACTTTCCCACGACACATTTGTGTATGGTCTACCCTTTACACATCAATGTGGGTGGCCTTGGTGGGAGTAGCCATAGGGAGTGACACATGTAATAATACCACATTTTAACATAGTATAATACCACATTTTGGGTTTATGTAATATGTCATCACTATATTAGTAGAATGTGTCTCATTTTGTCATGTAATTGAGCACATTCTACTAATGCAATATTAAGACCTCACAAAATACTAAAAATGTGGTAATCAGATATGATTACTATAGCATTGTTATTTTGAGGGAGCAAATCAGCTTTGGTGCACGGACAGTAGTGCTGTGGTGACGGTCTGTTCTCATGGATAGTAGATATGGCTCGAACTGGACATTCCACAGCGATAGCCAGTTGCGAGCCCCTATGATCACGTCTGAGAGAGTTGCTACGCTCGTCTCCCTGTCCCACCTTTACGAGGATTAAAAAACAAAAAAATCAGCCTTGGCGCACTTTAGCGCAGCCATCCAGCGTAGCATAGCTTCCCGCCATATATATATCCATTTGTGTGGTTCAAATTCCAACTGGATCGCCGAGTATCATCAGACCAAAGAAAATCTCCACACTCACTACTGCTGCTTCTCTCTCTCTCTCTCTCTCTCTCTCTCTCTCTCTCTCTCATGTCTCTGTCTTCCTCTCTACCTCTCCCTTTCAACCCCACTCTCTTCCCCAGATCACCTCACCCCCCTCCTCTTCTCCCAGACCCTAATAACCTCTCCGCCTTCCCAATCTCCAAAGCCTCCCCAAACCACTCTCTCTCCAGACCTCTCGTTTGCTTCTCTCTCTCCTCCTCCTCCAATTACGAGCGAGAAGAGGTCCGGTGGCTGCGCGAGGAGCAACGGTGGCTGCGGGAGGAGCAGCGGTGGCTCCGCCAGGAATCCCAGTGGCTCGCGGAGCGGGACTCCCTCCTCCGCGAGATCAAAACCCTAAAGCTCCGAATTCAGGAGCTTGAGGGCCGACAGGGCGAAATTCAAGGCGTTTCTGTGTCCGAGGCACTCTCAAAGCTCGCCGCCCTTTTACAGGTGGTTAGTTAGTTAGGCTGTATTTCTTGCCAAAATTATAACTAAGACTCTCTGACAATATTTTGGGTACCATATAATGTGTCACCAATGTATTACTCTGTCCCAATTTGTTTGTCCACTATTTGAATTTTACATTTTACATGTCCCAAAATATTTGTCCAATATTAGGTTGACAAAAAAAAAGTTCCATCAATGCCCTTCTATTTTGAATATTTTTGAAAAATTATGCATTGGAGAATGTGGAATCTCATTTAATGTCAAAAAAAATTAAAGTGTATCATTTTGTCTCATTAATAAATTAAAATTTCAAATTAGACAAACAAATTAAGACGGAGTGGGGGTAGAATGTGCATTGTATTTGTAGTGATGCACATTCTACCAATGCAACACTGACACATCACATGAACACCATGGCATTGCTCCAAAATTGGTCGCTACTATTGACACTTTGCAGTCTTTTTGGGTATTTTATTAACTTTTGTCAAACTTGCGTTAGATATTCTAGGATTATTTATTTGTCTTGACGAACGTAATCTAGAATATATAAATTATGCCCAAAAAATCCACAAAAGTTTACAAAACAATTTCAAAAAAGTGAGTTTTTCATTAGGCTGATAGACAAACCAAACTGCTCGAATTTTATGCGGTTAGGTTTGATCGCAGAAGATCGAGCATTGGTGTAATGTTTAACAAGTCATAAACAAGCCAAATTCAAACATATTTTTAAAGCTCATTAAAAAAAAACTATCCGGCTCGTTCAGTTAGGTTTTTAGCCCTACTTGTCATGTCTTTAGATCGTCTTAGACTTTTTTTCATCTCAGGCACATATTTTTATTCTTTTCCAATTACTCTTGTCGACATTAATATTTTATTACAAAAACTTTAATTGAAAGCTAAATAAAAAATACTAATTGTCAATATTCCGATATTTTTGTCCAAACACTGTTAGTTTTTTTTTTTTTTTTGGGTAAATTATCTTTCATGACATAAAAGGTCCAAGCCATAATAAATGAGGGATCAAAGGGGCATTCCCCTGAGAAAGATCAAAACAAATTGCACAAGGCCTGCCTGCCATAAAGCCCAGACCAAGGCAGAAACAAACAGCCAAACATTAGGAAAAAACTATGTTGGGAATGTTCCAACTAAGGCAGATTAATCTGTTAACATCATTCCTCTTTACACCCCTCCATGAGCAGAAGCATGCACGCAACTCAGAGAATCTTAGCTGAGAGTTCCAAGCAAGAAAGGCTTTTCTGTTGGAAGACTCTTCTATTTCGTTCACACCACACATGGTAAATAACAGCAGCAAGGGATAGCTTGAAAACCTGATCTCGAAGATCATTGCCCCTTCTATCCAACAGAGCCCAATTAATCTCAGCCAAGAGATTTAAACCCAGTCTATCAAGCTCGTTCTTCTGCAGAATATGACCCCATACACTGGCAGAATACGGGCAGCCAAAGAATAGGTGCTGATGGACCCAAACACTGTTAGTTGTTATTGTTAAGCACCAATCAGCCAAAGCTTAAGCTATCAATGAGATAACCGAATGGTTCCAGCAATTCACTTGTTGTTTTGCCCATTAAATGCATGGTAATGAGTGACAAATCCCATTTTGCTTGTTAATCCGAATTCTCATATGAAGGAGAATTTCCCTTAACCAGATCATCTAAAGCTCCCTTTACTTGTATCCTCAATACAGGTGGTGAAGGAGGAGGATTTCAGGATGCCAGTGAATCGACTTACGGAGAGTGGGTCGAGTGCGGTGCCGATGGCAATTGAGGCAGCAACGGCGGAGGAGCCGGTGGTGGTGAAGGAGGTTGCTGGAGTGGGGAAGAAAGAGGTTAATAAGAAGAGGGCGACGTTGAGGAAGGGATCGGAAGGAGAAGATGTTCGAGCAATGCAGGTCTGATTGCTAGCAAATATCCATTTCTCTTCTGTGAAATGCACAAGGCGAGTGTTGTTTGTTTCGTATATGCATGTCATTACTTGGACTTGACTTTCCATGTGTGTGTGTGGGAGTGTATTATATGGCTGCATGTTCTTAGAGCTCCTGCAAAGGCTCTAGCAAGACTTTCATCACAATGTCATTTTTTTGGCTTGGT